>OY744533.1:30107780-30542780 GCA_963556195.1 Sepiola atlantica | reverse complement strand
GCGCACCGAACGAGGAATGCCGACGGGGCTTCATTTTTGTCGGGCAAAGTGCGCACACCTCTTGTGCGCTGGCTTTTCCATCCCTATCTTTCGACTTCGTGTCACATCTTTCCACGGTGGGAGGGAGGTAAATACGCACGGGCGATAATAAGAAAAAAATGATGCAAAATGAAAATTTCTTGCCAATCATGGCTGACAAACGAGGACAATATACACTGCCGTTTCTTAAATGAAGGGTTCAATTTGAAATTATGAAAAGAGTTCGACATAAATATTTCCAAGTTCGATTACAAGGTTCCTAATTTCGAAAAGATGAAACTAAAGAAGGTGAGAAGTTACATCGGCCGAGACGTTGTGAATATAACAACGGAAATGGAATAGCAGTCCGACTAACCCAAGTAATACAAATGATCTAATAGAGAGAAAAAAGAAAACCGTGTGTCTTTATCCTCCTTTTAAGCTCATATCATTTATGAATCCCCACTAACCTGCCTTGTGTTTATAACAGAAAGTACATTTGTCATGGCATTTATAGATTTTCAATCTAAGCACTTGACCCTGACTTGAGGAATAATCAAGAGCAATAGAAATAATGCTTTATTTTTAGACGTTCTTCAGCAAATATTTGTTTCTTAAATTAACATTTTGTTCAATTACTTGATTGTTTTGCGCAGAGGCTGTTCATACCAATCGAGGATACGCCCTCGACAATCAGTCTGACAATTCTAGGTAATTTTGAGGCTCTGCGGCCTTTCTTTTGTCAAGCTATGCTATGGTTCTCGGCAGTTCTATCCTCCCAGACTTTACATTCTCGTGCTTTAAGTTTATTTCTAATCGCTTGAAAAGCCGCTGATGACTTGATTTTTCGTTTATTTTATATAAAAGGCGACTGAACTGAACCCAGATTTTTGCATGACCTTTGACCTCGTGCATCCTAGATTTCTTTATGAGATTCCCTCTCCCCGGAAATAATCTCTCCTCTTCCCATGTACATAATATTTGAGTACGTGATATCACGTCAGGTCTTCTACCCCACTTTTCCACAGCTACTAATTGTCCTAGTATCCGTACAGTTTCGTCAGGATTTTCAAATCACATTTAAAAAAAATAGTTTTATCAATTGATATGTTCATAGTTCGCCTTATTTATGTTAAAGTTAACACAATGTTCTGATTTCCAATGTTTCTTGGAAAGTAATTCTTTATTATTATTTGTACTCACTAGGAGTTCTCACACAGATCATCGTCACCGACAAAAAACAGTGGTATTTCCTGGTATCTGAGTGACAACAAGCCTACCCAGATTCTCAGTATTCTTCACCTCTTTTCAGTAACGATGCGGTATCGCAACAGCCACTTACCATTGATTTCTCGCTGGTAAGGACAATTGCTCTTCTCTGGGATTTGGGTGGCAATAAGCCTCCCCAAGGTCCCAGCATTCTCTG
The DNA here is from genome assembly GCA_963556195.1 of Sepiola atlantica. Classification (NCBI taxonomy): domain Eukaryota; kingdom Metazoa; phylum Mollusca; class Cephalopoda; order Sepiida; family Sepiolidae; genus Sepiola; species Sepiola atlantica. The sequence goes on along the minus strand of OY744533.1, from coordinate 30,541,336 downwards.
CACTTTTCCAGTGGAGGTCTGGTTTGTGCTGCCCCTCATCGGTTTCTTATCCTCCTTGACCCTCTACAAATATGTTGTCTGGTGTCAGCCTAGGCCGGCACCATTAAAAAAAAGATTTTATTAATTAAAAAAATAAAATTAAAAACATTTTTTAAAATTTTAAAATTATTATTTTCTTTTTTACTTTTTATTTTTAAATATTAAAAAAAAATATTTTCCATTTTTTAATTTTTTTGTGGGTGGGTGGGGTGGGGAGAGGGAGGAGTTTATAGTGTTTCTTTGTAATTTCTGCTTCTTTGGTTCATTTGTGTGTAGTGATAGCTGAGGCCGGTGTAATTTATTGGGGGGGGGGGGGAATTATGAAGTGATGTTTCTTGCAGTTTCTGTTCCTTGATTCGTGTTGTGGTGTTCTTCGTGTGGTTTTGTTTTCCCCCTGCTGTAAATTCCTTGTGACTGGTTACCCTTCGTAGCTTATGCGTGTTGGTTTCCGCATTCGAGGATTTTCCTTAAGATTGCAGCTGTTTTGATCATTGCCGTCCTTTGTATGGTTTCGATGGTCCCTTTGATTCCAATTTCTTCTAGTCTTTTCTCCATGTTTTTTGAGAGTGTTCCTAGTGCTCCTACGATTATTGGTATCATACCAACTTTCTTCATGCTCCATATTCCTTTCATATTATTATTATTATTATTATTATTATTATTATTATTATTATTATTATTATTATTATTATTATTATTATTATTATTATTATTTCATACGTGGCTTCGAGTTGAGACAATTGTCTTTCTATCTTACTTTGTCTGTGTAATATTATTGCACATACACGAACACCTTAGCTGCGAAAGTCATCTGTTGATCAAGGAGAAAAGAAAGGGAGGCAACATTTCAAAGATCCCAGTGCCAACTGACCACTAAGTGGAATTGAAAAAAGGGCAAATATAATTTTGCATCGTTGCCAAAATGATAAAATTCCATACGAAACTCGATAACTCTCAGGTACAAAAGTACTAAATGTGTTATTTTCAACGAATATTACACGTATAGAACGTGAATAAATACTAGAAATTAAAATAACAAAATATACGTAAAGTATAAACAAAATTACTTAATAAATCACGAAGATAATATAAATTTCTAGAGCGAGATTTTTTTAATCCTCTTCATACATGATGTGGTTTCACAACAACAAATAGATAAGTTGTCATGAAGTATCATAACTTGATTTGATATGCTATATTTTTTTTCGTGAGAGTCAGGGATATCGAGGAATACGTTTTGCCTCTACTGTTAGTCGTCGTTACGGGCCTTTTCGGAAGTCAGATCAACTTGAAAGCACGTCGTTCAAAAACATGATAAATAAGGTACATAGAATTTCTGTAAAAAATCATGCATGAAAGGGTTCACCTGGCCCATAGATGGACTTTCGTGTATACGTGAAAGCCAAATTAAAAACTAACATTCATGTTCATTATACTTTTGTACACTATTACGTTTTCTTTGTTTTAATATAGAGCTGCTGTTGTGTACGTCTATCTGTCATGATTATTGTGTTCTTGATTAACTGTTATCACTAAAAATTCCATATATACTTTTGTTGCTAGCTTACCTTAAATTGGAAATGTCGAAGAAACAACATCACAATTCTCGTGAAATTAATTTTTGATGAGCATTTTATTGAGAAGTTTCTTTTGTTTCATTTGTACAAGATATTTGTAAGTCAGTTTTGCATGGATCATAATCACTGCATGCAATATTATGTTTATATATCAAGTCGAGGATACGTCTTCGACAATCAGTGCGCCAGAGGTTTGGTTATTTTTGAGTAGATGATGACCATACATTTGTCAGGCTGTGTTTTTTCTAAACATTCATTAGATTTTTAAGGTGTCAGTGATTCTTGAAAGTTAAACAACCCCCGAGTTTATGTAAGGCGTTGATAAGTTCGGAAAGATGGAGATAATATATAGCTATTCATATCTAGTCTTTACTACAAAAATAGAGACAATAAAACGATACTAAAGAATATTAAGTCTCGGGATTTTTTAGATGAAGATTAATAATTTGGATTGTTCGGACTACTATTCTCATTTTAGTAGTTATATTCGCAACGGTACGGCCGATGTAACCTCCAATCATCTTCAGGTGCATATTTCTTGTCGGACTTGAGAATCCTTACGTCAATATGGGGAACGTATACAGAATTTCGATTTTAACCGTTGATTTAAATCGGCGGTGTAGATTTTTGTCATTGTTTCAGCAATGACTGGTAGAAGTGTTAATTTTATATTATTACTAGTTATAATCGCATGTATAAGGATTGAACCTTCAAGATTGATTGTTACCCAACGCTTTTATCGTTTAACCATATATCCATGTAGACATTTCAAGAAGGAAATTCTGGAGCCTTAAACCTATTCTTGTCTAAATGTGTAGCATTACTAATGGATATTCCACTTAATACTGGTGCAGGTAAATTAAGAGAAGTTTTCTCATTAAGTTTTTCCCAAGTGGATATGAGTAACATGAGAGGGCTTCCTAGTGTGGCAGTAAAAATTCCTCCATTCTTATAATATAACTAATTAAAACTAAAATACAAACATGACTGAATATTAAATTATTAAAATTGATTGAAAAGATGTTTTAATCATAGTCTGAAGAGAATGAAATATCGGGTATAAACAAAATTACATTGTTATGTTGTAATACAAAAGCTATTGCGAGCAAGCAAATAGGCGAAATTCTGACTTCCCTTCATGTATTAGATAATTAGGAGCAGCTAGAGGCTTAATTTCTTGGTTTCTTTTTAGTTTACTATATATTAAGTGAATATAACTATATTGGTAAATATATGCAGCCTTCCCATTTTATTTATAAATATCCATTTTGCGTTACTTGTCAGCGATGTTTATAATAAGTTCCGAGATTTTACGAGAGAATTTAAAAGGATATTTAAGATGAACGTGACAGTCGTACCAATCCAGAACAGGGATCCATAAACAACGCCAGATAAGGTAGGGGTGAGGATTGCAAGTATTACAAGGGAAGCAAAGTGTATCATCTGTTCTACTACACTCCGTTTTTTCTGTCTTTAGTCAGTGAAGAATACATACTTCTAGACTGAGGCATTTTTATTTTTGTCCCAATACAGAGTGTCTCTTTATGAAGAGCTGAATCCGGCTCCTAAATTAAAAATCGACACTGCGTCTAACTCTACTTTCGTGGGGAGGCAAGTAAATAGTGACTACTGAACCTGCTAAGCTGAGTTAAACTCCGCTCAGATTTATTACATATATTTGTATTGTAATACCAGAGGGACATTTCTAATCAAAATATTGTAGTACCATTCGGGGTGGTATGGCTTCGTGAGGTCTGTCTGTGTTACGGCAAATCAACCCTTCTTGGCGTATTTAATTTCCGAAAAATACTACCCTTTTTAAATGATTTCTTGCATATAATTAAGGAAACAAAATATGTGTTTTTTTAGCTATGTCAAGGGTACAAGGGTCCATGCCTGTTTTTGTAGTATGTATGCCTAAATGACCAGGACAGTCACTTTATTTGTTGGGTTTTAGGGCGTGTCAACCGTTGTTAGTTTACTTTATGATGAAATGCACATACATTTTGTGTACGAATTGTTTCTAGATTAATGTGTTTAGTAGGCGTCTGAGAACATAATAGATCCGATTGAGATTTGAACTCGGCATAACCGATTTTATATCAGCGACATCATTCATTAGAGCGATCGAGCATCCTGCGAAGACATAGACACGGAGAAAGGTTGACTATTGACTTAGACGTGCACTCAGTAGATTAATAGCAGGATTCCTTTTTCGTGGTGATCAGACATCTGGAAGGCGTGTCAGGGTGTGATGAATGGAAGAAAGAACTGGAATCCGTATAAAGACCATTATTAGTTTCCAGAGGCATCGGAATGATTCCTGGATGTTCTTACGTTTGGTTTTTCGGACAAGGCGGATGTAGATGAAAAGGAGGAAATACTGAGGAAGCCACAATAAAAATTGAACAAATGATTATCCAAGGTATTCCGAAATGAGAACAACACCAGGTGATTTAAGATAACAGTCTTGGCGTGAAGTCACGTGTTAGAATGGCCAAAAGAAAAGAAATAACTATGATTGAAAGAAATCTAAGTGGTAAGCTGGTTAAAATTAGAGAGAAAGATACAATACGCTGACCTACATAGCCTGCAACAGAATATGATATTTAATCATGCACATTCCATATATGGAGTCTTTAATGTCCAATCAAAGGGAAATGAACCAGACTTAATTCCAACAAATTACCTCCCTTTAAATATAAGTTTAGCAAACTACCGATCATGAGCGTTGCTATATTCCAGAAATAAAAGAACGCACAAGGAAAACGAATCAGTTTAACTACGGTGCGGATGTAAAATACACGCGTGTCTCTTCGTCTTTTAAAAAAATGTATTAAAGTTTTAAGTGGCGTTAGACGTTTGCTGGTTTTGTAAACGACACTAACTTGTCTCAGACCCCCTGGGCCAAGGTGCTTACCCCTCCCGACTTCATAAAAAAACATATTTACTAGCTCTTTTACCGTGTTTCTGTCAAATCTATTAACTAGTCCCTACTTACTTGCCTCCCAGCGAGAGCAGAATTAGCCACAAGGTCGATTTTAATAGGGTGGTGAATGAATCCAGCTCCCATAAAAGGGACACTCTGAATGGGAACAAAAATAAAAAAATGCATCAGTCTAGAAGGATTTATTCACTTATCGAGACAAAAAAGATGAAGTGTAGTATCAGAACACTTTGCTCCTAGCTAAAGAGGCAAGAGATATTTTTCTCAACCAACAACGCCCCGGAGTATTGCAAAAAATCCATCCGGTGGTGATGCCCCAATTTGGAACTGTTGGGGAGTGTGGAGTCACCCCTTAGTTGCCATTAATAATTGTTGGGGAGTGTGGAGTCACCCCTTAGTTGCCATTAATAATTGTTGGGGAGTGTGGAGTCACCCCTTAGTTGCCATTAATACTTGTTGGGGAGTGTGGAGTCACCCCTTAGTTGCCATTAATAATTGTTGGGGAGTGTGGAGTCACCCCTTAGTTGCCATTAATAATTGTTGGGGAGTGTGGAGTCACCCCTTAGTTGCCATTACCAAGTCTACTCAAATTCGAAATGGGAGCATGTGTTACGGTCCCATCTTCTAGCGGACAAAGAATCTATCGCTTACCGATTATTTCTTAACAAAATATATGCATACAAAATAATAAATCAACAAAGCATCCCTATACATTTGCAGCATAAATGCGTAGTTGCAGACATTAAGAGTTTGGTACAAAAAACTTATCAAAATGATTGGAGTCGACAGTAAATAACCCGAAAAAGGGTTGATTTGTAGCGGGAAAGGCAATATCTAAATAAAGAATGGCAAAATATATCTATACAAAATAATTCATTTTGATTGAAAACTTTGTTAAGACAACGACAAATAAAGAGGTCGTAAAAAATGAGAGTTCAAACTGTACAAGAACGTTGTGGTGAAAGAAAAGTGTTTGTTTGTAAAGAGAAATTTAGTACAAATTTTCATTTCGGTTGTCACCATGTACATGTATGTAAATGAGAGAAACATTGTGATGTGTGTGTATACCAGCATGCCTGGTTTGTTAATGAGAGAGTATGTACTAACTTGTGTGCGAGAGTGTTCGATTAACAGTGTGTATATGCCGGCGCCATGTTTAGTAGTGGATGAAAATTATTTTCTTGTGTTTGTCGACGCCCCCTCCCACAAATGGGTCGGATAGGATTGTTTTGTATGCACGTGTATTGTATGTCAATGAAACGGAGGAAAGAGAAAGAAACACTGTATTTGTGTTTTTATAGTACGCGCGAAATTTCGGGATTGAATATTTCTTGCACAGCGTTTAGTGTAAAGTAGCTGCTGATTTGAGCTTTGTTCAAACGAGAACGATAGGTCAAAAGTACATCCACTGGCATTGCTACTTCGAACAGATAAAACATAAAAACACACAAATGTAAATATATTATTCAGACCGACACAAAAACTACAGTCATGTTTCATTATGGTAAACTGCATTAAGATGCGAGGATCAAAAAGACAATGAATCGGTGCATCACGTGAAGTCCAGAATGAAGGAAGTAAATGTTTTCATCCCTCATGCACTAAGTTGTCTCTGGTAACCCTTAAAGGGAAGGATATTACAGTAGTGTTTCTACCATAACCTGGTCGGGGTCACACTGAATCCGATGATGTAATATTTGTAAGAATATTTTGCGCACTTTCCGACTTTTAACACACACATACGGAATTACGGATTTCTTTTATATAATAGATAAATTAAGAAACAGGAAAGGACGCAAAGGAAGAAAGTTATTTTGATACTGTGAAACAGTGGTTTCAGCGACGGAGTCTGCACCCCGGGGTGCACTGGAATGCATCGGGGAGATCAGGCCCCACGTAGAGACAAGTGGAAGTCTGGATGCTAGTACATATTTTCGACCGTCCGGGCCCTGATCGCTGGGGGCGCCGCGAAGTCTGAGATTGGCTCTTAGGGTGTCGTTGGCAATTAGGGAACAACAATGGGATACATTGAGCACACGCTGCCAAAAGTTTTGGCAAAATCTTATCAGAGGTGTCAACACTTGGAGGACAGAGGGAGAGGGAATAATTGGTCTCTAGGGAGATAAAGACTAAGAGATAAATTCCAAATTGTCCGTTGAGAAGCGTACCACCCCACCCCGGGAGAGGAGGTGGGACACAGAAGAAGGGATGGGGGAAAGAAAGAGAGTAAGTCAGCATCGCGCGTACCACACGACGAGAAGAGAGAGAGAGAGAGAGAGAGTATGAGTTATACGTTTTTCGTCTTTGTTATTTGAGATGAGAAGGCGATCGCAAGTCAGTTAGACCCGAGATCTCGGCCGAGCTGGTCGTGATTCCCTCGGATCCCGAGGGAGCCGTTGCCCCGGGGCCCCACCATCGTTTTCCAACAGAGATTAATGTCTCAATTAATACCAACGGTCGTAAGAGTCCACACCCACCGTTTTGAGTAGACAAGTTATATCTCGATTAAGGATTAACACTCGTAAAGGGAGTTTCACACACACACGGTTCTCCAAACATAGATTAAGTTACAACTTATTTAACAACTGGGAAATCGTAAATAGAGATTCACGCACACGGAGAGATACAATAGCTAGTAAGGAAGCCATTATCGAAAAATAGACTTTTGGCTAAAGTTAAAAACCCACCGTTCATTTTTTATTAAATAATTATTGTTGTGAAAAGACCTAGCCGTTTGTCGAGTTATTCTGTTGTCGAATTGTGCTGCTGAGTAATCTTGCCTTCACAGAATCACGAAGTCGTCATTCATCTGACCCGGGGGAGATTCGAGCCATCTTTCTTTTTACAGCCACTACAGACGAAATCACGAGCCAAAGAAAAGGTGTTCACAGTCAGGAAGGATTCCTGCGCCGGACGGTTCTCATTACATTTGTTGATGCCGTCACGTCGCAAGGAGTGTAAGAGTGTGGGGTTTATGATATAAATGGTGCCGCGACCTAGGATCAGGGTACTTGAAGGTGCCTGGTAGCCTCGGGGAAAAAAAGATAACAGAGCAAATCCACGGGCACAACAAGCGATTTTTTTTTACCGGCAGAGCACTTTGAAAAAAAAATAGACAGACGGACAAACAGATCCGCGGCAGATCAAACGATCTGTTTTACCGGCAGGGAACAAGGACATCGACACCCGTGTTTGAAAAAAAAAAAGAAGAAAAATAGAAAAAGGAGAAGAAAAGAGAGAAACGGTTTAACGGGCATGTACACCCGTGTTTGAAGGAGAGAATAGAAAAAAAAGGAAAAGAAAAGAGAGAAACAGTTTAACGGGCATGTACACCCGTGGTTGAAAAAGAGAATAGAAAAAAAAAAGGAAAAGAAAAGAGAGAAACAGTTTAACGGGCATGTACACCCGTGTTTGAAAAAAAAGAGAAAGATAGAAAAAGAGATAGACTGAAAGAAAAAACGTTTTTTAGACTTTGAGATCGGTCTGGGACCGCGAACTTTTAGTCAATTGATTGAAAGGCCCAGACGGACTCGAAAAATAATAAACCAGCCCAGAAGCGGAAGACCACAAGGGCAGCAGAGGAGAGGGGTAAGTGACTCGTTGATTTCTCTTGTTCGCTTGCTCGGTTGTCGGTGTATCGATTGTTGTCCAAACTTTGCACACAGTTTGGGTAGTTCTGTTTTTAGGGGTGGTAAGCTAGAACGCAAGGGGAATGGGTTCGGAGGAGGACCTAGTAAATAGTATGACAGATATGGGGGGAGATGAGACCAGAAAACTAGAGAGACCGATTGGAGGAATACGCGTGCCTTCCTTCAGAGGCCATTCTGCCGATCTAAGAGAGTGGTTGGCGGTAATCGAAAAGAAAAGTTTTATTTACGGCTTAGAAAATCACGAGATGGTGCTGCTCGCTCTAGAGGGAGCGAGGGGCCCAGTGTCGAGATTCATTGAGGGGAGGTATGTAGGGAACCCGGGGATCACTTGGACGGAGCTCCGCGAGCGGCTAGTGAGGCAATACGCCAGCGAGCGAACCGCGATTGAGGCCGTACGCAAGTTGACCCGGCTAAGGTTAAACAACGGCGAGGGACTCGACGAGTTAGTCGAACGAATCCAGGGATTGGCGGTTCAGGCCTTCCCGGATGGGGCGATCCGAAATACGGGTCCCATCCAGGCAATCCTGGTGGATGCCCTCGTAGACGGGTTAGGTGCTAGAGAGACCCAGAGGGAGGTACTGAGGGGTCACCCGCTCACACTAGCGGAGGCCCAGAGATTAGCGAGAGACAGTATAAGACTAGGGGAACGTGTAGATAGAGGCAATGGCGAGGAAATGCCTGGGAGAAGGAAAACGGTGGGGAGCAGGGCGAGGCCGGGGCCCCGAATGGAGAGAGGGGGCGGAGAGGATTGGGAGGCAAACTCCGATCCTAGAAGGAAGGCATGGGACCTTCGAAATGAGCACGATAGGCCCGCACCGGCAAGGCAGGTATCAGTCCGCTGGACCTGTAGGGGTGAGGGGCATGGAGCAGCAGAGTGTCCTACAAATTATGGGCGCCCACGCGGCTCGGTTAGACCGAACTGCACTAGGTGTGGTCGGTTCGGACATGAGAGTCGGTGGTGCACAGCAGCATAGATCGGAGGTGAGGAATTAGGATTCCGAACCTTAGTGTGCCACCTGACGCTAGGGTAAAGAACCAGGGAAGCGCCCAGAGGCCACCCCACAGAGTATAAAAAGTAGGGTGGCCACCAGAATGATAAGTTTAGTGAAAGATAGCGAATTTAAATGGGAAGAAGACGGGCTTGGGTTTTGTTCGCCGGTTTATGAGAAACCGCAAGAAGCAATGAACCCCCCCGTAGAGAGAGATCGAATTAAACGCGACTGCAGGTCGGTTGACGAGTCCAGCGAGTGGGAGGAGAGCGGCAAAATGCCCCCCTGCCCAGCTCCAGAAGAGACTGAGAGAAAATCGGTTAGCCAAAAAAAGGTAGAGGAATTACCTATGAAGTTACGGTAGAATGGGAAGAAGACGGGCTTGGGTTTTGTTCGCCGGTTTATGAGAAACCGCAAGAAGCAATGAACCCCCCCGTAGAGAGAGATCGAATTAAACGCGACTGCTAGGTCGGTTGACGAGTCCAGCGAGTGGGAGGAGAGCGGCAAAATACCCCCCTGCCCAGCTCCAGAAGAGACTGAGAGAAAATCGGTTAGCCAAAAAGGTAGAGGAATTACCTATGAAGTTACGGTAGAATAGGAAGAAGACGGGCTTGGGTTTTGTTCGCCGGTTTATGAGAAACCGCAAGAAGCAATGAACCCCCCCGTAGAGAGAGATCGAATTAAACGCGACTGCTAGGTCGGTTGACCAGTCCAGCGAGTGGGAGGAGAGCGGCAAAATACCCCCCTGCCCAGCCCCAGAAGAGACTGAGAGAAAATCGGTTAGCCAAAAAGGTAGAGGAATTACCTATGAAGTTACGGTAGAATGGGAAGAAGACGGGCTTGGGTTTTGTTCGCCGGTTTATGAGAAACCGCAAGAAGCAATGAACCCCCCCGTAGAGAGAGATCGAATTAAACGCGACTGCTAGGTCGGTTGACGAGTCCAGCGAGTGGGAGGAGAGCGGCAAAATACCCCCCTGCCCAGCTCCAGAAGAGACTGAGAGAGAATCGGTTAGCCAAAAAGGTAGAGTAATTACCTATGAAGTTACGGTAGAGGGGAGCAGAACGCCCCACCACAGAATAGCAGGAAAGCCAAGCCAAAGATAGTCAAGGACCTGGGGGAGAGGCCGAGGTTGTGCGGTGTCGCATTCGTTGGCTCCACCGCGCGCAGGGAGGGCCCCCATGCGTGTGCGGTGCTGGTGGTTGTGGCGCGGACAGTTGTCTTGGATGCCCCCCCCCCCCCCCCCCGAGATAAACGGACAGCTAAGGATAGAAAGAGATGCATAACTGGGACCGATGGAGGGTCGTCGTGGTTAGATCCAAATGATCGATCACAAGTAGTAATATACCTGCAGCTGGATGGGCTGTTGCCGAACGACCAGGCAGATATATAGTGAGTTGTAAAAGCAAAGGAAGGTTGAAGTAATCGACAGATGTTCGAACCACCGTGAATATGACAGATTGTGGTGCGCCTTACGAAAGGGCACAGAAGTAATGATAAGCGAAGAGAAGGATATGAGATCCTATCTAAGATAGATAGTGTTGATACAGACGAAGCAGAAGAAATCAGTGGCCCCCCGTTGCTGGGAGAGGCACTCGATGAGTAATTAGGGACAGTGTCGGGAAGCGATGAGAGAATGATTATGAAGAAATTGGAAGTTATAGGGAAGAACCAAAAGGGTTACTGTCGCATGCAGCCAGAGAAGGCGCATCGATATCGAATGTCACCGGGCCGAAGTGAGCCAAGAAGGTGTTAGTCTGAGAGAATTGTTTTTCCCAGAGAAGGGAACGAAGAGAATCCGGCCGAGGTGGCCGACGCAATGATAGTGACGGTATGCGAACCAGACAGGTCCGTACCAAGAGAATTTCAGTTGTTGATACTGACGAGTGAGTGCACAGGTGCACAGTTGGATATGCAATCGCTAAGACACTTGTCGCCGAATATAATCATCTCGGCAGATTAAAGCCGAATTACCAAATCGTTTGCGATTACCGGTCGACCCCATCGAACAGTTATGAAAGTATTATAATGTGTTAAATGCGTTGCATAACCAGAAGGTAACAGGCTATTAGCTTTAGAGAGATTGAGGGTTCGATTAACCCCGTCAGGAAGGGAAAATTCACGTTAAAAGGTAGAACTAGACACGGGCACGATAGGGCTTGGTCGATGTTAGTGAGAATTGTGCACATAAATAATAGGGTTAGCTTTTGCAGAAAAGACAAAGGGCGCGAGAAAGACATAGGGAGAAATTGGACGGCGCGAGCACACCGACGGCCGAGTGCATGAGCGAGGGAGGGTCACCCTTGAGTACACTTCACCCAGATCGCGAGCGGGAGCAGGAATCGCTGCCCCTGTCGGAAATCCGGGTGGATGACCAGTGAAGAAGTAGAGATTGATTCCGAGGAGAGGGTGATGGTGACGTAATTTGTAAGGGGCGTTGCGAGCTCCAATCTGTATTAACAAACTTTTAATTGCATGCATAATAATTCATTTTGTCACCTACCCACCTCCCAACACAGAAACCACAAAATGCATACGCACATACACACATACATACGTAGTCCTGATGTTTTAATAGACTGGAAAGAGAAAAAGAAGGACAGACCAAAAGAAAACAGAACAGAAAAAGAAAACTTTTTGTTCCATTGTTTAGCTACAGTTTTTTCTTCATTTTTGATTATTATTGTTTTGATTGTATTATCCGTTGTTCTCTCTGTGTGTGGGGAAAGGTAACGGTCTGGGAGATGTCAATTGCAACCAAGTGACACGAAATAAGGGTGGACGGATGTGAAACAGTGATTTCATCCGACGTATCTGCCCCCTTTATGGCGCACCGATATGCATCGGAGAGATCAGCCCCCCACGTAGAGAAAGGTGACGGTCTGGGAGGTGTCAATTTCGACCAATTGACACGAAATAAGGATTGGGCGGATGTGAAACAGTGGTTTCAGCGACGGAGTCTGCACCCCGGGGTGCACTGGAATGCATCGGGGAGATCAGGCCCCACGTAGAGACAAGTGGAAGTCTGGGAGCTAGTACATATTTTCGACCGTCCGGGCCCTGATCGCTGGGGGCGCCGCGAAGTCTGAGATTGGCTCTTAGGGTGTCGTTGGCAATTAGGGAACAACAATGGGATACATTGAGCACACGCTGCCAAAAGTTTTGGCAAAATCTTATCAGAGGTGTCAACACTTGGAGGACAGAGGGAGAGGGAATAATTGGTCTCTAGGGAGATAAAGACTAAGAGATAAATTCCAAATTGTCCGTTGAGAAGCGTACCACCCCACCCCGGGAGAGGAGGTGGGACACAGAAGAAGGGATGGGGGAAAGAAAGAGAGTAAGTCAGCATCGCGCGTACCATACGACGAGAAGAGAGAGAGAGAGAGAGAGAGAGAGAGAGTATGAGTTATACGTTTTTCGTCTTTGTTATTTGAGATGAGAAGGCGATCGCAAGTCAGTTAGACCCGAGATCTCGGCCGAGCTGGTCGTGATTCCCTCGGATCCCGAGGGAGCCGTTGCCCCGGGGCCCCACCATCGTTTTCCAACAGAGATTAATGTCTCAATTAATACCAACGGTCGTAAGAGTCCACACCCACCGTTTTGAGTAGACAAGTTATATCTCGATTAAGGATTAACACTCGTAAAGGGAGTTTCACACACACACGGTTCTCCAAACATAGATTAAGTTACAACTTATTTAACAACTGGGAAATCGTAAATAGAGATTCACGCACACGGAGAGATACAATAGCTAGTAAGGAAGCCATTATCGAAAAATAGACTTTTGGCTAAAGTTAAAAACCCACCGTTCATTTTTTATTAAATAATTATTGTTGTGAAAAGACCTAGCCGTTTGTCGAGTTATTCTGTTGTCGAATTGTGCTGCTGAGTAATCTTGCCTTCACAGAATCACGAAGTCGTCATTCATCTGACCCGGGGGAGATTCGAGCCATCTTTCTTTTTACAGCCACTACAGACGAAATCACGAGCCAAAGAAAAGGTGTTCACAGTCAGGAAGGATTCCTGCGCCGGACGGTTCTCATTACATTTGTTGATGCCGTCACGTCGCAAGGAGTGTAAGAGTGTGGGGTTTATGTTATATACAACTTAGAATGTAAGAACATTTTTATATGGTCCCAGAGTTCATCTTTGTTTAGAAACCAAAGTAACTCTGTAATTACTTGCCTCCCAACGAGGACACAGATGCAAGCTAAGATTTTAATGTGAAGAAAAACATAATTGGAACTAAAATAAATTGCTACAGTTTAAAAGAATTTCTCTACCTCGTACCGATGAAAGAACAAACACTATGTTAAATATTCGGGTAGTTGAATTACCTAGTACATGTAGTGGACTTAAGGACATGGAATATCACAGACAAGAGATCAAAAGGTAAACAATGACAAAGAATTAAACTTGTAAGAACGTAAGTAGGAATACAGGAAATGGAAAGTGATGTCATAGAAAAACGAGAGAATTCTGGTAAAAAAGTAACCCTCAACCTCAGAAACAGTTATCTAGAATGACGAAGTGTAATTTAAAACAGCTGTGCGCTTAATAATTGTTTCTCTCCCTCTCGCTTTCTGCTCATGATTCGACAACGACCGTTATACAACTATCTAATTAGAATGCGGTTAGCCAATCCCGTTTTGATTAACTAGTTACAATGTAATAGAACAGCGTGCGACTCAATAAAGCTCTATTTTCACCCGACGATACTATTTGAATAAATTTTGTTTGTCCTTTAAACAAAAACAGTGCTCGATAACTTTGATTGTCGGAGATCAAATCGCACAAAAAATGCTACCAGAAAATAGACAGTGTGCAGCAAGATGACTGGAGTGCAGGGAGGAAAACAAGTGCGTGTATTATCATTCGTTAATTAGGTAAATTTGATGCATTGGAGTGCAACTCGCTCAGATAATTATGAACTATAATTAAGGTTAATTGATTATAACGCATTACACTTTGATCATGTCACCAAGGCCAAACAATAAAAATAATTGTGAGATTCCTTTATTTTTTACATGGAATAATTTTGGTATCGTTTTCACTCCAAATACACACGTATATGCACTGTTTTTACAATCACGCGTTAGGACTTTTCCACCTTAAATCCTCATTAGTCCCAAATGACATATCTGTAGCGGAAGGAACAGCCAGTAATCCGTCGTCCTCCACGTGCAACTACCACATTTTATCTGTTAAGAACATGAACACCAAGCGAACGCGTTTTCTGAATTAATTCGAATGCAGTCGTTAGGGTTAGGGTTAGGGTAAAGGTTAGGGTTAGGATAAATCTTCTTTTTCTTCCATTATTTTACATGATCTTTTTTTTGTCGTTTCTTTAGAATATCACATGTTCGGTTTTTCCTGACTTGAACCCTCGTAACTGAGCGACACCCATGACTTAAACGGAAAGAGCTCTGATATATGTAATTAAAAAAATTGAATTATCTTGTGCGAGACTAGGTTTATCTGAATTTTAGATGTTTTAGAGGAAGTCAAGTGCGTTGGGGAACACCCAGCTGATTTTAACGGTGAGTAATACAATTATCAGTTTAAAAACAGCATAAAGAGATAACATACCGAATTGCGTAAGGTGTCTGTCTGTTTTATTACATGAGTAAAAACATGAAGTAATCAGAACTGAAGAATCGAGAAGACGAATTTAGTGTAGTTCACAATCTAGCCTCTCTCCATCCTCTGACAGTAACTTCCTCCTCGTTTTATTCAATTGAAAACATTCGATTACATAATCATTAAGGATCTACAAAACTTTCTGGATTCTGAAGATATTGAAACTTTTTAGAACCTCTGCAATTCCAACTCCAATGTCATTTCGTTTGCATCTTTTGAGGTTTTTGCAAAGAACCGAATAAGTTAAAGTTTAATGTACGTGCCCTAAACAAAGACATTAAGTTAATCTTTGTTATCTTTAGCCAACTTTAAACTAAAACGTCTCGTTACAAAATGATTCAAGGTATAGGAAAGAACTTCGAAAACGTGCAGAAAACAGCTAAAAATGGCATTTAGTCTTTTATAAAGGCGGGCGGTGTTTGTCTTTTTTGTTTGTTACGGACAACCTAAGTATATAAGAGTAATTGTATCTTTGATCTACAAAGTGTTTCTCATTCTAAAAACATCGAAGCCTTGTATAAAGCATCACATCCTGACTTCAATTGCATTATTTAGTGTCTTTTGGGACATTCAGGAAGAAGCAAGTCCATTTGGGTTGATTACACGTGCCCTAAACAAAGCGAAATAAGCAACTTAAAGCTTTCTTTGAAGACGCAAATTCCATTCAATCGTAGGGAATACTAGACGCACATTCGTCGTAAAATGATTACACCAACATCTGTAAAAGATATTCTGAAGATGTGTCCATTCAATTTGAGCGAATAGTGATAAAATGTTATTTCTTACTTAAGCGTGACAAACCAACAAAACTGTTATTTAAAATTTTAGCATAAAATACCGACAATCAAGCAGAACTTTTTATAGAGATACGAATGCTTTCTATTTAAACTGCGTATTTACAAATTTAGAGTTCGAACGCAAAACGTGATAAATCCAATTGGTTTAAATTGAGACCGTAAACAATAAAAGAATGAATATATTAAATAGAGACTTCGAATATGGGTGTGTGGTGAAGTGTTGAAATGTAGCACTTTTTATAGCGTTAGTTTCGTAATTTTTTAAATGGCGTTTGTTGCGTTTTGCATTCGAACTCTTCAAATAAAGAATAACAGACCAACAAAAATGTTATTTCAAACTTAAGCGTAACGTACCAATGAGCATGTTATTTCAAATTTATGCGTAACAGACCAACGAAAATAATATTTCAAACGTTTAAACATGACATAAAATGCTATTTCAAATATAAGTCTAACAGACTTACGAAAATGAGGTTTCGAACGTAAAACGTAACGTACCGATGAAAATTCTATTCTCAGCTTAACAGGCGACAATAGTATTTCAAACGTGAAGCATGACGTGAAGCCTAAAAGATCAATGACAATGATATTTCAAACGTGAAGCATGACGTGAAGCCTAAAAGATCAATGACAATGATATTTCAAACGTGAAGCATGACGTGAAGCCTAAAAGATCAATGACAATGATATGTCAAACGTGAAGCATGACGTGAAGCCTAAAAGATCAATGACAATGATATTTCAAACGTGAAGCATGACGTGAAGCCTAAAAGATCAATGACAATGATATTTCAAACGTGAAGCATGACGTGAAGCCTAAAAGATCAATGACAATGATATTTCAAACGTAATGTGTAACGTACCGATAAACATTTTAGGTGTAACAGGTGTTTTAAACGTTTAAGCATAACATCGAAATGATATTTCAAACTTCAGCGTAACAGACCAATGAAAACGATATTTCGAACGTGAAACGTGACGCAGCGATGAAACTTTTATTTGAAACTTAACTATGTCCGACCAACTGACGGACATAACATCTTAAAGAGATGCCTGGGAATGTTTAAAATCAGATGTTATATTAAATCTTCGCCTTAAACATGGCAGACGAACGGAAGTATTATTTAAAACGGAAGCGTAACATATAAACGGACAGAAAAAGATTTTTGTTTACTATTTGGTCACAATTTATCCAGTTTAAAAACCATTCGAGGATCAGGTTTAATGAAACCGAATGATTGTCAGCAGAAAGATGAGGAACTCTATGGAAGTACTAACATTGAAAAAAGGTATGAAATTAATTTGATTACTTATGGGGCGATTTTTGACAAGAATTTATTGACATTGGATTTGAAGACACGAAGTTGTAATCAACAGGTAAGCCGTCCTGAGGTATGCGTTCCACAGGTGAGAAGCCCTTGTAAGGACCTCTCTCCATGGAAATTCCGCTAGTCGGTCGGCATTTTGAGGGAGAAAGGAAAGTCACTTTCCGTTATGGTTGAAAGGCGAGTTTTTGCTGTGAATGTCTAACAAAGAGAAACCAAAGACAAATATGCTTGAACGCATCTCAAATAAGATGCCTTCTTTTTAATCTGTGCGTTTAGAATTAGAAATGCCATTTAAATTTAACTGTGACGGACCGACCGACTAACGGACGGACTACACCGCTTATAGAGATGCGTAGTCGCATCTGAAAACAGCTCGGTGAGTCTATAATCCAAACACACTATTTGTTTATCGATTCCATGCAGAAAAAATCTTAGTGCATGCTTTCCCCAATGGATCCATAGATTTATCCAGCCATGAAAATATTCTGGTAGTTTACTTTATACAAAAGAACCCACATGTTTGATAGCTCTATGTAATTGGGGGTAGGGAAGTTCAGTTGGAACAATATATCGTTTTTTCTGGCTGAGATCACGTTGACTAACTCACATCCGTATATTATTATTATATTGCACATTAGTTACGGCCAGATCACGTTGAAACATCAGTTCATGTCGGATTAGCCAAATTAAACAATATTAAGCCTCGTCAGTTTTTTAGATGTATGAATGCCTCGAAATATTATGTACCATTACCAAATAATCAACATAGATGTATAAATTGGCACCAGCTTCGTTAGGTGTAAAGTCGGCGATTGACGAATAGTCTTGTATCGGTGCTAGTAGAGAAATCGAAAAGTTCTGCAGCAGAAATGAAGAAATCGATAGCAGGAAATTATTTAATATATCTTACAATTTATTGCATGTAGAATGTCGACATTCTTCTTAGCACACTAAGCTTATGGTTACAATCAACTCCCCAAACCACAAACGGGGGAACAAAAGGCAGGAGTAACACTTTTTGATCGCCAAGTCTCTTCTCTAGTTTTTACCGATTCTCTTTCGATCGGTAATTTACGTCTGCAGTTGTTTGATACATTGCTGAATCAGCATATTTAAAGATGAAAACAAAACAAATATGTACAATTAATATATTAGCCTCAACCTTGCGATAATCAAAACAATCGCAGTCGCATTCCAATCTCGACACCTACCCACACTCATGAATTACACCACGTTACCATCTATCACTTCTATTCACTGCCCTGCTTTTTCCGATCACCCTGGGGAAATCTCGTAACATTAAATACATATTAAATTAATGAGTAGTTCTTATTTAACTTCATTATATATAGTAAATATTACAATTATTAATAAAAAAGCAATTATTTTCAAAACGATGATTTGTTCTAAGAAATTACTGCAAAAACAATTCAATCAACCAATCTCTTGATAAATTACTTCTGGGAATCATACGTATAATTACTCACTCTTCAAGAGTAGGTACAACTTTGCATATTGAAGTTTGTTCCATCTTTCACATGGCACTTGCATGTTTGTACAAGGTGACCCTTAAAAAGTACGGCCTGATACACCCTCTCTTGGTATTGCGATGATTTGGGCTGTAATTGTCCTCTTTTATTCAAAAATAGGTTTGTTTTGATAGACAATATCTCTGAGATAAACCCACAAATAAAAATATGTGGGTGCTAATGTTCAGTGAGTGAGTATCACATTCAAGATGACACCTCCGATTGACAAGATAATCACTAAATTCTCCCCGCAACTATTCAAACAAGTCATTTCACTGACAACACCTCTTCGTTTGCCTCAAACTTTTTAACGACCAGTAGGTAGCACTCTTTATTGTTCAACACAGAGGGCAACATTTGGAGCAAATCATCGAACGCCGGTCAAAACAAAGACTGTTAGACATTCATGGCTGAAACTAGGTGGACAAGTCAGGTATAAACTCAAGTTATTTGTACCAAATATGGTTTGAGCGCAGAAATAGGTGTGGTATTTTGGAGGGAGGTGGGGGGGCAAGCAATAACTATTTTATGTTTTGGATAACTTATTTATTCTTAATAATATAATAATTGTCTTCATAATAAAATGATAAACGAACATGCATATTTGAGAAAGTAAGATTATGTTTCGAAATTCTTTAGATGAAGATTGATAACATGTTATTTGGATTATTCGGACTACTATTCTCATCTTGGATCGGTGGCGAAAAAGGATAAGTAATAATCAGTTCTAAGTGCCAGCCTTCTGGAGGTTGGAAGGTTCTATCATCAGTATAGCTGATACGAAGAATAAAATTCAGAATCACTTAAGATTTCTACTCGGCCATAGCTGACGGAATGAGAACAAACTACTCAAGTGGATTAAATGAAAGGTTCTATTCGAAATTCCATAGAAATTCTCGAGTTCGACATAAATATTCATGAGTTCGACAAGAGGCATTTGAAGAAAGTCGAAAGTTACACCGACCGAAACATTGTGAGAATAACATCCAAGATGAAAACAATAGTCCGAATAATACACATAATACATGAACATATATGTGTCTTCCACACAACACTTAAATTACCGAACATCCGTGTCGTAGATTGTTTGACCATAAATATGCTGGGTTGTGAATAGTGATATACGGTTGACATCAGAAGGCACATAATAAGACTTCTTAAGTATTACATGCACCCGAGAGAGTCCCAGAGCGGACAGACTTATTGCATACTGGAGCAGGTGCAAAAAAAATAAAACAATATAAGATTATATTTCGGACTTTTTTAGATGAAAATTAGTAATTTGCATTAGTTGGATTATCCAGACTAGTGTTTTCATCTTAGAACCCCGGCGCAACAGATAAAGTGCTAAGTAATAATCAGTTTTATGTTACAGTCTTCTGAAGGTTTATGTGCAATCCTTGGTACAGACGACATGAAGACTATAAGTAAGAATTACTTAAGACTTCTACCCGGTCATGGCTGACGAAGTGATGATAATTTACCTCCGTTCATTAAATAAAGGGTTCCGTTCGAAATTCCGTACAAATTACCGAGTTCGACATAAAGATTATCTGGATAAAAAAGACGCACCTGAGAAAGGTTGGAGATTAGATGAGCAGAACAGTTATGAGAATAACATTCAAGATGAGAATAGTAGCCAGAATAACACAAATAATACAATATACGATTAATCATTGAAACAGGATACGAAGATACAAGTCAAAGAGTGCACAAGCGAAATAACGAAGGAATTTAAAGTTAAACTGATCACAAAAAGTGTATATGCGTGGAAACGAGAAGAAAGATGAATGAGAATCTTTTTAATTTTTCCCGATAACTGAGACAGATCAGACTTCCAAATACGCGTTCTGCTGATTACGCATTTTAGTCGGACAGAAACTAATGGAAATTAGTAAAAAACATGTTTATTTTTCTCAATAAAGCCTAGATGCCAAATCGGTATTAAACATGACTAGGTGTCAACATTTCGATCGACCTAGTTTTAATTAGCAATCATAACTTATTAAATTATATTACATATTATTCGGACCAAGACTAGAATAAGGACCCCAGATCATTAACACAAGACGCGGGACATGTTTTGGAAATCACCGGTTGACCTCGCAATACACGTGGTCTCTATTTACAAAACACTTGTAAATAAATCTTTTATTTATTTTAATAAATGTAGTATATTTCGGATTTTTTTTTCTTTTAACATGTTAATATTTATTTTAAGGCAGAGAGTCCATAAATAAAACATAAAATATTAACATGTTTTCTTTTAAAACATGTTTTTGTGTCACTATTTACTTGCCTCCCCACAGGGACAGAAATGGAGGGGGGGTATGAAATATTTATCATCGTACTTAAGTAATCTTTCGTTTTGTAGGGAAAAATCAAGCTTCCCAAAAACGGGCATTTTGGATCTTACCTCAGTTTAGAAGGATTTTCCATACTACACTTTGCTCCTAGCCCGAGGAGGCAAAACGGAAGATTACGTCAGTTATTTTAATGAATAAACGAAATATATACGCTTTTTAAAAAATCGGCTGACTTGTAATCTTTCGTTTTGCCTCCCCACGAAGGCGGAGTTAGACTTCAAAAATCAGTTTCTAAACGGAAGCAATTTAAAGTTTATGAAGTTTTTGTCCTTTTTTTTCTCTAAGCAACAAATGAAATAAGATTTAACAAATACGAAGTTTTATTTATTTGTTTATAATTGTTGCTTACAGAAAAAAAAGGAAAAAACTTCATAAACTGATTTTTGAAGTCTAACTCCGCCCTCGTGGGGAGGCAAAACGAAAGATTACAAGTCAGCCGATTTTTTAAAAAGCGTATATATTTCGTTTATTTATTAAAATAACTTGCGTAATCTTCCGTTTTGCCTCCTCGGGCTAGGAGCAAAGTGTAGTATGGAAAATCCTTCTAAACTGAGGTAAGATCCAGAATGCCCCTTTTTGGGAAGCTTGATTTTTCCCTACAAAACGAAAGATTACTTAAGTACGATGATAAATATTTCATACCCCCCCCCCCATTTCTGCCCTCATGACGAGCCAAGTAAATAATGACACAAAAACATGTTTTAAAAGAAAACATGTTAATATTTTATTTGTTTTATTTATGGACTCTCTGCCTTAAAATCAATATTAACATGTTAAAAGAAAAAAAATTCAGAAATATACTGCATTTATTAAAATAAATAAAAGATTTATTTACAAGTGTTTTGTAAATAGAGACCACGTGTATTGCGAGGTCAACCGGTGATTTCCAAAACATGTCCCGCGTCTTGTGTTAATGATCTGGGGTCCTTATTCTAGTCTTGATCCTATTATTCAAATGATATTAGTATATATGTTGTATTATTGTGGCGTTAGAGTCACTTTATCTCTCAGAAAAGCAGCCCTTGTGTAAGCCGTCAAGATTTCAAAAATGTTAAAATGTGATATGCGTCAGAGTGTATAGGCGCCGGAAGTTACAAAAAAAACATGTGATCGCATAGCATGCTTAATGTTTTTGAACTGTGCTTTGCAGCGATTTCTGTTAGAAACGAACGTATGAAATGTAGCTCCTAAAAGAACTAACAATAGTTAAGACTCTCTTTGCTTTTTCTGCCCGAAGCATGTATCTAAAGTAAAATAAATAACTATATTTTTGCG
Source organism: Sepiola atlantica (assembly GCA_963556195.1). Lineage (NCBI taxonomy): Eukaryota > Metazoa > Mollusca > Cephalopoda > Sepiida > Sepiolidae > Sepiola > Sepiola atlantica. Next base: position 30,519,201 of record OY744533.1, on the reverse strand, counting down.
TACAAACGACTTGACAATAATCAACATTCCAGGCTTATGATTACAGTTAAATCACTTGTCACACTGTTTACCGTCAGATTGCCGAAGTTAAGCGATGTTAAGTCTGGTCAGTACTTAGATGGGTGACCATTTGAGAATACCAGGCACCGTAAGCAAACACTCCAAAAAGTGTATAAATATGCACCAACCTTACAAGGAACATATAACCCGTGACATACCAGCGTGCTGTCACGACTATTTTTCAGTCCACCAGTTTTGCTTAACGTTATAAGATCGGAGATAAGCACCGAACCTCAAACGTTTTCTGCCTTAGAAAAGAATTTACTTTGAATTTTCGACAGTTTCGGCACTCAATTTCGTTCCTGGGTTCGTCTTTTATATCATTCCCCTTGGTGGAAGTGAGGTTGAAAGCGTTTGTTCTCGGTTCAAGTCATAGTTAAGAAATAATTTATCATTATTATTATCGGTGTGAGTAATGTATTAGTAAGGGTATATGAATATATTTAGCATGTATTTGTCTATATTTAGCATGTATTTGCCTATATTTTAATTCGATTTTATTTATGTACAAGCTGTATTCGTCTGGCGTTTCTCATATAGCTATATATTGCCGAATATGGATTATGGTAATATTACAAACAATATATATATATTAAAAGCCACGTCCTATTTCAGGATACACATCACTTTTATTTCTCAACCTTGTTACCTCTGATCAGATAAATTTTGATGGATTTCATTTTGTAATGCATTTTTAATGAGATTTGAAATAAATTGTTTAATCTTATGCTATTGCATTTTGATTTGAATAAATATTCGATTAATACTAATTCAAATAAAAAATAATAATTCAAGAATTAAGTCACGTAGTCGAGAGAAAGACACGCACAGTCACACGCGAGATCTTCATTCTGTACATACAAATGAAGAGTTCGAATGCAAAACGCGATAAATCCAATTCGTTTGAGTTGAGATGTGAAACAATTAAATGGCGAATATATAAAATCTAGCCTTTGACAAAAAGCTTTTTTAAATTGAAAACATAACGAAATGATGCCGGTATGATATTATGTAAAACATAGCTTTGGGGTGTGGCCGAGTGATGATATGCAATGCTTTTTGTAGTGATAGTTTCGTAATTTTGAAAATGTCGTTTATCGTGTTTTGCATTCTAACTCTTCAAATATATAAACATACCTATTTTAATATTGATAGAGATAACCTGTTTTGTTATCGATCTATCTGGTTAAGCTTGCTAAATCAATCCGTTTGTCTAACGGTTTATCTAACTATATGCATGGCTGTTTATTTATTTCAAAATGTTTACATCAGGATCTCTCCTCCCCTTTCTCGCTCAATAATTTAAACCTACTTCTCTGCTTATTTCCCTGTTCACATGAATCTAAAACCAACAATAATAAAAATACAAAACATATCTATTGTATGACATGCACATTACCATCACCGTACACTTCCATTGTTTTATTCTGTTATTGTTCGCGCCTGCTGATTGCAATTTGTCCATCAACACCTTGTTTTTATTTTATTGTGAAAGAATAAATCTCAAATGGATTGCTTCGTTTTGATGTTTTGTTTTCTTAATTTCTCAGAAACAAAAATGGCTAATTAGCTCTCTTTCCGTTTTCTCTCTTTTCTATTTGTGAGAAAAATGTATAATAGATTTCCTCCCTTTGTTGATAACTCTTCGATCTAAAACGCATTTATATTCATAGTTGCCAACGGGCGTCTAGAATATTCTTCTTTTGCTAAAAAAAATAAATTAATATATTTTCCATGTTTTAGCTATACTTTTCTTGTTTTATATTTCCTGTTTATTCAGGATGACTTCTTTTTGATATTCGGTCATGTCCGTGTTTTACAAATATGCCCACAAGCCAACCTGTCTGAGCTTATTTTATAGTTAACAAAGGACCGTTGATTTCAGGTCGCATTTGAGCTTTTTTTAAATATTCACTTGTGAACGGTTTCATATGTAAAGCTTACTGATGTCATCTCTCGTAAGTTGTCGTCTTGAATCACGTTCACTTATAATTCGAGATGTTATCAGTCCGACTAAGTTAACAAAAATTACAATACGCAAACAAAACGCCTACGCAACAATTAGCCAATCGGCGTGTTAGGCGTGAAGGGAAAACTCTTATAGAATATTCGATCTAATCATCTATAAAAGTTAAGACAATCGAACGACTAACTAGATTGAACGAAACTGCTACCGATGCGGCATGACTCCACGGCAAAATTAGTCATGCATTTCTAGCCAAAATTTTTGCAATAGTTTTTAGACATTAAATTATAAATATTCTTAAACTTTAGTTTCTTTTTAGTATTTTAAAGTGTTTTAGGAGGCATGATATGGGTGCAACATCAAATTTTAAAGTTCAAATATATCAGATTTACATCGCATTTGATTCATAGTAATTAAGCACGAATTAAGCAAGATACCCTAAATGTCCATTTCCTCTTAAGACCCTTAATTTTAAGTCTTAAATCTTATTCATTTTCTATAATCAAAATCATGTAATATATTTTGATCAAACTACAGTAAGAATTCTAGTGACATTATTATTTTGATTTAAATCATCGCAAGGAGACATAAAAGTGGGGAAAAACTGTTTTGTTCGGGGAATTGATTTTACCTCTACTTTAAAAGTGAAAAAGAACAGCTTCAAACATAATTCGACGAATATGTCCGATAGATTAAAAGTCATGTACAATAATAAAAAGAACAGTTTAAAAAGAAATGCAATACAAAACATGAGAGTATAAATACTTCAAGGGTCGGGACGGCTAGTATGAACATAACATAGAGAATCTGGCCTAAACTTTCAAAAGAATTGATGCTCGAATAGGCAGTAAAATATCGTTTGGAATTATAGTTCGAATAAAACTTATTATAAACTGTTCTGTTGGATGAGATCCATTCAAACCCTTACACTGGGAGGGGATCAGCCATCTCTTAAAAGTATGATAATCAGAACAATGTAAAAAATAGTTATATCAAGTATGTAAAAATATCAAAATGCTTTAGTATACACACTGAATACGAACATCTGAGAATTAAATGAAATATTAATGTGAAAATATTGAACATCATTTTAAATCATCATTCAAATATATAAGATCAAAAACTAAATTCACATTATGAGTTGGTGATAATTCTTCCGCTGTTGGCTTAGTTCTAATCAAGTTATTTCAAACTCTCCGTAGACGGACAATAATCGTTATTAAAATAAAATAATCAAATATAGTCAGATAAAAATTTATAATTATTATTAAACAAAATATTAGATTACTGGCGTTACGTTTTGTTTCGATTAAAGAATGAGGGAGAGAGGTAAATATATATATATATATATATATATATATATATATATATATATATATATATATATATATATATATATATATATATATATATATATAGAGAGAGAGAGAGAGAGAGAGAGAGAGAGAGAGAGAGAGCTAGATTCAACTGCCATCTTGGCACATCTCTACTCCCTTTCTTTCTCGTCCAACAATTGCGAAAATAACATTATCATGGGTCAAGGTCATCGTTATCCTCTTTGTATATGTAAAAGCTAATGACCCTTATACACCACGCATTTGTAACTGTGGACATTTCATTATGATATTTAAATTATCACTAGAATCCTGATATATATATATATATATATATACACGCATATATATATGTATATATAGAGAGAATATATACATGTTTATATATATAAATATATATATACATATATAAATATAAATATATATATACATATATATATATACATATATGTATGTATATATATAGAATATATACATATTTATATATATATATATAGATATATATATACATATATAAATATAAATATACATATTAATATATATATATATATATAAATATATATATATATATATATAAATATATATATATATATAAATATGTATATTTTAAAGAAAGAAAGATGAAGATAAAAAATTGTACAAAATTACATAAAGTTACATAAATTAATACAAATTTTATTACATCGAAAGTTCGATGCAAGGAGTTACATTAATCCTTAAACCATGGTTTTTCAAAGATAAAACTCTTCTCGTCAGAGGATAAAATCTGGTAATATGGTATTTATAACAATTAAGTATTACCTAGTTCCATTTCACTTTGAAAAATTGAAGAATAAAAAACAAAACAAGGTTGGGGATAAAAAATAAAAGGCCGGGAAGTAAAAAATTAGCAGTATTGCGAAGTGATGTTTGAAGACGAAAGGGACGTTATTGTGTAGATAGTTAATAGTAAAAGTAACAGTTTGTAGAATTAAAGAAAGTTTTTTAACAAATAAAAGGTGGAGAGTTCAAAATATCTCACTTGGTCCGTATGGATTTGTACTCCGTTATAGTATATTTCCGTGGAGTTACAAGTAAAAATCCTGTATTGGTATTTTAAATATCCAATTCAAATCTTAAGACTATCTTAAGACAATCGTAACCTCGAATTTGCCGAATTGGATATTTAAAATACCAATACAGGATTTTTTACAGGGTTAAAGTTAGAGTCAGGGTCAAAGTTAGCCCAGGTCCCAATGTAACAAAGTACCAAATAGAGACGTAAAAATAAGACAAGGGCAATGATATTGTACAGTTAACATCTGAGAAATTAAGGTTTTTTTATTACAAATATTTATTTAGTTATTTTGTCAATTTCGTCAATCAAAAATGGCGTTCGCTTATTTTAGGTGAGGTGGTCACTAATTTCAGGCTTTATAAAATGCTAAAGTGTCCGATTGCTTAATTGTCCTTGATCTTGACCTTATAATACTGAGAGTTTTAGCAAAGTTTTTTTTAGTCTTTGCCATGACTCAACCGAGGATAGAACTCTGGTATCCCGTTCCATTAGCGGAAACGCTTACCAAATGGGCCGGTTTCAGGCTTACGATAATTATTTATTATTATTTTTTTTAATATTTAAAATTTCTTCTTCTTCTTCTTCTTCTTCTTCTTCTTCTTCTTCTTATTCTTATTATTCTTCTTATTTTTATTATAATCATTATTATTATCATTTATATATTAATACGATAGAGTGTGTGTTATTTATTTTGTGTGTCACGATCTGACACTCCTATTTAAGAAGATTTAGTATTTACTTTTGCCCCTGACAACGGGGGGGGGGGGGGGGTTAGGGAGAGGGGATGGAGGGGGCGAGTTAGAGGGGAGTCGCGACCGATGGTGACTGCTGAAGAGACAGCTTTTGCCCCGGCAACCGAGTAATATAAATACATATATATATACTTCTATCCCGTCACGCAAAGTGTTGGTGAGTAAAATATGTGCATATTTCTAGCCACCGGATAATATTATTAACAGTAAATTATACAGATTGATGTTGAAAACACTGTGGAATTTCCACAGGGTCCCGCTAGTTATTATTAATATATATATATATATATATATATATATATATATATATATATATATTTATATATATATATATATAAATATATATATGTATATATATAAATATATATATATATATGTATATATATATATATATATATATATATATATATATATAGAGAGAGAGAGAGAGAGAGAGAAAGATTGATAGATAGAAAGAGAGAGAGTAATATGTAGTAATATATAGTAATAAGTAATAAGACTACACATCAAAGCCAGAATAGGCTTAAGGCTCCTAAAATTTATACTAGAATTGTATACAAAGACCTGTGACGTAACGGATGTAAGTGCTATGTAATAATAAGTTCGAAGTGACGGTCTTATGGGAGTTGAAGGTTCAATCCTCGTTGCAGGCGATACAAAAAAGACAATTACGAATTACTTAAAACCCGGTTATGGCTGACAGAACGAAAACAAGCTACCCCGTGGATTAAATAAAGGGTTCCGTTCAAAATTCGGTACAGATTTCCGAGTTCGACAAGATGCACATGAAGAAGGTCGGATGTTATACCGGCCGAAACGTTGTGGGTATAACATCCAAGATGAGAACAGTAGTTTCGATAATCCAAGTTATGCATCCTCATTTAAAACAATTCCGAAACATAAAATTCTCACTCGTCTGATTTTTTATTCTCTGATCACAGGCAACGGCGGTAACCAATTGAATCTGAGTTAATTGTCTTCCCATCGGGGAAAATTTAGACTCAATGTCGGTTTTGAATCTGGGGAAAAGGCATTGGATGGAAACAAACATACTCGTATAGTTCCGTCATCGCTTTCTCATGAATTAGGGCGTCTGTGACAACCTATCCCTTCGAAACGTGACGCACAGCTGTAAAGCTAATGCATATTTTATATCCAAGGGATTTATGTTTTAGAGACCACATGTTCGGGTCTATCTTTTCCGAACACGAGGCAGCCATTTTATCTGTTCTGTTATCGAGGATTATACGCACAGGTGTTGGAAGAAAAAAAAATGAAAAAGGGTTTACGGAACAGGTAGGTTGATACACAATATGATATGCAAATGTAGAACAACAGGCATTAATACCAAACAATTATTATATTACCGTCCCAATACAATTGCCGGGTTCATGGATAGAGAAAATGCGTCATCAATAGATAAGTAATATACTTAATTTGTGTATTTATGGGAGTCTATGCTACTGCTACAATAAGAGGCGCCTGACGAACGCAACGCCAAGGTTTGATCATCATAAAATATTAAAATACTCGTTACGTTTTTAGTTAAATCACTCGAAAAATTCTATACTTAAATGTTAAGTAGCTTGACTCCTCTGCATGTTTCTACATCGGTAGGCGGTCTACGTGTTATATTCTATTCTACTAGACAGTCCAATTGTAAAAGAGAACAATATGTTGCGTTGATAAAGTAATCAAACATTTAATTAAATTCATAGAAGAAAGGTTGTAATATTTGTTTAATGAATAAAAACACCCATAACTTGATAAACATGCAGTAAGTATTCCCAATTTTAATCTAAACAGTTTAGGGTTAGGGTAAAACTGTCGCTTTGGCTTTTTATCTGTGCATCATGAACCAACTTTGGTATGATATCTACACTTTGTTATGCGATTTACACCTCATATCGCAATCAGCACGACACGAAAGCAAGGAAAATACTTTGCCTAATTGGTTTCGCTGGTACCCTACTCTAACCCCAACCCTAACCTTCAATAGAATAGAATAGAATAGAATAGAATAGAGAGCTAATGTTAATTTAAACCAAATGAAGTTTTGTAATTTTTCCATAAATCATAAGCAAAATTGTGTCGATCATAACAACAGTGCACAAACACAAGGGATCGAAAGACCATGGCATGACGCGAAGATTCTTTTATAAAAAAAATGAGAGATATACGGTGTAGATATTTTCCTTGTAGATAACAAGCCAAAGCGGCACCGTGTTAAGGATGAAACTCATATGACTTTTCCGAACTTCGTGCCATGTTCATTAATACCATTTTCGCTTGCTTCTTTCCACTCTATTTGTTTTGCAGATGTTTGCACATGAAATGATCGAAGTTCTTGCTTGGTGTTAATATTCACAAAAACCGGCACATGCACTTTTTTCGAATATCGATGAAATAGTAATTATACTTTAGAAATACGAAAGTTCCAAGGCAAGCAGATAGCTTGATAGTATTGGTAAAAAGGAAAACATATTGAGTAAAATGAATGAGTAAACAATCGAGGACGGATGTACTTGAGATGCGGCCATTTAATCTGCGCGTTTAGTGGCGAAGTCTTTTAAAAAATAGTAACAGATAAACGAAGATGTGATTTAAACATAAGCGTGACAGATCAACGAAGATGGGATTTAAACATAAGTGTGACAGACAAACGAAGGTGCGATTAAAATATAAGCGTGACAGACCAACGAAGGTGCGATTAAAATATAAGCGTGACAGACAAACGAAGATGCGATTTAAATATAAGCGTGACAGACCAACGAAAATGCGATTTAAACATGAGCGTGACAGACCATTGGAGATGTGATTTAAACTTTAACGTGGCAGACCAACGAAGATACGATTTAAACTTAGTATAACAGACTGACGAAGAGGCTATTGTAAAGCTTGACAGACTAAACGAATATACGATTTAAACATAAGCATGACAGACCAAGGAAGATGTGATTGAAACATAAACGTGTAGGCTAACGAAGATATGGTTTAAACGTAGAATGACAGACTGAAAAAGATTTAATTTAAACTTAAGCGTGACAGACCAATAAGAATGTAATTTAAATTAAAGCGTGACAGACCAATGTAGATACGATCTAAACTTAACGTGACAGACCGACAAAAGGGCAATTTAAAACTTAGACAATGTAGATGCTATTGAAAACTGAGTCTGAACATATGGTTTGAAAAACTGACAGAGCCTCTTAGAGATGCGTCGAGGCATCTGTTAAATAAAATAGTTGTAAAAATAACGATAACATTATCTGATTTGCTTATGTGTAAACAGATAAAAGAATATTATTTGATCTTAACGTCGATAGAATCGATAAGAAAACGAATAAATACAATCGAATACAGCAACCACAACAAATACAATTAAACACATAAATAAGAAAGCATTTGCTTTGTACTGTGATTAATCCTTTCATATTTCAATTCTTTCTCGTTTTTAGACAATCGAATCTTGACAACTCCATTTTTGTTTTCGCGGTTTTAAATTAATTTAGTCTTTATTTATTCATGTTCGAACCTTTGTAAGTGGATTAAACAAAATAAAATTCTCAGTAGGTATAGAAAAATATGTGCGTGAGAATTTATTACTTTATGAAAGAAAGATGATGACATTCGATTCAAACGATTTTAAAAAAAGAACCGAAATTCAATTTTAGTGTTGATGCGTGATTCTGTTATAACTGCATTAACTAAACTCTCTCAATATATAAAGTAGGTAAACAGTATTTTTGACTGTATATATCTCTCTCTGTGTGATACTCACTCTTTCGCCATTCAATGCTTGTTGTCCTGGGTAAAAATCGCAACTGCAACCGATGGTGAGCCCCCTATTTAGGAGCTTTACGATGTCACACTCTTGTTCCCATCACTTTCAAATCTAATCTGACATTGATTGGTCGCATCTCTCAGTGATGTAGCGGGAAACACCATGTAAGAAATAATGACAAAGTCGATCCATACAAAAATGAATTGAATTTTATTGACGACAGACAACGGTAAGAAGCAGTCTCGTACTGACTCTTAAAAGAAGAATTGTCTTTGTTATAAAAGCGGCTCGTCAGGCATTGTAGAGTTTAGCAGTAACTGGACAGGATGACTTTGTTTTCAGCGGTGAAGTCTTTTCTTCACCGCTGACAACAAATGGCTCACATGCAATGAAGGATTTCAGAGAGACTGGGTATTTACTTCCTTCCCACCGCAAGAAGATATGGCACAAAGCTCGAAAGTGGAGAGAATCCATCAAGCACCACTAACGAAGCGGCACTCTGGCCTATTAAAAATTGCCTGGACAGCCATGTCGGCATTCCTCGGTCGCGACGCCTCAGGCAGTTAGAAATAAACTAACTCCTCGCCAATGAGAGGAGGCAAATCCTGGGAGAGTGGACTTCCCAGGACTCTCACGTACTAATACCTCAAACCGACACATAAAAGGCCACCGATATAATTCAGTTTCTGCCGGATTGATTGTTGAGAACAGATTATCGACTGGTATCTTCATGTCAAAAGTCTTTGCGACACAAAAGTTGCCCCGGACAAACTTCGTTGAATATTTCTTAGACTTTGCCCAAGCGTTAATTTAGGTAGCTCCTAACGCATGGCGCCAACATTCTAACGTCTATTTTTTTAAAGATGTGAAAGTGTATATTTTATTCGCTTTCCATTAGCTAAAATAAAATTCTGTATTAAGAGTCTTATCCAATTAACAGTTGATATTTTTACAAACAATATTCGTCTGCTACTACTGATTGAACCAAGTTCACAGGATCCTATGACAATAGATATTTACACTTAGCAGATCCAAAGCATCCGAAATGCCTTGCTTGTCGAGTAGCCATATGCAAGAGGTCAAAAGCGTATGCTAAGTGTTTGTATTTTTATAGGTATCAGTAATTTTCATGTTAGGACACCGACCCGTTTTAAATAGAGGGATACAGTGACAGTGAGGCAGAAGGAAAACAAACTTGGGTGTGAACAAGAAAGAGATTCGTGCAGTTGAACGAGCGTTTTGTTAGTTTTGTTCTCGTGTTTTCTGAACAAGGGTTTTGAACAATCGTTGATAATTTACTGTACTACAAAGGACATTTTTGTTTGTTACAGGTCCTACCAATGACTTATATACAACTAGAAGAATACCAGTCGCAGACAGATGAAATTAATTCGTCGAACAGAACGGTTTTGCATAACTTTAATGTCCTCTTACGAAGATCAAAATGAAAACTTAAGAATAATGCTACTAAACCATATGTCTAGAATTCTATTTCCAATTTTAATAAAATTACATAGCATGCTATTGATTATAGAAATCGGCTAAAATTTAAGGCGTAAGCTTAAGGGGTCTTAATAAGAAAGTGATGTCTAATAATCAGAAGTAAAATTGAATGCAAATCTGAAATATTTGAATTTCTACATCGGAGGTTGTACTCATATTATGCCCCCTAAACCGGATAAAATACTCAAAAGAAATAGAGAATATTTATTAATTGATATCTTATACTTATTTATTAATTGATATCTAATACTTATTTATTAATTGATATCTTATACTTATTTATTAATTGATATCTAATACTTATTTATTAATTAATATCTTATACTTATTTATTAATTGATATCTAATACTTATTTATTAATTGATATCTAATACTTATTTATTAATAGATATCTAATATTTATTTATAAATTGATATCTAATACTTATTTATTAATAGATATCTAATATTTATTTATAAATTGATATCTAATACCTATTTATTAATTGATATCTAATACTTATCTATTAATTGATATCTAATATTTATTTATTAATTGATATCTAATACCTATTTATTAATTGATATCTAATACTTATTTATTAATTGATATCTAATACTTATTTATTAATTGATATCTAATATTTATTTATTAATTGATATCTAATACTTATTTATTAATTAATATCTAATACTTATTTATTAATTGATATCTAATATTTATTTATAAATTGATATCTATTACTTATATATTAATTGATATCTAATACTTATTTATTAATTAATATCTTATACTTATTTATTAATTGATATCTAATACTTATTTATTAATTGATATCTAATACTTATTTATTAATAGATATCTAATATTTATTTATAAATTGATATATAATACTTATTTATTAATAGATATCTAATATTTATTTATAAATTGATATCTAATACCTATTTATTAATTGATATCTAATACTTATCTATTAATTGATATCTAATATTTATTTATTAATTGATATCTAATACCTATTTATTAATTGATATCTAATACTTATTTATTAATTGATATCTAATACTTATTTATTAATTGATATCTAATATTTATTAATTTATATCTAATACTTATTTATTAATTAATATCTAATACTTATTTATTAATTGATATCTAATATTTATTTATAAATTGATATCTATTACTTATATATTAATTGATATCTAATACTTATTTATTAATTACTATCTTATACTTATTTATTAATTGATATCTAATACTTATTTATTAATTGATATCTAATATTTATTTTTAAATTGATATCTATTACTTATTTATTAATAGATATCTAATACTTATTTATTAATTGATATCTAATATTTATTTTTAAATTGATATTTATTACTTATTTATTAATAGATATCTAATACTTATTTATTAATTAATATTTAATATTTATTTATAAATTGATATCTAATACTTATTTTTTAATTGATACTTAATACCTATTTATTAATTGGTATCTAATACTTATTTATTAATAGATATCTAATACTTATTTATTAATTAATATTTAATATTTATTTATAAATTGATATCTAATACTTATTTATTAATTGATACTTAATACTTATTTATTAATTGAAATCTAATACTTATTTATTAATAGATATCTAATACTTATTTATTAATTGATATCTAATACTTATTGTTAATATTTAACATAAAGCCGAGATATCTGAATTTTTACAAAAGGCTCCCACCCCATATTTTCTCCCTTTGGTAGTGATATTTTGGTAGTTTTGTTTTACGGTATATCAACCCTTTTCGGGTTATTTAATCCCGAATCTGGTCATTTTCGTGAATGTTTTTATGCTTCAAGTTCTTTATATCTTCAAATGTTTAATCATGGTTTTTAGTTTGGTTGTTTTTGTTTCATGGCATATCGAGCCTTTTCAGGTTATTTAATGCTGAATCCAGTCATTTTGGTGAAGGTTTATATGCTTGAAGTTCTATATATGTTTAAGTATTCATTCATGGTGCTTGGTTGAGTGAAAGGGGGAGAAGAGAGAAGGAAGAATAGGAGAGGGAGGGAAATTGTTGTTTTTTGTTTTAGATTTTGCAGAACATGATTGAGTTTTGCAAAGGAAAAAAACAATAAAACATCAATGTTTGGTACATTTTTAGTCAGGAAGTCAATAACTTCAGACAACCTGATTTTGTAGCGCCATTAGGTTCTACCACCACTCCAGGTCAGAGTAGACCTGGAAGCAATGGCAACTAAGGGGCAACTTTACATTCCACACAGCTTCACAATTGAGGCTTCACCACTGGATTTATTTCAAAGTTATACCCAGGACCTTTTCTCCCTTTGCATAAAACTATATTAAACTAAATATAGCTCACATTACTCACCCTTACACTTGGTAGCTGTGTCATGATGTTAATAATGATCGGTTAATTAGTTTAGGAGTGAATATTATATATAGAAATATATAAATATATACCCATACCTAACTTTATATAAATAGAGATTTGTCTTTGGCTCGGAACTGCATACAGTTGTGAACCACAATTTGGTAACTTCGTATAGCGTGGAGTCACTCCTTAGTTAACAGTACTCTTAGGTCCACTCTGATCTGGTGTGTTGTCCATATCAGGGTCGCATGAGTTAAATAGAATTTATTATTTACAGAATATTTATTTATTAAATATACACCTACAGGATAAATGAATCTAAAAACCAATAGGCAGCATAACTTTCAACATAAAGTGACTTATTAAGGGTTGATATGCTGCAAAGCCAGCCAACCAACAAGCGAACCTACCAACCAGCTAAACAACCAATACAGACATATGATGACTGTGGAAAAATCTATTCCATAAACTATTATATGACAGGCCTATTTTGTTGCTATAATAATTCTAGCTTATCATCAAACGCATATGGGTTCTTGCATTGTCCTAATGATAATCTAGTTGTGAAGCCTCAATTTAGAAGTATTTAGTGTTTAACATCATGTTTCTGAAATTACTAGTGCTAAAATTTAGTAGGTAAGCAGATTGAATCGTTCTTATAATAGGTGTAAAATTTGGCTGACAAATACCCATAAATGTTGAAGTAATAACCGCTTAGTTATCATTACTGGTATGTTCATCCTGACTCGGACTGGCAGTACCTGTCAGGTTCACATCTATCAGTGTGTAATAGCTATTCAATCCATGGGTTAAATACTATCTATTTTTTACAGAATTTTTATTTACGAAATATATGCCTACAAAATAAATGAATCTACAAACCAATCATCAGTAAAACATACGTGCGATTTCAGTATAAAATGACATATCAAGAGTTGATATGCCGTAAATTCAACCGACTAATATAAACTACACTAGCTTGAGGATTGTTTATAGCAACCCCAACACGTTTGGTCTTACGAATGAGTATTGATCGATGTTCAATAATTGTACAGTTACTTTAGAGCTCTAATGTATGAACATTGGATATTGATTGTTTTATATCATTTTAGCTGCCACGTGTTTGGAATATTCTAGACACTGGGCACGTGTCTTTATTGTATCGACAAGTATGACCCACGTGCAATTGTCGGAGACAAGACGAGACTTGAACGACAGTTTAAGATGTAACCATGATATTTCACAAAAGAAAAAAAACTAGAAGAAATGAATCCTAAATAACAGTTGCAAATGTGTTTATGCAGAAAAAGCACCAACTGTTAGAAAGGCGAAATAAAAGTGTGTGAATGCACGAACATGCACAGTTATTTAGTCTCAATGGTGACGATTTGCTACTAGGAGTTAGATATGAACAAAGTCGTTTGGTTCTTTGTCTGAGAGTCGTGTGACGTCATCAGAAACATAACCAAACAAGCAAAAGCGTTAGGGTATAATAAGCATGCTCATCGGCGCTCAAACGTCCATGCACTTTGAAACTCGCACCAATAAGAGGCAAATTCTTGTTTTTGAATTTCCTAGAGTTAGAGTAGCGCTTCTCACGAAAGTAGCGCCGTCTCGCATTGCAACCAAATACCTCAAAGGGAAATAACTCTGCCCAAACAAAGCCAATGACAAGTAAATAAGATAAGTATTTCTCTTTAAGCTGTACAGAATAAATCTGTTTTGTTTATTTAACAATTATTTGATTTTTTATATTAACCTTTTAAAAATAACTTCATTGATTAATTTGAGAAGAAGCAAATATAAAGAAATTATATATACCACTCTTATTGCAAATACATAAACGATATTTTTAAGGGAAAATGCGAAGTGAGTGACATGTATCAATCATAATATCGACCTTAGGATATTCGCCTAAATTCATACCATCCAATCTTGAATCGTTAATATCCATATATTTAAGCTATTGATATTTGTTCAGAAGTTTAAGTGCTCCTGTGATTGCAAACATTAGGAATGGATGAAATAAGTGCAGGGGACTACTGTCATGATTAATAAATAGAGTGTTACCACTCCCGACCAGTATAAGAATATATCAAGCATGTGTACACAGTGTGATGATCTATGAAAGTGAAACCCGGCCAGTTAGGGTTCAGGACATGCGTTGCATGGAGAAAAATTATATTAGAGTGAAACGATAGATGTATAATGTTAATCTTAAAGACATGATTAGATGTGATGAGTTCAGAGGAAGATAACACTTGAACAGTATAGCTAGATATGCTTAGCACAAGCGACTGATGGTATGACCACATTGAAAGACAGGATGAGAGTTCTTAGATTAGTAGATGTTTAAGAATTGAGGTAGCATAGTCAGTTCATAGGACACTATGAGAGGAAGCGACAAGGAAGGACTTGAGAGAAAGAAGGATAAATAAAAACATGGAAGAGATAGAATAGTTTAGAACTCAATTTCTACAAACCATCCAATGTCAGCATGTAAAACGGACGTTAAACTGATGATGATGATGATGATGATGATGATGATGATGATGATGATGATGATGATGATGATGATTCACCCCACCTTTTAGCATTTACACACATGTACGCGAGAAAAAATAAGTTACTACCGGAACCAAATAGTTTTCTTTCTAATGATCTAAACATTATCCGTTCTTCGCACATTGATTAACATCAAACAGAGGTTACCACGGTGCGTTTCATCCGGAGCAAATTTTAACGGAGCATGAAACACAACAAAGTCAGAATCGGTATACCGATTGCCATTTCGCTTGTCACTCTGCGTTCCCAGATGTATGGGTTATAAGACAACATTAGATCAAATTGGCAGCAATTACATGCATGAGGAGCATTGACGGAAGTCGGGAAACGGAAGTAAGGGACACGTGTCACTGCTGTGCTCTTGTTAAGCGTTGCTGCCGAAGATTATCCGTAATGATGAGCTTCCGCCATAAAGAAAAAAATATGATTTTCATGAATACATATTTGTAAATGGAATCTGTTCTTAATGACCTTAATCCTACATTGCTCATAATCGCAAACAAGTTCTCCCATTTTCTAGCCTTGTACCACACATCGGTTTGGTATATATATTTAATGGCAAACAACTCCTTTTCTTTTATTTGGATTATTCGTACTACTATTTTCATTATCGTTCAATTTTTGCATCGTTTCGGTCGATGTAACCTCCGATCTTCTGCGGGTGGACAGTTTAGAACTCGAAAATCTATAGGGAATTTCGAACTGAACCCTTTATTTAATCTACAGGAATATTATGTACAGCACAATTATCTTATTATTAGCAAATATAAAAGACTTACTGCTGTATGTTTCACTCATACCGAACCACCTAAATAGCACATGCACTATTGCCTGGAGGAATCGGAAATGGCTATCAGTTGAGGTTAGGCAAGTTAACCAGAGTGTAGAGGAAATGAAAACCATAGATGAAAATGTTACTGTTCACTAGTGGGTAGGCATCGCCTTTTTATATAAACAAATAGCTTAGAAACAAAACAAACAATGTAGATGAGGCACCGAGTCAAGCAAGAGAACTGTTCAGAGGTGTTAGCCGAGGTAGTAAGAGTAAATATGCATCTTCTAATACTTTGAATCATCTCAGTCTAAGACAAAAATGTAATAAATATACAATAAAAGGCATATAATTTCATAAAATTGCTTGGTCATCTGCGAACTACTCCGCATCCTGAACGAACATCCCTCCCCAAGAATCTTCATACAACCAAGTTTGCTAGAATACAAATAACAATTATTCTTTGAATACATTTTTTGTAGATTTTTATCATTGTTCTTGTTTATATATCTGTTTTGTTTTTGTCTTTATTGTGAATTTAACATGCATACATATCCACAAATTGGTGACCACAACACATTGCTTTCTGATATGGTAAAGCAATTACTATTTCGCCAACTGATTCTCCATTGAAATCAAATGCATGATCAATAATCATTTTTTAACCTGCTTTGCTCAAAACTGATTATAGCAAGGATTACAATTCAGGATTTGCATCTTAGAAATGAAGAATGGGAATTCTTTTCTCATCCGTTTCTCTCCAGATTCCGATCTATTTGTTTTAAAAAAAATTATTTTTGTTGTTGTAATAACTGTTTTTTTTTGTTATGTTTTAGATATTTGTTTTCTAAACACGGCAAATATTAAGATTTTCCTATTGTTTAAGAATATGTAATTTTGGGAAGCAAAAGAATACCGGCTTACTGGAGAACTTTTTCTTGTCTGTGATTCGTAAATGCAATCAATACAACTGTGATATATTAAATTGCCAATTGCAACACTTGACAGACCAGAATGTTGAATGGCTCATAGGAAGTTGAGTGGCATTGCCGTTAAAAATAGGGGACACTCTGAAGGTTTCAGGAGATGACTCATGGATGATATATTTTCATAAATGCAAGAAGATGCATTGGTTGTGCAGGTGTCATTTTTATTTTACTTTTAAGGTCATAACTCATCAAGGAAGGTCAATGAAGATAAGGCTTAATGAGACGGGAATGATTGCCAACCAAAAGATGAGGAACACTATGGGAGTACTAACATTGACCAGTGATATGAACTGTGTTTGGTTGCTCATGGGTACGATCTGTGACAAATAGTTTCCGACATTGGATTTGCAGACGATCAAGTTTTAATCAGCAGGGAAGCAGCCTCTCGGTAATGTTTTCAACAGATGGGAAGCCCCTGCAAAGAAGCTCCGTCCATAAAAATTCTGCCTTACCCCAACCACATGGAGAGAGAAAGGACAGACTTTCTTCATTTTGGTAGAAGACGAATTCTTACTTATAAAAGAAGTGATCGTTTAAATACAGCAATAGACGCCCTGGTACCAGATACAAAAGGACGAAGTCCAGCTAGAAGTTAGTCAGACAACCTGCTACTATATATATGAGTATATATAACTCAACAATTTTGTGGTTTGTCATCCACTTACAATATAACGAGCACTTTCTCTGTCTGTCTGTCTGTCTGTCTGTCTGTCTGTCTGGATGTCTGTCTGTCGGCGAGAAATTTTGTAAACGTAAGGAATTTTACATAAATAAACAATAAAGAAACTTGACGCCGACACTGAGCATCGAAACTGCAATCTTTGTCGCCCTACAGTCTTAGTCGTTACTGACTAAGCAAACTCACTGAACTTATTAAAGTTTTTCAAATGAACTCAGTTAAACAATTTACTAAACCCGGTTGGTTGACAGTGGAATTCTTCAGTGATAAGAGGAAGAGACGCGACAGCCTAGCTAAAATATACGACTGCAAGGAGTATATTTTGGCTAGTCTATACATATAAAAGTCAATGTGTGTGTTTGTGTGATGTTTGTGTGTCTCGTATAGACTGAAAGGTTATAGAATCTACATAAAATCTAAAAATGTATTCTTATGTAAAATTTACCGGGGAAGACAGTGGAAGTGTTCGTGAATCTGTAAGTGCACACCTAAAAGAGCTATGAGCCTCTTAAAACATATGTATAACATTTTCTAGCAAAAACAATGGAATTAATCCCGAATCTCAAATTGCCCCTCAATGTGCCTAATTTCTGTGCCCATTTAAGGGAGCTATGGACGACTACACCCCCCTTCAAACTCTAAGTACGTGTACCTGATTTAAAAGAAATTTAGACCATATGTATAAGACACTAATTCAGAGAGTTTTCAAAAATTTTAATTTTTTTCCTACTATATTAAGGGGAGAAAATGAGTTGGGGAGCGTAAAAAGAAAGAAAGTAGAAAGTAATATGGTTTTATGATCCTAATCAAAAAGGATATCATTAAATCCCGAGCAACGTCGGAGGTTTCTGCTAGTTTTATTGTTAACTGTAACTTTGTGGCTCTCTCTAATTGAATTTATTTTTCCTGTGTTGCTTGATATTGGTCAAATCTATACTTGTAGAGCTTTGATACAATTATAAATGTAAGTACTTATTGACCTCCTATATCTTCATTAGTGTTTTAATTAAAAACATATTTGTGAGAAATCGATTTACATTTAGCTATTTTTCATCACAACTTATGTCTTTAGCATGTTTACACATTTATCGCTACACAACTTTATTACAAAGTGTTGTTTAAACACATTCAGTAGTTTCTGAATTTTTAGAAGACAAACTAACAGTCAAACGCTTCCCTTATATTTGTATAGATATATCAGAGATAAAAAACTATGACCCGTGGGCCAAATCCATGCGCTGAGATAGAAAGCCATTATAAGAGTCATTACTAGAAAACATTGGCAGACCTGACTTGGAATGGAAAAATATTCATAATAGCCAACTAAACAGGGGTCACCAACCTATGGCCCGTGTACCAAATCCGTCCTTCTAAATTATTTAGTTTAGTTCATGAGTTTAAAAAGAAAGAAATAGCTATTATCAGGGTTATAATTCTTACACCATGTAAAATATTAGTGTCCCTTGGCTCTTTTCTTAGGAAGCAAAGCGTAGTATCTGTTCTGATACTACACTTCATCTTTTCTGTCATTAATCAATCAAACTGAGGAATTTTTTTTATTTCTGTTCCACGCCCTTATTTGGGGATCTGAGTTTTCCCCATATTAAAAACTTACCATGTTTCAAACTCTGCCTTCGTGGGGAGCCAAGTAAATGGGGATATTCTGAGTTGTAAAAGAAAAGCTTTTAATATTTTAAACACAATCTATATAAGTCTGGTTTCCCCTATTTACTTGCCTCCGCACGAAGGTAGAATTAGATACGATGTCGGTTTTTAATGTGAGGAAAATCCAGCTTCCTCAAAAATAACATTCTGAATTGAGACAAAATGAAAATTGCCTCCGTCTAGAAGGATTTATCCTTTACTGACCAAAGACAAAAAAGATTAAGTGTAGTATCGGAACAGATACCACACTTTGCTCTGAGCTTAAAAGGCTAAGAAATTGGCACGACTGAACCACTGTTAATACACATGCTCTAAATATAAGGGATATAATACATCTAAACTTTGTGCAGCTTTCATTGTATATGTGAACAAGAAGCAGATAACAACTGATTTTTTACACTGTTTATTAAATTATGAACATTTTCTATAAGAAATTTATCAACAAACATTTGTAGTAGAAAAATGTTCCAATAAACTAAATGTAAATACTTCACTCATACTTTTATTATAAAATAAAACTATTATGTAAAATTCTTAGTTGTAAACGTATTTGGACCTTTTAAAAAAATGAATTTCAATGAAGAGAGGAACCGTGAAATTTATATCTTGTTCTGCTCGTCAACAATTAACAAAATCTGTCTCTATACTATTAAAACGTTATGGTGTTTTTGGAGTTTGTCTTTTCGTACGTAATTAGAAACATGTGATTAGTTGACAAAAAAGAATAAGCAGAGTACACATTACTAAGTCAGTAGTTTTTGCACTGTCAATACCACAGCTCGAATGTCATGTAAGACTAAAGGATTTCTTTTAACTGGATGCAGGTTCAAATTTTTAATTTAAAGAAATTTACATAACATAAAAAAGCATTACATAAATATTTTAAAACTGTGACCTGTTTCTTTATAATATGTAAAAAGGAGGTATAAATAATATTCGCCATTGGTTCAAAGCGAATGATTTTGCAAATAAAAACAATATGTAAATATATTCATCGTAGTTACTTACTCTCTAATGGAAATACCAAGCAATGTATTTTTTCCACGACATTTGACTAATTTCTTTATTCATACTAGTTACGAAGCGGTAGGAAATTAAAATATCCAGGTACTGTACCAACGTCGCTCCAGGAGCGGGTATATTTTAATATAGGTTAGTAATATCATACCTCTCTGAATGTGAGGGTTGTCATCATTCATTATTTTGACGTCATCATTTACTTCACTTTTGTACTAGTTTGATAAAAAACACGTATATAAATATTTATATTGAGAGAATAATTTATTAAAGGCGGACATTATATATATATATATATATATATATATACTTATATTGGATTGCAAAATAAGCACTATTATTCTTATGCAAATTTTTAATTCTATAGGTTTCCTGTATCAACATAATGTTGCATTCTATTGCAATCTATAAAAATTCCCCAATATTATTCATACTGATAATTTACATACCCAGATATAGTATACAGGACCGTCAAAGGAGCGGGTATAACCTAGTATTATCTAAAAAAAAGAAATGTGATTTGTCTTTTGTAGATTAATGTTAGAAAATAAAAACTATTACTCCATTTTGAATTTTTTAAAAACATTTCATCATGGTTTCTGAATAAAAAACTAATTCCATGATAAATGGCTCATTTAACCAAATTGGGACCTTAATTTTGATCTTCAATTTTGACAAAGGTAAACTTTTCACAAACTTTGTAACTCTCCCTAAAGTCAAACTCTTCTTCATTGTAGTAGGGGCGGTGGCAAAGTGGTAGGTACTGTCAGAGCTATGCCGTCTGGAACTCAGGTTCCTGTCCCCCCCCCCCCCCGGTAGCTGACAGGTCGGGTACCAAGAAGCATTAAGGCCACAAGCCGGTGAATATGGCTCGTATGAAAATCCAGGAGGAGTCATTATCAGGATCCATCGTCCACGGATCATCTCTGGATTTGCCCGAGTGATGCAAGCAAAAATGTGTCAGGCGCAGAATCGCAAAGGAATGGAGTAAGAGTGGCAGCGCTGTTTCTGCACCATTTATTTGTGTGTTCCGGACGAAACCTTCCCCGACTGTGCATGCAACCGCCGATCCTTTCTACTCCTGATGTTGAGCCTAATATCCTGCACGAGAAGGACTTCATGCAGACCAAGCAAACCGGAGAAACGATTTTTGTGAGCTCTATGTAGAAGTCTGACTAGCTTCTCTTCAACAATAACAGCAGCAGCAGCCTTTGTAACTCTACATATATACAATCGCTTATCGGTGTGAGAAATTGTGGTTGAAATTCAACCACTATTTTCTAAATCTATAGTCGACAGACACAACATTTCTAAATGGAATATCATTTATTCATCCTTAGATTCTAGGTCACATGGTGCATTCTAAATAAAATATTAATAAAAAAAAAGCTATTTTGTCGAGAAATAAAAAAAAGGAGACAATAAAAATTATCAATAAAATCAGACAAGGAAAGAAAGAGAAAAAGAAACTGAATGAAATCACGAAAGAGGAACGTGTTGCAGCATTTTTAAGCAGCTTGATCAGTCACGTGTTGAGATATATTGACCAATCTACCTAACACAGATCAATTCACAGCATATTCCGGTCATTGCATATCGCACTGATGGACGCGCCAGAAGACGCATTGAATGACCACCAAAGGAGGAAAACACTAAATATTAAACGAGGGCCATAAAGCACTTTCACAGAAGAATTCTGCCAATATTCATATTCATATACATCAAAAACAATTCCCTTGGCTCCCCTTTGTTGCCCCCGGTCAACACCTGCCAGCTCTCAAACCATTGAACTGACTAAGTCGTATTATCGATCTTCTGGTGACGCTTTATAAGTATCAATTCCCCGTCACTGATTGGTAGGCAAAGGTCAACGAAGAATGCCGGACCTGATCAAAATGGATGCCTGTTAATTGTGGCAGTACGACAATGAGTCAGTTTCGAAGATTACAGCGATTTTGATTCGTGATCTTTGGGAGTGACATGCAGCAGTCAGTTTTGCACGAAAGGTTTGAAGGGATTATATGCCGATGCTCAAGTATTTGTGACACATGCAATTGCCAAGTATTATATTTGTCGTAGACTGTGAAGTAAAAATAAGTTTATAAAATCGAGTCAAGATAATAGGTTGTTTAAGATCTTTAGCGACTTTATCAAATAAGCAAGGCTAGAGTTTATTCAAGTCTGCCAATATAGGATCTGTGAGCATTATTAAATAATAAACGACCCATATTCTGTTGGGTCAACATTGTTGTATTATACAGGATGACCCCAAAGAGTCCCCCTTGACACATGCCTCTTCTCTTGCAACTGACCTGATTTTGGCTGGGATGGTCCTCTTCGATTCAGGACTAGTTTGGGGATTGTTTTGATAGACATTATTCTTAGATAACATCACTGATAAAGAACAAATATTTAGGGAAGGGGGTTCTGATTCGGTGAGTGTGAAACCAATTCAGAATCACACTTCCTATTGATGAGACGATCACCAAAGTGTCCGTACATCTATTTCAGTAAGTTATTTGAAGTGTAGCCAGTTGTCTCACCATGTTGAAACCAATGTTTACCCCCAACAACACGTTTCCTTTGCCGGAAACCTCTGACCGACTCCCTGGCCGTGCTCATTATCGATCAACGTAGAGGTGCACATTTGGAGGAGCATATCATTGAACGCCAATGGAATCATTTATTTAATCCATAGGGAAGCTTGCTCTTCTTCCGTCAGCCATGATCGGATAGAAGTTTTCAGTAAGTCGTTATTGCATTCTTTGTATCGGCCGTACTGAAGATTGCCCCTTCAACCTCAAGAAGGCTGTCATTTAGCATTGGTTATTACTTACGCAACGGATATAAGTATTAAGTTATAATCAGTTCTGAAAATGTGTAGTGCTCGATTTTTCAGAGTCTGGCACAAGGTCCATACTTGTAAAATTTAATGTATCAGAAAAGTCAAGCAACGCTTAATTTAGTTAGTACTGACATGCATAACTGCTTATGGGTAACATGTAATGCAAGTAAACATGGGATTCGGGTTTACAATTGAGTACCATCTCAGCTGGGGGCAAAACTGGTGATAGATTAGCATATTGTATCAGCACTGGTACAGGTCATCTATCTTGTAAGTGCTGGAGTAATATGGTGCTTCCGTGACTATACGGCATAATCACGTTGCTGCATTGGTTCTCCTTAGATCACTAAAGTGAAGTGGCGTCTAGCCTGGTAAGTAGCAAACGGGTGACGATTTCGGTATACGCTACGCTGTGTGTATGAGGACGGTGAAAACCACTTTAAAAATACAGCTTTGAAGATGCTTTTAGCAAATTTCAGTATAACCTGCTAATCCACACATGTGTTGACACAACAGAAGAACGGGACTCTGGGCGGAAGTTCTGTTTTCAATCATGTGGCGAAGCTGTCCAAAATAAGTATAATATGGGAAGAGGTCTTGTCACGAAATGATTTCAGTAAACAAAAGAGTCGCTTTTCGAAAGTATTGTGGAGAGAAGAAAACGAGGAGTTTCTCTCTCTCTCTCTCCCCCCTCTCTCTCTGATTTACGACATGGGCCAGGAGAGTCGCATATTTCGAAAGCTCGCTGGAGTCTCTCCCATCGCCCGAAGAACATTCTGAGAGAAAAAAGTTGGACACGTAACATATAATAAGCAGAAAGCGGTTTCGACGATTCCCTGAAGAGTAATTTAAAACAACAAGAAATAAACTCAAAAATCTGAAAAGAATGTTAAATTTTTCTGATACTATTAGTATCAGAAAACTGTTACACGTATTCAACTACTACGAAACACATATTCCTGCTATTACCGCAGAATTGTGCTTTCTATTTCTAGCAACAACAAGAGACGGGCGCAATTATAGTCACTGCCACTACTGATTGAGCTGACTACCTACGACGTGCCAACGATTCTTCAGCTGTTTACGTGATGAGTTGCCGATCAGATAATATACTGGAGACTGTAACGGTAGAGTGCTACTTGTTTTTGTTTTTTATAGCTTATATTAATTACCTTAATCCATAATGATTGGTTAATTAGTTTAGGAGTGAACCCTCTACATACAAATTTATAAACACATACACATACCTAAACTAATATAAATACTAGAATGATACCCGTTTAAGGACGAGTGAAATTAATTCCCCGAACAGAACAGTTTTGCACCACTTGTTTTCCCTTACAAAGATTAAAATCAAATATAACGATACTAAACTTTATGTTTAGAATCCTTATTCAAATTTTCATCAAAATTGATAAAATAATTTTGATTTTAGAAGATATTTAAAATGTGTTAAGCTTAATAATAAATCGACATTCAAGAAATGTTGATCAAATTGTGTATAATTGCAAACATTACCATCCCTTAACCCTAGAAGCTGTATTTCAAAATTCATAACGATCGGTTTATTAGTTATGGGGTAATTTTTCTGTACATAATATATATATATATATATATATATATATATATATATATATATATATATATATATATATATATAGTAATCCAGGTAGAGTAAACATCCACATGGTAGAAATCCAAAGTGAATCAAACCGGGCTTACAAAAGAGTGCTCAATAAAGATATAGAGCTGTATTGTGAATGTTTTTATTCGAACATGTACAAGGTCTTCCTGGACTTCACCGACCGGGTCGGATCAAGAAAAAAAACCTTCTGCCTGATGAGACCTCAGCTCTCGATAGCTGTAGATCGATAACATCGACATCCCAGTGTAGAAGACCTTGTACATGTTCGAATAAAAACATTCACGATATATATACATATATATATATATAAACATATACGCATACATTATATATATGTATATATATATATATGTATATATATATGGGTGTATATGTATATATATGTATATGTATATATATATATGTGTGTGTGTATATATATATATATATATATATATATATATATATATATATATATATATATATATATATAATAAGAGGTAGTTAGATTCCAGTAACCATGTCTTTATTTATTTCTAAAAAAAAAATTTATTGGAAGACCGTTTCGTTAACACTGAGCCAAAATACAGTGTCATATATAATGCAATGGGGCAAAATAAATTGTCTCTAAATCATTGGGAAATGAAAACAAAAATAATAACACCCACATCACCGGAGCATTTCTTTTTGTATGTTCAATTAGGAACGTTAGTTTCTGTTTATTTTTATGACCGCCATGTTTGATAACTAACAGAGCCAACAAAAATATGCATAGTTTCCTAAAGTTTGCAATCTTAAATAAAAGGGCACTCTACATCAAGGTACTGAAATGTACCAAAAAACTGGCTGGACGTTATATAAGCTGGATAGCTTTGTATATGGACGCGAGAAGAAAAACCTTGACGTGAATTCACCGACTGTTAAAAGAGCAGGAAATTAGGATGAAAACAGTTCAGCGGAAGTGCCTCCTACGTAAGAGTGTTCTGTTTGGATAATGTATGAATCACCCCGCGTGTGAGAATAAGCTCGCGTAAAAGAAAATAGATCGTAATCTTATATCTGCTACAATAAAACTAAAGTAATGGAATTTCAAATGGTGTTTGTGTTTGATTTTGACGCATCATATTTTTCTTGATGTTTATATTCGAAATCATTTTGACAAGTTATTTTAAGATGTCTTTTAGATATTGCAAAATTGTCATGTTTTGAGCGAAATACGAAATTGCCTCTTAGCTTGCCAAGTGAAGAGAAAAATAAGATTTTTAGAAACAATGATTGATAATAATGATTCGGGTATTAAAAGAGTAAATTAATTATAGGGAGTTGAGAGTTAAACGTAAGGAAGATAAAAAGGGGATAGGAAGAAAGTAGACAATGAAGGAGACAGATTTAGAAGGGAAATAAGAAGAATAACACAGAGAAGAGAAATTAGGAAAAGAAGGAGACAAAATAGAACAAGTAGACAATGAAGGAGACAGATTTATAAGGGAAATAAGAGGAATAACACAGAGAAGGGAAATTAGGAAAAGAAGGAGACAAAAGAAAACAAGTAGACAATGAAGGAGACAGATTTAGAAGGGAAATAAGAGGAATAACACAGAGAAGGGAAATTAGGAAAAGAAGGAGACAAAAGAAAACAAGTAGACAATGAAGGAGACAGATTTAGAAGGGAAATAAGAGGAATAACATAGAGAAGGGAAATTAGGAAAAGAAGGAGACAAAAGAAAACAAGTAGACAATGAAGGAGACAGATTTAGAAGGGAAATAAGAGGAATAACACAGAGAAGGGAAATTAGGAAAAGAAGGAGACAGAAGAAAACAAGTAGACAATGAAGGAGACAGATTTAGAAGGGAAATAAGAGGAATAACATAGAGAAGGGAAATTAGGAAAAGAAGGAGACAAAAGAAAACAAGTAGACAATGAAGAACAATGAGATTGAGTAAAACAAGGGGACGAAGAAGTATATAGATGCGAACTTTGTTTCTGATATATAATTCCGATCAGACCAAAAAAGAAAAAGATCTGCACTCGTAGAAAGTTGCATTGGGACTACGACAGCTTTAGAAGAAAACAAAACAACCGCCGTATATTAATTGAACACTTTTACTTATGCAAGTAATAAAGAATGATATACAAAACAGTGGGTGCAATAAATAAAAGATAAATATACAAAGAAGGGGTTTGCGAACTCATGCTTTCGCAAAGTTATCTGAGTGTTGACAAAGGTGTCTTTTTAACATGTCCCGTTTTGGGCCCCAATATGTAATTGTTTCCTCGTAGGCAGAGAGACATCATTGTGACAGCCGTTTCGGGTTTGGTGTCGTAAGCTAATCAGCAGTTAACCGCCTGTAATAATGAAAAAGAAAAAGAGGACCTTGCGTTTGAGTTTCGCCTTTACGTTATTCAGTTCACCCTTTGAACAATCTACGCGACCCTTGGAGGGACAAGTGACAACAACTACATTCCACCCTTATAGTGAAGTTACCTGTTGAAGGACTCACTAAATCTTAGGAGTCGTTCGGGTATATAATATGGGAATATTATACACTACCCATTTAGTCTTCAAAAGGAAGAGGGAAAATTCCACAAAATAAATTGAATAAGTTTACTCAATTTTATATATGTACTAGAAGAATACCCGTCTGTGGGAAGATAAAATGAATCCCTCGAACAGAACAGTTTTGCACCACTTTTATGTCTTCTTACGGATATCAGAATAAAGATATAATGCCACTAAATCCTATGCCTAGAATACTTAATGCAATTTATATTAAAATTTATTACAGAATTTTTATTCTAGAAAATGTTTAAAATTTAAAGCCTGAGCTTAAGGAGTGTTAAGAATGAATTTAAATTCAAGGAATCTTGATTCATTGGTATATAATGACTATGGATTAAATTTAATGCAAATCTGAAATATTTGAATTTTCAATGTGAGGTTGAGCCTATTCAATGCCTTCTAAAACCCTTTTAAAATACCTAAAAGAAACTGAAATTTGGAGGATATCTATTAATTGATGTCTTATACATATTGTTAAAATTTCACAAAAATTTGAAGTATCTGGATTTTCTCGAAGGACTTCCACCTACACCCCACCCCTACTAAATATAGAATGTGTTCAAAAATTCATAATGATCGGTTACTTAGTTTAGGAGTGAATCCTCTTCATAGAAATATATAAATACATAGACATACCTAACTTTACATAAATAGAAAAATATATAGATAGTGGGCAAATAATGATTATTTAGCAGTAAATGTGATGTCCAATATTAATGTAGGGAGGATTACTGAACACCTTATACACCGGTATTGTCCGGGCCTTCGGGTCTGGATTTACGCCGGTCTATCGGTTGTCCGTCCTGTGCAGTTCTAGGAGGTGCACCCTCCCAGGCTTTGCCTTCTCACCCTTTGAGAGGTGGTTAGTTTATTGCTAATCGCTTGAGGTGCCCCTATGGGGGAATGCCGACCGGGCTGCCCAGATCATTTTTAAATGGCCAGAGTGCTAAAATTCTCGAGTGCTGGTTTTTTCCCACTTTCCCGACCTTGTGTCACATCTTACCTTGTGGGAGGAAGATAAATAGAACCTTTTAAATAAAATAATATATTAAGTTTTGTAGCGAATCCTTCTTGTGGAGACATAGGCGTGCAGAGGGAGCGACATGACGGTGCCCCGGGTATCCACATTGCTGGGATATCAAATCATATTCCTTTTTCTCAAAATATTTCTCAGTACTAGGACTTATACTTTTGTTTTGAGGCATACAATCAAGTGGTTGGTCCAGGTATCACCAGCACATCACTAGATCTCTGCATGCCACTGTGTGGAGATGAGATCTGCTTGTTTCGTAAAAAGTCCTTGGTTTGGAAGCAGTCGTCTCTTTTAGTCGACCAACTTCGTAAATGTTGTTGTATGACCCATGATCGGAACGTGCAAAACAGACGTCCTCGTGCATCGAAGATTTTGACTGTCTCACCATTTATTAAAAAGCTCGTCAAAGGTCGGACGTTCTCATTACAGTCTTTTGTGGGCTGTTTCAAAGCAGCCATGGCAATGAACAAATATCAATATAATAAAAAAGGGGGATAACTCTTACTTTTATAATAGCCATGTAGATATATCCCATCATCTATGTTTCTTAAATACACAGAAATAAGTGAATAAAAAAGCAGATATAAATAATACAAAGGTTTTTATATAGTCAAACATACAAAATTCACATATAATCTTGGAAGTAGAAAATTCTTACAGGGTGAAATCTTATGATGATATAAAGTGTATTACGTCGGAGAGATGGGATATACGGGTGCGGCTGTTTATAGCAGGATGTATGTGTGAGTGTCTGTAGTAGCATCTAAATGAAACATGCTTCGAAGTATTCATTGTGAGAAGATGTCAACATATGTGTGATAAAAATAGAAGAGGAAGAAAAGATAAATGTTATTTGAATAGAGACGCGTGAGGTCAAGAGGGGAGTTAATGCGTGGTCATTTCAATCGAGATGTTTGAATGAAGGAGTTGTAAAATACGGGAACTGACTCTTGCCTCGAAATCCTACTGGTTTTATTTATGTATTTTGTAGCAGTTTGTAATCTTAGCGAAATCTTAGGGCTCGCCGAATGCAGCATTGTGTTTAAGTAGAGACACTTTTGATGTGATTACAAATAAATATTTCGCCATTTAGAGGTTGCAGTAGTTTGTTTGAACCATTGTGTGTAATACATATATATATATATATATATATATATATATATATAGAGAGAGAGAGAGAGGGGGAGAGAGAGAGGGTGTGTGTGAGAGAGAGAGAGAGGGTGTGTGTGAGAGAGAGAGGGAGGATAAAACAATTTATAGAAAGCAATTACAAAGCCAGAATGTATAAGATAAAAGCGGGACTGAAAGCAAAACGAGGCGAACACAACAGTAACATTTTTTTCGTTAATTCTTATTATAAATCTTTTTTTCTTTCAATGTCACTTGATGCTGAAGTCCGTATAACATAATATTCCGGGAAAATCTATTAAGATATTTATTAAACTTTATTCTTAAAACGTGCAAATGGCGGCCGTTTATTTCGGTCCGGCGTTGTAATTGCCTTCGATAAATGCTCTATATATATTTTTGCATATATTGATATTGCCGAAAATGCTGCGTAGAGCCACCTGCGCCCGAGCCGTTTAAAAACATTTTATTTGGATGTGGCAATATGAAGACTCATTTCTCTGTACACGTTTACAAATATGAACTAAAGCAGACGAAGAGGAACAAGAAATACAAAAGATAACAACAAACAGGCACAGAAGACGATAAAGAAAGACTTAAGATTAGTTTAATGAAAAGACAGAGAAGGAGAAGACCCCAAACTTCCATGCCCATTTAAAAAGTAAGATCTTCCAATCGACAATTATGGACTACAACATTTACTTGAGAAATATGTGATGTTGCCGAGGGCCAAAAATGAATACTTTACCAATTTCAAAATGACCTGTTCAAAATCAATAAAGACGCCATGAATAGAATTCTGACGTCGTTGACTTTAATCTGATATTCGTTATATTTTTTATAAGATATTTACATGGGAATTATTTTAATGATTTAAATCGTTACAGTGAATCGTTTTAATTCACTGTTTAAAAAGTTCGTTTTATTTATGATAAATATTTAGGCGATAAGTATTTTTATGGTAAATAGAAAGAGAAGACGATAGGTAAGCCATCGTGGAATGTCCATGTGAAGCTAAAATTACCAATGAATATTATTTGGATTATTCGGACTAGTATTCTTATCTTGGTTTTTATCTTCACGGCGTTTCTGCCAATGTAACCTCCGATCCTCTTCAGGTGCAACCTTTGATAACTCGCAATTTAGTAATCACCCATTATTTCATCCAGATGGACAGATTGTTCTTGTTCCGTCAGCCATGACCGAATAGATGTGTTCATTATTATTTTATTTTTAGGTATTATCACGTGTAGTAAAGACTGAACTTTTAACCGTCGGAAGACTGTCACTTATGAACTGATTTTTAATCAACGCCCTTATCCCTTGCACCATGAGTCCATGTGGAGAATTCTTGTATGAATTTGAGAAACCTTTTATATGTGTAGTATAATTACATTAATGTATAGTGTTCTTTGAAATAACACTATATGTGTTTACATACGTAATTGAGCAGTCTCGTGATACCTTATATACTAATGAACACAAAATTACACTAAACCAAGATGAGAATAATCGTCTAAATGATACAAATTATCAATCCTCATCTGAGAAATTCCGATACATAGTAACATTAGTAAACCGGAAATGTTTACATGAAATTAGCTTTGCAGCAAAAAGGTTTGTTTAAAAACAGAACTGAAAAGGCATGCTTACGAATATTTAAAAATAAATGCTTGTTTGAACAAATCAAACTGATGTATTTTGTTTCAATTTTATTAAGAAAATGGCCAAATATGACATTTTGGTGACGTCTGAGTTCGCTTTAAACTCAATATTATTTGGCAGATGACGTACCATATAAATACACCAGAGAGTATAAGATATGTTACACACCCTCATAGTAATACTGATAATAATACGATATATCTTTAAAGGCCTGTGAATGTGTACATTACATTAACTTTATAGTAAAAGCTATTTTAGAACTAAGCCATAATTTAAGAATAGTACAAGTGTCGAATCATCTTTTAGATGTATGCTTAAAATAGGTTTTGGAGATAAATTTTGAAAAATAAAGAACGTATTTTGATACACCCTAATAATAGAATTGCTTCTGAAAACTATCTTGAAGCAAAAAACAAACAAGATAACAGAACAACAAACAGTGTTTTTATCAAGTCCAGGACAGACTTCTTGCTATTACATTCAAACAATCGTGACCTGACAAGACAATTTAGGCCATGACAGTTCAGAATAAAAACATTTAAAAGAAATGTTTATTTTCAGGCTTACTACCTTAAAAATATTCTTATTCTTATATCAGTAGTATGTGAATTCTATTATAAGCTGCAAGCGGGCATCCTGTCATTGCCAAAGAATGAGAAGAGACCCTCTGTGTACGTCGGTCTCAAGTTCTAAACAATCAAGTACATTTCTTTTTTATTTCTATAATTTTCAATTTTAAAGTCATAAATATAAAATAAAAAATAAGACGTCGTGTTTTCTGTTTATGTATGTCCAATGCAAACGCAGACCTACACTATTATTGTAATAACACTAATACAAAATGAATACCACTATTATATTCCTCGTAAAATGTTAGTCAAGAAAAGTTTTTGATCTTGGTATAAAGAAAGATATACCACACATATAGCAATACTATGATCTTTCAAAGTGGATTAATTAACATTGTGAACGACACAGACGTTAAAAAACAGGACTAAAAATGTGTTGTTGCAAAAAAGTGGAACTAAACGGATGTGTTATTAAAATAGTTACATAACTCAACTGAACCTGCAAAAAAGATATTAGAAAGAGAAGAGATTAAACTTTATTTACATACTAATTTCATAGATGTAACATGAAAAATAGCCTATATACATACTAAATTCATAGATATAACATGAAAAATAGCCTATGTACATACAAATTTCATAGATATAACATGAAAAATAGCATATATACATACTAATTTCATAGATATAATATGAAAAATAGCCTATATACATACTAATTTCATAGATATAACATGAAAAATAGCCTATATACATACTAATTTCATAGATATAACATGAAAAATAGCCTATATACATACTAATTTCATAGATATAACATGAAAAATAGCCTATATACATACTAATTTCATAGATATAACATGAAAAATAGCCTATATACATACTAATTTCATAGATATAACATGAAAAATAGCCTATATACATACTAATTTCATAGATATAACATGAAAAATAGCCTATATACATACTAAATTCATAGATATAACATGAAAAATAGCCTATGTACATACAAATTTCATAGATATAACATGAAAAATAGCATATATACATACTAATTTCATAGATATAACATGAAAAATAGCCTATATACATACTAATTTCATAGATATAACATGAAAAATAGCCTATATACATACTAATTTCATAGATATAACATGAAAAATAGCCTATATACATACTAATTTCATAGATATAACATGAAAAATAGCCTATATATATCTCGTTAAATTTTACGAAGATTTCACTGGTTTTTTTAATAAACATGCCAGTTTGGAATACCTATTAGTATAGATATCATTTGCAATCAAAGAAGTAGAGGAAATAAAAAGAGTTCTAAAACAAGATAAAGAACAGATAAATTATATAGAAGAAGAAAAGTAAACAAGAAGTGAACAAGTTATAGAGAAAAATAAGATATTAAGAAAGACGAACATGAAAATAAGAGCAATAAGAGAAAAAGTAAACAAAAAGTGAACAAGTTATAGAGGAAAATAAGATATTAAGAAGACGAACATGAAAATAAGAGCAATAAGAAAAAAAGTAAACAAAAAGTGAACAAGTTATAGAGAAAAATAAGATATTAAGAAAGACGAACATGAAAATAAGAGCAATAAGAGAAAAAGTAAACAAAAAGTGAACAAGTTATAGAGGAAAATAAGATATTAAGAAGACGAACATGAAAATAAGAGCAATAAGAGAAAAAGTAAACAAAAAGTGAACAAGTTATAGAGAAAAATAAGATATTAAGAAAGACGAACATGAAAATAAGAGCAATAAGAGAAAAAGTAAACAAAAAGTGAACAAGTTATAGAGGAAAATAAGATATTAAGAAGACGAACATGAAAATATGAGCAATAAGAGAAAAAGTAAACAAAAAGTGAACAAGTTATAGAGAAAAATAAGATATTAAGAAAGACGAACATGAAAATAAGAGCAATAAGAGAAAAAGTAAACAAAAAGTGAACAAGTTATAGAGGAAAATAAGATATTAAGAAGACGAACATGAAAATAAGAGCAATAAGAGAAAAAGTCGAACATTAAAGACAGGAAAAATGATGAAGAAAAAGAAGCTTGTCATGTTCATTTTCAAGTTTAAGAAACCTGAAAAATCAATAAGTCAATTCTATAATACTAAATAAGCAGTGCAAATACCCCTATAAATTCCAACTCTCTTTAACGGGGTAGGGGCGGTAGCAACATGGTATTGCAAGAAGTACTCGGCTAACAGGGCTCCGGTGAAAATCCAGGAGGTGTCAACATCAGGATCCGTCGTCATCTGGTTATCTCTGCTTCTTCATGTGAGCAAGCCAGGGCGTGTATTGTGTGGAACCGAACATCCCTTGAATGATGAGAACGTTGCTTCTGTGCAGATGCAATCGCCGTGTATATGTTTGTTCTTGGACAAACCTTCCCTGACTTCGTATGCAACCGCTGGGCATTGCTTTTCTGACTGTTGATGATAAAACAACTGAATTCTTGCAAGTTAAACGAATAGCTACAGCCACTGAGGAGAACTCCATTCAGACAATACTGAGGCACGATATTCGTGGGCTTTGTGCAAAAGTCCTATTCGCTCAAAGACAACAAAAACAGTTACAATCGCATATACTTATACTCCCAATTCGATGTCATCGTCTTTTTCACTCATTTCTTTACGCAATATTTTTGGCTGTGTTCCTTTTGACGCGTATTATTTCTCTTATCTTTTTCTATTTAACGCATTTAAAAACGCTTGTCTTAGCGCCATTTATTGTTGTCATATTTTGTGAATTGTTTATTCTTATCCCCTCACTCTCTCTTCAAATATTATTATTATTATTATTATTATTATTATTATTATTATTATTATTAACTATCGCCGATTTTCTTGCTTTGTTAAGAGTAGAAAAACATACTCCTCACTCATCTTTTCCTTTGGATTTTATACTCTCTACCTCCTTCTCATAATTATTCACTTCCCCCCAAGCTACTTCCGCCTAGATTTTTAATAATAAACTATTTTCGTCATGACAGTTTCTTCTACAAGGTTAAAAAAGATTGAGTCTATGTTATTCTCATTCATTTACACGCCACTTATTTAAATCTGTACATTGCGTTCTATGCGCCTTGTTCAATACATGATTATCGAGTTGTTACACGTTTTCATCTGCTGCGACCGTTCCTTTATTTATATGCTATCAGACATAGTCATTAACATTCTAGACATTTCAAACGGAACTCTTTAATCAATGGAGGCAGATCGTTATTGCTACACCACTAGACTTTGTATTTTATTGCATTTGATCAGTCTTAAAAAAAAGCATACATTAAACGTGTCATCATCAGTTTATTGAAACCACTCGGGAATTTGTTTATTTTTTATCTGAACAATCATTAGACTTACAATCCTTCAGCTTAACATTTCCGATACATTTGTAACATAAGTGTGGAGTTGGTTTTTCTATTTTTTAAACAAAACTCGAAGTATTAAAACCAGTTCGCGGTGACATTGTCTTTTGTGGGAGTAGATGTAAGTGTGAGAGTGAAAGTACCTCTGACGTCTGTAAATAACTGTTTTCCGGGAAGCTGCTTAGCCGGAAAAAATGCAAAAAAATTGAAAGGGGACGAAACGAAAGCATATTCTCTGAAAACACGCATTATTAATTTGGTCTAATTGCTAGTAAAATAGATTAGAATATCAAGTTTTGGTTCACATTATGTATATAATGAGAGAAATATGTGATTGAGGTAGGCTGAAACAATTGTATGCGAAGAAAAACTGTTTCTTAGTGAATTTTCAAAATTTTGTTCGCTATATTTGGTCTGTTTTTCATAATATTAAAATATTATATATATATATATATATATATATATATATATATATATATATATATATATATATATATATATATATGCGAGAAGAATACACGTCCCAAGAATGGTAAAATTCCCTGAACCGAACAGTTTAACTCCACTTTTATGTCTCCTTACGTTGATTAAAATCAAATATAATGAAATTAAAGTTTATGCTTAGAATCCTTATTTCCATTTTAATTAAAATCCATTACATTATTTTGATTCTTAAAAATGTCTCAAATGTCTTAAAATTAAGTAGTCTTAAGAAGAAATGGAAATTCAGAAATTTTGAATGAACATACTATTTAGTTACAGACCAATGAAGATACTATTTAGTTACAGACCAATGAACATACTATTTAGTTACAGACCAATGAAGATACTATTTACAACTGAAGCGTGACAGACAACGAACGCGTTATTTCAAAGTGAGGCGTTACACACTTACTCTTTCAAACTTAAGCGTGACAGACCAATGGATGTGCTATTTCAAACATAAGCGTGACAGATCAATGGATGTGCTATTTCAAACATAAGCGTGACAGACCAATGAATGTGCTATTTCAAACATAAGCGTGACAGATCAATGAATGTGCTATTTCAAACATGAGCGTGACAGACCAATGAATGTGCTATTTCAAACTTAAGCGTGAAAGAGGAATGAATGTGCTATTTCAAACTTAAGCGTGACAGACCAATGAATATGCTATTTCAAACTTAAGCGTGACACACTAATGGACGTGTTATTTAAAACTCAGTCGTGACACACCAATGCACCTGCTATTTCAAACTGAATTTTGAGCGACAGACCAACCGACCAACAAACAGTCTGTCACAGAGATGTCAGATGTATCTACACATAACTGATTTTCACACATTAATGTAACAAACAAGACTTCCGCTTTGAGGCAGAGATAATTAAAAATATAAAAATATCTGATTTACTTATATTTTAATTACTTCATTAATTAAATGTAAGACCATTTGTTTTAATTAAAGTCATTAGGTGAAAAGAATATACCAGATTTATTGCTACTATTAGAAAGAATACTAAATGAAATAGGCATCTATCTCAT
The DNA here is from genome assembly GCA_963556195.1 of Sepiola atlantica. Classification (NCBI taxonomy): domain Eukaryota; kingdom Metazoa; phylum Mollusca; class Cephalopoda; order Sepiida; family Sepiolidae; genus Sepiola; species Sepiola atlantica. Next base: position 30,482,339 of record OY744533.1, on the reverse strand, counting down.
GGTAATATTAGTACGCATTGCAATCTATGTGATGTGGACGTTTGTAACGTATTGGTATGATGAAGAATATAGAAGGAAGAAAGAGGAAAGTAAAAGAGATGAGGAAGGGGGGTGATAAAAGAAATTAATAAAGAAAGAAAGGTAGGGAGGAGGAGGAGGAGGAGGAGGAGGAAAAGTAGACAGAAGGAAAAGAAGAGGAAAAGAAGTGTGAGGAAGAACGACAAACAAACTTTTGTTTATGTTGAATTCTGGGAGCATTAATAAAAGATCATGCCGTAATTAAGTTTACCTAATCTCTTTCTCTCTCTCTCTCTCTCTCTCTCTCTCTCTCTCTATATATATATATATATATATATATATATATATATATATATAGTGACTGATCACATAGACGTCTATGTTCTCGGTTTTAATGGATGACGTCATTCTTTTTTAACCTCTTCATGTATGACGTCATAATGATCATTTCCCGGTGTGTTATATATGTTTTACTGGATGTGGTAATCTCTTTGTGAGTCCATAAAGTGTTTTCTTTATGTCTTTCAGCTGTTTTAGTAGATGACGTAATCCAGTGTGCACGAACACAAACAAACAGGTCTACATAGATTTAGTAGTATATAGATAGACTATAGATTTAACCAATTGTTTTGTGTAAACACTTATATGGGTCTGCACAAAGATTATATAGGGTTTACATTGTGTCTTGTTTTTACAAATGTGGGGGTATCGGTTGAGTAATTCTGGGTTGATAATACTGTTAAATAACCAACCGAACAATCACAAATATCTGTCCTGGCAGAAGTAACAAAGCGAGTAAGTAAACAAAAATGGTAATAGATGAGTGGACGGCACCATAACACGATTTCTTGATGACTTAATCAGATAAGTCTTAGACAGACAAGCTGACAAAAGAGAATCATGACAATGGAAATATTTTTTACAAAAAGAAAAATGAAACACACAAAAAATGACGTAAAAACATCGACACAAAAAAAAAGAAATAAACAAAATTCCGATGGCCATAAAATGTAAAAGACACCAGAAATGAAGAAACCTATTTCTTGCGGAAAGATTAATAATAATTTATCAGGCAAAAATGTTAAGGTGATATGATGGTAATATATATATATATATATATATATATATATATATAGCATAATATAAAATGAAGTAATACAATAAGGTGTGAATCAAATTTTATTAGAATTCAATGTTCAGACAAAGTACCTTAACGTCCTTAACTCATGAGTTTTCAAAGAAAATTCTTTTCCTCAGAGGACCACTACCGCAATGACATTACTGCAGATAATACAATTAAACTTTTAAAATATATAAAAATATATATAAAAATACATAAAATTATATACCACATCAAATATTGCAGCCCAAACCATACTTTTTTGTTAAAGCTATACAGTTCATCAAAGTCATACAATTTAAAAACTATTCAAGAAAAACACCCAAGATGTTGATTGAAAAGTGATCCGGTAGTCCAAAACACGAAAAAGTTATCCAAGCGGGAAACCCGTTTGCAATCAATGCAGTAAATGACAGTGAAAATAAAAGATATTAGTTGCTTCTTATATCTTTTGTTGGATTAACTTTTATATATATATATATATATATATATATATATATATATATAACTTTATTCGTAGATTTATCCTCATATTTCTTTAAATCTAAGTAAAACAAGTCTTCACAGATTTTCAGCACTTTCCGCTTCTTTCAATTCGTTACGAAACGTTGTCAAGAATAGGAATAATTAAACAGACTCAGAACAGATATACATCGTCATCATATTTTATTATGCCAATACTGGATCCATCGTAAGCCATCAAGATTACAGTCCATCAAATCTTGATCAGTACAAAGATTTTCCATCACTGCAGTCTGTCTGGGATTTCCACCGAGATAGTTGCTTGCACTTGCTTGTCCCCCTACCTGTAGAGGTTGCTGGCTGCCCTTCTAACCTTCGTTCTTGCTTGGTTCAATGTCACCCAGTCCTCCATTGGGATATACGTTCCACGTGGGAGATGTTCTCTGAGGTTTTGGATAGCAAAAAAGAAAATCTTATTAAATTCTCGTTGATAATGGCCGTTGTTTTTCTCTGAACTGTGAGTGGCAATAAGTATCCTGAGGATTCTAGTAATCTCAGTATCATTCCAGTGGATGTCTTGATTGTGTTCAGCATCCTCGGTCTTTCTAAGGACCATTTTGTGTGGAACCAATCGGTATTGGTGCGATCACATCTTTTAAGTATATCTGTCTCTGTTAGAGATGCTTATGTGCACAATTTACAGAAGTAAAAAAAATAATACAAATATAAAGCCTCAAACAATTTTGCTCGAGACATTTTAAATAAAGAATTCGTATTGACTAAGAAAATTAGAATATGAACAAAACAATGACTGTAATAATAAAGTATTTAAACAATCTTAATTTTAAGGATAGGTTGGAATATTAAGTATTAAAGTAGATAGGTTTTCTAGTGGATATATTAGCTAGTATCTATTTGCTGAGACATATTAGCGTTTATGTTGAATAATACAAATCGTTTGTACCAGGGGTCACGACGAAGTCAATTAAAAATTACGAAAACAGAAATTCGATTCAATGAGTTGACCTGATTTTATATATGCGACATTGATAGATCTGGGGTAAGATAGGACACAGTTTGTGGGCCCGAGCTAATAATACGCGTTTAAAAAGGTCTAACGAAACGATTATATATTTAAGTGAGATGCGTTTAACATGAGTAACTAGTTCTCTCTTTCCCTCTCTCGCCTTTGACGTGTCAGTCATTAGGCGATAATTCCAACCGATATAATTCACCAGCGATGGGACTTAATGGGACTTAATTTGATTTATATAACTAAATAAGTTATCTCCCCTTCACTATATGGAATTCATGAATGAAAATAGCTAGCAGAAATACTCCTTTTTATCAATACTGACTCAAATGAAGGTAAGTGATTATCGCTTCTGAAGTTAGCAATCTGAAGTGTAGGTGTTTAATCCTGTCTGGCATCAATCAAAAACGTATTTTTGAAAAGAATCAGTAATAGATAAATGATTAGGCTAAGGAACGGCATTTTATTTGATCTTCATACATACAAAAGTATTTGAACTATAAACATCATTAGTTATTTAGATTATGTGGTTTTCTTTGGAAATTAAGTTTTGTTTATTGAAAAAAAAATGATTTCGAAGCCAGTCGTTTCTCTTTAAATGGATCCGTGAAATATGCTTACCTGTTTGGCTTGTCATTATAGAAAATTGTTGTACCGGATGCATCCATTTGAATTTAGTTTTATTTTAGAACTTATTGCATTATTTCCCACTTGACACTATCTTAATTTGAATTGATAATGAATATATGCTGAAGTAAAAAAATGAATAGTTTGTCCAGTTTTGCTCTGGTATAATAGTGATAATAAATATTTTCTGAAACACGTGACCATATGAAAATATTGTTGAGTGTTGATTTTTGGAGCATGATTACACAACATTAATTATGTTGTAAATTTTGTATTTTACTAAATTAATATATATATATATATATATATATATATATATATATATATATATATATTAGGGTAAAAACACCACGGTGAGTCATAAAATAAAATGTCATAGTGACAAATTGTAATGAAAGGGAAAATGGACAGAAACAAATTAAACACAGGAGAATGAAAAACAAGAAATTTACCAGCTTCGTTCGGATCCACTTTTTCTGAAGTCGTTCGTAGACCCGAACAAAGCCGATATAACTCTTTTTTTTCTGCTGTGTTTAATTTACTTTTTCCATTTTATATTTCATTACATGTATATATTTGAAAATAAAAATACGATTAATTTTAACTCCCTAAGGTTTTTCAAAGTAACCACGGAATGGCAATCATCTATTGCTGTTGTATTTCATCATGTAGTTATAATTGTACCAACTTCTATCCGAGATATGAGGAAGCGGGATCTTCGAAGCATTTCTTCTTAATTTGTTGAGCTTTGAGACTACGTTTCTCAAAAAAGCTGATGCGCGTCCCAATTTTTCAAACAGTAATTGAAACTTTTTAAAATATATATTCACATACTTTATTAGTAACATAAAAGAGGTTTCCATCTGAAGATGAGTATATTAATTACTCTGAAGTGTCAAGATATAAGGGATTTTAACTCTTCTAATGAACATCTAAAATAAACACATCTACGTTCAAACTTGAATAATATTATATATATGTATATACACATATATATATATATATATATATATATATATATATATATATATATCCAGGCAGCATTTTTTTCCTTAAGACACGTATTATTAAAAATAACCGACAATTTTTGTCTGGTTATTTTAGTATTGATCCCTTCAATTTTCCGGATTAAAATCTTAATCTAGGAAGAAAATTGGCTGATGAAACTGCCGTAATGTACATGTTGGTCCAGAGTACATTCTGACCCGTCTGGGTCCATCGTCAGTGGAATAATGACAAACAGGTAAAGACCTGGAGTGAGATTTATAATTAATTTTGTGCGGGAAAATTTAAATATGAAACTATATTTATTAGGTATTATAAGCATTTAAGTATATATATATATATATATATATATATATATATATATATATATATATATATATATATATATATATATATTCTTAACTATAACTATTCTCTATTTGTAACATCAATCATATTAAGATTCTCTTCGTTATATGAAAAACTGCAACTTCTAATACCCTTAATATAATAAGTGTAACTATAAATATCTTTATGTAGTATCCACGTATGCTTCACTTGTAGACAAGTATTTAAGAGAATTTTGAAAAATATATTTCAGAAAACTGAAATTCACAGTTATATTAATATATATATATATATATATATATATATATATATATATATATATATATATATATATATAAAGTATAAAGGTATACTCAAAAAAGAATAAAAGGGAAATACCAGTAGAGTGCTCAATTAAATTAAATTAAGAGCGTAATATTTTTATTTTTAAATAATGTCTGATTAAAATCTGTATTTAAAAATAAATATATATATATATATATATATATATATATATATATACATCTTACTACAGTGAAATCATCGGTGTAACGATAACTTTGAAAATTATTTAAGAAACCATATAACACAATGCGTGAGTTTTGTAGAATAAATCAATATTTGATATATTTTTTTCATCTAAATGTCTGGTCTTATAAAGTTTCTTCAGGGTAATACAAACATTTTTAAAAACTTCTTTTCGTTGTCGAGATCTTACGGCATGCCGAAGATCGCCGATTTCTTCCGGTCTTGTTGATGAACTGCATATATATATATATATATATATATATATATATATATATATATATATATATATATATATAATAACGAGGGTATTTTTTTATAAAATATTTAGAAAACCTTGCACAACGCAAATTATTTGTTTTTAAAAATAAATTATTTATTCATCTTAAAAACATTTTTTTTCTATAAACTTGAGTACTTTAGGTAATATATACCATCTTCAGAAGAATATTTCTTTTTTTTCTTTTTTTTCTTCTTGGTTGAGACATGCTTATCGCAGCCAAGTTGAAAATCCGTCTAGATGATAGGACGAAAAGTGTTGATATGGCTGTGTGTCACGTGGTTGCGTGGAAGGGTATTTTGAAAAGTCACACATTTGAAGCGTTGGCAGAATGGAAATAATAACGATGATATGTTTTTATAAAATATTTAGAAAACCTTGCACAACGCAAATTATTTGTTTTTAAAAATAAATTATTTATTTATCTTAAAAACATTTTTTTTTCGATAAACTTGAGTACTTTCGGTAAGATATACTATCTTCAGAAGAATATTTCTTTTTTTTTCTTATTGCAGCCAAGTTGAAAATCCGTCTAGATGTTAGGACAAAATATATATATATATATATATATATATATATATATATATATATATATATATAAAAGTTATTTAACTAAAAGGAGAATGTATACTTTTAGAAATGTAGAAACTATTGTTGTGTGATTAAAGCTCAATATACGGGGTAAAACAATTATTTAGATAAATGACAGCAGAGAAATAAAAAATGTAAGAATGACAAATCTATTTCATGTGTAGTTGTTCAATGCAAGGTGTATTCAAAAAAAGCATTTTTTTCTTTAAGCCAGGCTTTTCAAGGAATGACATCTTATCATCAGAGGAATTACATAGATAGATAAGTTGGCGGGGAATAGCCAAAAATCTTAATTTGAAACATTTGAGAAAATTATATAAAGTAGATGTGATTGTGTGATAAGGTTGTCAAAAGATGTCCGATTAAAAAATGTCTAGCGAAGAAAAAAGGTTAAGAATGGACAAATAAATTTAACGTTTAAATTAAAATAAACGCACATTAAACATATTTAAATAAATTATAGATTAAATAAAAAGAATAATAATATAATAAATATTTGATGATATAATAATAATTAAATAATACAAAAATAACAAATATCAATTAATATTTCCAACAAATATTTAAATAATAATTACTGAAGTACTAGTAGGCTTCTGTGAGTTAGCTCTTTTCTTTACCCAAAAATGAACCATTGTATAGTGTAGGTGTTTTTCAGACACTTTAATCCAAAAACATTTTACTCTTTGTAAATTTTTCTGATGGCTTGTAGTGTTGCAGAGACGATATTGGCATACAAATGTTGTTTGGCTCACAACAAATGAAACGGACCGTAAAATATATCTCACAGAAATGTTATGTTTTTTGGAAATGTGAAAAAATAAAAATAATAATAATAAAATAAAAACATGGTTATTAAAATATAACATGAATCTGATTTATATTTGTTCTGTTGTTACTAATTGACAATCATCGAGCTGAATCTTTTAAAGAGACTGCAAAGTAAAAAAAGGAAATGAGAGTATATTCTAATACATATATTGTCATTAATAATTATATATATATATATATATATATATATATATATATATATATATATATATATATATATATAGTGTGTAGATTTCAATTTTGTGTAGAGAATCTGAATAACAGAGCTCAATGTAATTTAAACAGAGCAAAACAGAATTATAAAAAGAAAAACTATACACACATTAAGGTTGTACACATAATAACTTATTTCGACCCCTTTAATTAGGTCTCCTCAGATGTATAGACAACCATGTCATGTTTTTTTCACATGGTTGTCTATACATCTGAGGAGACCTAATTAAAGGGGTCGAAATAAGTTATTATGTGTACAACCTTAATGTGTGCATAGTTTTTCTTTTTATAATTATATATATATATATATATATATATATATATATATATATATATAGTCTTGGAAGTTTCTCAACCATTAAAACTATATTAAAGAAAACAACAAAAAAACTTATAATCCCAAGTCTTTCAGTGGAAAATCACTCATGTAAGTCAATTTATTTTTTACAGCTATTATATTAGTTTGTTTCTAACACTATTTGAAGGGATCATCAGTTGTTTACCATGAAAAACTTTTTCTAGAATTTAATATATATATATAAACAGAGAAACAGATTTTGTAGTTTGCTTAAAGCATTTGCATAGTATAAGTGCATTTGTAAAGGGGTGACAATGCAGTATGTTTGAAAAGACCGTTTGATACGGGATAAAGTAAGCCAATCGAATACAAATATTGATAAATTATACAATTTTAAAGTAAACATTTCATTTACCAAGGTAATATAGCATGGATGATATCATTTTTTTAAATTTTCAATATATATATATATATATATATATATATATATATATATATTGTGACCATTTATATATATTTGTTTAATTATATGTTTTATGCGAGCTTGGTTATAAACTTTAAACGGTAAATTTGTATTAAATTATCTGTTAAGTTAAGTTTTACCTTCCTTGATGGGAGATAATTAAGAGTTTTAGTTTTTTATTGGTTGTTTCTAGTATTTTGTATATATATATATATATATATATATATATATATATATATATATATATATATATATAAGTTTTCCTATTTACTTGTTTTCCCACAAGGTCAGGGAAAGACACAAGGTCGATTTTTAATGCGAATAAAATTCCATTCTCCTCAAAGGGACACGCTGGATTGAATCGTTTTCCCAATTTTCCCAATGGTATGAAAATACCAATTGTTCAACTGTTCATCCGCGAGTGTTGAATCACTTTAGTAATTGTTTATCTTTATTTAAATGAGAAAAAATGAAATAATCGCTGTGTACAAAGCAGTGCGCATACGTGAACGAATTTCACGCTGTTGAATATATGTTTACGACTTGGCTGTTGCGTGAGACACTATGTGTGTGTCCTTTAAATCTTGTTGATTATTTCCGTACGCCTTGGTAGTTGTGTAAAATAATACATGTACATGTCTGCTGTTCCGATTGCAAGACAATACGTGTGCGCATGTGAAGCTTCATCGTTGTTCTGATCTGGTATGTTGTATTGTATTGATAAGTGATTCTTACCGACATTTTTACCGACCATAGCTGGGGAAACGCACAGTGTAGTATACATATTTACTTGGTTTCACACGAGGGCACAAGTTAGGTACAGGGTAGTTTTTATGCAGAGAAAACCAGACACCCCAATAAAAGGGCACTCTGGATGAGAACATAAATAAAAATGTACTTATATATATATATATATATATATATATATATATATATATATATATAAGTATTTAATGATATTTTCCCCCAAACAAGCTAGTTCGCCACTGTACACGTAAGGGGCTACTGAGAATTAGGTAGTAAGTTTTGAGTGTCATCCTAAGTTGGGAGCTGTGCAGCGAGATGTCTGTTTACATTAGTTTTACACTTCTGCTATGTTGGTACAGCCGCGGAAATAGGGAGCAGGGAGGGAGTTCCAGAGGCCGGCAGCACGAGGAAAGCACAATCTATTGAAGTATTTAACATACTTAATATAAAACAAGCACAAGGATGCAACATTGCGGTGATGGGACAGGTACTGGAGCTTAGTAGATAGTGTGGGACCTATTAAGTTGGCGACTAATTTTGGACCTTGTCTAAGAGGGAGAGACTAGTGGATGATGCACCAGCCCATATGTCGCAACAATACTCCATACATGGACGAATGATGGCTTTGTAGAGATACAGGATAATGTCAGGTATGAGGAGTTTACAAGCACGATGAAGGGAGCCCACCTTATTTGCAGCAGCTTTGGCAATGTCTTCAATGTATTTGTTCCAATTCATGCTACATGTAGATGTCAGGCTGAGTAGTTTGAATGTTGAACTCTCAGGTAGGGTGTTTTTTGCCATGGCAATCGGTAGTTGAAGAGGTTTCTTGTAGTTGTTGCAGGAAAGGAGCTTTGTCTTTGTGGCATTAAAAGTTACCAACCATTTCTTCCCCCAATCCACTGGATGTCACTTTCTAAAGATTCAGCCATTGCCTCGGATATGTACGCGTCTGTTTTGCATACATGACGAGACTAGAGCGTAGTGTTGTCATCTAACATACCTATCTCAGACTCGATGTCATCGGGGAGGTAATTTATGAAAATCAGGAAAAATAAAGGTCCACTGATCGATCCCTGCGGTGCACCTGCATTTATGTCATATTGCTTAGATGGTTAAGAAGGATCTAATTATATTAAATATTCGTCCAGTAATACCATATGAGTGAACTTTTAGGAGGGGCCCCTTATGCAATACTTTGTCAAAGGCATTGGATATTTCTAGCGCTACTGCCCTAGCTTAACCTGCCTTGTCCAGCGCATGATATATGCGTTCAGAGATGACCGTTAAGATATCTGCAGTAGATCGTGCTTGTCTAAATCCATACTGGCAGTCAGAATAACAGTTTATCATTAACTAGGTGCGGGACTATCGCTAGATTGATTAAGAATTCTTGAAGACTGGTACCACAGAGGCAATTTTCCAGCTATCAGGGAAGCAAGATTCAGCAAGACATTTGTTGTAGAGTTTGGAGAGGACAGAGGCCTATTCTGCAGACCATGTCTTTATTACTATTACCAGTATAAGATCAGGCCCACAAGCTTTGGATGTGTCGAGGTTTTTAATGATGATCTTGACCTGAGATGGGGTGATGACCAGATTTTCAAGTGTGGCTTGAGTCCGCAATGGGAACTTTGGGAGATGGTGGTTTTCTGAGTCCAAAATGTAGTTTAAGGCGAAACGCTAGGCAAGTAGTTTAGCGTTATCAGCTGTTGTGCAAACAACATCATTGTGGTTTGATAGCGGGGGAATCGTTAATTGTCCGTTGTTCACTACACTATTATAGATTTTCCAGAAATCGCGAGTGCCTAGTTTCTGTGATTGAATGCGTTTTTTAGTTATCTCTGTATAGCTTCTCTTTGCTTCACTTATCACTGCCTTACACTTATTTCTTGATTCTATAAATTTCTGTCTATTCGCAGTTTATTTATGATTGACGAACTTTCGGAATGCTTGCTGCCTCTCAGCAATGGCAGCTTAACATGTCGAAGTGAACCATTGAGGGAGTAGGGTTTTGCTCAAGAATTTTCGCATGGGGACATAGGCTTCAATGCTTGCTTTGACCCATTCGGTGAACTCATTTGCACACTGATCAGCAGGGAGTGAGAAGGTTTCAGTCCATGGGCGTCGCTGATTTGATCTCTGATGGACTCAAAATCAGCCTGCTCGTAGTATCTCGTTGTTTTGAGCAACGGCTCATCAGCTTTTGAACGAGTTTTGAAGGTGATAGCAATCATAACCAAAACGTGATCAGCATTCCCTAGCGAGCTATGGGCTTCAGTCACACAAGCCTCGGACAGTGAAGTCAGGAACAGGTCGAGAAGTGAGGCTTGCTGGTCTATTCGATCAGGGAGGCGGGTCGGAAAAGCGACAGTCTATGAGAAGGAGTGAGCTAAGGAGAAATTATACGTAGATTTACCGGCTGCGTCAATAAGGCTGGAGAATCCCAGCCAGTCACGGTGGTGTGAATTAAAATCCCAAAATACATGTAATTGGGCATTCGAGTCGAGTGAGCGTGCTATATCTATGCTTTAAGAAACAGAGTTTAGCAGGGTACAGTATGGAGAGAGAGAGAGAGAGAGAGAGAGAGAGAGAGAGAATTCCGACCTCAAGCAAATTATAAGAACTTAAATGGTTGTCGGGCATTTTCACTTTTTTAACTAACGTGAGCAAGCGTTAAAAAATATCTTCGATCTGGAATTGAGATTTCAAAATTTAGATCTGTTAACAAATCGACTTTTTTGCTAATAAAGTAATGTTTTTGCTAATAAAGTAAATTTTTGCTTAAAAAAGAAATATTTTTGCAGCATTGAACACTTTAAGATAGATTAAATGAATTCAGAAAAACTGGTAAAAAGGAATTAATGAGATATTTTGGAAACGATCGGATAAACTATTTAAAGAATTTGTTTTGTGTACTGATATTGTGTAAATAATGTAAATGTCAAGCCCTCTATTTACTTGCTCCCCTCCTCACAAGAGCAGCGTTAAACACAGGGTTGGTCTTTCATGTGGGGTAATCCAGTTCCACAAAAAGGGACACTCTGGATTGGAACAAAATTTATGTCTAGATATATTCCTCTTTCATTAACCATCAAGAATAAGAATGATAAAATATAGATGTCCAAAGAGTCATAACGAATAATAATATTAATACATTAGCAAAAACACGGATCTTGCCAGACAACTGAAAGGAATATGGACCATAAAGAAAGCAAACATAATACCAATTGGAGAAGCATTCGAAACAACCCAGACGCACCTGTAAAATAAGACTAGAAGAAATTGGACTCAAAGAGAATATTAAAACGATACAACGGACGACAATGATGAAAACAGCAGACATATCAAAGAAAAATCCCAGTATACAGAAACCAACCCACATAAACGACAAATGCTAGCCATGGAAACGTAAGTTGAAATGGAAATGAAATAAAAGCAAAGAGAACATCATACAATCCCAAGGGAACTGAAACTACCAGCAATTCCATAAACTACCCCCCAAACACACATCAGCTTCGTAGGTACCACAGAAAATAGTCATGATGGATCAAGGAAGATGGAGGGACTGATGAGGAAGAGAACTAACCAAACCTGCACTGGAAGGGTACTGAGAATACTGATATTTGCGGGGGGTTATTGTCAGAGTAAACTAATGTTTGTTGTCAGCGCGAACTGAATGGTAAGCGACTGTTACGATAACGCAAAGTCATTTGTAATGGTTATCGAAAGAGGTTGAGAGTACTGAAAATCTGGGGACGCTTTTCACTCAGACTCCAGGGAACACTGCCTGTTGTCAGTGAGCAATCATTGATGATGAGCTGTGTGAAAACTCCGAGTGAGTAAATAATAATAATAATAATAATAATAATAATAATAATAATAATAATAATAATAATAATAATAGTAATAGTAATAATAACAATAATAATAATGATGAACAGAAATAGCAAGAAACACGATCAGCCCCCCCCCCCGAAAAAATGGTACCAGCCTTGGCTGACACCACACAAAATATTTGCATAGGGTCAAGGAGAATGAGAAGACCGAGGAGGGACAGCACAAACCCAACCTCCACTGGAAGTGCAGAGACTGCAGGGACCTTGGGGAGGCTTATTGCCACCCAAATCCCAGAGAAGACCAATGGTCCTTACCTGCCAGAAATCAATGGTAAACGACCGTTGTGATACTGCAAGTTTATTTGCGGTGGCTATTGAAAAGAGGTGAAGAATACTGGAAATCTGGGGAGACTTGTTGTCACTCAGACTCCAGGGAATACCACCGGTTGTCGGTGAACAATCACTGATGGCCTGTGTGAGAACTCATAGTGAGTAAATAATAATAATAATAATAATAATAATAATAATAATAATAATAATAATAATAATAACAACAACAACAACAACGACAATAATAATCAACATAAAGCAAGAATATCTAAATGTCTCCGCAGTTTCATTTCGTCAATAAACATGTTAATTTTCATTCTGTTCTAAAATTGAAATTACAGGGAAAGGGAGAATAAAGAAGGAAAAATAAAATCTTAATAGATGATTCCTTTTTTCACAAAGAGAAATTCTGCCGTTTGGAAAATTGTATTAACAGAGAGCATCATTTGTTTCCCTCTTCAAATCTTCTGTAAATTCATAAATAAACGGAGGAGAGGATTTAAAGACTGGGGATAACAATTGCTTCTTATGTATTCTTCTTTTTACTTTCTTCAAACTAATTTACTTTCTGTTCTATTTCCGAATTGCAAATATACCCGGCGGCATTTTCAATCAAACTCGGCATATTTATGAAATGTACACAAAAACGGGCTTTTTTGCTAACCAGAAATATCCCTGACATAAAACGTGATGAAAATGATGTGAAACTGAATTATTTTGAGTACTTGAATGGTAGATCAGTGCTCATGTCACTAAAATACGACGAGGAGCGACATTCAAGTAATTTGTCTATATAGATATACTAGCAAATATGGTGTCAATCGATCGAATATTCTTGCTAGCCTGGGAGGATGGTATCATGGTGAACGAACATATACTACACTGACCCTCAAAGGACAGTATAGTATCGTTGTGAACTCTCATCTAAAGGAGAAGGTAATGCCTGGGAGGATGGTATCATGACAACAAAATATATAGTACATAAACCACCACCCCAAACAGAGAAGATAATCATGAAAGAAACGAACCTATACTATATTGCCTCCCCAAAAAGGAGGTAATACCTGGCAGGATCACCCCATCAAAGGAGAAAGTAAATTCTTGTCAGGATGGTATCATGACAACCGAATAGACACTTCACTATTTCCCCACCGCCCTACCTCAAAATCAATAGGTAGTCGCTGTGGAGATGGCCTCATGACAACAGCACAGATATTACATTATCCCATCCCCAAGCACATCTACATCCTTAAAAAAGGAGGAGGTAATTCCTGGTAAGATGGTCTTATTACAGCAGAACCGATACTACACTACCCACCCCATTAATAGATAATATTAAAATAGATTAAATCATTTTTTTTCATTCATTAAAAAATGTTTAGCAATAAAAACATTATTTTTATAGTTCCTTGGCGTTTTGGCTAAGATCAAATTCTCTGAAATACAGCGACATCAGCAATTTAATATCGATGATATATATTGCGTAAGTATAAGAAAACATTACTATGCAAAATGACAACTGTTTATGAAATAAATATGCAAATTAGAAGACCTAAGGATGTGTGTGGGTGTTTTCAGTGTGCTATAGATACGGTATTACAAAATACTATGTTGTATCATAGAATTAATTAAGCACAACCTGTTTTGATGTTAATATAGTTAGGATAGATGAGAAAAAACTTTCGCAGTTATTCATTTAGATAACAGGTCACCGAATAAGTACCGGCCACACTAATGAAACAATTTTTGGTAACATTCGACTTATTCATCAACATGGCGTATCACTCTACGAAACTGATTCCAACGCTTCTCTAACAATTCGATCTCTATATTTGTAGAAAGATTTGTTTTTGACCTCAAAATACGCCTCAGTTTTCGATATCAGTTTCTTCCTTGGAGCCAAATCTTTTTCTCTGGAGCATCATTTTTTGCAGTTTTCAAACAGTCAGTAGTCGCTGGGGGTGCTATATAGAGAATAGGGTGGGTACGGAAGCAGTTCGAAGTGACATTCATGTAGTTTTGCTATCGTTGCGATCGACTTTTGAGACTATTCATTGTCTTAGTGAAAGAGCACTTTTTAACTTCATTTATGGACTTTTCTGTCGATTTCTTCCTTCAAATGCACACATAATGCTACATAATATTGACTATTGATGGTTCCTCCTTTCGCAATCGATGAACAAAATACCTCGCGCACATGTTAAATTACTTAGGCTAAAACCTTTCCTGCTAATTGCGTTTTTGGTCGCTTTGGACGGCCTCTCCATAGTGCTGTCCACGCAGCTGACTGCCGATTTGACTCCGAAGTGAAATGGTGAATGTATTTCTCATCTATTGTCACACATTTGTAGTGTTAAAACAATTGCAAACAATGCTCTGAATCGTCGATGTGTTTTTGTTTTTGATTAATTGTAAGTAAAAGCTTTTAACACACTTCCTCATTGACAGATTCTAATGCAAAACGGTGAATAGACTGCTTTCTGATATTTTACGATTCACCAATACAAGTTTGCGGACTTTTTAAAATTGTGTTCCGGGACAACGGCCAAATCTATATTCACTATTATACTGCACTAAAAGACAAAATGCATTTTCGCCTTGTCGACGGGGCCACAAATTCGCCGACATCAACCCCATGCAGAGGGGTAAGACTCTCCCCCCGAAAACGGGGCACCCTGTAGGCAGTTGGTGGCGACCTGTGATGCCTTTGGACGGGATCCTGGTAGCTGAGCCATTCTTCCACTTGTACCCTTACTGCGGCTAGACGAGAGATCGGATAGGCCCGATCCGATCAATTGGCTGGCCACGCCATGCTATAGTATCTATACGTTTATCCCCAACCGTATTATTCAAAATGGTTCTTCAAAAAGTCAAGACCTTATTTCTTTTTTACTTTCTTCCCAAATAGATTATCTAAAGCGGTGGTTAATGGTCAATCGTGTTAAGAACAAAGCACATTACAAAAAAAGATCACTAATGCCAAAGGGTTATATTTTAAAGAGTAGTGTCTTCTTAGAGTAGTGAAGTGTTTTCTGAGAGCAATGTATTCTACGAAAATAAATAATTATCCTACCTATAGAATTATATTTAACAATTTTATTCAGCATGAAATAACCAATAAATAGTTGATATGCCGTAAAACAAATCAAACCAAAACGAACAAAAACAAAATAAATTCGCATACCTAAATGAATCCAATTATTTCCTTACATATTTCTCAGGAATGCAGTTTCAGCTTTTTGCACGTTCCTACCACCATATCTGGAGCTTAGTGCTTCCACATTATAAGTGGAACTGAGGCTTTCCAGATTTACACGAGGGTCGATTGGAGTTGCATTGTAAAATGTTTAACTGTTGGTCATCATGATTTTCTAGCTGTAACCTTATTGATTTTTATAAGGGATAAACAATTCGTTTATTTTACATATAAAATAGAGCTTGTATCTTTGTGATTGATTGATTTTTTTTTACTACCGGGCACACAATTAAGTCTGTTTCGTACAAGGCATATATTATATTTCCGATCGATTTTAATATTTTAATAGTTAATCCTGATCGATATTGTATTGCTGATTAGTTAAATAAAGGAAGGCGAGCTTTTACCCTCACACTTAGAAGTAAACTATCACCTATAACACCCGGAAATACATTTAATAACAGATAATTTGTTTATATACATCGGTAGTAAATCATATTTTAAGTGTTTTTATTGACTAATTTAAAATGGATTCCTTAACAAACATTGTTTAATAGTTACCTATCTTCGCTATTTACTAAATATCATAACGCACTAAACAATTAAGATATAACTTACAGAAATGATAGACGAAACAAAGGACATAGAAATCAACTGATGTTTGAAAAAACAAATCCAAATCTGAATTCTCTTTGTCATCGCCTAATATCCGTTCTGTAGTATGTAGTTAATAGCATCGCCATTTCCTTATTGCCGCGGTAGTTCAGTCAGTTAGCCTGCCGTATTCACAGATAGAGTTTCCGAGTTCAAACTTCACCCGAGGCGTAAGTATCTTATTCTGAATTTGTCCAAAAATAAACTTAAACATTTCAAATTACAATAATAAGCAGATTGTTTCATTTTACATTTATTTTTTTCTGTAATCTACGTAATTTTCTGAAATTAGTAAATTCTGATGTGGTTTCGTATATAGTAAATCCAGTTGACCCTTCCTGTACTTATATAATAATACTCAATAATGAATAGAGCTGTATATTTATCCTGTATACATTTTTATTGATACAAACATTTTTAGCAAAACATTTGCAGACATTTTTCAGTTCTAGCAAGATATCAACTGACCTTCGTCTGGCTAAGTTCTTAATATGAAGGCATGATTAAAAATAGGGTAGTAAATAGAACTTTGGGGATGATATATACATACATGATGGAGTAAATATGAAATGAATATTTCAGAAAAAATAGTAAATTAGTGAATGGAATAGTGGATAAGTAAATAACATGCTAGTAGAAATACGGACACACACACAGATAGAGAAATATTTCGGTTGATGTGTTCGACCATATTCATTTCGAAATAGGTTTGATTGTATTGTTTTACGACATATCAACCTTTTTCGGGTTATTAAATGCCGAATACGGTCATTTTGGTTAACGTTTTTATGCTTCAAGTTCTTTATATTTTCATCGTGTCTGGTTTGGTTGTTTTGTTTTACGGCATATCAACCCCTTTCAGGCTAGTTAATGCTAAATTCGGTCATTTTAAAAAAAGTTTTTATGCTTCTAATGTTTATATCTTCAAATATTTATTTCTGGTGTTTTGTTTGGTTGTTTTCTAGGGGACCTTTGTTTGTTTTTGGCTTTAAGAACATGATTGAGTTTTGCCAAGGGAAAGGAAAAACCAATAACATCAATGTTCGGTGCATTTTGGATCAGGAAGCCGGTATCTTCTGACAGCCATATGTGGTGGCACTAGGCATTTTGAAATAACATTTTCAGATAAATGAATATGATCGAACGCATCGACCGAAATATTTTCGTCCAATATTAATGGTTTGTTTGTGTACTTACATGTTGTTATGCTTATCCACTATTCCATGAAATAATTTTCCATATATATATATATATATATATATATATATATATATATATATATATATATATATATATATATATATATATTCTACCAACAGAACTCTATGTGACCAACACTTAATAATATACAATACTGATTTCTTGAATTATTTAGAGAAAATACAAAACAGAATCTTAACCGCACCAGTTTACCGTCTCACACAAACCATCGACGAAATGTTATAATTCGATATGTTAAAACGCATCATCAACCAAGCCCTGTACTCGGTTGAGGGTGGGGATTAAAATGTTTTTAAAAATCATGTGGTATTAATGAATAAAATTCCCGCCATCAACAAACTTTTAATCAGATCTAAAGACGACTCATGGAAACCGAACATCTCATGCATATTTTTGACAGTTTTGTTCAATTTATTAAATAAAAAAAGTCCATGAAAATGGCTTGTCAGCTAACAAGAACAAATAGGAGATTACACTGATAAAAATAGTTTACTCTAATTTTATCAAACGTTTTCATACATACGTATATAAATATATGTGCATATTTATAATTTTATGCAGAACCCTCACACATATCTCCCGCACTTATGTAACGAGCTTGTCCTTGGGGGCGTGGAGTATCATAGTACTTATATTAATTTTGACGAAAAGTGTTAGGTCAAGTTATTAAATTTTGGGAAGAATTCGTTTATAGAATGCTAATAGAATATTGTGCGATTTGAATGATAAACAAAATTGATTTGTGGTTTAGTTCAGGCGTGCACACAACTAAATAATTGAATAGATACGAAAAAAAACAATTGGCAAAGCTAGGAAATGAGAAACCGTGAATGTTAATAGTGTGATTAAAGAGCGAAGGGGTCTCTTCGGCGCTGGCTTTCATTGTGAACCCTCAACAGTACATGGAAGAGTATAAGAACACATTGTGATATCAAATAAAGTGACCGATAAAAATTCCTTTTATGTTTTTCGAGTCTCTAATAAGTCTGTTTTAAGAAATGTGAGGAGAATTTTATAACAAATGGAGAACAAGTGTTTTCTTTTTAGTCTTACGCAACGAGAGCCTAAGCAAATGAATCGGTCTAACCCGGTTACATGTATGCAAAAGATACTTCAGATCTATGATCTGTTCTTTATAAAGTTAAAACAAAAATAAGCTAGTATAAAACAGGACGACCCATGAAATGCTTATGTCGTTTTAAGTATCCGAGTGTTTTTAAACATTCTCAAGGATGTCATTTTGTAGTTGGTCTGGGAAATCGCTGCGTGCGGTTGAAGTAAATTATCACAAAAACCTACAATGGCGTGTAGAGTGGTTTCCATGTACTCTTATTAATATTGATCTGCACTTCACACTCTACTTAGATTTTCCCCGTAACAGACTCCACAATAATTACCCTACATCCAAACCACTTGCATCTACCAATTATCTATGTATGTAAGATAATGAAGAGTGGCAAAAATGAATCGTGGACGAGTCCATTGGTGGTGGGACGTCGAGAAATAAATAAAGGCGACTTGATAACTGTTAAAAAGGAGAATATTCCGCATTGCAAGTAGGACTTGATCAACGACAGTTTCAAAAACGCGAAGAGCTGAAACGCTTGGTGATCGGAGTATCGATGTACCGGAATAATGCGAGTTTACCGATATTTATGGCACCGATGAAGCTTTATTGGCTATGGTACCCAAGCCCATGTTGCTGTTAGACTTTTGTGTCCGCTGACTAAAAATGCGGCTTATAAGCAAGTTTTTACTATTAAGGAATCCCCTGACTTGTACTTCACCAAAGTGCTTGTAGAACAATTGCTTCAGTTAACGCTCGGATAGACAATGCAGAGCAAATTACTTTCCAATCGGATGTATATACGAACGAGTTTCTAGCGGAAACCAAGTCTGTGACCTCAGCAACAAAAAGACTTTTATGAGACAAAAGTATGTCAAAAGATTGTTTAATATGTGTGCGTAGCCGGCGTAAGCCATCCGGTAATGGCAAATAAATAAAAACCAAAGTTTTTTCATATACGTTCTGTTCTGTGTCATTCTTGTTGAACCTTACCGGGTACCCTGAAGGAACGGGTAATTCAACATATATATATATATATATATATATATATATATATATATATATATATATATATATATATATATATATATATATATATATTACTATAGTACAGTCGAGTTAATCAAAGTTTGTTTCCATCAGCCTTTTTCTATATACTTTATAGTTATTTTGAAAATACTTCTCCTTTTATTTGTTATAACTAGCTGTAATTTGTAATTAACTTACCAAGTGACCCATCCTTTACCAAGTTTCAATTTATCACCCCCACTTTCTCTAAGTGTATGTTATTTGACCCTCCGATCTCATTTTATACGATATCTATGTATCTCGCTTTAATAATGCGTTTATAAACAGTGGGAAGTAACAAAGAAAA
This sequence comes from Sepiola atlantica, assembly GCA_963556195.1. Lineage (NCBI taxonomy): Eukaryota > Metazoa > Mollusca > Cephalopoda > Sepiida > Sepiolidae > Sepiola > Sepiola atlantica. Next base: position 30,462,139 of record OY744533.1, on the reverse strand, counting down.
GATAACAGAAAATATTAGAATAGTAAAAAATAAACAAATAATAATATTACCATTGGTGATATTGCCTAACCTGTAGCTGAAGAGAGCAAGAGAGATAGATAGATAGATATATAGATAGATAGATAGAGAGATAGAGAGAGAGAGAGAAAGAGAGAGAGAGTGAAAGAGAGAGGATATAGCGAGCAAAAAGTTGATAGTTTGGGATTTAGTCTTTTTATTTTCTAAATATTCAACTTGTTTTGCAAATTCACTTGTTCCTAATTAAAATAAATTCACCTGAGATCAATGGGTGACACAACGTGTCGCATATTTTTCTATTAAATATATATATATATATATATATATATATATATATATATATATATATATATATATAATAGAACAAAAATATATTCATACGTAAAGTATCAGATTCCATTTCTGCGCTTAATTATTTCTCAGTCGGACACCCCATGGATTTCTCGTTCTACTTCCCCTGTGTCAATCTGAACCGATTAGTATGGTCACCGCTGATTCGATTATGCCTTGAAAACGCTGTATTGCCCTTAGAACGTTGGCTTCGTTATATCTCACTTTTACCCATTAAACGCCGAGATTTCATTGAGTTAACAATGTTAAGTATACTGATCAAGTGGCAGCCAACAAGCACGTGTTTAGACAGCGTATACGGTTTTGTTCAGACGGCTGATTTGGGCGATATGATCTTGAGCCGTGATTTCGTCGATTGTGCCCACTTGAGCTCAATACAAGAGCGCAGTTGATCGCGTTATTTAATTGTAAGCTGGCCTTGTATGAACAAGTCAGAATAAACTATTTAGATTATTGAATGCAGAATAGTCGAACACTGAAGAAAAGTTTATGCCCAGACTATGTCCAACAAACGATACAGGAAAGCTAAATTGTTCTAGGTTGGTAGGAAATTAATATAGAGCGTTTTAAAAATTATATATATATATATATATATATATATATATATATATATATATTAGTACTTCATGTATCCACATAAAATATAATAAGGATATATACTTTTTTATGTATCAGTTTTCAGTATTTACTTCAACAGTGCTCGATACGTAAGTAGAGCTAGGTAGTAAGCAATGAAAATATATATGGCAATTAAGCTACACTAAGGCTCCCGTTGTTTATCCCCGGGGGGAATCGTCAGGCTAAATGCATTTAGCCTGACGATTCCCCCGGGGATGAAACACGGGAGCCTCTGTGTAGCTTGATTGCCATATATATGTTCATTGCTTACTATATATATATATATATATATATATATATATATATATATTTATATATATATATATATATATATGTGTGTGTGTGTGTGTGTGTGTGTGTGGGTGTGTAATTTCTGCAATCTAATAACCTTGCCAATTCGAAGATCACCAACACTGACTTGTTTTTTTTGTTTCATTTTACTTCAATCGAAGTTCTCAGAAATCAAGGGGTCTCTTCCTGGGGCTAACAATTGCTCATTATATAGACATTCGAATATTCCATTAAAGTTCTCCTTTACTTGTAAAACGTTGAGTTAGTAAAGAAGTTAAGAACATTCCCCCTACATAATTGACCTGTTAACTAGTATACTTTTCTTGTGGTCTCTTGGTCTTACTGGGTTCCAAGACAATAATTCCTCTATTTTGATAGGGTATCCAGCCAAACGCTGTTACTTGAGGTAAGGAGAACGTGCACCATTCCTCGTATGAGCAAGTGTGTAGCTGTGTCAAGGGGATCTTATTTGTGCTTCGAATACTATGTTATTTTGATTATTTGGTCAGGGTTTACTTGTAGACGAAAGTAGGTTATTCGAACTTGATGTTCGTCATTTCAAGTGGCAGACAAATTGAACAATTTTGCAGGATAAATCTGGTCTTGATCAACATTAAGTATGCTCAGTTTCATTAATTTATACGATAGAGTTTTCATTTGGTAACATTTGAAATGAGATCAACTTTTTGAAACATCCTATATATATATATATATATATATATATATATATATATATATATATATATGTCCACACTAGAAAAGAGGTGACCTGTTGAGTCACCCATTGAGCTCGGGTTAAATTGTTTGAATCAGGAAAAGGCGACCGGAAATAAACAAAACTCCTCCCAAAAAAGAAAGATGGCATTCCTGGACTGATTTCAGACAAAAACAGTCAGAGCCGTTTCTCAACAAAACCCTAGAATATGTTATATTCCCTTTCGTTTATCATAGACTATTTTAATTTTCTGTTTTGTAGTCAGAGAGGGAGAAAAACAACATACAATGAAAGAGGCTGAGAGTAATAGACAGAAACTTATTACCTGATAGATGACTGGGTTAGTAAATTACAAATTACGACTAATTAAAACAAATAAAATAGATTTTAAAAAATATAACTCAATCCAAAAACAAAAGAATATTTTAACATGTATCTAGTGTGATTAAAATATACACAAAAAGGCCTTAGAGAGACGAACATTATTCAGTAGTGCATATATATATATATATATATATATATATAGAGAGAGAGAGAGAGAGAGAGAGAGAGACCTTCCATTCCAGAAAACTGGAAGAATGGGCCAATCAACAACGTGCTAAGTATTTCCTCGGTTAATTTCCCAGGAATATGTAGATAAGGAAGGCTCTGTAGACTGGCTGAAAAGAGGATCTCTCCACTATGATCAGGGGAGAATGATAATAGCTGCTCAAGATCCAGGCTTGATGACCAATGCCTTTAAAACGATGAGTGGTCTCAGCAACAATAACACGTGCAGGTTCTGCGACACAGCAGTAGAGAGTGTGAGCCACCTGACATCCAGTTGTAAGGTTCTCCTGGGGGATGGCTAAAATATTATAAGGAAATATAATCTTTTATGTATCAATTTTTAGTTTTACTTAAACAGTGCTCAATAGGTAAGTAGAGCTTGATAGTAAGTTATGAAAATATATTTATGGCCTTTAAGCTACACAGAGACTTCCGCGTTTCATCCCCGTAACGAATCGTCAGACTAAAATGCATGTAGTTGGTGTTGCCGGGTGTTTTTATATATACACGTGGTGTTTAGTCTAGCTAGTTAACCAATTAGATTCTTTGTTATTCTCTTAGCTAATAGTTGGACTTCTCACAAACAAAACTACACATACAGTCACCCACAGACAGACTATTTCGCTGAATAACAGCTCTTCAGTGCGACTAAACTCCCTAGTCCGGGATCGAACTTTCAACCATCTAGATGGCCAATGCCTTTGGGAGAGGCGTTCGTAAATGATATCTACAATGTCTATTTATATAAACATCGGCCACCGCTTCACCCAACGGCAGTCCTCTATCCAAGAAAGGGGGTTATATAGTCATGTACATACAGACTGTTTCGTTGTATCACAGCTCTCCAATGCGACAAGACTAGAACCTTTCCCTATATATATATATATATATATATATATATATATATTTATTTATTTATTTATAACAATATTAATTTAAAATAAATAATATTAAATTATGTTTACCTACATACGCTAGCGTTTTGAGCTTTCGCTATCATCAGTGCAGGGGTGATAATCTCAGACGATCGCAAGGTTCGAACCCCTGCTACAGAATCAAGCAAGCGTCATACCATACGGCCACGAGACATTATCACGTCAAGAAGGGAATTCAAGTTCTATTTATGCGAAGGAAAGACTGACTAGAGATTCAACGAACGTTGTCGGAATATGCCTTATAGTTACGTGACAGTCTATTTTTAACTTCCCCGAACAGAGCTCACCTTTAATCTTATTAAAGGGACTGATAACAATATTAATTTTAAATAAACAATATTAAGTTATTTTTACCTAAATATGCTAGCGTTTCGAAATGATAATCTCGGACGGTCGCACGGTTCGAACCCCTGTCATAGAATCAACCTAGACTCCGTATGCAAGCGCTGTAACCATTACCACATTCAAGAAAGGAATTTAAATTCTATTTATGCGAAGGGCGGCATATCAAGCAAGACTGATTAGAGATTCAACGAACGTCGTCGGAATATATATATATATATATATATATATATATATATATATATTAGAGGAAGCATTATTATAATCAATGAAACAGACGAGTGGAAAAAAAAGGAAAATTGTTAAAATTACCTTCAGGCCTTGTCGTCTGACCCTCTGAGAGGAAACGTCAGAATGGTAAATTAAAAACTAAAAGTCGAATGAGAAATGAGGGGAAAAAAAAAGATTAACCCTTTTTTTTTTTTTCTCAATCGTTTCCTCCAACTGAAATAAGTTTTTTTTTTCCCCTCATTTCTCATTCGACTTTTAGTTTTTAATTTACCATTTTGACGTTTCTTCTCAGAGGGTCAGACGACAAGGCCTTAAGGTAATTTTAACAATTTTCCTTTTTTTTTCCACTCGTCTGTTTCATTGATTATAATAATGCTTCCTCTAAAATTAATCCTACCATTCTGTTGTACACGAAATTTACTTACACACACACATATATATATATATATATATATATATATATATATATATATATATATATATATATACACTTCCTGTTCTGACAGCCATCAATCTGCGCATGAATCTTAATACTCAATAATAAGTAGTTTTTTCTCCTTAATTTTAGGTATACTTACTTATTTCGATTATAAGTTAGTGGTTTTTCTTGTTTAATCATTACGAGATAATAAAACATTTAGAATAAGGAAATGAGAACTAATCCCATCCAATTTCTGTTTGTTTCAAATTCATCATCAATTCGACTGACTGAACATTTCGAATTAAAATATATTCTTTTTTTATGTCATCAATGTTCAATTCGTTTCTCATTGTTTGATCTCCGTTTCAAATGTTTCTTCAGAATAATGAATTGCCGGCGTCTGTCACTCTCTAATCAAGTCATCTTCACGTCTAAACAACATTCAACTTCGGAGTGCCTTTTTAAATTAGGGTTTGAATCTTGACAATGACTTATTTCATCGCGCATGTTAATTCATTTAACACCTAATTTAATGATTGCCAGCCAGAATTGTACTTGTTTTCAATAAATCAAATAAGTCTAATATATAAAATGAAATCAGTTGAATTCTCGACTTTAGAATTAAATAACTTTAAATAGAAATATTTGATTCTGAAAAGCCATGTTCTTTCTTTATCGTTGGTCAATGTTGTCAGGAAGATAAACTTGTATTTAAATTTAATTTCTTTGAAATTACAATTATTCCTGCTCGGAATGTTATTCGCACGGAAGCTATGACGTGACACATGATAGTAAACGGTGTCTTCATAAATAACATTATCTGACGACTTCGCATGTGTTTGTGTATGTGTGTTTCTCACATGTACGGGACTTACGCTATGCTATTTTTAAATGTTTACTATTAATCTCATATTTATTGAAAAAATATATATAGATTAACACTATTTTCTTTATATGTAAGTAAATGTGCCAACAAAAAAAGTTAAAAAATATGGTACGATTTATGTGACACCACTTAATTCCCTTACGTGTGATTGCCTATGATTCTACTTTACTACTATTAATAATAATAATAATAATAATAATAATAATAATAATAATAATAATAATAATAATAATAACAATGATAATAATAATGATAATAATGATAATAATAATAATCTGGCCTTATTGCGATTTAAATGTTAACATTTCGCCCGACTTCCGACGTTCAATCGATTTAACTTTTAAAATAATATTAGTAATCTGGTGATATTCATTTAATTACTTTTAAAGCCAACTTTCTTAAAACTTTCTTATAATGATGATCATGATATTATCGACTTCTGTTTTATCACATGTGTTCTTTTAATGCTACTAGCTATATTAATGATAACAATAATAATAATAATAATAATAATAATAATAATAATAATAATAATAATAATAATAATAATAATAATAATAATTTGTTTTAGTACTCAATTTCCCCGCACAACGCCGAGACACGAGTGCCGTCAGTATATATATATATATATATAATTATTGAAGACAATATATGTATAATCATATATCATCAGATCCTTTTAGTTTGTAGTCTCCTTTGACGATTCAGCTCAATGTTTGTCAATTATTTATAACAGAGCAAAATATAGAACAGATATTTATTATATTCCAATAACCATGGTTTGTTTTATTACTTTTATTTTTGTTTTTATTTTTTTCACATTTCCAAAAATTCCAAATTTCTGTGAGATATATTTAACGGTCCGTTTCATTTGTTTTGTGCCAAACAACATTTGTATGTCAATATCGTCTCTGCAACACTACAAAATCATCAGAAAAGTTCACAAATAAAAAGAGTTCTTAGATTAGAGTGTCTTGAAAAACACCCACATCATACATCAGTTTCATTTTGTTTATTTTCACCTTAAAATGAAACAGATGTATGATGTGTGTGTTTTTCAAGACACTCTAATCTAAGAACTCTTATTATTTGTGAACTTTTTCTGATGATTTTGTAGTGTTGCAGAGACGATATTGACATACAAATGTTGTTTGGCACAAAACAAATGAAACGGACCGTTAAATATATCTCACAGAAATTTGGAATTTTTGGAAATGTGAAAAAAATAAAAACAAAAATAAAAGTAATAAAACAAACCATGGTTATTGGAATATAATAAATATCTGTTTTTTATATATATATATATATATATATATATATATATATATATATATATATTGCTTCATTCCACTGGCCATGCAAAAATCAATGTAAAGTCATAAGTTCTTTCAATGTTTTATTCTTTTATTTTTTAATTTTATATTTATCTCAATATTTCGGTGGATGTTTATAATTCCAATATCCTTTTATATATAAGATGTATCTCATATATAAAAAATATATTTTCATCTTTAATCTCTTGCATTCTTACACGTGTTTCATGGCAGGTTGGGACTAAAATTACAGGTCAATAGCTCATCTGTCAATCTTTAAAGAATATTAGAAAGTGTATTATAATTGTAGCAACATTTTATAACGTCAAAAATTAGAAGAAAAAACAACGAACGAAAAAGGGGAGGAGATTTAAAATGAACGGTAGAAATTTTTTTTCGTACGTTAAAGTATCGCAAACAAAAATATAAACAAATAAAATGATATCTATAAAAAGCGATACATTCCTTCCTAAATTATATATATATATATATATATATATATATATATATATATATATATATATATATATATATATATATATATATTTTATATTCATAAATGTTTCATTTTTAGTTCAAGACTTCCTCGGGATGATTGATTTGAAGAAATAACATACAAGTACAATATTTGAAAATATTTGATGCGTTTGTGACGTGAAAATAATTATTCTTCGAACGAAGCACAGCTGTTAGATTTCAAAATGTGCGAGGCGTTTATGAAATGGAATTTATTAAAAAAAAACAGTCGTTAGAATTCAAAAATGCGGTGCGATTATATCGTAAAAATAATTTTTTTCGACCTAACCATAGCCGTTAGAATTCAAATGCGTGATGTGGTTATGAAATGCTTTCCTCAATACGATCATTCAAAATATCTAGTCCACCAGATCTAGATGAAGAATTCAAACAGATGACAAATTCACTCAAAACATTGCAATACTCCACACATTTTATATTAAATGCAAATAAAAAAGCCCTACAGATATTTTCCAGAAACAATAAGCAAATACCATATACACCGGACACTTCTATTATAAACAGACATCTTCGTTCAACTAGCCATGCCAATAGTACAATCATTTGCAACCCTCTAAATAAACAAGGGATTACAAAAATACAAACCACATCTCAAACTATTAAACAGACATTAAAAACAACAAAACATCTTCGAAAAAAACCACATCTAATGCATATATATATATATATATATATATATATATATATATATATATATATATATATATAATATATATATATATATATATATATATATATATATGTAGAATCAAATATAAAACTAAAAGTGAACTTTTAGTAGATAGAACATATAGTGAAATGGTTTAAGCTCAATATACGAGATAGATCAATTATAAAGATAGATGAAAGAAGAGTGATAAACATGTACGAATGTCCAGATTTATTTCAAACTCCAATTGTTCAATGCAAGGTATATTCTGTAATAAAAGTATGTTTATTATTCTTTCCTTAAGCCAAGGCTTTTCAAAGATCGAAATCTTATCATCAGAGGTATTATATAGATAGATAAGTTGGCAGTGGAAAAGCAAAAATGCAATATTTGAAAAAATATTAAGAAATGGAGAGTGAAAAAAATGTCTGTGTAAAAAAGATATGGGGTTTGTCCAGTTGGTAATTGTCCGTTTATAAGGTGTCCAATGAAAGGAGATTTAGATCGAGAAGAAAAGTTTTTCGGGAGGGAAGCATGGAAAAGCGTTCAAAAATGAAGTAACTCCAATAGTGAGATGTTGAGTTCAAATCGTATGTGGAGCGTACTTAATCGGAATTAATATGAGAAATCAGGCTATTTAAAAAATACTTTCTCGGCCGGAGCTGAATTGTATACAAATGATTTTGGTAGTTAAATATTTAAGCAATTCTAAGAAGAAATCCATTAGTTAAAGACGAGGCCAAAATAAGGAAGTGGGCTGGAGAAAGGAAAAGTGAAGCATAAAGGGAAGAAGGTTAGTTGAATGGGCCATGGCTGCTGCTGGAGAGGAAAAGGGAGGGAGGAGGAAGGGTTCTAGTGATAAGGTTATTGTTGGTAAGAACTAAATCCGATGCGAGTGGGGATTGGCCATAGGTGAAAATTTAGGTCATTGAGTGTATATATTATTTTTTTAAAAGAGGAGTGTCCGTAATTTAAACGGATTTTGAACGAAAGACAAAAATAACTTCGAAAGTTTAAAAGGGTTTCCGTTGGGAAAATTAGGGTTCCAATTAATGGGAATCTGTAGTTTAAATGTTGAAAATGTAATAAATCGTGCAAAGACTAATGTTTCATAGTTAAATGTTCTAAAGAGTTTAAAGGGTTCCCAGTTGGTTGAATTTATAATTAAATAAGAAAAGCCCAAATGTATAATTAAATAAGACAAGCTCAATGTATAGTTATACACCAAGCCTGTCCCACTCAATCATATTAAAAATTAGGGTTGGGAACAATGTTTGGGATAATGTTAGACTGCTTGTAACAATTGATTTCTATTATAAGTATTATAGGGTAGGGTTGCGTTGAATTATGTAAACTTAAATGTATTGCTAGTGCGTTGAAGTTATGAATAGCTTTATAAGAGGAGGCAGATGGGCCAATTGAAGGAGTAACAAAGGAGCGTAGTTAAAAGATGAGATAAATGGAATCTACGAGGAAGATATTGTAAGTAGAGAGAAGCATATACAGGGTCAATGGAATGGATACAAGGGAGATCAAGATAAAAAGCACAAAAAGCAATGGAAGCGTGTATGCGAAGGTTGGCAAATAAAAGAAAAAAAAGAAAAAAATGAAGAAAAAGAAAATAGGAATTATAGTGTTGAGTAGGAATTATGGTGTTGAAGTTAGAGCGGTTTAGGATCGGTTGGGTGTTGGAAGAGTAATGTTAGTTCTCAATTTACAATAAGAGCTATGGGTTAATGTAGTTATTAGGTGTACTGAGGAGGATACGTTATGTTATTGGGATGGTTATTTGTAAGGTTGGAGAAGTTAAGAATTAAAGATTAACAAATTAACAAATTGTAGAATTTGAAAATTTGTCAGATGCTAGAAAGTGGGTTGTTGGCTGGGAGGAGGGGTGTCAGACGGAGTAATGAAATTATGTATTTAAATTTTCGTTTGTGCCTGCAATTTGAGATGAGCTTATTTTTAGGGTTAATAATATTTAAGCTCTTAGATGCTGTAGCTATCATAAATGTTTCTAGTGTACATAGTTGGCAGAAAGCAGATCCTGGAGTGTAGGAATAAGACCTTTTTAATATAGTCCAATGTAGGGAGTAGGGAGTGTTTTTTAATGTTAAAGCTTTTTATTAGATTGGATAGAGAGGTGCTAGTGGCATTCTTATTAATGTGTTTGAAAGAGTAGATATGGTTTGACATTCGGGTTTTAATGGGGAAGGACCGTGCCCCAATATAAGTGTGTATTTTGTATGGGGTTGTTATTATAGTATTTGTGTTATTTATAGTATCGGCAATGTTTTGGGTTTGTATGCTCAAGTTCTGGGCCAAACTTAAGTCGGGATTGTTAGTTGGAGAAGATGAGCTACTTTGAGGGGTGAGATCAAATCTATTATTAGTTAGCGGGGTTTGTTGGTTAGTGTGAGAGGAGTTATTTAGGGTTTCGTTTGATACAGGGAGTTGTAGATGGGGAGAGCTATAGTTTGCATAATGGTGTTTTGGGGAATTGTTTAACAGTGCAGGCATAGATAACGTTACTTTGTATGCAATTACCATTAAATGGGCATTCTCTAGATTTCCGGCAGTAGCGGTTATTAGTGGGGTGTATAGTAGGTGCTGGTTGTTGGGCCGATTTAATTTTTTTGTTGTTAGATGTGATGATGGTTTGTGCTGCATTGGACATTGTGGAGTAGGAAATTTTAATAGAGTTTTTATTTAAAATAGTGCTGTACTTATGCGGGTGCTTGAATGAGTTATTTAAAATTTTGAAAAATTCCTTAGCTATATTTGTTTTCACATTGCAGTTATAGGGTGGGTTAAACCAAATACTATTCTTTCTATTTTTTTTATTTTACTGCGATCTTGAGGGTTAGCTGGTTTGTCAATATTGATAGTTTTAGTGGATCTATTTATATATGTCGTGGGTTTCTTGGGTAATGTAGTATTAGCTCGCTGTTTATCCTGCATTGCCATTTTGTGTGTAATTACATTTAAAGGTTTGTTCTTCTGGATTAAGGGATTGTTTTCATATTTAATTTGATCAGTGTATCCCGCATTAAGATTTGTGTTATTATAGAAGCTGGAATTTTGTTCGGAAGATGAATCTATTAGTAGATAAGCTTGAGATTCTATTAGAAACTGAAGGGACTGTTGAATTAATGATGGATTGTGGGTGTTTAGATAGCTTATGTACGTAGAAGAGGGTTAGATTTGGTTTGTGGTAGGGGCTAAAGGATTCGGAATTGAGGTCTAGTGCTAGGTCAAGGAAGTTAGATATTCTTTTCTCAGGTTCTATAGTTATGGTTAATCAGAAGTTTAAAAAAAAATTGTGTAGGTTTTTAATGGTGTTGTTTTATTGTCTATTACACACAAAATGGCAATACAGGATAAACAGCGAGCTAATACTTCACTACCAAAGAAACCCAAGACATATATAAATAGACCCACTAAAACTACTCTCATGCATTACAACGTGATAACTTTAAACAAGCTAAACTCATTAAATTCATTTTAATGAAATCTCGCTGAAGACTTCTTGGATCAGCACTCATTATAAATTCCGACACAATTAAACAACGTAACGGCTTCTACAACTTATTTTCTTTAATCAGCAAATTTACACTAACTAAACAGAACCTGAATTTAGATCCAGCTTTACTATTTTACACCACAATCCCAACAAAACCCTGCACATAATATTGATAAAAAAACACAAAAACACACTTATTCCATTTTATAAACGCATCACGCATTTTTAATTCTAACAGTTCTTGTTCGTTCGTAAAAAGAACAAAACATATCAAAAACGCATATATTTTCATGTCATAATCGCACCACATTTTAAAAAAAACATATAGTGACCATATTTTGTTTGAAAATGAAAATCAAAAACTTTCATTTCATTTCATAAACGCATTACACATTTTGACAAACGAATCAAATATTTTCAAATATTATACTTGTATGTTATTTCTTCACATCAATCATCTCGAGAAAATTTTGAAATAAAGACGAAACGTTGAAGAATATATAAATAATTTTACTTTTAACTTTTTCATTAATATATATATCGAGAGAGGTGACAACAGAAGCTGAAGAGAGCCGGATGGCTAGACTTTCCGAGCTTGAAACCGACGGTACGAATGTTGTACGAATTTTTCTGTACCAATATATATATATATATATATATATATATATATATATATATATATATATATATATGTGTGTGTGTGTGTGTGTGTGTGTGTGTGTGTGTCTACGCAGAGAGTGTTTACATGACAAATTTTTATTAAGACTTTCTCGGAAGTGACGAACTTAAATAGATGAATTATTCTGAAATGAGACTTGAAACATTCAACGTTCAGAAACAAAGAGGTCGGTCGTTAATCGGCTTGTACTTCAACATTATTATACACGTTAAGCCCCAAGACAGACCACTCTTTAAACCTGTCTGCAATCTACGTGATTTATAGTCTCCACGATGATCGAAAAACAGCATCGTTCTAGAGGAATGACTCTACCCATCCCATGTTTATTCTGTTATTTATTCATTTATATACTCGGGAGACCCACGAGATGAATAAATAACAGACTAAATAAATTACAACGTGAACGTGAATCTTCCCCGAGCACGAATCTTCAAATATGAGAATTTTCCTTCTTGAAGAATTGAATAAAAACGAAGTGGGTTTTTAACGAATAATAATTTTATTATATTTCCCTAACACTTTAGATATTGTAAAATATACAGACAAAAATCTACCTCCATTACTTCCGGCATTTGGGAAATTAATAAAACCCCCTGCGTTCTCCTGCTTCAATCTAAAATATGTATTTCTTTTTTTTACTATCCATAATTTTCAATTTATAAAGCAAAAGACATAAAGTAAACTGTCTTTACAGTTTCCACATATATATCATATGCAGCATATGGTAGGGAGAGTTTACTTTCACAGCAACCTTGATGCTGTCAGCTAAATATCTTACTCAACGAGCTATTCAGATATATGTTAATACTCTTAAACTGACACTAATAATTAATTTCATTGTGTACCTTGTTTAAAAATTGTCATTAGTTTTTTTAAGGGGACGCCAGAGACGCAAGAATAGTTCCGTTATGTTTACATGCAAATTTTGCATATGAATACAATTATATTGGAAGTAAACTTCCTAGTATGTCTTCGTTTTTAGGGAGAGACATGCACAAACAGAGAGGTGTTCTCTTTGATTATATATATATATATATATATATCATTTGAATCAAAGGGAACACAGTGTTCAGTGAAGGAGCCGGGGACCCTTATAATATTATCAAAATTTGGTGAAATTTTAGGAATAGACATCATTTTTTGGTCATTTAACTATGGTTTAAATTTCATATGAATCTAAGAGAAAACACTTTTAGTGGGGCGGGGTACCTCCAGCGTTGAAGCGATATATTTCTTATATAGCCTATGACCATCACTGAGAGGTCAGTAGTCCACATGCCAATTTTCAATCAATTCTGTCCAGCGGTTTGGCTGAACATAAGACACAAAGATCATGCGGACACCAACACCCACACAGAATTACTATTATATATATATATATATATATATATATATATATATATATATATATATATATATATAGTCATCAACATACAGACTGTTTCGCTGTTTCACAGCTCATCAGTGCGGCCATATATATATATAAACATATGTATATATATGTATATATATGTATATATATATGTTTATATATATGTATGTATATATATATGTATAGATATATATGTATATATATATATATATGTATATATATGTATATATATATATATTAGTTATACAATTTTTTCTTTATACGAACATTTTTTGCTACACATTTAAAGACATATTTCTCATCAGTCCAACTGTTCTAAACAGTGTGCTTGATGAAGTCAAGTTAAATCATAGTCTTGACGCAAATATGCTTGCAAATGTGTAGCCGAAATGTTTGTATAAATGAAAGGTTTTATGCCTTATAAATGCTCTATTTATTCTTGAGCACTTGGATATAAACACAATAAGGATGCATTTTATCTTACTTTGTGGACGTACACTTACCCGGATTACTATATATATATATACATATATATATATATATATATATATATATATATATATATATATATATATATATGTGTGTGTGTGTGTGTGTGTGTGTGTGTGTGTGTGTGTGTGAATGTATATTATTCTTTTCAATGTATCTATGCAATTTTACATGAATGCTATCTCTATATCTAAATTGATTAAAAAGGTAGAGAATAAGTAAACATCGATGATTGCACAACTTGCGAATCGGATATTCTATTCGGTGTCGTTTCCAACCGTTCATTGTAAGGCACCACGCATGATAGCGCATGTCTTTTACCGACCAAAAGAACGATTACAGCAAAAAACACATTATCATGATTAATGGTTAGTTTTGCTACGTAAGTCTCAGATGTGTGCGCCTGGCAATTGCGCAAGACATCGCTTCACTTAATCCATTGACTGAGAGAATTCCTTAGAAAAACATTGAATACAAAATAAATATCCGAGAATGAACGAATATTGGGCGTGTTCATAGACTAGCCAAACATGAGGTATATTATTTCAAGCAAAACCGATGAATACAATTTTTTTTTTATTATTAGCATATAAGCATTTATTATTATTAGTATATAATTTATTTAGCATTTAATTTGAAAGCTATAATGGTCAATAAAATAGAGGAAACTTGTTTTTACTTTATTATATAGATATTACTACAGAATTCTAAAAATGGCGACCTACAATAAAATGTTTTGGCAGTCTTGTCAGCGTTTATTGGCATGGGAGCGACATGCTTCTAGTAATGAACTAACCCCTTTATTAAAAGGATAAGGTAAAGTCTGAGAGGGTGGGACATTTAAGACTGAACATAACCATATCTCAGGTCGAGAGAAACAATGACACCTTACTTCAAAATGGTCTGAACTCTGTCGGACTGATTGCCGTAGACGTATCCTCGACTCGTATTGTTGTTTATCTTTTACAATTGAATAATACCTCGCTTTATTTAATCGATCGAAACAAATATATTACAAACTTAATATGCACAAATATAAAGCGAGTTTAAAGATCATTTAAACTGTAATTGTAGTTTCTACAGGAACGCTGAATGAAACGTAATTCTAATTTCAATTTTAACATTTTACACTATTAAATATTTTCAAAAAGTATTGAGAATCGGGTCATATTTGCCACCAATGAGCACATGTCATAAATGACGAGCGATACAATACTTTGGTCAGTATATTTGCGGCACATCAACACTTTAGGTTTGTCAGATAATCCCCTGGCGATAGGAAGACTTCAATGTATGAATTTCTTGAAAGTCATGCACCTGCGATCGATTGGCAGCCTGAAGTCACACTTCATACTACTTCCGACTATGAGAATATCTGGGAGTCATTTATTCACGTCATTAATTTTATTAACTTGAAATTTAGAAGTAAGTCTGTTTGGATTTAAAATGACTCAACACCTTTTGGCTAGTAGCAACGTGTAGTATCTGTTTTGTTATTACACTTCATCTTTTCTGTCATCGGCCAGTGAAGGAGAAATCCTTCTAGACGGAGGCACTTTTATTTTTTGTCATAATCCAGATTGACCCCCTTTGTTTACTAATGAGTCACCGCTTTCAAGGGAGCTGGATTTCTCCCACATTAAAACACGACTTTGTGTCTGAGTTTGCCCTTGTATGCGTGGGTGTGGGCAAGTAAATAGTGACAAACAGAGAATATGTCTGGTTGCTACTGAGGGTCCACAGATAGTTTAGCCACGCTTTGCAAGAGAGGTGAGTAATAACAGTTTTCGCTATGAATCAAAATGCAGACTTCTCTTGACTAGTTTTAAAGAGATGAATAAAAAGAGCATTCTCACTAACCATGAACAATACCGTTTATTTTATAAATTCAACATGCACAGAGAGCACATCGGTCGGAGCGTAGTATATATATGAATATCAACGTAGGGACAAAAGTCGTAAGAATAATGTAAGGACATGACGTTCACTCATCAAACGATTACAGCAGAAATTGCATCATGAGTAATGGTTAGTAATGTTATATGGGCCTTGCAATTATGTCAGATGATGCATGAGTTAACTGATTACTTGAGAGAATTTGGTATAAAACATTGGCCGAGGTATCCGGTTTCACCCAGGGGATACCTAGGAAAATAAAATGTCGGTAAACAGACAAGTTTTGAATGAATAAATTATTCTGATGACTCCATAGTAAAAAAAAATGTATTATGATAACTCACCGTGTAAGAAAGGCCAGAAAAATGTCAATTTAGACGGTTTTATGGCAGAAAAAAGCAATAACAGAAAAAAGCAATTTGATTAAAAACACTTTTCATACGAATCAATGAATAAAATAGTCAGAATTCCGTAAAATTAGCAATCAGATCTCATCTGTGCTTTCGAAGAATTCGCAGTAACAATTATAAGTGCGCAAGAGCATGTTTATGTTTAAGAGATTTGGCTTTAAAAATACAGTCTTTTCCTAAAATTATAATAGAAAAAGAACTTAACTGTTAATCATTTAAAAACCAGGTTTAAACACCCGCATGAAGTTGCTGATTCGAAATGTCTCATTGTCTTTTACTTCTCAGAAATAGAATATGATGAGTTGTTGACAGACAGACATACACATACACTCTTTTTTATATAATATTGTTTATAGCTAAATATTCCCATCAAAAGACTAATTTTCATTAAGGAATATTAGTTTAAAATCTGCAAAGCCAAAGCTATGTTATCAATAGAAAACCGAGTTTATAATATTATGCTATATATATATATATATATATATATATATATATATATATATATATATATATATATATATATATATGTATATAAAAGAAAGAGAGTGTGAGGGAGAGATTTTAAGCTTATTCTCAAAGAATGTCATACCAAGAATGTTTGCAACTATATAAAAATCATTTAAAAAAAAAAATTATATTTTAACAAATATATTCAAATTTCAGCATTTCGTTTTTTCTTTATCAGACAATTCGTATCAATTGTAATTGAGGCACCCCAGAACAAGCAACGGTCTAAAATACCAATTTTACGTTGACACCAATTTTTAAAACTTACTTATTGTTGAATCATACATAGAACGATTCGAATATTTATAATTTTACCTTGCAGATCTTTTATTGAAAAGATGAAGTGGTATGTACAAAAAGATTTACTATTTAAAAAATGGGATTTATTCACAAAAACTTTACTAATAAGCTACAAAATACATAGTTTTATTAATAAGCACATTTTGTTATACGAACATTTTTAATAAAAAAAGTGTTATTTACAAAACGTTATTTTGTGAATCGAAGCAATAACGTCCACACACAGACAATAGAAAACTTTTGGAATCATCAGGAACAGTTTATTAAGTTAATGCTCGGCTGTAGATCACACTTGGAATTCTTGTTGCATTAAAAACATTCAGAAAATATATTTTTCAAATTGTGTGACACCAGCTTGGCCTTTTGACTAAGAGGAAAGTGTAGCTTCTCTTCTGATACCAAACTTTATCTTCTCTGCCCTTGGTCAGTGTAAGAGAAATCTTTAAAGACCAAGGCAATTTTTATTTGTGACCAAATCCAGAGTGCTCCTTTTTAAGAGGCAGGACTTTCTCCGCAGTATAAACCGACAAAGTGTCTTACTCTGCGCTCGCCAAGAGGCAAGTAAATAGAAACAAAATCTTAGCACAACACTTTTTTATTTTATTATTTTTATATATTTTGTTTTATAAAAAGTTTTATAAAAACTATATATATTTATATAGATCTTCAAAGTTTACAAAATAAAAATAAAACGGTTTTCTTTTTAATTAAACATGTGCTTGTAATTAAAACTATGTATTTTTAGACTATTATAACATTTTTTTGTTAATAAACTCCCTTTCTTAAATACTGAAACTTTTGTAAATAAATTTCCTTTTCTAATAAAGATATTCTGCGATGACAAAGTTATAAATACGTATTATTTTGTTTATGATCCACCCGGAAGTAAAAAAATCGGTGTCGTGGCAAAATATGTTCGTTTGGTCGTTGCTGATTCTGGGGTGCTAAAAGTACAATTGATCCTGTAAATTCCAAACAATTAAAACATAAATTTAATTTCTCATTAGAAATTCTATAAAAAGCTTCAATAAAACGGACAAATAAATTATTTATAACAAATTTAAGTTAATTTGGTTAACCATTCAAACATCTATGTATGCATGTATATACACAAAATGTAATATCAATAATTAAAAAGGGTTTATATTTACACATTTTACTACAGATTCATGGTAAATACGATAGTCAGAAGAATATTTCTATCTAACACATAAGTATATATTAAACTGCGAGCTCAAACAAGGCACAATTTATATATATATATATATATATATATATATATATATATATATATAATCCTGGCATATCGATGTTATCGATCAACAGCTATTATAAACTGAGATCTCATCAGGCAGAGTTAGAATCTGATCTTAACCGTAGATCATATTTGAAAATAAATCAAATATGATCTAAGGTTGAATAAAAATTATCATATATATATATATATATATATATATATATATATATATATATATATATATATATATATATGATAATTTTATTTACACAGACATGTACAAAATCCGCGACACTGGTATGTCGATGTTATCGATCAACAGGTTACTATAAACTGAGATCTCATCAGGCAGAGTTAGAATCCGATCTTAACCTCAGATCATATTTGGAGAGAATGAAATGGAGGGATAGAGAAAGAGAACAAGAAGAAAAGAAATTTAACATTAAAAAAATTGGGGCCGTTAAAAATTAAAAAATTAAAATCTAAAAAATCTTAAAACAAAAACAAAAAATCTAAAAAGTCTAAAATCTAAAATCTGAAACAAACAGGACAAATAAATAAATAAATAAAAATAAGGTGGAAAGAGAGACATATAATGAAGGGAGAAGTAATAGGAAGGTAGACACATAAAGGAAAAGAAGGAGAAGAAAAGAAAACGTTTGTTGATTCAGATCGAGAGAGACGAGATAGGAAATAGAAAGTAGGAGGGGGGAGGTATACATGCACGAATCAAGTGTCAAAAAGGAAACGACAGTTATTTTCAAGCTGAGCTTATGAATGTATTTTTCAAGTGAACTATAATATTGTGTATATGAGTGTATGTGTGCGTGCGGGCAAACCGATCAGACGCGTGTAATTGGTGTGGTGGTGGGGTGTTAATCAAATGTGTCGCCGATTCTGAATTTTTTATATTTTGTCTAGAGTTTATTAGCTTACCATTAATAAATTAATACATCGAATAAATATATTCGTTAAGTATAACGGGATTAGTAGTAGTAACAATAATAGTAATAATAATGGACAGCCATAATAATTGAGATTAAATAATGAAAATAATAATGAATGATAATAAAAATAATAATAATAGTTTAATTTAATTTAAAAGTACTAAAAAATATAACTATAGAATAACTAGAAAATGCGGCGTTATTAATTATTATTATTATTATTATTAATAATAATAATAATAATAATAATAATAATAATAATAATAATAATAATAATAATAATAATAATAATAATAGTAATAAAAATAGAAATAATAACTTTAGGAAGTAGTGATAATCATAATAATATTTAAATAATAAGATAATGTTTGCCGATATTGTGACATGGGTTAATGGTTGCAATGATGCTGATCATATAAAATAGTAATAATAGTGGTTTTACCGACAGCAGTAATTAAAGTGGTAATCCCAGTAATCTTAACAATAGTAATAATGATAGTGAAAAATTAATAAATAATAATAGGACAGTACAAATAGTAGTAGTAGTTATAATGATGATAATAATAGCAATAAAATGAAAACATTAATAATAATAATAATAATAATAATAATAATAATAATAATAATAATAATAATAATAATAATAATAATAATGGTAATAATAAGAATTGAAATAAAATAATAAAGTTATAGATAATAACATTATCATTACTATCAATGATAGTGGAAGCAAAAGTCAGGTAACAGTAAAACATGGCAATATCAATATTATTAATAATAGTAATACTGTTAATTTCACTGCCGACAATTAACAATAACTATGATAGTAACAGCAGACATAATACCACTACTTACAACAATAGTGATCTTGATAAAAGTACAGAAATAAAAATAATTTAATGTCAAATAATTAAGTTTAAAGTATTAATAATAGTAATAATAATTGATAATGATAATCTAAAAATAATCTAAAAAAATATTAAAAAATATAAAAAATATAAAAATATTAATCAATAAATGGATAAAAATATAAGGGGATATTTAAGGATAAAGAAAAATACAGAAGATGACAATTAGTATTAATCGTTGTGGGTATAATAATAATAATAATAATAATAATAATAATAATAATAATAATAATAATAATAATAATAATAATAAAACTAATACTACCACTACCACCAATAATGCTACCACCAATAATACCACTACAAATAATACTACTAATAATAATACTACCAATACTACTACTACTACTACTACTAATAATAATAATAATTAATAAAAAAAGTATAAGATGATAGTTGTGTTGACAAGGTTACCAGTTGATGGGTAGGTGAATTTAAAAAAAAAATTATATAGTAACTGCCTAGGGGGTTATAAGTGGATTACTAAGAAGGTGTAATCTATTATGCCTACAGATAATTGACGTTTCTTGTTTTTTGTTTAGAAGTTTGCCCCTATCACTAAATTTAATTATTTCAAGTTTTTTCTGTTAGGCAAAGGTAACAAGGTGAGTTTAGGGAACCACAGGTGCTAGTTTTTCTGATTGTGTTCCAGGTCATTGTTGGTGATTGGTTATTGTTGTATAGTTCCCAGTAATATATAGAACGTGAGGTTCTTTTTTGATATGTAGGGTTATTAAAAGAACACTTATGTCCAGTATATCTTTCTTTGAAGGTATTACCAGCCATACCTATGGAGAATTTTTTCAGGGTTGGGTTTTCTTTAGTAGAGATGTTTGCTTGATATACTGATTGGGTTATTTCGCAATTATGTTGTAATGGGCATTTTTTTGTTTGTGCAGTTACAGGCCTTGGTGTTTATTGTTTTTGTTGCGGTAGTTTTTTCATTTAGAATTTAATTATGTTTTTTATTATTTTTTCTAAATTTTCGCCACAGCAATAGCTTAATTTGAGGGTGTTTTTATTAAAAATGTTATGCAGTATATTGTTGGGAGGGAAGTGTAGATTAATTAAGTCTAAATTTTTTACCGAGTTTGGTTTTAACCATGTTATTATATGGGGGTATGAACCAAATAATCTTTCTACCTCTATTTATGCGTCTGTTGTTAGGAGGTGTAGGTTTGGTGAATCTAATTTGAGTGTTTTTGTATCCACTTTGTTTTAACGCTTTATTGTAAAAGTCTTTATGTTTGTTAATATATATATATATATATATATATATATATATATATATATATATATATATATATTAAACAGAAGTGAAAGTTCCTTTTTCTTCCAGTTTTTATCCAATTTCTCGAGTTGGCAGGCCAACGATCTAATGTTGTGCTCCAGTGTGAATAAGAACTCGCTATATTTGCAAACATTTTCGATTCCCATGAGTCGTTATCGGGCACGTGATGAGGTTACAAAATAAAAACTGGTGAGTTTATTTCCAACTGTACTAATCTCCAGAGGAAAAATAATTGTAGGTTACTAAAAAGTCAGTGAATATGTACTAAAAGAAGTTTCAATTTTCAATTGAACAATTGTATTTTTTCTCGTTGGGCAAGCATCAGCGTTTTTTTGATTTTTCTATGCTGATGTATGATGGAGGAATTGAATTCTACTCGTAAAAAAATGTCAATATAATGTTGTTTGATTTTATATATTTTTCACATATTTCTTAACTAATACACACACACACATATATATATATATATTTACATATATAATGTGTGTGTGTGTAGTTATGCAGAATATATGTAAAGAATGTCACGCTAGAGATTCCATTTATTTGAGGAAGAAATCGAATAGGCCGATATTATTGGGTGTTTTCGTTTTTAGTATAATACAGTCTCATTCATCCAGCTGAGTTTGCACTCCATTAGGGCCACAGCTGGCTACAATTCGATTCTATTCAGCGGTGTGAGAAGGATTCACCTCCCTGGGCGGCTATTGTTTACCTCAACAGAAAGAAAAAAAATCTCCCGTCAACTATTCGAACAATAAAATATGTCTGTTTTGCCTGGAGTTATGTCAACTTTTGCATGAACCGATCACAGGAAATCGTACAAAGCTGCGTTAAAAGTTTTATCTCTTTATCTGCCGACTTCTATGAACAGAAGCATGTTATATATATATATATATATATATATATATATATATATATATATATATATATATATATATGTGTGTGTGGTTCCTCCACAGACGGCTGTTTCGCAGTATCACGGTTCTTCAGTGTAGCTAGAAACAAGTGAGGACTTCAAACTGTGATTTGAAACCCGAACGCATTTTACGCAATCGAGCCTATAAACAACTGAACTATCAACCACCGCCACGTTTATATGATTCGAAATTATAAGATTACTTGAGTGCTATATTCTTTTAGAAACAGCTATACATTTACGTTAAGTAGAAATCAGTTATTTACTCTCATTCTGTTCATAAGTATCTCATACAGTAATTTCCATTTTGATCTAGTCATTTGAATATATATGTTTATGTGTGTGAAAGGATATTAGACACAAGGTCAGGTGTGGGTTTTGATGAAAGTGTTTCTGTGGATACGAACCGGGCACACCCAGGTCCTCAGTCTGCGTCATTAGCCACTTAGCCACTGTGTCATCTGCATGTGTGTGAAAGGTAGATTTTAACAATACATATCGAACACAATATATAGGTATAAGAATTAATAATGGCAATAAGTAAATGACGAACTACATTGAACAAAAAGGGTTAATACAGGTTCATGGTGATTTTTTTCCGGTATATCGTTACATTTATGAAACTTTATCAAGAAAACATTTTATTGAACAGAGTCAAGTAGATATTCATCAAGTTAGAGTAGTGGTAAGAGAAAGTAAAACCCCAAGGTGTTATTAATGAAGTATGGTGCGGTTGGTGGTAGAAAGAAAACATTGGGTGGGGTGTTTACAGATGATTGATCGGTTGCAGGAGTTTGGTAGTGAATTGGGATGTAGAAAAGGGAATGCCTATTAGATGGTGTGGAAATATCGTTCTTGTGAAAAATCTGCCATGATGGACCGATGTATGTTAAACGCAAACAGACACCTTCATACCCTAACTAAAAACTAAGACGACTACTAGTTTTAAAATAAGCTTAAATGTGAAATTAGTCCAAATAACTAAATAGAAATACAAAATTAACATTAATATATATTTAAAATAGCCACATATAATATACTTATCTAGGAAACTCAATGTATATGTTTGTGTGCACGATGTTCGTGTGTTCCATATAGAAAGAAAGGTTAGAGAATCTACATAAAATTTAAAAGTGTATCCTTATGTGAAATTTACAGAGTAAGATAATAGAAAGCGTTTTCCAAAATCTCTAAGTGAACCCCTAAGGGGGGCTATGAGGGCATAACTTCCTTTAAACTTCAAATATATCATATTTTACTGAAATTTAAATCATATGTATAACATTTTCTGGGGAAGATAATGGAAGTGATTCTGAATCTCTATATTACCCCCATATGTGCCTAAAATCTATGTGACCCCTACCTCTAAGTTACACATGGGGACAAAACCCCTTAAAACCTCAAATGAGTATACCCCATTTTAATGGAATTTAAATCGTATGTATAGTTTAAAGAGTTTTCCAAAATTTCAGTTTCTTCCGACTATATTAGGGGACTGTTGTGGGGTACAAATCACCCCTATTGGAGAACTGATGGTATCAACCAGGTATAATAAATACCACTGGTTGCAGAGACTCAGAGAGAGACTTTCATACCATGTTTTACCGCATGTTATGAAAAATTGTTTTTTCTTGCTCCTGGGTATGATGGTGGTATTTTTCTGAATTGCATATGCGTAAAGTATATATATATATATTGTTGTGGAGTACAAATCACCCCTATTGGAAAACTGATGGTATCAACCAGGTATAATAAATACCACTGGTTGCAGAGACTCAGAGAGAGACTTTCATATCATGTTTTACCGCATGTTATGAACCCGTTCATCTCCTACCACATTAGTTGCGTTCTGTATTTCTTTATGATAAATACATTGTTATATTTTAACCCTGTCACTATTTGTGGTTTATTTCTTTGTGACCCCTAGCACGGGTCTACAACAGGGACGAAGCGGGAGAAGGGGCAGTACAAACAGAAAAAGTAATATGGTGTTATGAGTATAGTGAAAAAGTACATAGTAGTAATCCTCATTCAATCCCGACCAACGTCGGGTCTTCTTGCTAGTAGTAAATTAAAACCGTTCTGAGGACCTACCCATCATTTCAGTCACCTTAAAACTGTCATTGAAAACCTTGTTACTTTTAATTTTGAAGATTGGGGATAGACTTAAACAGACACATTATTAGTTTCATGGATCCCAAAATTCCTTCTGTGTATTCCCAGTTGAGAGAGCATTGGTTCCATGTTAAGAACTTAAGCACAAAATATTAGGTAAGCTGATTTTAACAAGTCACCAATATGAAGAACACTTCCAATTTCATTTGATCTTTTGTAGTGACATTTCCACAATTAAATTTAGCGAACTATGTTGTTGCTTTTCATGACAGTATTGCAAGGAGGCTGATAGGAGTGATTGACTCCGAGTATCACGTTATTCTTGTTCTTTTAAACAATATCTACCATTCTTCGAACTCTCTTCTCTCGGAGTTCGCTCCCTTTGTAACGTTATGCCCCGTTCTTTTACTCGTCCCCAAACGGGAAAAGTGGTTCAGCAAAAATGAAAAATCGGAACAAGAAATTTTAAAAATAATTTACCATTTTTTGTAGTAGAATGCCAACATCCCCTTGATACACTCATGCCTTACAGATGCAGTCAACTTCTCAGGCCACGCCGTAGGGGGCAAACAACGAATTCACTTCGAATTCAAGTCTTACTTTCTTTTTTTTCCATTTTCCTCTCGATCGGTGACCTTATTCTGACAATTGCTTTTAGCACATACTAAATCGGCATATGTCAAAATAAAAACAATCAAATGTTTATAATTTCAATTAACCTCTCAATGTCGAAATTATCGAAACAGTTAAAGTCGCATTCCAAACACGCCGTCCACCCACACCCAGACCTACATTTCATTACTATCTAGGTTATAATTTTTATTTACTACCCTGCTTTTTCGATCATCCTGTGGTAATCTGGAAGCACCTGGTGCTATTTTAGAGTTTTCCTTGTTCTAGATAGGTTGCCAAGACTTTCGAGTCTAGTCTATCCTTCCCTTTAACTCATGAATGACGACAGGACAGATACTTTTCCAAATTATGCAATGACACAAACAGATATCTAACAGGACACATAATCCACAGTCCACACTGGTAACTACTCCACCTCGGCCATGGCTTCAACTCATTAATTTATCAAACGCACGGATATAGGACCGAACACTCCTTTGGACCATAAATATAATAAAGGGACTGATTTGAAATCCCAAGAGATTATTGAATATGACAGAGAATCGGGAAGGTCAGAGGAATGTGAAACTGAAGTACAGAGCCATTGGGAGCCATTAAAGGCCCAAGTGCAGTAAGCAATTGACAATGAATTATAATAGAAAGAAATAAAGTTTCCTTAATATATTAGTTGTAATACTCGTCTCAGGGCAGGTTGATAATGAGATCTATTTAGGAACTGTAACAAGTTAAATGACCAGCACCCCCCATCAAATACTTCAAAGTAATAAAAACATATTGATATGGTAAAGAGTGTTTAAATATAGAGATTACACAACTGAAGTCATGGATTCATAAAGTTTTACCTTTGTGGATTTTAACTGCCATTAATTGTTTTTAATGTGCAGATTTTTAAGGTTTTTATTCTATGCTGTTAACACCTCAGTCCTGCTGCCACATCTATGGAGGGACTGCTCAGAACACTCTCTATTGCCTAGACAGAGTTCAAAATAAACTACGAAATCTAGTGAGAGATAATTTCTTCTGTTCCTTACAGTCCCCTTTCTCACAGAAAAGACTTGTCTCTCTCTACTTTATTGTTAGTTTCATGGAAGGTGCTCGACTGAGCTCCAATCTTTGGTTTTATCCTGTAAGACATTCACAGCAAGAACTCGTTTTCTACCATAACAGAAAAAAAACTTTCTCTGCTTCTTCCATGTACCTAGCGTCAGGAGGAACTTCTATAGACAGATCTTCTTTGCAAGAACATATTACTACGGGACTGCTTCCTTACAGACTACAGCATAGTCGTCTTCAAATCAAATGTCAAAGAGGTACTTGTTGTGAACCGTCTCATAAGTAATCAAACTTAATTCATTGCATTAATCAATTTCAGCTGACGATCGTTCCATCCCATTGACCTTTATCCTCGAGTGCATTTAGCCTTGATAAGTAGTGAGCAAAACGAAAAATGTAAAAGTAAATTGAATAATTTACTAAGCCTGTAATTTTAAAAAGTTGTTTTTTAAAAGATCGAAATTCTTCCTAATTGAAAATAAATTTTAAAAATATGCATGGAAATAAAAACTACAAGACTGAAGTTTTAATTTTGTGAAATTAAAGGTTAAAAAAATAAAGTGAGTAACCATAGTCGAATGCAACCGAACGGCTCCCTTTTCATTAGATACTAAACCGAGGTACAGGGGAAGGCACCATTCTTTTCTCGGTGTTACTCAACTTACCCGTGATCCTTACCTTATAATGATGAGTGTTTAAGCAATGTAGCATCAAGGGCCATTTTTTAAGTTTAATTTTTTTCTAAATCTTCAGAATAAATACAATTGTGTGTTATTCATGGCTTAGATCTTATTAAAATCGAAGGTAAGACAATCAGTGCACATCTTACAACGACACTTTTAAAAGGGTCCCAGACCAATAGAAAAATCGACTAATTATAAGAAAATAAAGCCTACACCATAAAAGCTTATGCAACATTACGTGGCACTACAAAGCCCAATGTAACGTTCAACCCCACCGGTTCACACGTACTCTTCTTGTTCATAGAAAACAACTGAATCTCAAGTTTACAAGTTGTAAGTAGTTGGCTCGGTAGATAGTGACGTCTCCCAGCAGTGTTGGCTCAATGGATAGTGACGTCTCTCAGTACTGTTGGCTCAATGGATAGTGATGTCTCTAAGCAGTGTTGGCTCAATGCATAATGATGTCTCTCGGCAGTTTTGGCAACGGAAGTAATCGTGATGGAGATACAGCAACACACAAATAAAAAACGCCAACAGCAGTCTTGCTCAATGGTGGCATGCTGTTTGATGTTTTATGCTTTTATACCATTGTAGAGTTACGCATTAGGTAAGATTCTTTTCGCCTGCTCTCTAGAAGGGTGAACAAAGACACAGCTCTGAAAAAGGAGATCGGAACCCAATCTCCTCACCTACCCACCAAAAATGATATCCTTTTCGCCACGTCTCACTTCAGACGTCCTGTCAGAGACGTCACATCCTGACACGTAACTTTTCCTGTCATTTTAAACTTCTACTGGCATTTTCTGTTCCGTTTTTAATATTATTTTTATACACCGACACCCATCTTTCTAACAAAGGTAGCAAAGTTGTACCTATGTCGAGTAAAGTCTTTATTATAGGTCATTCGAATGATTAAAATCTGCTCAAATTTCAACATTTTTATTTTGCATAACTTAATTATAGTTTTAATTTCATTATACATTGAAGCGTGCATATATTTGTTCGAATACCTACTGGGAGAATTTTAATGCCTACTAGAAACCATCCTCAAATATCTTCGGCCTCTCTGTACAGGGGTTTGTCAGGACAACCTGACATGAGGATGTTTCATCCTACAAATAAACCGTGACCAAATATTCAAATAACTTAGTACTTGAAGTCTAAATAGGATCCCTTTAACACGGCTATAAACTGGCTCATACAAGGAATAGTTCACCTTTTCTAAGTAATGTTGTCTCACTGAGCTGGATACTCCACCCGAGCAGATGAATTATTTTCCTGGAATCCGGCATAACTAAGAAAAAAATACAATAAAGATCAACTATAACATAGTTGTTAATTGGGGAGAAACAAATTAGTATTCTTCACTGCTTTACTAACTCAACGTTTAAGAAGTAGAGGAACATCTTGATTGAACACTCGGATATTTATGTATCTCATATAGAAATCAACTGCTAGCCCCAGGAAAGGGGGTCCCTTCAATTTCTGAGAACTTACGAAAGTAAAATACATAAAAAATAGTATTAAACTACATAGTATTAAGTTCTACTCAATATTCAGAAAAAAATGTGAAAACATGAAGTAATATATTAAAGAAATGTGACATAGTTTTGGTTGCAAATATGCAGACACAAAATTTCTTATATATAACTGACTGACAAAATGTTATTTTAATCTTAAGAATGGGCAAAGCCTTTTATAAAGAGTATATGCATTTAATAAACTATTTACTTACTTTGATAGAACCCTTAAAATTTACATTCAATCTACGCTTTTCATGCTATTACAGTCTAAAGCGTGACAAAATAACTTACCAGTTGACGAACGAAGCCTCCAAATAATATTACATAAAAGTGTTTGTCAGTGACAATATTGCAACAGTTTGGCATAAGAATTGTACATGAATGTGTGTGCGTGTGTGTGAGGTATATTTAGAAGATGAATATACGACAAACTCTATAGGATTACATGGTAAAAGAATATAAGCAAAAAAAACAGTATTTAGAGAAAAAAATAAAGCTATGGATATACATATATATATATATATATATATATATATATATATATATATATATATATATATATATATATATTATTTCTTTCCATGATGGAATGAAGGCATCGGTTGTTTCAAATGGAGAGTCTTCAGAACCTTTCAATGTGACAAATGGTACTAAACAGGGTTGCGTAATGGCACCTGTGCTATTTGCTTTGTTCTTTTCAGTTATGCTGAGATATGCTTTCGCTGATATAGATACTGGGGTGAAGTTTAAATTTAGAACAAGTGGTGGTCTCTTCAACCAGCAACGTTTCAAAGCTAAGACCCTTCTTCGACAAACTGTCATCAGGGATCTTTTGTTTGCAGATGACGCTGCACTTTGTGCAACATCTCGGGAGGAAGCGCAACTGCTTGTGGACAGGTTTTCGGCTGCTTGCAAGGCTTTTGGTCTGTCTGACAATCAGCATCAAGAAAACAGAAGTGATTCACCAACCTCGCCTCATACCTAAACAAGTTCAGGGTGTGAAGCAACGGCCACCAGTAAAGCAACGACCACCAGTACACTGTTTTCCAGATATTCCAATCCAAGTGGACGGTAAAGATCTGAAATATGTGAAAAACTTCACTTATCTTGGGAGTAAGATAAATTGGAGTGCCTCCCTTGATGACGAAATCTTTAACCGAATTGCAAAAGCAACCACTGCCTTTGGAAAACTGCGTCATCGGTTATGGAAGGACAGGGGGATAAGTTTGAGAACAAAAGTACTTGTGTATAGAGCAGTTGTGCTAACATCCCTGCTTTATGGCTCGGAATCATGGACAGTCTATCGCAGCCACATTCAGAAGCTTGATGTCTTTCACAAAAATTGCCTTAGAACGATTTGTGGTGTCACCCTAAGAAATCGGATGTCTAATGCGGACCTATTTACATGCTGCGGTATTGGCGGAATTGAAAGCTTTTTGATGCAATCACAACTGCGTTGGGCAGGACATGTCTTACGTATGGAAGATGATAGAATACCAAAGCAACTGATGTACGGCGAGCTCAACAGTGGAAGGCGAAATGTGGGTCGACCGCTGCTTCGCTTTAAGGACAAGTTGAAGATGAATTTGACATCTATCAATATTGCTTATCGTGATTTTGAACAGCTTGCTTCTCGATGGAAGGAATGGCGATCTGACTGCCAGAGGGGCATCAGGCGGTTCTCTGTAACTGCCATTGATCAACAGCGCGAAAGACGCGAAAGAACAAAAACATCTACAAGTATCCCAGCCGATTTTTCTCAAGATCTTCCTTCTTGCATCCATTGCGGGCTGGTTTGCAAATCTCTCGCAGGACTCAAATGCCATTTACGATTGAGTAAATGTAAGCATGCTACATCCATCGTAGACTAAACAAATTTGGAGTTGTCAAGACCTCATACGTCGAAATCGACGGGAGAGTCCATGATATATATATATATATATATATATATATATATATATATATATATATATATATATATATATATATATATATATATATATATATATAAATGCTTGAAATGCTTGAAAAAACCGCAAGGTTGAAATAAATTATTGCATCGACAATTATGTAATTTCGTGTTATCATATGTTATGTTATTCTTGCTCTGTTTACCACGTTGAGCTCTCATACCCTGATTTCTTCCTGGAATTATTCCATTATAACACAAATATATATATATATATATATATATATATATATATATATATATATATATATATATATATATATATATATATATATATACGACACAATTACGTTGACACACCGGTTCCCGTTAGACCACTGAAGTTAGGCGGCGTCGAGCCTGGCCAGTACTAAATGGGTGACCATTTAGGAATACCAGGTGCTGTATGCGCTCTCTGTTTATTTCGGCATTGTTTCCAGTCGTCTTGTACTACTACTTGCCATTGGAATCAAGCAATGCCGACTCAGGAGAGCGGTTGTTGAGGATTGCGCAACCCTTGCAATTACAAATTCACGCGCAGACAGCCCCAGGCGGGGCACTCATACGTGGAAATCGACGGACAGGAAAGTCAATCATCATATATATATATATATATATATATATATATATATATATATATATATATACTAAATACTATATTTTCACTAAATGCCCTTGTTCTGAACAACAGATGATTATGATTTGCTCCCATTAGCAGGTCTAATTATTTTCAATCTACTTATCATATATATATATATATATATATATATATATATATATATATATATATATATATTAAAAGTAGTATGTTGGATCTGTGAAAGATGGAGTCTTCTGGTTAAGAGATCCTAAGTAAGATAGCTCAATGTAATGCTGAGCATAAATAAAGTTAAACAAGAAACAAACCTAAACTATGATTTTAGGCCCTTTTTTACTATAATTTATTTCGGCCGGGGCGGGGGGAGCTAGCCCGGGCGTAATAAATTATAGTGAAAACGACCTAAAATGTTGGTTTATTTCTACAAATAGGAACATTTTATATATTTGTAAAGATTTAGAATCAATTATAATTATGAATTTCATTCCTATTGCAGCTGCTGTTGCAGATTCAGTGCTTTTCTGCCAGCTCGTGGGATTTTAAACATGCTTATATAGTGACTAGATGAGGTGTGTTGCATTGCTCGAGCCGGACCTGGCTTATAATTTCAGTACATTACTTAATATGTTGTAGTGTAAATGACTAAAAAGTCGGTATTCATTTTCACCATCGACATTAAGCTGCTTACACTGACCACGATTCTGTTTGAAGTTGATCCTCTCAGTAATGGAACAATTAAGTTTGGAAAATTCACACAAAATGACGTCATAGTCATTAGCACGAAGCACTTTTTTGCCTTAACAGAGTTCAAAATCTACTCCGCAATTCAATAACAGGTGATCTCTTCTGTTCTCTACAGCCCTTTCTCATACAAGAGACGTTGGTAGACTTTCTCTTCTGTTCTCTACAGCCCTTTCTCATACAAGAGACGTTGGTAGACTTTCTCTTCTGTTCTCTACAGCCCTTTCTCATACAAGAGACGTTGGTAGACTTTCTCTTCTGTTCTCTACAGCCCTTTCTCATACAAGAGACGTTGGTAGACTTTCTCTTCTGTTCTCTACAGCCCTTTCTCATACAAGAGACGTTGGTAGACTTTCTCTACTCTATCGTTATTTCTATGGAGTGTGCTTGGTCCCTCCTTGTAAGACAAAGAAACTCGCCGTCTACCACAATTGAAAAGGACATTCACTTTTTCTGATTTTCTAACATCAAACGTAATTTCCATGAATATAGTTTATTTCTAAGAACTTTTCATCTTCAGAACATGTTGCCACAATATTTTTTCCCTGAGGACTACAACATGGTCATCTTCAAATCTAATGTCAGCAAACACTTGTCATAAACTCGTATGTCATCAAATGTTATTCATTTAATCCATTATTTTCAATTCTCTCATAATATTCTATACCAGAGATGTCGTAACAATGAACACACGCATATCAAAAGCAATGACTGAATCTTTAGAAAATGACCTCCAGTCTGTAGTGAAATGGGGACATAAGTGGATGGCAACATTTAATGCTACTAAGACAAAGCCCCTGTCCTTTAACAATTATACAAAACCTTTTCAATCACCGATTGCCTTGACTAATAGCACCCTACCTGACAGTTCCTCATGCAAACTTCTAGGACTTATATTCATTGATAACATGTCTTGGAACAAATACATAGAACACATTGCCAAAGCTGCTGCAAGGAGGGTGGCCTCCCTCTACCGAACTAGAAAACTTCTCACACCTGGCAGTATCCTATATCGCTACAAAGCCACCATTTGTCCATGCATGGAGTATCGTTGGCACATCTGGGATGGTGCACCAAACGCTAGTGTCTTCCCCTTAAAATGGTCCAATAAAAGAGTTTCTAATCTAATACACCCCTCACTATCAAGCATGCTCCAGCCTCTGTCCCATCACTGCAATGTTTCATGCCTGTGCTTGTTTTACAAGTATTTAATGGGATGTGCCCCAACGAATGTGCTGCACTCATGTATCCTTTACGTAAATACCCCCGATCAACCTGTCAGTCAGCAAGATCCCAGCCCTTGACAGTTGAGGTCCCCAAATGCCGGAGAGCTTTTTACTCTAATAGCTTCTTTCCTCGAACTGCTAGCCTTTAGAATTCCCTTCCTGTTTTCTGTTTCCCTGACCGTACTAACATACCGACATTTAAATGTAATGTGAACAAGCATTCTGCTGCAATACTCCTCATATAGGATTCCGACAATTCACAGTAGCCCCCTACGTCTCAGTGGCATTGTGCCTTGTTTGGGGTGAATTCAAGTAAACAATTTTCTTTTAAATTTATCATTTACCTGTCAATCTATTAACCCTTATCTTCGAGTGGTTTTTAGCCTTGATAAGTGGTGACTCCTAAATAAATAAACAACACTTAACAGCGTGCTGTATAAAGTTTGCGTTCTCTTTCGTTAGTCCAAGTAATTTGGATAGAACAGTGCATGCTTTTCTCGGACTGTACTATAATCACTCAGATATATCACTCGGTGCACCTTATCGAGAAATAAAAACACACTACAAATAATTTTTACTAAAAAGCAAAGAAAATTCAAATTTCTACCGAATTGCAAGTTTTAAAATTCCGAAACTTTTTGTAAGATCTTTATTTTTATTTCAGAATTTGTTTTCGATCCTCGTACGCTTAAACAAGACTGGACACATATGCCTATAAGCTTTGTTTGAAATAAACCCCCACTTTATTACAGTTTTAGTAAGTAAAAATACACAGATAGGTAGACAATTTAATTTTTATGCGTTTGGTGACAGTTATTAGTAGTAATTTTTTTACATTTTCGATTTCCCGGCTGTTAACTATAATACATAGAGGCTTAAAGCAAAAATTGACGACGGTCTTGTAGGATTATTACTCGTAAAAAAAACAGATACCGACGAATTTTTATTGAAAGAAAAAAACTTTTAAAAAGTTTCAGAACTTTACAACTATGTAGGTCGATAGAAAATAAAATGTTCTTGCGTTTGATGAAAATTATTTGTTTTATATTTTGTTTTATCGATTTTCTGGATGTTAACTATACTGCATGATTACCATAGTTAGATTTGCCGAACAAACAAACAAACCAAAAGAAGAAAAAAAAACAATATAATATGGATATTGGGTTTTATTCGTATAGTTGAAGTCAGCGGTCTGACATTAAGTAATGGCTTTGTTCTTTTAAACAATGTTTTGATTCGTTGATGTATATATCCATACAATTGAGAATGGCTACCTACTTTCATGTCCAAGTTATTTTTATTTTATGTTTCGTTTTCTTGTCTACAAGGTCGCCGGATTAAAGAGACACATATTTATAAAATGTTTGGACTGAAATACAAACTTGATTCAGTCATGTATTTTTATCAAAGCCAATAATCCTTGAATCTTTGCTGTCTTAGACAAGTAAATCGAATGTATGCTTCCATCAGATGCAATACCATAATCTTTTTTTCCAAAATATTTATCCGTAGAATATTTTCTAATTCCATCAAAAATATACTTTATCTGTATCCATTTTTTATAACAAAGGCAACATTGAAACTATAGCAGTGGTAAAGACAGGCATTTACTGAAATAAGCGGAATTAATGATGCCTAAGATGCATTGGATAAAGCACAAAACAATATCTACAATAGTATAGATGTCACGTGACATATTTGGCATGATATTGGCTATACTATAACAACTATACACTATATACTTACATGACATATATATCTACAAAGTGCTATGAACCAACACATTCATAATATACACTGGACATTTTGTCATGAATACTAAAATTCTTAGCAAATCCTTATATATATACTAGCAAATATATTTTCCGTTCGGTCGAATAATTTTTGCTAGTCTGGGAGGAGTATATTATAGTGAACGAACATATACTACACTGACCCCCCTCAAGGAGGAAGGGAGAGGTAATTACAGAGGGTGATAACATGACGACAGATCAGATACTACACTGCTCTCTATCAAAAGCAGAAGGAAATCCTGGGAAGATGGTATCATGAGGAACGAACATACACTATACTTCCATCAAAGAGAAGTAAATACCTTGGAGGATCCCCCACATAAAAGAAGACGGTAAGGCCTGTGAGTATGGTATAATAGCAACAAAACAGATACTACATTATACCTCCACACAAATGAGCATATAATACTGAGAGGAGTATCCACACTCCCTTTAAAAAAGGAGGAGCTACTAGGAGGACGGTCTTATGACAACAGAACCGATACACACTACCCACACCTATTTAAATATAATACCATAATAGATTACACCAGTTTTTTTCATTAATGTAAAAATGCATAGCCATACAAACATTAGTTTTCATGTTTCCTTGACATTTTGGCTAAGATCAAAGTATAGTATCTGTTCTCAGCATCCCGTCGACATCAGACGTTTTACTATCGACGAAACTATTGCGTATATATCAGATATAATTACAATGCCAAGTAAAAATGTATATTACCAAATATTACTTTATTAGAAACTGTTGAAAAATGAATCTTCAAATTAAGAATACATAAGAACTGTTTGTGAGTGTTTGCAGATTACTATATATACGGTATTTTAAAAAGTTATGATGTATCATAGAATTAAATAAGGTTAACCCATTTTGATACTAATATAATAAGGGTAGGTGGAAATAACATTTGCATTATTCATGTAGATAAGATTGAAAAAATTGAAAGAAATTTAAATCCAACAAGTTGTATCCCGACAGCGTTGCACATGAGTCTTTATACTTTAATTTTTGTTTTGCCATTGTTTTCCTTGTTTTTTTAAGTAAGACTTTTCTTTAACTATGGCTATGCATTTCCATTAAAAAACTGATTTAATCTATTATGGTATTATATTTTAATGGGGGTGGGTAGTGTAGTATCGGTTCTGTTGTCATAAGACCGTCCTCCTAGTAGCTCCTCCTTTTTTAAAGGGAGTGTGGATAATTCTCTCAGTATTATATGTTCATTTGTGGGGAGGTATAATGTAGTATCTGTTTTGTTGCCACGATACCATACTCACAGGCATTACCGTCTTCTTTTATGTGGGGGATCCTCTACGGTATTAACTTCTCTTTGATGGAAGTATAGTGTATGTTCGTTCCTCATGATACCATCCTCCCAGGATTTCCTTCTGCTTTTGATGGAGAGTAGTGTAGTATCTGATCTGTCGTCATGTTATCACCATCTTTAATTACCTCTCCCGTCCTCCTTGAGGGGGTCAGTTTATTATATGTTCGTTCACCATGATATACTCCTCCCAAACTAGCAAAAATATTCGACCGGGGGAGCATATATTTGCTAGCATATATCTAAGGATTGGCTAAGAATTTAAGTATTCATGACAAAATGTCTAATGTATATTATGAATGTGTTGGTTCATAGCACTTTGTTGTGATATATGTCATGTAAGTCTATAGTGTATAGTTGTCATAGTATAGCCAATATTATACCCAATTTGTCACGTGACATCTATGCTATTGTAGATATTGTTTTGTGCTTTATCCAATGCATCTTAGGCATCATTAATTCTGCTTGTTTCAGTAATGTATGTCTTTACAACTGCTATAGTTTAAACATAGAAATATTAAAATATCAGAAGTGGAGTATTTATTCACTGAATAACAGACTAGACTACATATAAAATAGATTAAATAACAGATATTTAGAGAATATCATATGTCGTATACAATGGACCTCATTATACAGAGTAAAGAATAATCAGAATTATTATAGTATTGATTGATAACTGTATTGTTCTAGACGTTAAGATTTCGAGAGAGATTTCGATTCTGCTATTTTACCACTATTCGCTGACCTTTGTGACCATTTTATATCAGCCGGTAATTCAAGTGAATTATCACTTATTATTTCAGGAGAATCTTTTCTAGATTAAAATGGATTTCTATATGTAAGTAATTGAATACAATTTCAAGGCTAATTGACTTCTATCTATGAGGGTCACAGGACAGGGACAGCCAATCAATTCTTCACCTCACTGAACTGAAAAGTTATCTCAAGATAGATCTTCTCACAAACAGAATATTTATATACTCACATCAGGAACCGTCATTGCAAAACATACATAGAATGAAGTCAGATACGATTAGAGCTGTTTTATTATGTGTAGATCTTCCGTTCGTCGGCAGATAGATTTTTAAAGATGCTGGAGTCCCTATTTACTTGCCTCACCACGAGGACAGTGATAGACACCAAGTCGGTTTTTAATGTGGAGAATATC
This sequence comes from Sepiola atlantica, assembly GCA_963556195.1. Taxonomy (NCBI): domain Eukaryota; kingdom Metazoa; phylum Mollusca; class Cephalopoda; order Sepiida; family Sepiolidae; genus Sepiola; species Sepiola atlantica. The sequence continues at coordinate 30,425,002 of OY744533.1, read as the reverse complement.
CAGCTCTCCAAAAAGGAGCACTCTTCGTTGGGACAACAATTTAAATTTCCTCAGTCTAAAAGGATTTCTCTTTAAGTGACCGAGGAGGGAAAAAGTTAAGTGCAGTATCTAAACAAATACTACACTTTGCTCATGCTTGAGTCGTTACACTTAAACACATTTTAATGTATAGTGATTGCTCTGCTATATAATAAAAATAATCCAGTTTACAAATAACTTTTCTAAATTTGAAACAAGGATACATTTACGTTAAATGTATATAGAGAACTGAATTGTATATAACAATTGAACAGGCAAATTATAGTTGTACTAGTGGGGCCCCATTGATCAATTGTGGAGAGGACGACTATACGATGCAACACTACCTGGTCTGCCTCCTACTGCCCAACTGGAGTAGCTTGAAAGATCTTGTAGAGTACAACACTATTTCAAAGGACTGCATAAAAATGTGGGAGACTGTCATATGACAGAAGACAATTGATCAATTTATATAATATACTGTTAATAATAATATTCCTTTTGAAATAATAAAGATCAATCATATTAACAAAAAATGCTCTCCTTTTTTCGTAAAACTAATTTTTATTGTCTACTAAATATTCTTTAATCAAATAAAACGAATATGTCTCTTCTTTATTTATTTAAAAGTGCAGCAATTTAAAACTATTTACAATAATAAATATTCTGTCTTCTTACTGTAAAACAATTCTCAGCTAAATATTCTTCACTTTTGTTAAACGAATGTTACTTTTTAAATATATATGTAAAACTGTACCGTTTCAGACATCGGGACGAGAGAATTCGATTTCGAAAAAAAATAATTTTAACATGGATACTGTCGGACTAGTTTACCTTAGCGATATCAGATTAATTACCGATCATTATATTTGCTAATGTGACGATCTAAAAAAAAATGTAATACGTGTGAAATATAGAAATTTATATATTTAGGCAGTCATCTTCACTTCAAGCAAATTTGACTGCAGACGACTAACATGTTTTGACCGATTACATCCTTTGTCTATTTTTCTTGTTTGCAGGCAAATAATTATGTGTGTGCTTTATTAAATTTAACAAAACTGTCCAAAATGATGTTTAGAATAACACCAATCGTTTACAGGAGTCTACAATGCACTTGTGTTTCCAATAGCTCCATATTCTTTTAAGGATTTCGACGGTATAAGGAGAATATGAAGGCCGGCTCCATCTATTTGAAAATGACTGAGAATCATGCTTAACAACACCTGTTTGGATCACTGTAAGATAAGCAAAATTAAACCAACTCTTGGGTTTCATCAATGTTATAAGGAAAAGAAGAATGAACTGGTTTGGCTACGTCGTTATAAGAGGTCCCGGAAAATGTATACCAGCCATTCACAGAAGAATGATCCGGTAAAAGACATTTTGGTAGGCCTTCATCATGTTGAGCTTTCTCTTGCTAACGGTGGAAAAATTGTAAAAACATCGACCAAAATGGAAGGATTTTGTATTCAGAAAGTGTGCGAACATCCTTTGAAGATTATGCAATAAATTCAAGCAAATCAAGCGCTTTTGACTAGTATAGAACATCTTCAGACGTGTTACAAGGTTTATCAATAGTACTAGACCACCCGTGACCCGTTGGGTCAGTTTGTTATATTAGCTATGGAATTCATGTATGTGCGTGACACTTGTGGAGAAAACAAAAAAACTATTTGATGAAATTAAATGTAATTGTTTAAAAAAGAATATAGATAGATTTCTATGCGTCGTTCTGTTTATTATAATTGTTTTTTTTTTTAATTATAGTTACTGAATTATAAGTGGTTGGCCATACTTATAGGTAAATATGCACTGAACAGGTGAGAAAGGAAGGGGGTACAACCGGCTGTCTCGCGTACGTAACGAAAACAGAGGGAGTAGGAGTGGTGAAATCTGTGAGAGGAAAAGTGGGAGGTGGTTTCGTCACCGCCGCTATTGATATTAATAATGATTGTTGTTGTTTTGTTTGTTTGTTTTTGTTTTTTAAAAGGGTGGAGCTTTTTTGAAACTGCGACAGACTTTACAAAGTCCTGCCGTTGAATGTTTTTAGCCGTGGAGAAAACAAAAAAACTATTTGATGAAATTAAATGTAATTGTTTTATATTTAAAGCGATATAAACATTTCCAGAATGAACAATTTCATGCGTTCGTTAATAAAAGGAGTTCAACGGAATTGGAATAACAGATTGGAAGACGATGCTATTTACGCATGCGCAACCGGATGTTGAAAACCGGAAAGCTGAAAGCTGATTGCAAACATACAAGACCCATAGACTTTTAGTAGTATATAGATTAATAAGGGGTGGAATTTGATTGGTTAATCTTACATTAAAACATATCGAGAATGGTAATCTAAGATGACAATCTGGTGTAGTAATGATGTTTTGTATTTTTTGTGAATAGTTCTCTGAAATTAATTATATCACTTGTATATTGTGTGTCATTAATTGTTGATACCTGGAGCGATAACCTAATTCGCCCCTTTTCCAACATGGTAAATTTCAACCACACATTTAATTCCACTCATGAATGATAAAATACTCGGCCGACTCACTGAATCCGCTATCGTTTCCTACTCAAAACATAACATCAAACAACGAATAGGTTTCTAAGACATCATACAGTAGTTAAAATTATACTTCGCGAAACTACTATCTTAAATATAGCGAGCTCTTTAGAGAGGCAAGCTTAAATTCCGCTCTATTTTTAAGTTAATGTCTTAAAGGTTAATTTTGAAAAGATCATTTTTATATCATTATATCGACTAGCAAAAATATGCTCCCTCTGGTCGCATATGTGTGCTAGTATATAAAACTAATAAATAACCTGTCCCCAAAGAAGGCGGTAATGACTGGGAGGATGATATTATGACAGCATAAAAGATACTACACTACACCTTGAAAAAGGTAATACCTGGGAGGATGGAATTATGACCAACGAACATATACTACACTGTCCCGCAAAGGAGGAGGTAAGGCTTAAGAGCATGGTCTCATGATAACAGAACGGATACTGAATTGAGAAAGATAAAGATAGTGATTGTGTAGTTCAGACAGATGCCAACTCTCCATTATTAATAGAAATAATAACATAGTTTCAGCTTCAGACAGACATATATGAAATCTTTATCAGTAATAGATAAATAAATAGATTAGAGAGATTTTTAGCAGTATACATATATGTGTATATATATATATATGTATATATGTGTATATGTATATATATATGTATACATATATGTGTATATGTATATATATATATATATATATATATATATATATGTATATATATATGTATATGTTTTTTATGAAATAAAATGTTATTCCGACGAAGTCAATTAAAAAAGATTCGTTGATGTTTGAGTGGCTACACATGTTTTGTTCCAGTGGCCTGTTCATCGATCAGAATCAAATCAAAGAAAATTAATGAACAAAAATGAATAACATTTTCATTACATATTTTTCAGACTTTTTCGTCATTGAGATTTAAAGACAGACACGAAATATCTATTATAATAAAAATTGCATAATCTGCCTTCTCATGAAGATTGAACATATTTAAGAATAAATTCTGACTAATGTCTTTGAGAATAAACTCACTATTGAGACGAAGTTTTTGTCACAGACAGACACAACATTTCACCTATAAAAGCGATCACAAATAATTGTGAGTAAAGTTTCCCCAAATGAATCCTATGCAATTCAATACGGTCGCCTGCCTGGACGTATTACACTTTTTTCTTGAAATCTTTGGTCTTCAATAGAACACAGGAGATGATGAAGTAATATTTTTTGAGAAAGTTTGGATAAAAATAATTCCCATTATTTTATGAACTGAACCGATCCGTAATAACCACCATTGACGTCTTCCCAAACATTACCAAAAGAAAAGAAAAAAAATTTGAATAAAAACAAGCCTTTATGATTTCACACGGATTGTTTCGTGCAAATATTGAAAATGTCTTCCCTTTAACAAAGAACAAATAAAATGGATACGTTTCTCAGTATCAATCACGTCTGAAATCTGATGAGACATGAATATACCTCGTATCTCTATGAGGGGCTCTGTCGGTGGGACTGTCCTGCTTCAGTTTTTGTTTGCATTTTCATCACGAAACGCACATATTGAATGGATGTAAATCGTATTTTACATCTGATCTATCCTCTCTATAAAAGTCTCTGTCCATTGCTAGGTATATTCAGTGTGTCTGAAATAGCATTTTCGGCGATTGTGCAGTATAGTTAACAAGATTAAAGAGGTAAAAAAAATAACAAAGAGACAACAAATAAGTGTTACAAAACGCAAACATACTTTTCTACTTAACTGTATAATTTTCACGTGTGTTTACTGATTGCAAGACTTATGCATTTGTAATCGTAACTTTTACTTAGCCAAGCCAGTGTGGTTTCTGTCATAGTGGCCATTTTTTTCGGGACGTGGTCGCAAATTTCAGGCTTCAAAAGTAATTATGATAAAAAATAAATACCCTCATCCGATTAGAAACTACTCTTTTTTCACAAACACTCTTTGAAAAAATACAATTTTTTTCTTTACTGCAAAATAATTCTTGAATAATGTAGGGTGTTACTTTTATGGGTTTATTATGGCAATTGTAATAATAACACACCTAATAGCGTTACCATTGATAAAATAATAATATTGTGATACTAACACACCTAATAGCGTTACCATTGATAAAATAATAATATTGTGATACTAACACACCTAATAGCGTTACCATTGATAAAATAATAATATTGTGATAATAACACACTAAATAGCGTTACTGTCGATAAAATAATAATATTGTGATACTAACGCACTTAATAGCGTTACCATTGATAAAATAATAATATTGTGATACTAACGCACTTAATAGCGTTATCGTTGATAAAATAATAATATTGTGATACTAACTCATTTAATAGCGTTACCGTTGATAAAATAATAATATTGTGATACTAATGCACTTAATAGCGTTACCGTTGATAAAATAATACTATTGTAATACTAACGCACTTAATAGCGTTACCGTTGATTAAATAATAATATTGTGATACTAACGCACTTAATAGAGTTACCGTTGATAAAATGATAATATTGTGATACTAACGCACTTAATAGCGTTACCGTTGATAAAATAATAATATTGTGATACTAACGCACTTAATAGCGTTACCGTTGATAAAATAATAATATTGTGATACTAACACACTTAATAGCGTTACTGTTGATAAAATAATACTATTGTGATACTAACGCACTTACTAGCGTTACCGTTGATTAAATAATAATATTGTGATACTAACGCACTTAATAGTGTTACCGTTGATAAAATGATAATATTGTGATACTAACGCACTTAATAGCGTTACCGTTGATAAAATAATAATATTGTGATACTAACGCACTTAATAGCGTTACTGTTGATAAAATAATAATATTGTGATACTAACGCACTTAATAGCGTTACCGTTGATAAAATAATAATATTGTGATACTAACACACTAAATAGCGTTACTGTTGATAAAATAATAATATTGTGATACTAACGCACTTACTAGCGGTACCGTTGATAAAATACTACTATTGTGATACTAACGCACTTAATAGTGTTACCGTTGATAAAATGATAATATTGTGATACTAACGCACTTAATAGCGTTACCGTTGATAAAATAATAATATTGTGATACTAACGCACTTAATAGCGTTACTGTTGATAAAATAATAATATTGTGATACTAACGCACTTAATAGCGTTACCGTTGATAAAATAATAATAGTGTGATACTAACACACTAAATAGCGTTACTGTTGATAAAATAATAATATTGTGATACTAACGCACTTAATAGCGTTACCGTTGATAAAATGATAATATTGTGATACTAGCGCACTTAATAGCGTTACCGTTGATAAAATAATAATATTGTGATACTTACGCACTTAATAGCGTTACCGTTGATAAAATAATAATATTGTGATACTAACGCACTTACTAGCGGTACCGTTGATAAAATACTACTATTGTGATACTAACGCACTTAATAGCGTTACCGTTGATAAAATGATAATATTGTGATACTAACGCACTCATAGCGTTACCGTTGATAAAATAATACTATTGTGATACTAACGCACTTAATAGCGTTACCGTTGATAAAATGATAATATTGTGATACTAACGCACTTAATAGCGTTACCGTTGATAAAATAATAATATTGTGATACTAACTCATTTAATAGCGTTACCGTTGATAAAATAATAATATTGTGATACTAATGCACTTAATAGCGTTACCGTTGATAAAATAATACTATTGTAATACTAACGCACTTAATAGCGTTACCGTTTATTAAATAATAATATTGTGATACTAACGCACTTAATAGAGTTACCGTTGATAAAATGATAATATTGTGATACTAACGCACTTAATAGCGTTACCGTTGATAAAATAATAATATTGTGATACTAACGCACTTACTAGCGGTACCGTTGATAAAAGACTACTATTGTGATACTAACGCACTTAATAGTGTTACCGTTGATAAAATGATAATATTGTGATACTAACGCACTTAATAGCGTTACCGTTGATAAAATGATAATATTGTGATACTAGCGCACTTAATAGCGTTACCGTTGATAAAATAATAATATTGTGATACTTACGCACTTAATAGCGTTACTGTTGATAAAATAATAATATTGTGATACTAACGCACTTACTAGCGGTACCGTTGATAAAATACTACTATTGTGATACTAACGCACTTAATAGCGTTACCGTTGATAAAATGATAATATTGTGATACTAACGCACTCATAGCGTTACCGTTGATAAAATAATACTATTGTGATACTAACGCACTTAATAGCGTTACCGTTGATAAAATGATAATATTGTGATACTAACGCACTTAATAGCGTTACCGTTGATAAAATAATAATATTGTGATACTAACTCATTTAATAGCGTTACCGTTGATAAAATAATAATATTGTGATACTAATGCACTTAATAGCGTTACCGTTGATAAAATAATACTATTGTAATACTAACGCACTTAATAGCGTTACCGTTTATTAAATAATAATATTGTGATACTAACGCACTTAATAGAGTTACCGTTGATAAAATGATAATATTGTGATACTAACGCACTTAATAGCGTTACCGTTGATAAAATAATAATATTGTGATACTAACGCACTTAATAGCGTTACCGTTGATAAAATAATAATATTGTGATACTAACGCACTTAATAGCGTTACTGTTGATAAAATAATAATATTGTGATACTAACGCACTTAATAGCGTTACCGTTGATAAAATAATAATAGTGTGATACGTACGCACTTAATACCGTTACCGTTGATTAAAGGGTATTATGTATTATTACCTCCAGGTAAAATAGCAACTTGTGTGCAATTATTTGTATAAAACCACTTCTTTTCCGATAGGTCTTGGGTTTTAACATTGAATAACTGAAATAGGGTTGATATGCCATGAAACAGAAACACCGTAATATTCTAATCATTTTTATGTCGGGCGAAACGTCGGATCAATTATCTGATATTTTCATTAGCGAAATTCAGTGAATCTTGCTTAGTTCGTGTCTAATGACTATGACACACTTTTATCTGTTCTAATTGGTTGTCTATGCTCCCGTGCAACGCCGGGTTGCCTGCTAATTTAATACATAACATCAAACTCGAAGCATCATATAACAGAGTGAGAATTGTTTGTGGTCGTTTGATGTAAAGTAGCAATAAACAGCAATTGTGATGAAGCTAATTTTCATGACAATAATGTGATTGGTTAATTGTTTTAAGGGAAACATATGTTATTGTGGTATAAAAAGTTTGCCTGTTTTTGCAGCGCTTGATTGATTTGTTCCAAAAAATGTTACATTTTTCTCACCCATTTTTTATGGAACGGGTACTACGAGGGCAGAGTTATACACAATATCGAGAAAATCCAGTACCCTCTCCAAAAAAGGATTCTGGATTGAGACAAACAATTTTAAATTCTACAAGGATTTCTCATTCACTGACCGAGGACAGAAAAGATGAACAGATACTACACTTGCTGTTCAATCTAAAAGGCCAAAGGACTCTGCACTAGCTATTTATAGCACACCTGCACGAGTGTGCATAGCTAGAAATGTAGCGTTAAAAACGTTTGCTAATATGTACGAGTATAGCACAAAGAAATACGCCCGCACCTTTGTACTCTGTCTTCTACGAGATATTTTTGTTAGCGAAATTTTATGTTATTTTATTATTGATTAGACATGAAATTAAATGGTTACTAGTAGAAAAATAATTACTTAATCGTAGAAGAAAAATAACCACTAATTGTAGACACAGAATAAACTTTGGGATAACTAATAAAAAACGCACATTTTAATAAAAACAAATGCCTCTATAGTGTTGACGATATAAATATAAAATCAATCTGAGATAGAGATAGTTAACAAAAGAAAAACGCTACAGACGAAATGTCTCGGTTTCCAAAGGTCAGATTAAGGTCACATTTTTTGTTTGACCGATTTAAAAGTGAAGAGCCCGAAAATCTCTTTTAATGAAAGTATGATATGAAGAGTTCGAATGCAAAACGTGATAAATCTAATTTGTCTAAATTGAGACATTGAATAATACAAATACATTTAATGTAGACTTCGCCTAAAATCTTATTTTAATTAAAAGTCAAAAGAAATTATGCCGGTATCATATTAGGTAAAACATACTTTTGAGATGTAATCCAGTTTTGAGATACAACACTTTTTATAGTGATAGCTTCGTTATTTTGAAAATGGCGTTTATCGAGTTTTGCACTCGAACTCTTCATATATCATTCATAGACGGAAAAAGAATAGGCAGTTAGGGTTAGGCAGTGAAAAGGTAAGACAATCAAGGACTCTAATTAGTTATATGCTTGAGTTAACACTGATTAGCTTTGAAAACAATCCTAAAACATAAATCCATGCAATTATCCTGGTGATTTTCCTAGGGAATAGAACAAACGTGTCTGCTTAGCTTACCTATGTGTTAATAATTCTCTCTCGCTCTCTCCCTCCCTCCCTCTCTCTCTCTCTCTCTCCCTCCCTCTCTCTCCCTCGCTCTCTCTCTTTCTCTCTCTCTCTCTCTCTCTCTCTCTCTCTCTCTCTCTATATATATATATATATATATATATATATATATATCCTACATTATATAATGAATACCAATGTGTATATAAATACGTATACGTACTTTCATTCTGTCGCATAAAAAAGTTAGTAAGTAAAATGCGTGCCGATTTTCTAGCCCTTGGACGAAACCATTTCAAGTGGTGAGGAGAATCGAAAAAACAAATAGCAATTCAGACAACCACCTCAAACTTACCCAACTGCCTGAAATGAACCCGGTAAGAAATCCTCCACTCTATAATTAAAAAGGTAACAGTGTTTTTTCTTATATCATCAGAAATAGTAATCATAATAAAAATAATAATAATAATAATAATATATATATATTCTACGATTTTATATGAATATTTTAGTAATATATCTAGATAAATAGTGAGTAAGAACACCGATGAAGCATAATTGTTTCTGCTTTTTAGGACGAAGGGTGTTCATATATATTGATGATTGCAGGGTGACATGAGACACACGTGTATATGAGTCAATTTTATTATAATTTATAAATAATTGTTCAAAGCTCTCGCTAGATGAAGCATTTAAAGTAGGTTGACACCAAGAAGTCATTCATAGTGTAACGCGATACTCTAAGCCCCGGCTATTGAGTTCTGTTTGACAGCCTGCTAATATGCCCGCCGAGGTTGGCATTTAGACGTTTATTTACCCTCAATGCTTGCTGGCCGAAACGGTTAGTGCTCCGACTACTGAGTCAAGGTATTGGGGGTTGAATCGTGCGACCGGCAGAGATTGTCACCTCCCATACTGAAGATTGCAGGGTTATATGAAACATATATATATATATATATATATATATATATATATATATATATATATATATATATATACATATATATATATATATGGGTCGAATTGGTTATAATATTTACTTATAAATAATTGTTCAAACTGGCTAAATAGAGCACTTTGAGAATATATATATAGATATACATATATATATATATATATATGGGTCGAATTGGTTATAATATTTACTTATAAATAATTGTTCAAACTGGCTAAATAGAGCACTTTGAGAAGGTTGACAACAACTAGTCATTTATAGCGTTTTGAAACAGTACAGGCCCCGCCTTTTGAGGTCTGTTTGACAGCTTGCTAATATACCCGATGAATTTAGCATTTAGACGTTAAATTACCCTACCATTTTCTATGGCAATGCATGTTGGCCGTAACTGTTACCATTCCGACTATTGAGTCAAGGTATTGGGGTTCGAATCATGCGACCGCCAGGGATTGTCTCCTTCCATACTCAGGATTGCAGGGTGATATGAAACATATATGTATATGGGTCGATTTGATCATAATATTTATTTATAAATAATTATATATATACATATGTATAATATTATATTATATTTTAATATTTTACCTACGAACGACGTAGTTTCGAACTTACGGTTCTCATCAGCGCAGGGAAATAACAATTTCAGACGGTCACAGGGTGCAAACTCGGTTCACAGAAACACCTTGAATCTGTAAGCGTTCACTTAGTCCCTTAGACTATGGGAGATTGTTACGTGAATTAATTTTACGCCTGCTTGGACGGCTATTTTTCTAGTATATATATATATATATATATATATATATATATATATATATATATATATATATATATATATATATAATTCATCGGAACTGAATAGATTTGTACCAATTATATGCTTCCTTTGAAGATTAAAATCAAGGTAGAATCCTTATTCCAATTTTTGCCTATACATTATTTTGATTCGAAAAAATGTTTAAAATTTAAGGAATTGTGCATAATTGCTGTCTAATAATTTGTAATCAAATTTAATACAAATCTGAAATATTTGAATTTTTGAATGGGAGGTTGTGCCCATATTATGCTCTTTAAAACTCTTTAAAATACTCCCAAGAAACTGATATTTGGTGAAAACTTATTAATTGCTGGCTAATACATATTGTTATATTTTTTAAAAAGCTCCCCTTCTTCCCCCGAAACTAAAGTAAAGACTAAATGGAACTAAATATAGCCAGCATCTCGACGCTTTATGCCTAGCAGATGTGTTCCAAAATTCATTACGATCCAGTAACTAATTTAGAAGTGAATCCTGTACGAAGAAATATATAAACATATACACATACATAGCTTTATATAAATAGAAATATAACCTCTTTTCATCTGGATTGAAATCACAGTATCTATAAAGTATGATATATTATATACAAAAGAAGAAGGCTTTTCATGGTGTAGGTTAACTTCAATGTTGATGCGATTTAGTAATGAAAAAAAAAAGAAATTTTCTATCATATGATGTTTTATAATGGAGAAAATAATTGCTATTAGGATCTGTTTTTATTTGAAACAGTTTTCTTCTTATTTTCACAACAATCCATTTGTTTTGTTTTCTACTTGTTTGTTTGTTTTTTTTTTTTTGTTTGTTTGCTTTTGCTTTTTAGAAATGCATATTTGTTTTATTCCTCTAACGATATCTTAGATTTCATTTATTCAACCATTTATTACTTGGGTGAGACTGCAAGCCTATTAATTCAGTTCCTTGGCATTCTTTTATTTGTCATTCATTTTTCATCTTATTTTAAGTAAGCTATTCTTCTTGGTAATTTATTAAAAATGTTCCCCTCCCCCCAAATTTCAAACTTTTACTGCACGCCATCTTTAGGAACAGGAAAGAAACAATAGAAATGCAAAAATGTATTTTGAGATGAGACACACGGATAATTTCCTGCCAGTATTGAAAATGGTTTCAATTATTGTTGATATACATATATAAAATTATATATATATATATATATATATATATATATATATATATATATATATATATTTGTAATGTAACCACTTTTTTATCAGCACAAAATGTGTGTGCATCATCTCATAATTGATTTTCTTATTTATTTCTTTGAGAGCAATGTGGCCAATATATATATATATATATATATATATATATATATATATATATATATATATATATATATATATATATATATATATATATATGCTTGCAGTGTGGCATGAAACACATGTGTATATGGGTTAATTTGAAAATAGTATTTATTTATAAATGATTGTTCAAAGATCTCGCTAGATGGAGCATTTTAAATAAGTTGACAACCATCTGTCATTTTTAGCATAATGCAATACTATAGGCTTTTTCTATTGAGTTCTCTCGACAGCCAGCTCATATGCCTGTTAGATTTGGCATTCAGACGTTAATTTGCTCTTCCATTTCCATGGCAATGTGTGGTGGCCACACCGATACATGCTCCAGCTACTGAGTCAAATATGACTTTCGTATTTGGGTTTAATCGTGTGACCCACAGGGATTGTCACATCCCATACTGATGAGTGCAGGGTGGCATGACAAACATGTGTACATGGGTTAATTTCAAAATAATATTTATTCATCAATAATTGTAAATATACATATAGTGTTGCAACAAAATCCGACACAGAATCACCGCTGAGATCTACGAGGAGGTGCTGAAGAGCGTGGTGAAGCCCTAAATGGACGAGAACGCCGCCAGACGCCACTACGTCTTCCAGTAGGACTCCACCCATGCACAAAAAGCCAAGATGACCCAGGTGTCGCTGCCGAACAATGCTATTCACCATTTGTCCCCGGACTTATGGCCGACCTCCTCACTCAACTACAATCTCTTTGACTATTTTTTCTGGGGCGTGATCAATACACAAACCAACAAGCACGCGCACGGTACAGTTGACTCTCTGAAGGCTGCCATTGTGGAGGTCTTCGCAGCTACAGTCAACGACATGGTCGCAAAAGCGTGTGACTTATTTCGCACCCACCTGTAGATGGTTGTCTTCGCCGGCGACGGTTACATTACTAAATATGGTTGATAACTAATTGTTGCTAAATAAACTGTCTGGTCTCTGCAGATACAACTTTTGTTTTTATTACCTATTTCGTTTTTTTTTTGTCAAGTGTCAGATTTTTGTGTAACACCTTTTACTATGGGAATACCCGTCCCAGGATGGGTAAAATTAATTACTTGAACAAAACGGTTTTGCACAGCGTGTATGTCACCTTACAAAGATTGAAATCAAGATATAATTATAGTAAACCTTATGTCTATAACCATTATTACAATTTTGATCAAACCCCAATTACATTATTTTGATTCTAGAAAATGTCTGAAATATTAGCATTCAATTGTGTCCCTAGTGTGCCCCTATTATGCCCCCTAAACAACCTTCAAAATACTCCAAAGAAACCGAAATTTGGGGAATATTTATTAATCCATGTCTAATATATAGTATTCAAATTTCATAAAAGTCGGAGGTAACTGAATGTTCATGAAACGCTTCCAACCCTCTTTTTCATCCTTGTATAAAACTAAATTAAAATAATATATCCCACATATCCCACTCTTACGCCTAGCAAGTGCGTTCCAAAAGTAAAAATGATCGGTTAGTTTTCGAGTAAATCCTATACGTCACAATATATAAACATATACACATATGTAACTTTATATAAATATATATATATATATAGTAATCCATATACAGCTGTTTCGCTGTACCATGGCTCTTCAGGATGACTAGACATTGCAAGCGTTATAACGCTGAGATTCGAAACTTAAACGACAGATCACTACAACTGTGATCAGTAGTGTCATGAACATTATCCCTACGTCACAGTACTAATCACCGACAGTAAGAGTAAATAAAGCATTTGTCTTTTTTTTAGTGCTATCACTGATTTAGAGAATTTTATTCTATATAAAAGAGTAATGCTTTATGTTAAATAGAAAGTGTTATTTCCTCCACTAGAGAGATCAGCTCATAAGTATGGAGCATATATATGTAGTCATCGACTGAAAACTGTTTCGCCGTATGAAAGCTTTCAGCATGGCTAGATAGTTGATACACCCTATAAAGGTTATCATAATTTATACTGAGCTTTTACATACTAATTTCTAGAACCTTCATACTTTAGAAAACAGCCATCTTGGCACATCTCTTTTCTCCAAACGGAAAGAACGTTTAATGTTTTTAAAAAGATAAAGTTACTTCTGAAATATCAAAATATATTCCACCACTCCTGAGACAATATGTTTAAGCTTTACTAAAAAATAAATTATTTTTGTTCATCTCTTTCACCGTTCCGGGTTTGTGCTTCTCTTACAGCCTTAATAAATACCTAATTTACAGCAATGCTTCACACAATCTAGCAAACCCTTAAACACACACACACACACACACACACACACATATATATATATATATATATATATATATATATATATATATATATATATATATATTGATATATATGTATCATAAAACATAATCATTATCCTAGATTATGATTAGTATATAATAATAGCAACATTCATAGTAACAGTGATAAGTGTATTATACAACACAAGCACACACACACACACACACATATATATATATATATATATATATATATATATATGATGGACTCTCCCGTCGATTTCGACGTATGAGTGCCCCACCTGGGGCTGCCCGCGCGTGAATTTGTAATTGCAAGGGTTGCGCAATCCCCAACAACCGCTTCATATGTCAGAATTTTGTATTTTTTTAAGTTGTATATATATATATATATATATATATATATATATATATATATATATCAGGATAGTCAGTTTTGTACATATAAATTACTCAATATCAGTTTAAATAAACTTTCATAACAATTATAAATACTCAATGAGACTTATTTTAAAAGCGGTAAGATATGTTACAGTCATTCTTATTCATTGTTATCTATAAGTATAACTGTTAACCAGACTCTATATACATAGAGAGAGTCTTATAGTGAGGCTTTTATATGCACACAATTTGGCAGTATTGATTCTGTTCGGAATTTATACTTGAACAAACTCATTTTGAAAGTTGATTTTTTTATATATTATTACGAGTAGAATACTCGACTCAGGGTGAGTATTCAGTTAATTAATATTGAATTTCACCAAACAGAACAATTTTGCACCACTGTTTTCGCTTCTGATGACGAGTAAATCAAGTATTATATGTTACTAAACCTTATGTCGCGAATCCTTATTCCAATATAGTTAAAATCAATTGAATGACTTTTATTTAGATTCTATAAAATTTTCTAAAGTTTTGGGATTAACCTTAAGTAGTCTTAAGGAGAAAGTAAATTTTATGGAATTCAACTGATTTAAACTAAATATAACTCTCATTACCATAATTGATACCTAGCATCTGCGTAAAAATTCATGATGATTGGTTAATTAGTTTTAGTGTGTACACCAGACAAACATATAAACATACCTAACTTTACATACTTTAAGATATACGAATAGTTTTCAGTATTGTAAGATTTATAAACTTTCGTATTCGCTTATATAACGCAAATAAAATATATATATATTTCAACGAAAACATTTTTATAAATTAGAAAGAGGAGACTTTTAAAAGTATATTTCTTAATAAATATTTTCACTTGACAACTTTTTCAAAAAACATAATGTAAAAATTATTTTAAAAGAAAACTACCTGAAAACGAAATATTCAGATCAAGTCAAATGATGTAAAAAATGTCATGTTTTCTTAAAAAATTTATTCCGACATTATTTTTTTGAAAAGATGTCAACTGAAAATAGCTATCAAGAAATATTGTTAAATATTTAGCACTTTTTTTATTAAACACACACGCATACACACACACACACACACATATATATATATATATATATATATATATATATACAGGGTGAGCCAAATGTAGGTGGACACTAAAAACATTTTCCTTATTGAAGTCTGCCTCTTACGCTTCGACAAAAATAAAATGTTTTTTACTATCCACCTACTTTTGGCTCACCCTATATATATATATATATATATATATATATATATATATATATATATATATAGAGAGAGAGAGAGAGAGAGAGAGAGATATGAAAAATTAGTTGATGGAATAGTGGATAAGCTAGTAAAAAATAAAGACACAGCTCATCATTAAAGATGAAACAAGATATTTCGGTCGATTCGTTAGACTATATCGAGTTGGCTAAAATTAATATGGTCGAATGGTGATACCAAATAAATATGGTCGGAAACATCGACCGAAATATCTTGGTTCAGCTTTTATGATGTGGTTTTGTCCTTATTTTTACTAGCATGTTGTCTTGCATTCCCACATTTTCATTAATTAATTTTCTATTTTATCTGAAAATTTTTATTTCATATTTACTTTTGAATTTTTATTTCATATATATATATATATATATATATATATATATACTAGCAAATATATGCCCCCTCCGGTTGCATATTTTTGCTAGCTGTTTTATTTAATTACTCTCTCATTCTTTCTCTCTCTCTCTTTTACTCTCTCTTTCTCTCTCGCTCTTTTTCTTCGAAATATAACTTTCTGTGCGTTCGAATAACTAGAGGGCGGGTAACCAAATGTTTGAATGGCCGGCGGCTGTTCCATCATATTCCATTACAACTTAATTTAATTAAATAACTCAATTACATAGATAAAAAAACAATGTCTTTAATTAATTCTATTTATAATTTTTATTAAGATTATTATAGAGGAACATATTTTAAATACATATGAAAATCTGAAAAATACAAACATCTGTTTATATTTGCGAATATTAGATTATTAGAAGCTTTCAAACAAATTAATTATGTAAATTTGAAAGACGCGTGATGTTTGGAGAAATTTTGGAATGGGTATATATAGGAGCTGATAAGTAGATAACATGAGTGTATATTTGCGAATATTAATTTATTAGAGCTTTAAAGCAAATTAATTATGTAAATTTGAAAGACGCGTAGTGTTTGGGAAAGTTTTGGAACGGGTATATATAGGAGCTGATAAGTAGATATAAAAAGAGAGCGATCAAAACTAATAATGTAGGTTCGGCTTCAGGCAGACAGACAGATACATACTCTCCATTATAATTAGATATATAGTCGGCTTATACAAGTTCTAAGTCGGATTCAGTCAGTATCTCTTTGATTTTAACTCTTTTCCGGCCGTATATTCGTGTGAGGAAAGTACCACTATCACTCGAAATACGTAAGAGGGAATGCTATTTTATTATTAGCAATTCTGACTGTTTCTGTGGATGGCGTTTCTTGTGGATGGCCGATATAAAATGTTTTGGGAATTTGCATTATATTAATGTTGAATACACAGTGGGGGAAAAGTATTTTCTGAGTGTTCCACCTCACAAAATAAGAACGTGAAGGAATCTAAAAAGGTTCTAGAAAATCACATTATATTTACTTTTGCTTCTCGCTATCTAATACATTCAATCTGAAAACAAGTATTTAAGATGATAGATTTAGTAGTATATTGATTACAATTTTTGTTATTAATACACAAAACAGCAACATAAGATAATCATACTATTTCATATGGGTGTGAATATTATTTAAAACGCATCTCAGAGAATATCGAACATTTTTATTTTTGCGACAGAAATGATCTGGCATACCTGATTTCCTGATTTTATCCAACATTTGTAAAATCTTCACAGCAAGTACCTGTCTAGCTACCACCACTGCAAAACCTTTTTTTCCTCTGTGAGATAAACGGAACTTCCACAAACGGAGATTCTTTCAAAGAATTCTCCATCTGTGGCACACAATACTGTCTACAACATAGTCGTCTTCAACTCAGATGTCAACAAATAATTGTTGATTCGTCTTCTTAAGTAATCAAATCTTACCTTTCTTCATGTTGTTTCCAACCCTCTCATAGTATTGTTCAACATCCAATTTCCAATCTTATTAACTCTTATCATTGAGTGGATTTGGCGCCTTGATAAGTGATGCCCCATTAGTATATACAAAAAACATTTTATTCTAATAAAAAAATTATGAAGCAGTTATAACTTGAAGTGGTTTCTCATCAAAGCTTAATTATGCTTCGAAACTAAAACGAAATTCCCATCATTGTTATGTGTATCAATAAGCATGATACACTATTTTGACTCACTTGATTTTTTTTTAGTGGCAGTTGTTTTCCTGATAAATCACGTGATCACGTGAGGGACAATAGGAATGTAGCCAACATCCCATATGAAAGTCGTCCGATGGAACCACTAGAACTCGAACATGGAAAACAGAGTTTTCATTGCGCCAGTAATCACTTCACACACATCAACTCACGCATATATGATAAAATCATGCTGATACAATTTAAACAATACATTACCAAAGTTAAGCGATGTTGAACATGGTCAGTACTAGATAGTTGATCGTTTGGGAATATCAGTTACCATATTTTTTGACGAAAACGACACCTCCTTACAAAAAACACAACTACAAAAACTAACGTCGTCAAAATTATCTCTCCTGACCGAGATATACATGCGACTGGGGACCATTTGTGCATTTAATAATACCTAAAAATCTCTTTTAGAACAATCCGGCTCAACCATCCCGGGGTTAATGCTACAACAGGACAACAGGAACTCCCACGTGATTACGGGTTATTTTTGCTGACATATTGGGACTTGTTTATTACTGGAGAGTAAATTGTGCTGTCGACACTCTTGGCATTTCCCCATTATTTGATGAGCGATTCTGGCATTGAAACTAATAAGAAAATCAAGACTATTTAATCACAGAAGTCTTTTGGCATTTACGCCGATTCGATATCTTTCTTACATCACACCTGATAGTAATCTGATTAAGAATCCAATCTTAGTAATTACGAAGAATATAAACCACTACTGTAAACCTATTGGCCTATAAATGGCTTAACTGTCTCATTCAATAGAAAAGTATCCACTGCTCGAACCGATTGATACGCAGCCAATTCAGCCAACAGTGTATTAGTCTCCATGCAATCTTCTAGTACAAAATATCAAAGATATAAATTGATTTGTATTATTCACACTATTAATCTCATATTGGTACAAATATTCACAACATTTCAGCCTATGTAAACTTCGACCTACTTCAGCTGCATCGTTTTGAACTTGGGAACTTGTACACAATTTCAAACTTAACCTTTTATTTAATCCACGAGGAGAGATTGTTCTCGTCCCATCAGCCAACGACCGAGTAGACGTGTTAACTTATGTTATTCTTAGTTATTATCTATTGGAGTAAGGATTGAACCTTACAAAATCGAGAAGACTGTCAGTTAGAACTGAATGGTAACCAACACTATTTTTAAAAAAATATTGCCCTGAAACAAAGCACATTGTTATTGAGACGTAAGTGACTGCTGTTAATTAGGGGCCAGATTTATAAAGGGCATCGTAAGTGGAGAGTTGTGCAATAAGATGTTTGTTCACATTACATTAACATTTCTACATGTTGGTACAGTTGGGGAAACAGTGATGGAATTCGAAAGGCAAACGAATCTAAGAAAAAAGCTATTAGAGTAGAAAGTTGTTTGTCATCTGGAGACCTCTACAGTGAAAGGGGGAGGATTTTGCTGACTGTCAGGTTGGTCGGGTGTATTTAGGTTAAGGGGACACACGTGCAGCAAGTTCGTCGGAGCACAATCCATTGAAGTACTTGTAAACCAAGCACAGGGATAACATATTGCGGCGATGAGATAGGGGCTAGAGCTTGGTAGACAGTATCCAACGTATTAGATAAGAGGCTCGTTTTTGGACCCTGTCCAAGAGGAATAGACGTGGTTGGTGCACTAGCCTAGATGTGTCAGCAATACTCCATGCATAGCCGAATGGTGGTTGTGTAGAGAGATAATATACTGGCAAGTATGAGAAGTTAACTAACTTGGTAAAAGGGATCCGACTTTCCTTGCAGCAACCTCGGCAGTATCTTCTATGTATTTCTTCCAATTCATGTAACTTAGGCCAAGGAATTTGAATGTTGGACTCTAATGTAGGGTGCTTTTAGCCATGGCAATTTGTAGTTGGAAAGGTTTCTTATAATTGTTTAAGGAAAAGAGCTTTGTCTTAGTAGCATTAAATGTTACCATCCATTTATGGTCCTATTCAACTTCAGAGTGGAGGTCATTTTCTCACTACTTGCCTTAGATATTTGTGTGCTCGTTTTGCCCTATGTTGACAATAGAGCGTGGTCTAATCAGAAAATATACACATCTTGGACACAATTGACCATGTGGACTTATATCGTGAATAGAATAGTAATTCGAATAACCCAAATAATAGAAAAGTATCAATTCTCATTTCAAAAGTTTCCAACTCTAATGAATGAATTAATATTTAAATACGGATACAAGTATTACGAAATAATTACAATAACTACAAGAACAAGAGAATAACATGTATCTATCACTAGTAGACTTAAATGAAAGAGTGATAATAACAAAGTTTGTCTAAGTTTCATAAATAAATGCTTTTAGGGTTGACTTGTTTTTTTGTGTCTGTACTGATATATATTGTGACTGTTGAGTAAACTGTGTATTATACTGCAGTTTAATGTATTTTCATGCTAGAAAAAAACATTACAAATGACTCAATTGAACTAGTTTATTTTTTTCAAATATATCTTCAAAAATGTATTCATGGTTTTCGTTTGGTTGATTTATCGTCGAAAATTGTTGTTTTTGTTTTATGCTTTGCAGAAAATGATTGAGTTTTGCAAAAGGGAAAGAAAAGCAAAACAATACCATCAATGTTTGATGAATGTTGGTAAGAAAGCCAGAATCTTTAGTCAGACTGATCTGGTAGCAGCAGTAGCCAGCATTGTGATGTAGAATATTTATTTTAGTTTTTATAAATGATTGATTTTTTGGGGTCGTACACATACACACCCATGCATGCACTCAAAATGAACGAAAGAACAAAAATAGCCGAAACCAATTTTAAGCTAAATAATTTAGGTCACTGAAATATAAGTTAACCTGTGATAATTTCAAACACATGAATGTTGCTTAAAATATATGTCTTTTACTGAAAACTGATAATAAATTTAATTTATTCAGGTTCCATAAAAATCGTCAAAGTTCGTTAACAATGAACCATTTATCTAAATAAGCAAAACGAGTTTAATTTTAAGAAATTCATTAATTTTATTAAAATAAATTTTAATCAATGAAATTAAATTGTCTACAGCAATTTAAATGCATTTTTAGTTTTAAGTTTCCACTTATGCGGAACAAATGCAGCGATTGGTTAAAACTATAACAAATTATATCGATTATCAAAACGCATCTGACATGAGACCAAAACATGAACAGGTGTATACCAAAATGTCTTATTAAATAAAATCCGGTTGTAAATAAGTGATCGTGGGAGGATTACTGACTCTGAGAGAAAAGCTGATCCCCCAATCTATGAAATATTACTAAGCAAATTGAGTTGGTTTGTTTTGTTTTACGGCGTATCAACCTCTTATGGGTCATTAATGCTGAAACATTAGTTGTAGTATGATGAAAAGTTTTTATGCTTCAAGTTTTTTATATGTTCAAATATTTATTCAAAGTGTTTGGTTTGATTGTTTTGTTTTACGGCATGTCAACCCTTTTCGGTGTGTTTACTGCCGAATCTGGTAATTTTGGCAAAAGTTTTTATGCTTCAAGTTCTTTATATGTTCATACATTTATTGATGGTATTTTGTTTTGTTGTTTTGTTTTACGGCATATCAACCCTTTTCGGGTTATTTAATGCTAAATCCAGTTATTTTGGTAAAAGTTTTTATGCTTCAAGTTCTTTATATATTCAATTATTTATTCATTGTGTTTGGTTTGGTTGTTTTGTTTTACGGCACATAAACCCTCCTCGGACTACTCAATGCCGAATCCGGTTATTCTGGTGAAAGTCTCTATGCTTTAAGTTCTTTAGATGTTCAAGTATTTATTCATGGTGTTTTGTTGAGTAATAGGGGGAGGGGGAAGGAAAATTGTTGTTTTTTATTTGGATTTTGCAGAACATGATTGAGTTTTGCAAAGAGAAAAATAACCAATAACCTATCAATGTTTGGTGCATTTTGGGTCAGGAAGCCGATATCTTCGAACAGCCTGATCTGGTAGCACAATTATCACTAAGCAAACTAAAATATATCGATATGTAATCGATGAAATATATTGGAAATAAAATATGGCCCGATATTTGCGATAAATAACTGGTAATAAGAATTAAGTACATACTAGGAGAAAAGCTATTTAGCGTTTATATATGACCATTTGACTGGCCATACTTTACTTTTCGTTAAGAACTTCTGTCATGGTGAGTTTATTTATTTTTTTTTTTTTTCTCAATAAAATAACATTTAGAAAGATTGTTATTCATTCTCTGAGAAGTAGAAATTAATTCAAGATCCAAAAATAGTTTATATTTTTCAGGTCCTAAAAAGGAACAAAATGTATTCGCTTTCTCATGTTTATTACCAACAAGCAGCCACTGTCGATGTTGCCTGGGGATGAATAAATGAATCTACTTAACTCCATATTATCATTTTTATTTTATATTTTTAGTTTTAAAGTTATAAATTTAATAAAATGGACAAATATTTCGTCATTGATATTCATGACTGCTCTTTGCAAACGCACATCCAACGATATTACCGTAGAACCTCATAATGCAAAATGAATTTCTAGTGAAATCTTTTGAGGAAAAATTATTTGATCTTGTTATAAGGCTTTGTTTACAATTACATCACTGAGCAGTGATACCACACATATTAAAATGGATATTGTTGTTTATTTGCAAAGTAAAGTGGTTTTGTTAGTTCTTGTTAGCAGAATGTTGGAATGATAAACTGACATAGAAACGTAATAGAGAAGATACACAAGACATATTAATGATATATGTATTGAAATTATAATATAAGAAATGTTTTACAAACAAGGTGAGTTTGCGGCTTAATTACAAGACCAACATATCTAATATTGTCTGTTTTAGTATGACAATATACAATCTGTTAAAGTATAACAAAAAACAATGATCTCTTAGCCTTTTGGTTAGGAGAAAAGTGTAGTATCTGTCTGTTTAAGTATGACAGTATTTGTGTAAGAGGCTTTTTTAACATCACAATGCATGGCTCAATAAATTCATCATGTCAAAATGAAAACAAAAACAAATTCAGAAGTGGAAAATAACTGGCTTGCCACCTTTATCCCGTCAAAATTAAGTGCTTCTTGATTGGTTAATGAGAATCACCTTGCTAAATCAAATGGGGAGGTAACCTATTAATATAGACTTTTTTAATATAATATATAATACATTTTTGTCATGAGGAAATGCAAGCCACACTTCAAATAAAAGCCTGTAATCTATGTTTTATTATTATTCTCTTGTATAATCCAATGAATAATATGTTGCAGACACTATTGGTGAAATATATTCTTGAACTCATTTTCTGAGTAAGAAGACAATGATTTTATCACTTTCACCTTGGTTGTATTTCACTAATTAAAAGAATCTATAATTTCATGATGCTGGACAAACTTGGTGTAACAAAGCGTCTGACTGACTCCTGTTTCTCAGGATCTTATATCATGTCCGAGTAACAACTGGATTTAATCTAAATCTTCAGTTCTCTTTTGTCACCTGGTTAAGTTAAATAATTGACATTTCATATAGTGTTTAAGCTAACCAAAGTTGATCCTGCCAATCATTCAGGATAAACAATTTCGCCTGAAGAACTATCTGTAATGCCACCACAAAACTCTGTGTCTGTTTAAGAATATGCAGAATTTTGTGGGTGTGAACACTATTTAAAATCCATGCTAAAGAACGTAAATCATTTTAGTTTGTAGCATATATAATATGTCATGTCTGCTTTCTGATATTATGTCATATGTCAAGAGAATTATTATTAAATGAAAATTGTGTTGCATATCTTTGTCTTAGCCGATCGATCGTCTAGTTGATATGTGGGTCTGAGAATGCTCGAAGTTGGATTCTATAGAAATGGTGAGGGCCTTTTTACACTTGTAATTTCTTAGTGCTAAAATATTTTTAGTGCTAAAATATTTCAGAAATAAAGACAACTTTCTACACAAACGAGCTCAACCATTGTTAATACAAATTAATAGAGCAAACTCTGAGATGATCTTTCACATCACATAAATCGGAATGGTGGGGTAGAGAGACAAGCGCAGTTTGTTTTAATTAATAATGTTATGTGTTACCTCCAATTCCACTTGCTCCCAGTCGCTTTCTGTTATTGTTATTTAGAAAAAACAAACTTTTAAAATCTTTTCAGTGCCATTACTCTTCATCTAATTGACATTTTTATCACTTCCTGTTTTCCCGCGTTAACACATCTGACCTTTTGATCTTTCCAGACATCTCTTTAGTCCGTCTGTCCGTGAATGTTTCTTAAGAGATACAAGCAGAAAATTATAATTATTTAACACTTGCTGAAATACTCAATCTTCAATATACAACACTTGGAAATGAAGAGGGGGCTAAGTCATTGTTTTTTGTTTAAATTTTGTTTATGTTGTATGAAAATTCTTTTATGATAAAAAATGATGCTAATACAAAAGCCACCTGCTGTGATGTTTATTTTATCACATTGTTCTCACAAGAATCGATAGATTTTTTTCTCAGAGTTTCTCAAAGACAGGATTCCATTCATTTTATTACCATTGTTTCACTACTTCAATTTTTCTTGTTTTTACTAATGGGTCACCGCTTATCAAGGTTCAAAAGCCACCGGAGGATAAAGGTTAAATAGTTTGTCGGATGGACTATGATACACCACCTTTATTATTGGTACGATGGTTTAAACTGGGCAGAATTTGATTATTTAAGAGGACAGCTCAGCAATAATTTGTTTACATTAGATTTGAAAACAACTATGTTGTAGTCAGCTGGGAAGCAGCCGCGCGGTGTTGTATTTCACAGACGGACAGTTCTAGGAAGGAAAATTTGCTCATAGAAGTTCCGTTTAGTTTTAGGTATGCAGAGAGAGAAAGGGAAACTATTGACAGTGGTTGGAGCCATATGAGCTATTGTTGTGAATGTTTTCCATAGATTGGAGCTCAGTCGAGCACATACTATCAAAATAACGCTAGAACAAAGAAAGACTAGCAACAACTTTTCTGTGGGAAAGTGACTGTAGGGAAGAGAAGAAGACATCGCCCACTAGCTTTCGAAGTTGGTTTTGTCTTTTTGGTAAGGTAGGAAAAGATGCTCTGGGAAGTACCTTTCCAGATGTTGCAACAGTACCCTATTGTGAGTTAATAGGCAAAATGGATTTCAGGTTTTAGGGTTTAAAAAAAAATACATATGGATTTCTTTATGCAAGTGATCACCCAATAATAAATATTACCGTTGAATGTTAGTGATACAATATGTAAAACATATGACGTAGTAAATGCGCACACAACGATACAGCAATTCAAGGTGAACTTTGACAAGGCCTGGTCAACTGTACGCTCGTCTGTATAAAGTTCTACCCCTCTTTCGTTACATGGCAACCGAAGCATGCTTGTTTTATTTTTTGTTAAATTCTTTGAATTGAATAATGTCACATGTAGTTCCATAAATTTTGGATCGGTATTTATTAAACACAATTTTGTTTTGTACCAACATATTTAGTGGAATGCATTTATACACCTTTAATATTTATTTTAAGGATGGTTGGTGTTGCATGAAGCAGAAACAACATCGTTTCAACGATGTTGTTTCTGTAATTATTATTTTTAATATTTCGACCAGTTCTCCGCTCTTTGTCAAAATATGATAGTAAAAACAAATTTTAATATTTATAGTGTATATGATTATTTTCTGTTTGAAGTGTCGGATGTTCTACCACAGTTCAGTTTAGTGGGTCACGTTTAATTTTAAATTTCATTTTTATGAATAAACGCTAAAATGTAATGGACGTATCTTTAAAATATTCATGATTTAAAAATGATTTAATAGCTGTTGTTTTGTTGGTTTTTATCATTGAGAATACAGAGAAGAAAGATATCCCCATAGTTCACAAATATTTTACTCGTAGTACAACATGGGAAATCACCTCATATTTGCTTATATTTGGTTCTGCTGTATCTTTAGTTTTGACAGCAGATGAAAATGCTTTTATTGATATGCAACTTACTTTTAAAAAATTCACAACATATAATCGAATTACGTTCAAGATTCAATTAACATTTTGCCTATTTTCAATATTCTATTACTGTTTTGCATATTCATGTACTGTGGATTTTTATTCCCAAACATATTTCTTTATAAACATTAGCATAATTGCCTACTACCTACTAAAATAAAATGATAATAAAGTATTTTCCATACAGTATTGCACAAACTTATTTAAATATATAAATATTTTGCATCTATATTGGCAAAAAAATTAAATAATATTTATATAAGCAAAAGGAAAAATGTTTTCAAGACTATTTTTGATACGTATCATGACATACACTTGGGATACTTTTAAAAAGCAAAAATTAAAACAACAAAACAACTAACAGGGGAGAGAAGTAAATCCATGTTTTTTAACGACACCTGTTATATATATATATATATATATTGTGACCCTGTTAGTGGCCGAAATAAATACACGGAAACTCGGGGTTACAGGAACAAAGATATATTATTGAAGAAAAAGAATATATATTCAAGAAGTGGTATTCTGGACTGCCAGTATAGAACTGGTGTGAAAGTAGACAGTGAGTTGGAATGCTTCTCGCATTTTATTATGGATGGACGAGTCCATTTGTTCTATCTATCTAAATGAATAAATGCGAAAGTTTTTTTCTCTTATCCTAACTATATGAACATCAGAACACGTCAGAATTATTTAATTCAAATGATATAATAATATATAGAAATGCACTATATATAGGCATCTCCAACTCACTCAGACAAATCTCGATTTTGCTCATTTGCATATTTATTTATTTTTAAGTTTTTAATAAATTAATATTCTGTAATATACCTTTCTACTTTGTATTGTCAAATTTTCTACTACATACGTAATCGTTTTATTGATAGTAATATTATTATAATTATAAATAAAATAAGATAAAAAGATTTTATTAAAAAAATGATAGCGTTTAAAAACTTATTAAGAATTTCATTTTCAAGAGAGTAAAGTGTCAAATATCGCTGAGATGTCGAGAACAGATACTACACTTTGATCTTAGCCAAAAGGCTACGAAACAATAACAAATATTTTTGTGACTAAGCATTTTAAAATTAAGAACAATTTAAAAAATTGATTAAATTAGAATATTTTTTAATGGGCAGTGTAGTGTAGTATCGGTTCTGCTGTCATTAGACTGCCCTCCCAGGAATTACATCCGCCGTTTTTAAAGGTGTGTAGGGGAATCCTCCCAGAATGAAAAATACAAGACTCGATTGACTTCCTCCTTTTTGCCATGGAGGAAAGTAGTGTTCGCCCATCATGATATTATCCTCTGTCAGAGGGGGGTCAGTGTAGTGTATGTTCTTTAAGCATAATACTAGCTAAGGAAGAGCGATAACTCAAGTTTATAATAAGCGTATCTCTTTTAACTAGAACATTATGAAAGTTATTGTTCTTCATTAGCCAGCATATTCATTTTTGTTTATAAAGATGCCAACTAAATTTTTCCAGTCAATCTTCATGTAAGCATTTCATGTTGACAATGAAACAAACTTGCCATGGTTTTTAATGTCATCTAAATAAATACATGCAAAAGTTTTTCCACTTATTCTAACTATATTGGCACTAAAACGGTTTATGCTTATTTAATTCTCTGTAGTATATTTTCATTTGTCATGATACATTACTCCGAGACATTACCTCCTCTTCAGGGGGAAATGCCGTACAGTATATATTCGTTCCTCACGATACAATTTCCTCAGGATGACCATTTTTTGTGTGTGAGAAGTTAGTGTACTATCTATTCTGTTGTCATGATATCTTTTTCCCAGGCATTAACACCTCCTTGTGGGGGTCAGTGTATGTAGTTAATTTATCATAATATCATCTTCTCAGTTTCTCATTTGCATATTTATTTATGTTAAAGTTTCTAATGAATTAATATTTTCTAACCTGTTAATAATAAAATACATGCGTTTATTATTTTTTAAATACATTTTTTGTTGTTGTTGTTGTTGCTGTTGTTGTTGTTCTTTTTACTGTTCCTATTTACTTACTCTCACGAGAGCGGAGTTAGGCACAATGTCAATATTTAACGTGGAAAATCCATCTCCCAAAAAATGGCACTCTAAATTGGAACACAAATATCAATTGCCTCGGTCTAGAATGATTTCTCCTTCACCGAAAGACAACATAAAACAAAGTGCATATTTAGTACAGATACTACATTTTGCTCCCAGCAAAATGTTAGTAGTGATGATGATGATGCTTATGATGAGTTATTAAAAATATCTCATAGAAAAGAAATAAACCTCCTCTAATCTTTCTAAATTACAAAACAAGTATTTTTCTTTAATATTCTTTACGTATTTTTTTCTTTCTGGTATTATAAAGGTGAAAAGTACAACGTATCCATTTCGAATTACTCAGTAATATAAAAGTGGAGTATTTAACCAATCGACGTTCCACCCTTATGTTTATTCATTTCATTATATAACCAGTTTTAATGTGGAATTCATTTAAATTTTTATGCTGAAACAAAATAAAATGTATCGACATAGAATATCTTAAAGACCATATCAATTCACCTTTTTGGTTTTTCCCTAAAAAACAAAATTTGCGGTGTTATGCACAGTATAATCCCCCAAAATTGGAATATATCAAATAACACAATCATCATTTTTTCAAAATTTCCTCTAAATTATCAATATGTCAAATGAAAATTACTTCTTTAGTTTCCTTAAAGAAGACTACAGCGTTAGTAATTGTCGCCTAGAGGTGGGGTAGTTTTTGCTAGTATATATATATATATATATATATATATATATATATATATATATGCAAAAAAAAATTTAAAATAACAGAATTTGTCTGTTTAATTGCACTTTTTTTATTTTTTCAATTTTTCTGATGGTTTTTTTGTATTAAATTAAAAAATAAATTAATAAATATTCCATAGATTTCACAGGTTTCACGATTTTGTTCTGTGATGCCATCCAGCGCTGCTGAATTTAAATCGTCAACGACTTCCTGGAACAATGCGAAAAAACGTTCTATACGCGTTTCTCTGTCGTCTTTTTAAAATTCTCTTTATTTTTTAGCTTTTTTGTTCATTTGCTTTTGACACCTGAGGATGATTCGACGAATAATCGAAAATGTTAGTGACACCTGTGAAACCTATGGAACATTTATTCATTTAAAGTTTTTTTGTTTTTGTGGTGTGTGAACACTATTTAAAATCCATGCTAAGAACGTAAACAAAATTGCTGCCTTAAAATATGTTTTTTTTCTGAAGGTGAACTATATACGAAGTTATGAAAATATATTTATGGCAATTAAGCTACACAGAAGCTTCCTAAATTCATCCCTGTTGGGAATCGTCAGACTAAAATGCATGGAATTCGTGTTACTGGGTGTTTTTATACATAGTATTTGTTATTCATGAACATGTTTCCATTAGTCAATGAAAGGGCTTATCAAAAACAAAGTTCGGATAACTTTTACTTCTTTTTCTTTTGTCATTTTTTGTATAGGGGTGACTCACCCTTTTTGTGAATGTGTCAAATTAATAGCTGGCCTTATTTAAACCCGCGCGTGTTTGGAGTACTTTTTCTATTTCTATTTTTAGGTGTTGGTTTAGTTTAGTTTTTTTAAATTAATTATTTTATTTTATTTTTCTCATCCTAAAATAAAGTTTATTTTGTGTAGGCAGTTTGCTATTTCACTTCTACAGTTTAATAAGTTTTGGGGGTCTTCAAAGTTCAGAATTTAAAATTTCTCATTCACACATAATCTACACGAGTCGTCTCAATTTCTATATGTACTGGCTTGTCGTACTATTTTCCACTCGATTATTGGCGAGCATCTGCTTTCTTTGAGCTCCCAGTAATGAGTCCCACGTGCTGTTTTTCTTCAGCATTTTTTGTTATTAAATGTGCTTTTGTGAAAGTGAAATAGCAAACAACTATATACACAAGATAAACTGTACATCTCATTAATTAGCTGTTTCGTTTTATTGGTGTATTCAATTTTCCCGGGCAACGGGAAGACACAGATACTGCTAGTAAAAAAATAGTTTAAGAAAGACCAATCCTCTTGCCTGCATGCAATTATCCTTCCTTTCCAGCTCTCTCACTTCCAACAAAACGAAAATGCCTCTAGCATTTTACAGATTCAGATCAGCAAGCAGTAAATATTTTCTAACAGTGTCTTTATTGAGCAGAACTTGATACTTCATATGAAACCAGCAGGAACCGTTGCCATAAAAGGAGCCAATATTAAAATGTAGATTTTATTAATGCAAAAAAGACAACAAACAAAATCATAGACAGAACTTCTTTTTTATCTAATATTCCGGAACTGCTGCTTTCATGAGGCATATATATA
This sequence comes from Sepiola atlantica, assembly GCA_963556195.1. Taxonomy (NCBI): domain Eukaryota; kingdom Metazoa; phylum Mollusca; class Cephalopoda; order Sepiida; family Sepiolidae; genus Sepiola; species Sepiola atlantica. The sequence goes on along the minus strand of OY744533.1, from coordinate 30,394,429 downwards.
TATATATATATATATATATATATGAAAATATGTTTAAAATGGAAATTAGATGTCTACAAAAATTCATAAATCAGGCTTTGCTTTCATGATGCCTTATAAGATCTCAAATCGAAGCAAAGTTGCTAAATTTGTGAAGTCATTAATTTTTCATGTTTTTTAAAATTTATTTTATTATCATATATCTCTACAAAAATTGTATTGAGTACTATTTGATTAAATACAAATAAAAAGAAAGTTATTTTCGTATTATATTTACTTGCTATTGGATTTATCTATATTTATATAGTTAGGTATATTTATACATATGTATCTACAGGATTCACTCCTGAACTAATTAACCGAACATTATGAATTTTAGATCACAGCTGTGAAGCTTAAGGGTAATTTGTGTGGGCTATACTTAGTTTCATTTAGTTTCATGCAAATAGAACAAACAGGAGGTGGAATCCATTTGTGAAAATTCAGATACCTAGGATTTTCGTGAAATTGTAATAGGTATTAGACATCAATTAATACACATTACTCAAATTGTAGTTTCTTGAGTGTATTTTGAAGAGTTTTGAACACAACAACCCAGTTGAAAAATCAAATTATTTAGATTTACATTAGATAGTATCTATAGTCATTAGGCACCAATTAAGCAATCTTCCCTGAATTTCAATTTCTCTTTAAGACCTTAGAATCTTAAGCCTTAAATTTGGGACATTTCCTAAAATCAAAATTATGTAATAATTTTTTTCTCACAATTAGACTGAGGATTTTAGTCATAAGATTTAATACATTATATCTTGATTTCAATCTTTGTAGGGGGACACACAATTGGTGGAAAACTCTTTTATTTGGGGCATTTATTTTACCCATCTTATGACGGCTATTCTTTTAGTTTATATATAATTATATATCGGTAGCAAATCTTCTTTTAGACATGTTTCCTTGTATAGGTACAACAAGGAACTATAGTGCTATCACAGAATACCAATTTATTTTTTATTGCTGGTGAAATAAAGAAATATTTTCGACAATTTTGTTAGGCATATTCGTGAAATTACATGTTCAAAATAAGTATCAGTGATACTACTACTACTACTACTACTACTACTACTACTACTACTACTAATAATAATAATGATAATAATGATAATAATAATAATAATAATAATAATAATAATAATAATAATAATAATAATAATAATAATAATAAGGGTGGCTTATGGCCACCCAAAGGCCAATGGTCGTTGTTAGTGAGAAATCAATGGTAAACAGCTGTTGCCATAACGCCAAATGTTTTGCAGCAGTTATTGAAAGAGGCGGAGAGTGCTAGAAGTTTCAGGAGACTTATTGTCACTCCAGGGGACATAACTGATAACGACTCGCCTGAGAACTCCCAGTGAGTAAATAATAATATTTGTAAAGGTTTGGGGGAAATTAGTTGCCAGCTTGAGAACATAAAATGCCGCTGGAAAAATACTGAAGATTTCATTGTCGTTTCTATACAACATATTCATCCGCTTACATATATCTTGTTGGCCATCTATTTAAATGTATCGCTCTAAATCCAGTCATATCGATCTCAATCGGCATGAGAATATTTCTCCATCTCAGTCCTTAAATGACTATCTTAATTGATAAGTGACTATATATATCAATCTATCTATCTCAATTGATAAATGACTATCTATCTATCTATCTATCTATCTATCTCAATTGATAAATGAGGATATATCTATCTATCAATTGATGAATGGCTATCTATCTATCTATCTATCGCAGTTGATTAATGGATATCTATCTACTTCAGTTGATAAATGGCTATCTATCTCAATTGATAAATGACTTCTATCTATCGATCTCAGTTGATAAATTGCTATCTATCTCAGTTGATACATGACTTCTATCTATCGATTTCAGTTGATAAATTGGTATCTATTGCAGTTTATGAATGTCTATCTATCTATCTCAGTTGATAAATGGCTATTTATCTATTTATCTTAGTTGAAAAATGGCTTTCCAATTTAGTTAATAAATTGCTATCTATCTATCTATATGTCTATCTATTTATCTATCTATCTATCTATATATATATATATATATATATATCTATCATTCCCAGTTTATAAATGGCTATCTATCTATCTATCTATCTCAGTTCATAAATGGCTATCTATCTATCTATCTATCTATCTATCTATCTATCTATCTATCTATCTATCTATCTATCTATCTATCTATCTATCTATCTACCTATCTATCTCAGTTGCTAAATGACAATCTATATAAATTTAAGTAGATCGCTGTACTGATACAACGTCCTTATTAATCTTATTTAGATCCATGTGATATTTTTTTCCGGAAGCTCATGTGATCATCAAGGAGGATCCATTTTCCAAGGTGAAATCGAGAGGATCATAACAACAGAAACGAGATTACATGTCAAATAATTCTCCAGCAGTGCACAAAAATGTTGCAGAGAAGAATTGGAAATGACATTTTATCATATATTTGATTAATTTGAGAAAGTTATTATTTAAAACAATTTATTATATATCCATGACTAAAAGAAAAGTGAGGAGTGAGTAGATATGTGTTGATAACTTGTTAAATTTGTACACGTAAGAGTCAAAAGGAAAAAAGAAAATAATAAGCAAATCATTGTGTATATGGGAGGATATTTTAGCCAATCAGATCATCATGTGCATGTTTGCAATCACATGACATTTTTTTAAGTATAAAAATAGAATTCATAAAATTTCAGAATTTGGAAAATATTCTTGAACTTATGTATTTATCTCAGCTCTAAGACTACAAGGTCTTAGAGCTGAGATAAATACACAAGTTCAAGAAAAAACAATTCTAATTCACACTATTCTTTAATATTAATTGCATGCATTTGACAGTGAGGGTGGAGGACATGCGTTGCATATAGAGAAATGATATGAAAATGATACGATGGATGTGTAATGAGGAGTCTGTCTAAAGGACAGGGTGAGATCTGATGATCTCAGTGGAAGATTAAATCTGGACAGTGTCGGGAGATGTGTACAGAACAGATGACTTTGATGGTACTGCTACGTTGAAAGAATTGATGAGAGTAGACGTACAACAGTTGAGATAGCAATCAGTTGGTAGGGGAAGCCCATGGTAAACGTGGGGGTAAGTGAGTAGGATAGACTTGATAGAGACGGATAAATAAAGACCTGGTCAGACATAAATTAGTTTAGAATTCAATTTATAAAAGTTGTCCAAAACATGCTAGCATGTATAACAAATGTTCAATCGAAGAAGATGATGACGCTATAACAACTTCTCTATCAGTCCCTCACCTACCTTCTCACATGACTAATAACTATAAAAACACCCACAATGAACAGAAAATTGTATTGCTCATAGACATTGATTAGATAAAACAAAATTGTATATTTTTGTACATAAAACTATTGTTGGAGATACAACCACATGTTTTGTCTACGATTTCTTATTGAATCTAAAATACATTGTTTAACACAACTAATTTGTTTTTATTATATACTAGCAAGAAGACCCGACGTTGCTCGGGATTACATGAGGATCCAAACTATGTACTTTTTCACTATGCTCATAACACTATATTACTTTTTATTGTTTTACTGTCCCTCCCCCCGTTTCGCCTCCTAATATAGTCAGTTGGTTGGTTGGTTGTTTTACGGCATATCAACCCCTTTTCGGGGTATTTAATGCCCAAATCCAGTCATTCTGGTAAAGATTTTTTATGTTTCAAGTTCTTTATATCTTTAAATATTTATTTATGGCGTTTGATTTGATTGTTTTGTAGATGACAATTTTTTTTTGTTTTTGACTTTACGGAACATGATTGAGTTTTGCAAAAGGAGAAAGAAAAAGAAAACAATAACATTAATGTTTAGTTTTGGTTGAGTTTGGTTTGTTTTACAGCATACCAACCATCTACAAGTTATTTAATGCCGAATAAGGTTGTCAAATACAATTTTAAGGTAGGTCAATTATTTTATATTTAGTTTGGAAAAAAAGAAAGAGTAAAAATAAGATAAAATCTTTTTGAACAGTTTACCTTCTTTTTGTTCAGATTTCTGTCTTTAAACATGTCCTTCGGCTTTGTGGTAGATATGTTTGACTGAAAAAGGTTTGTGGCATGATATGCACATTTTAGACTCTTTACCTTCCAACAAATGTTTGTGAGCAATATATGTATCTACTATACAAAGTTTGGCTACTACAACATCCTCTCTTCTTGCCTCTCTGAAGCATAAGGCCCACTCATTAATAGTTGGCCAAATATTGCGAAATTTATTACTTTGCAATTCATATTAAGGTTCTTGCCATTTCTCATTGATTAACTTGTTTATAGAAGGTCGAAGATCATTGTATGGACTCCTAATATAGTTTGAAGAAACTGCAATCGTGGAATACTATCTGAATTAGTGTCTTATATATATATGGTTTAAATTTCAATAAAATTGGTTTCCTATTTACAGTTTTAAGGGGGTTATGTCCGCACGGGTTACTTTCATAGAGAGCACTACGTAGGAGATTCGTCAACACTTCCATTGTCTTCCGCCGAGAATCTTATCCATACAATATAAATTTCATAAAAATAGGATATTTGAAGTTGTGAGGGCGTTATACACCCATAGCAGCCTTAGTGGTGTACTTAGCGTTGCGGGAACATTTCCATTGTCTTCATCGGTAGATGTAGATTCTCAAAATCTTTCTTTCTATAGAGGGCACAGAACCATCATGCACCCAGTCATTGACTTATATATATATATATATATATATATATATAATATTATCTATTAGCTGAAGTCCCTGGCGTTATCCGGGTCGTACGTTCATTCTAATTGCACTACTTTAGACCAATATAGACACAGCATATTAAGTAAATAGTAAGTCAGTAGTCATGGAGAATCAAATTGACATTTACCAGCATAAGAGCTTCAAATAGTTGATTGGGAAATTTTTGCTTGAATAAGGCAATATATATATATATATATAATTTATTATCCACTCATGAACTAGCAGCCAATCAGAACCCATTGTGCATTTAATATCTTTAAATTAAAAAGAGACAAATATTCCCTCCTTCAAACAATTTGTAAATCTAGAGTATTATTTTTACCAAATCCGAAGTTGGTAGGTTCAATAACATCCAAGGTTTTAGTTGACAGAGAAGCACACACTTTACATCTTATATATATATATATACATTCTTTTGTAAGATGGTAAGAAAAATCCCAGCAGAGTGCTCGATTAATTGAGGAATCAAAAATTAAGAGCGTAATATTTATTTATTTTTTAGTACATTAAAATCAGTACAACATCAGTTCCGTTGGTTTCAAGCTCAGAAAGCGTTAACCATCCGGCTCTCTTCAGCTTATGTTGTCCCTATGTAAATAAATGGGAACTCACGTATCACTCTGCTTTGGAGTGTGAAATTAGAGTTGTTTAAATTTTGTGTTACAGAAAGAAATGTAAGATCAAGTCCGGAAAAAGAGGGGGTTAAAATATAACAGTTAAGATTTAAAATTAAAAAAATATTTTTAAAACTTTAAAAAATATATCTTTATACAAGTCCCGTAGTCAATGTTTATTACCAGCGTTTGTTAGGCCGTAACTTGCTTTGAAAAGTTAAATTAGCATCGTCTAGAATGTGTTAAGGAGAGAATGTGAGTTTAAGAATTAAATTTTAAAAAAAATCAAATTTAAATGTAAAATATGAATTAAAAGACTTTAAATGTTTTATCATTCAAAACTAAAAAATTAAAACAATTCGAATCTCGTAAGCTGATTATCAATCCAGGGAAGTAACTCTACAATTCTTAATGATTCTGGATTCGAAAATGGAGTGTCAATTTATTATGGAAATAATGATATTAATATATTGATTAAGCCTGATCTTGAGTTGAGAAAAAAATTAGGTCGTTGATTGATACTGTTAGGGATATTTTTAAAACCTGCTGTTTCATTATCATGGAATGGGGGTATTTTCCTCTTAATAACTGGAAAATATATTTTTCGTTTACTTTCGTCAGCCTCGTAACTCGCTTCCCTTATTTTGTCATTTAGTTCTCACATTTCATGAGCGATGTTTCTGACAAAGGGGGAAGAATTGCTGATTTGGGTGTCGAAATCTATCTATCTAACACTTATCGTTGACTAAGTTTTGACTTTGAAGTGGTATTTTGTTAGCTCCTTACATCAAGTAGCTTCATGCCTTGTCTGAAGCGATTACCATAAAAATGTTTCTCTTTTTAAATACAAGACCCCCCCCCCCCAAAAAAAAAAAAAGAAATGCATCCATGGAATAATTTTTAAAATTCAAAATCCTTTCTGAGATCCAACCATGTTTGGTATTAAAATAATTCAGTTGATATCTGACTTGCCCCCTAAGTTTGAGTCATGAATCCCTCACAATTTTAGTTTTATCTCTGTCCAATGATAAGCACACATCGATGCGATGTGTGAAACTGTCAATATCTCTAACGCACTCTTCTCTTAGGCTGTGATAGCCCTCTACAATTCAGGAATAGTTTGGGAATTATTTTGATAATCACATCGATAACAATTAGAGTAATTAAACTTCGGTGAGTGTGAAGCCTATTCAGGATCACCCCTTCTACTTATTAGACGACCACTAAAGTATTCACGCATATCATTGAACGACGATAAAACAAAAACTGTAAAGAAATTCATGACTGAAACTTGATGGACAAGTCTGGTATAGATAGAAATTTATTTGTACCAAATATAGGGATGATAAATTTGATTAACGATTCTATGCGTGCCATTTTGTGGGGATTCACCCTTCACATAGGCTTGCTTTTTTTCGATATCTTTGAACGTTATTATTTCAATCCATTTATATGACTCATGCTGAAAAGAATAAAGACTTGAACAGATCGCACCTGCATTTAATGTAATTACTCATTGTTCCTGTCGATTCCTTACATGAACAGTTTAACTTGTCAGGTGATCGAGTTAATGTCCTTGGCAGAACTGGGTTATTGGCCCCCGGTTGCCCATCACAACGGAATGGATCTTCTTTAATCTCACACCTTATAAAGCCGCGGGAGTTTCTGATGAAGCTGCGTGTAATGTATCCTTTTGCTGCCTTTTTATCTTTCTTCTCCTTTTCTACACTCGCATTTACCTCGGGAAAATACAGCATACACGATCAGGAAGAAAAAACTCTACTACATTCGTGTACTTAAACCACATGCTTAATTTTATTAACGATAATCCTGGAGGGCTTGACAGACTGACATATTTAATTCTTCTACTTTTATTTAAAAGAGAAGGGCGTTTTGATTTCATCCCTCAGAGAATCAGATAGCCTATTTTTCGTTTTCCTATTTTACAGAAAAAAGGGTAATTATTCTTTAGGATAACGTAAAAATGTTGTACACGTTTATGTTCTTTTTCTTTTCGTTTATTTTTTTGTTAGCCTTTTTGTACAGTATCAGGGAAACATTTATACAACAAACATGCCTTTTCAGTAACAACTTAGTTCTCGGTTGCCTGCAATTATCATTCTTCTTTAAATAAATACATGTTACATAATAGCCTGATCTTATTCCAAGCTTTGATCGACTCAAGGGACTAAACGTTATTTTATTATTGTTTGTTTGTTATGCCTTTTTGGGGATCTCTCTTTTCAAATATATTCTTATTTAAATCATTAAATAATATAAAAAAGAAATTAAAATGGAATGTGCCTAGAAAATATTTAAGAAAAAAATATCAAGATTTGTCGTAAAAATAGATATTATTATTATTCATGCCTACGTTTCTTTTTTAATACTCTGCATTTTGCTAGTTTTAAACAAGGTTGGTTTAAGATGAACACACATTAAAATTTTCAAATTCATTTGATTTGAGGCTCCCCAGAATGAACAAAGACCAAAAGGACACATTTGACCGTAATGCCGTTTTTTTAACTTCCGGTTTAATTATGAACAAAATATGTGTGTATAACAAAATACGCTTGCAAACAGAACTATTTTTTTCGGGCTATTAGTAAAACATAAAATATCTGCGATGGCAAAGTTACAAATGTGCGTATACGCTGCATTGTTTTGTTCATAATTACAAAGTGGTGTTAAAGCAAATTCTGTGTTTTAGTCGTTGATCATTTTAGAGTGCCTCACATCAATTTGATCCAACTTTTCTTTTGTATTAGGAAGTGGCTTTAATTTTTCTGCTTAATGGCAAATACACAAAAACACAACACCTAAACATACATACGATTAATTGAACACAAGCTGCTATTTTGTATGGCGATTATCGGAAGTAACTATCGTGTGAGGGTCCAAAAAATTGACCGACTGGAAATATTTCAGGATATAACCAAATACTAATTATTTCCAAACATGACAACAATTAAAATATGTCTAGGTGTAAATCTGTGTTATAGATGGTTAGCTTTCACAGACAGTAGAGTGGCTATCAGCAAATTGTAGTATTTATTCTGATAGTACACTTCATGTTTCCTGACCTCGGTCAGTGAAGGAGAATTTTTTCTATGAAATTTCACAAAAATGTTTCTTCGTATTAGTTATTCTATGGTAGAAGATAGGTAAAGATGGAAATTGACATACCCAGGTACTGTACCAATACTGCTCAAGGAGCGGGTATAAACTAATAATAGTAGTAATAATAATACCATGGTCTTGATGAAAACAGCTCTCAAATCAAGAAAAAGACCTAGAGTGAAGAACCAAGCAACATAAGCAGATGACACTGACCAACCACAGCTAAGTAAAAATAAAATGTTCCATAGAAAGTGTCTATCAAATATCTTAATGAATAGAAAAACGCGGAGAGATAGTACCATCCAGACCTCAACTGAAAAAGAATGGAGAATATGTGGTGGATGGAGATGCGATTCAAACGAATGCTAAAAAGCGACTGGCTTTAATAGCCACCCTCCCCCTTTCTCCTGTTCGTTGAGATACACTCTCCTCTTCACTTCCAAAGGCAAGTTAGAGTTTTCACAGGAACGCGTTCACTCAATATTTTTAACCAATAAAAACCGTTTTAAACTTAAAATCTAACAAGCCGACGCGAACTTAGAAACCCCTATAAAAAAGAGGAAATAAACAGTCATAAAACAGAGATCGAACACGACGCACCTCGGAAGGACCCAAAAATCTATTCTACCCCCCCCCCCCCCCCCTCCCCCACCGGTGAAAAGAAAGGAACACTCAAAACTCACATACAAGCTTAATCATCTCGTGCGCATTTACACACGCACTAACAAGAACAAGGTAAACCTTCTCATACTTATACAGTGGCACATTGTCTAGTACGCACATTGCCACTTACCCACATACACTGTCTATTACTCACAGATGCATATTCACACAAATAAATATATATAGACACATCTTTGTGTCTGATATTCACTGAACATTTTCCTACCGGAAGCATGAGTTGTATAAACTAAACTAAATGAACATTTACTAACTATGAATTATGTTTATATTTATGTAAACTTATACTTATATAAATGTTTCGTTATTTAATCATATTTTCCTTGATTTTTCATTAACAAAGCTATGTTCTATGTTTGTAGTTAGCACTTGCTAACTGGTGTCCTTTGTCTTCCTTCCTTCACCATAAATACTATAATATTAAATTGGTTTAATATCACTCACATTCTATGGAAAGCCATCAGTTATTATCTGAGAGGAATTACTGGTAACGATTAGTGTGAGAACACCAGGTGAGTCGCAATAGTAATGTAATGAAGAAAAAGTACAGTAATATAGGAACGCCCCCGGTTATTATCAGCTAGAAATCACAACAATATAAGAACGTAATTTGATTGCAATAGAACCGATACGATTTTAACTCTGCATGTCGATTCCATAGTCTGAGAAGATATCCATAGTGACAGCTTCGCATAAATGATAGAAAACAACTTTATCATGTGTAGCATTATATTTACGTGTTAAATATATATTTTTCTCTCAAATCTGAAATAATAATTATTTTTCTAGATAACTTATACATTTTGTTTCGAGAAACCAATGTCGTAATTATTGAAGGTTGAAAATACCGCCAAAAAAGAAAGAGATCCGTTATGGAAATGATGACTAAAGGTCAGCGGAAACTTGACCTTTGTTACTTCAGTTGGAACACAATGGAACATTTGCTAATCTTCTTGTTTTCCACTTTTTGCCATTCTCATGCTTCTATAGAAATCTATACTAATAGTGTCTTTCTTGCTGCCGGGCTGAGATGATGTTCTGTCTAGTCTGAGGAGGACCACCCTCTCGGGTTTTGATTTATCTCTGGGAAATGTGGCCGATGGGGTTGCTCGAGCATTTTTTGTAGGCCATAGTGCACTTCTCCAAATATTTTTTTGTTTGTTTGTTTTTACTTTTTAGAATCCTTTTTTTTGTCGTTAAATTTTAAATTCTAATCTAAATTTTTATTTTTTAATTTTTTAAACCAAGTTTTAAAAAAAAAGTTTAATAAAGTAAATAGATGAATAAATAAATGAGATAAAAAGTAGATAAATAAAATATTAATAAAAAAATAATAAAATAAATTAATAATAATTAAAAAAAAAAAGTTTATTTTATTTTTGAATCTGGTTTGGTATTTAAATTGTAAACAGTATTTTCTGCGAGACGTAATCTTACGGCCCTTCATATGCACGCTTGAACTTGAGTTGAACACGGTTCTGAAGAAGCGAAGAGTTCCCGAAAATTAAAAAAAATATATTATACTATACGGAATTTCCACCAGACCATCTTTATACAGGTATTACATAAAATTGTAACATTGTGTGGATAGACAGATATATATGTGTTGTGAAAGAGGAAGAAGAAAAAAATAAATATATATATATATATGTGTATGTACACATTGTATTAAGGTTGAAACTAATTCATTTGTTCCACCATTATATGTCTTATTTGCTCCAACTTGTGTCTATCCGTCACACCTCTGCATTGTATTGCCTTCTAAATATCACATAGGGATAGAGCAATTATAAAGATAGATGAAAGAAGAGTGATAAACATGTACGAATGTCCAGATTTATTTCAAACTTCGATTGTTCAATGCAAGGTATATTCTGTAATAAAATTATGTTTATTATTGAAAAGTTTGGACTTTAGGAAAGAATAATAAACATAATTGTATTACAGAATATACCTTGCATTGAACAATCGAAGTTTGAAATAAATCTGTACATTCGTACATGTTTATCACTTTTCTTTCATCTATCCTTATATATATATATATATATATATATATATATATATATATATATATATATATATATTAGAGGTATATGTCTGTCTGTCTGTCCATTTGTGTATCTGATACGTACTTGTAGGCGAGAAGATATGATCATCTGGTTTTGGTATTTATGGTGCTACTAGTGTCCCGAACTCCAGGGCAAGACCCACCAGGCAACGTCCTACATCTGCTCTCTATGCGGACCGATTCAAAGGGTTGATACCAGTCATAGCTACAACAATTGTCAATGATTTCTGTTTCTTGCTCTGTGTACCTAAAACTAAGCAGAGCTTCTATGAACAAAGTTTTTTTCCTTGAACTACCTGTCTGTGGAACACAATACCGCGGGGCTGTTTCCGAACTGAATACAATATAGTCATTTTCAAGTCCATCATCATAAATAATCAAATTTGGCCGAATTTCAACCATCGTTACCAATCATTATATAGTTGTCTCACCGCCCACCTGACTAATTCATGAACCTTTATCCTTCAGTGGTCTCTGGACCTTGATACGTGGTGACTCCTTAGTAAAAAAAGATGTTGTTAGAAAATATTTGACAATATTTCTACGATGAAGTATTTTTATTAACATTATCTAAAACTTATCCTCATTCTGATTGTTTATACAGGGTGGGCAAAAATAAGGGTCCTATTTTTAAAAATTAATAACTTTTTTATTTATTGATTTTTTTTTTTTTAGAATAAGTAAAGGACCCCTTCCGAAGCAAGCATGAGCCGTATTAGCCCTAAGGAATGTACCCTCATTTAGAAAACATTATTTTTGCTTAAAAAACTCAAAACAGTGTAAAAAACAATACTTTAGTTTTTGTAAGTTTTAAGAAGTGTTTTTCGGCTAAAATTTGTTTTGTTTATTTCAAAAAATCTCGGAAGGGTCAGTCTACACACACATAAAGTTTGGTGAGTATAACTTTTATTTTGTGGAAGTTATTCAAATTCAAGTTATTCAAATTTAAAGATAGGACCCTTATTTTGGCCCACCCTGTATATTAATTTTTCCGAGGTTAAGGCTATTTCGATTTCCGACAAGAATCAAGATTAATTTCCGAAAATTCAAGTCTAATAAAGGTTTTGCAATTTTTTTTCTCAAGTTGTATCATGATGAAGACATCGATACATTCACTACCATTTATCTGATAAATAACGAATGCACACATCTTTCTCTACTGCCCAAATTTAATCTTTCTCTGAGATCATCAGATCTAAGCCTGTTTTTAAAACTCACATTACACATCCATATATCATACTCATATCATTTCTATCCATGCAACGCATATCATCAACTCTCACTTGCCAGGATTCACTTCTATATCTTATCACACTGCAGCAAAATACCTGGTAGATTCTGCGATTGGTCAACAACGGTTATGTTCTGCTGGTTTATTAACTTACTCTATCCATTTCTAACTCTTGCTATCACACCAGAATCAAGTCTTCCCTACGCTGCAATGGTATCACCAAGGTAACAAAACTTCTGAACAACCTAAATAGTTTAAACTAGTGGCTAACAAAAAAGAAAAAAAAACTTCAAAATGTATCAAATGTGAAACCTGACCCTACGATCTTCAAGAGGTTACACATAATTCAGCCACATTTATTGTTAGGTTAGTATTAATGTTAACCCTGACAAACAATTACTTCAAACCATTAATCAAATGTGTCAGTAGACTTTCTACGTTTTGGAATTTGCCTCAAGTAAAATCATATATTTCGGTTTGCTGACATTATCTCCCCCCTGGAGAACAATAGAGCAATCGGCAATTTCGATTCTCCATGACACAGCGCTACTTTACACATTTGCGGTTCCATGACACAAAAAATGTCATCAGACATTCTTTATCTTCTTCCACCCTGTCACGAAGCAACTCAGTCCAATAAAAGAGAAACACTCTACTTGATGATGGTTTCCGGTTTTGAATTCAGGAATTGACAAGCGGTGTTTATCTGAAAACTTACCTATTTTTTTGGTGGGGAGAGGGAGCAATTAATAATTTGCTTTCACCGTTTTTAAAAATTATTAACACATAATAAAATGAAACAGCTTTTTATAATCGGAATTTTTTGGTTTGAAAATATTTTTGAAATAGTTTATTTACTGTTTTATTCGTCCAAACTAGTGAAATTCTAACTCTAAACATGCGAAAATAGTGAGGGGCTGTTTTCTGATAAACACTGCTTCCCAATTTCTGAATTTAAAACCGGAAGCCGTCATCAAGTAGACTGTTTCTCTTTTACCCCCTCTATTATACAACATCCACACTCAGCTGTATACACAATTAAGATGTGGCTGAAAATTTCTTTTGAGAATTTCTTGAGTCCCCAATGATGTAATTTGATGCAACTGGATTACATAAACTTGTTTCTATGCGCTAAAAATGTTACACTAATTGGATCTGTGCCCGGAAAAATTAAAGAAAGCAAAAAGCACGAATGCCAGGAGTAAATTGATGAGAAAGACTGTTTTCGCAAATGCTAAGCATTTATAAAACGATATAGAAAATATTCTTAAATATAACTGTGTTATATTGAAATGAAAACAATTATCGAAAAAGAAAACAATAAAAACAAATAATTAATGATCAGGTGAATGTGCAGCAGCAAACTCGAGGAAAGAATAATTCAACCATGCACTATCAGAAACTTGGTATAGGTGGAATTTTTATGCCTTATGCACTCGCCGTCTCACTTGGTTTGGTCATGTACAGCGTGCCACCCCCTGCATCAACTCGATAACACACATAGATACCCCAGACACGAGAGGGTGTCTGATAGACTACAGAAGACCTGACTCGATTGCTTATGCTTATGAAGTTACTTGACTGCTTGCAACATGACTGGTATCAACCCTTGGATTAGATCGCATGAATATCAGGCGTTAGAGGTTGCTTGGACTTGCCAACTCTGGAGTCTGGGACATTCGCAGCACCTTAAATACCAAAGCCGGATGATGAGATGTCCTTTTGCAAAACAAAGGTAAAGGTAAAGGTCGCATAGCCTGGACGCGCACGAGTGTCGTTGCCGACATCGCACACTGCCCATGGCCGTAGCGGCGGTGATTTGTTAAGAATCACCGTGTCTAGGGCACATCATATGGAAGATGGAGCCCATCCCTCTCCTTCCGCTGCCTTGAACCTTCTCTGAGTTCTAGTCAGGTACCCATTTACTGCTGGGTGGACAGAGGGAGTTTTCAGACCCGAAAATTTGCATGCCGTGAGTGGGATCGAACCCGGGTCGTCCAGCCCTAAGACAAGTGCTATAACCACTCGTCCACAGGCCCTCCCTCATGGTGCGCATGTTACACTTACTGGGTTTTCAATATGTGTAAGTATCATTACATAACCTTGGCGTGGCTTCTTGCTTTGTTTGGAGATCACATAACCTCTTTCGTTTGGTTGGGCTACAAAAACACATCTACAAAGTACTCGGTAAGCGTCGCTGGTTTCACATGTCTATTAACCCATCTCATGTGTGATACGAGAAAGGGTGAAACACGGTAAACGGTGAACTTGTGTTGATGTTTTAAAACAGTATACGATGCAGACGGGGGAGGGGGTAACGTAGCAGTGCCTCCCATCTTCTCGGGTATTCATTGGAGAGGGTTGCGTCATAATTGAGAAAGAAATAAGATGAGATGTTTATATCTTAGCACTGATTCATCGTTTTGAAGGCTAACTACAGTGTGAGGAACTATTGCTAGCCCTTAATACATTAACTGTTCCTAATAGAATAGCGCACTTCCGGCTGCTGATTATTCTTAATATAAGCATTAAGATTTAACTTACTTCGTAGCTTGTGTAAGAAGCCAGACTGTTAAGAAAACGGCCATGTTTCAATCTCAGCTTGAATTCCTTTTTTATCTTTCCACACTGACGAGCTGTGATACACCGAAACTGTCTGTCTGCATATGAAAATATATATATATATATATATATATATATATTTCATTTAATCCTTCTTGACCGAGACATGTTGTCGCTGCTAAGATAGGAGTCCGTATAGATATTTCGACGGTTGGAGTTTGAATGCCGGTGTGTCTCGTGGCGACGTATTAACAACAAACAAAAACGTTGTTTTGGCTTTCAAAAATATTCTTCTCACTTGTAATTCCATCAACGTTTCAAGTTCTTCATTATTACATACTACGTCGCCATGTGACACGCACCGGCATTCTAACTCCAACAGCCGAAACCTCTAAACGGACCTCATATCTTAGCAGCTACAACATGCTTCATGCTTGAGTTTAGTGGCAAGAAGAAATCCAGGACGACTAAAAACAATGGCAAGATAAGCAGAGAGCTCTCTCGCAGACAGTACTTGATATTCCCAAATGGTCACTCAATTTAGTACTCACCAGGCTCAACGTCGCTTAAATTTGTTGATATTATGGGAAACGGATTATGCCGTATATTAACATCAGTGAAATATTAAAAGTAATATTATTAGTATTTTTGCATTAGTAAGACTACTGTTATCTCACAACATTTCAGAATAAATTACAAAGTAATAATCAGTTTCAAGTGAGTTTAAAGCTTCAATCCGCAGTACAAGCGATACTAAGAACACAATTAAGAATAACTTCTACGTGATAATGGCTGACGGAACGATATCAGTCTATCCTGGTGGATTAAATAAACGGTTCCGTTCAAAATTTTGTACAGATTCCAGACTTCTACATAACAATTCCAAGGGTCAACAAGACACACCTGAAGAAGGTCGGAGGTTACATCGTCCGAAACCCTGTGATAATAACATACAAGATTAAAACAGTAGTCCCAATAACCAAAATAATACAAATTATCAATCCACATCTAAAATATTCTGAAACGTACTATGTTTATGTAGATATTTTGAAGGCGAGTGTATATTTATATTTCTACTATTTATTTTGTGTAATATCTTTGGTTTTGTTCAACGACAATTCGACTCTTTTTCAGTAATTTTAATGCAGAAATATAATACTTACTGTAGCAGCCATCATGCGTGTCTACAAAGAAAAATTGTTAGGTTCGCTCCGTGTGTCGTTCATCAGGGATTGAACCCAGAGCATTCCGCTTACAAGATATAATCTTGTTATTTTTGTGCGATGACAAGAGTTCACTTATACAAATAAGCATTAGTTTGGATGGGCGAATTCTCATTGCGATAAAAAGAGTACGAACTTTCCTCCCAGGGCAGACGGTAAAATTGACGTGACGAGTGAACCATGGTGAGTGTTAAGCGAGAGAAAACAGGAAAAGATTGAGTTGGCGTCGCGTGTGTCAGGTTATTCCGTAGACGAGATTCGTGTGTTTTAGGCAATTGTAAATATAATACGAGTCTGACTTTTGATTTGTTTTGTGTGTATTTTCAACTTTAATTACTACACTTATTATAGACGATTCTTTGTATACAATTAACTGCACATTTTTCCATAGGTGATATAGTATAGCCCCCCCCCCCCCCCAAAAAAATAAATTGCCATCTGTGGAATCGTTAATAAGTATTAGGTGTAATCCCGAAAGGTCTGCAAACTGACTGAGTCTTACTCCCCAATATTTTTATCTATGGGATTTTCTCAAATATAAAATATATCAAAACAATCCCCAGCCTATTCCTAAAGAGAAGAGGGCTATCAGTTCCAAGAGAATAACGTGCCAGAGTTATTGACAATTTGGCATGTCGTATCCAATTTTGTTTATCATTGAATAACAATAAAAAAAAGCTCAGATAGTCATGGCTGAAACTTGGTGGATAAGTTAGGCATTGACTGAAAATTATTTGTACTAGATATTGTTGGATTTGAGAATAGATTGGGAATTTCATTAAAGATTCCATGGGTGGAATTTGGGGGCGGGTCACACTGTATTATACCGTAAATACGATTGGACTCGTCACACTGATTGCATAGTCTGTGAAATTATCCAGTGACCCAATAACGAACCGTATAAGTTATCTATTTTACACCATATCAATAGTTTTTTTAGCCATATTTACTTGCCTCCCCATTAGGACAAAGTTAGACACAAAGTCCGTTTTTATATGTGAGAGATATCCACCTCCCAAAATTATGCACTCTAGATGGGACAACAATAAAATAAATTGACCCAGTCAAAAAGAACTTCTCCTTCTCTGAACGAGGATAGAACAGATATTACAATCCAATACGAGCCCGTAGACCAAGAAGAGTTTTTCAGTATTTTATTACCGAAACACAACTATTGTATTAGTTCATTCGATACGACTTATTGAACACAAGTTGTTATTAACACATATCTGGGGGGATTGCAGGTTCATAATTGTACAAACATTATTAGTGCTAAAGAAGAAGAATCAGAAGAAATCCGAATGGATTTGATCCCGCCATAGCTGATTCCATAGGCCAGTATCCATTTGGCTAAGCACGCACTTTAAATGTTCGGTTCAGCTTGTCACTTCTAAAGTATAGCATCGCTTTTTTGAGTTAATGCCTCAAAAGCGCAATACATATTGTAGACGGTTCATTGTTGACAATTAAGTGCACATTGGAAATTGGGGGTTCATACCTTTCTAAATATTACAAGTATTCAAATGATATTTAGAGATTTAATTTGATTTGAACTCGGTATAACCGATTTCATATTTCGTAACGTTATTCATTAACATGATTGTGCAGTGCTGTGAAATAGAGTCCCACATAAAGGTAGGAGTTTACACATTAGACCGGAAACATTTTAGCTAACAAACACTGACAATCTATAGACGCAATTAAGTCCGGAACAGATCGTCGTCGTACCAAATGCGGAATTATTGCAGGTGTATCAAATGTAAAATAAACAAAAGTACATTTGAATATATCTTTGAGAAAGCTATATGAAAACAAAAACATATATAAAATAATAGTAAAGGATGTGAGGACTATTTGAGCATATATTTTTATAGCTCACTACACACACATCATTTATAACCTTTTTATTTTATTAGAAAAACATTCAGAGGAAGTTGTTAACCTAAGAAGTGAAAAGACATGCAGTCTAAGTTGTTTTCGCTGCAAAACATAGTGATTTAGAAATCAGTAACATTTTACATGTTGTCAGATATTTTGTGCATAAGTTTCAGTTGGAGATAAAGGGATGTAACAGCAACGTGTTCACTCATTTCTAGGTTCTTCTGAAGTACTTAGGGTGATGCACACTAAATATCTGTGATGGTTTTAGGAGTTGTGAGTAGTAAAGGTCATGCCATGCCACCTTACATTTTCTCACGAATGCTGCTGGATACCTTGGTGTTCTTAAAATGGTTGTTAAGCCATCAATAGATTAAGAATGCAATGGAAGGCCATATGTTTTTCAACAAGACCCTGCACATTCTCAAAAACAATTGTAAGCCAAGACTGGTTATAAGAGATTTTTTTACGATCAGGTGACTCCAATACGTGCCCTCTAACTCGCCAGATTTAAATCCTATGAACTATTATGTGTGGAGCGTTTTTGAAAAAAGACTATTCGACATCCTCATGGTACCATAGCTTAACTAAAAGCCGGCATTGTCTAGGTGATGTCCGGAATGAATAGGGACAACTTAATTTCAGCTTGTGTATGGTTTCGAGTCCAAATAGAAGCAGTCGTTTAAGCCAAAGGTGGGTAAATAGAATAATAAGATATCGAAGTATCATCAAGGATATCTGTGTCAATTTGATTTAAATATATACATTTTTTGTTAAAATACTGTATTTTATTTAACATACTAAAAATGTCCTCAATAGCCCTCGCACCCTGTATATTTTTATAATCAATATTTCGAAGTAAAACTCCTTCATCAAGTAAAGACCAGTTAGTGTTTATAAATGTGTTTATGTTCTTTTCTTCATATCCACTGTTCCTGTGTATTCGATGAGAATTCCGCATTTCCAAAGATGAACTTCATCAGTCGCAGGAAAAATTCACAGAAGACTGCAACAAAAGCAAAAGGAGACCAGCCTTGACTATGCGTATAGGAAAAGGGAATGTTCTGGTCAGTTAGAAGCATAGTTTTAGTATGAATAATATATATTTAGAAAACCATATCGATGCATACATTGGAAACAAAATAAAACCGGATAACACATTGTTAAGATTGGTAGTATTTTTAAAAACAATATTTCAGCGTAATCAGAACGTTACGTGTTCATATAACGTAAGGGTCATTATAAAATGGAAGCTTGGTCTTCACATGGACTGTAAGACAAACACTTATGATATTTTTTTATAAAAGATTCATCAAATGAAAGGAAAACAATAATATATGTATTTATTTAAGTGACTTACACCGTTGGGTGTAAGTTGCCGAAATTTTAGACAATGTAGAAAAAAAATAACAGAGTAATAAAGCGTCTAGGCTGCCGAAAGTCTTCTTAGAGCAATATATATTCAAGTGAAAATAAACTTGCCTTGGCACCTAGGCGGTAGAAGGAGGAGAGGAGCCGTCTTTCTTCGTTGGTGCTTGGGAGCTCTCTGCCTGACCTGCATTCCCAAAAGGGCTAGAAGTAGTTCTCCAGAGTTCTGGTTTAATTTAATACGCCCTGGAGTTAGATTTGTCCTCATGTGATGAAATCACCTCGGAGTCGCTGCTCTCCGCAAGAAGAAAGAAATGCCAATGTTTATGACTGCTACACATTTTGTTTACACAAATTAAATATTTGTTGTGTTAACTTTTACCTGTAACTCAAAATTGGACAACAGCAGAAGAAACGAGGGGAATAACTCATGCCTGTAGTTCAAGTACTTGATATTTCGAGACTAGAGTTATCTCCCTTTCATCAGATAATTTTGACGTCACAGTGATTGGATCATCGCATGCAAGTCATCACTGTACACGCAAAAGAATAGGGAGGCTGAAATCATTTGGAGAGGAATGAGTAACAGTTGGCCACTGGTCAGCTCCTTTGAACCCTCGGCAGATGATAGACGTATAAATTACTCTCTTTTCCTGCTTCTCACCTAATTGTCTTTGGCCGTCCGCTATTTAACGCCAGCAAGACAATAGCAAACTGATTGATACTGACACATCCCAGTATTATAGAGCTATGACCGTTATCATGTATCGATTAGGATTGGCCAGCGACCAAGCACAGTCATTCTCATGCAAATATCAGTTCAATGGATCTTCTTGGCTCCTGTCTCTTGTATAGGACGAGAATGACGAAAATAGATTAATTAGATTGGAGACTTATTCTTCAGCAGAAAAAGAAATAACATATCCAATACAAAATGCAACAAAGAAAATAAATGAAATAAGAATTAAAAACTCATTGGATGTAAATAACTCTGTAGCTGAAGCTTATTCAAAGAATTATTTTGAATCTAAGTTATCATTGAAATATTTTTCATTTCATTCCATCTTACTGAATCTTAAACCGTCAGTCACAAAAGAAGAAAAGCAAAAACGAAAACAAATTGGCATGAAGCAAAATAGCAGTGTCATTGCCAAAATCTCTTTTCTTTTTCACATTTTTGGTCTGTTTTGATAGGAATTCTGCTATTCTTATACAGATATCTTTACTTCTGTCTGAGAATTTTATCATCTATCAATACTCAACCATAATGATACATGTTATGTCTCTATTTCAATATATATATATATATATATATATATATATATATATGAATAAAAATAAAAATATAAATAAAAATAAAAATCCTGAGAATGCCCGTTAAATAGCAATTACATACAAAGTAACGTCATGTACGCTTGTACTGTTAAACAATTCCTCCCAAAACACTATTATTGCGAACAGACACCAACGTACAAATCTCCCCTCACCCTATAGCTCTTCACATCCCCAACTCTTTGTATCAAACGGCACTCTAAATAACACCTCTTGCACTAACCAACCACCCCCGCTTACTAATAATAACCTTGATCTCACCCCTCAAATTCTCTCATCTTCTCCAACTAACAATTCCAACTTAACTTTGGCCCAGAACTTGAACGTAGAAACCCAAAACACTCCCGATACTATAAATAACACATACTATAATAACAACCCATACAAAATACACACTTACATTGGGGCAAGTGCCTTCCCCATCAAAACCCGAATCTCAAACCATATATACTCTTTCAAACGCAATAATAACAATTCCACTGGCACCTCTCTGTCGAATCTAATAAAAAGCTTTAACAGTAAAAACATTGGACAATATTAAAAAGGTCTAAATTCTACACTCCAGAATCCGCTTTCTGCCAACTATGTACATTAGAAACATTTATGATAGCTACAGCAGCTAAAAGCAAACATATTATTAACTTTAAAAATGAACTCATCTCAAATTGCAGGCACAAGCGAAAATTTAAATATATCAATTTCATTACTCCCTCTGGCACCTCTCCTCCCAGCCAACAACCCTCTCTCTAACATTAGACTAATTCTTAAATTCTATAATTTGTTAATGTTTTAGCTCTTAACGTTTCCAACCTTACAAATAACCATCACAATAACATAGCGCATTCCTCCCCTGTGCACCTAATAACTCTATTAACTCATAACACTTAATGTGAATTGAGAACTACTATTACTATCCTCCACTCCACTAATCCTTAAACGTTTCTAATTCCTATTCCCCTTTTTTCAATTATTGACCAACCCTCGTACACACTCATCCATTGCTTTTTTTATCGCACTTATATTCGATCCATCCACTCTGTATACGCTTCGCTCTACCGACATTATTTTTCTCATAGATTCAATTACTCTCACCGTTAAACTACGTTCCTTGGTTACTCCTATAATGGTCCATTTGCCTCCTTAAAATCTATTTATAATTTCAACACACTAGTCCATCACTTAGGTTACAAAATTCAACCCAATCCTACCCCATAATCTTTATACTAGAACTTACGCTGTTCCCAATCCTGATTTCAGTTAAACATTAAAGTATCTCATTCAGTCATGCGTGTAATATTTAACTAACTGAGAATTCTTTAAAGTCTTTAAAATTAAACTCTGAAGTACTAGTTTTTGTCCGAACTATTACATATTTACACGTAAATTTCAGATTTCTAATCGTCTGAACCCTAATTTCCCAATTCGAACCTTTTTAAACTTTCTGAATTATATATAGGTTTGTATGAACTCCGTTTTAATTACGGGACCCCCTTTCAGAACTACTTATCTACTGAACTGAAACACTTCTGTTTTAGCTTATGATCACCGACCCTAACTCACATCGGTGTATTGCTTACTAGCAGTAAGAAGTAAACAAACAAACCCTTCCATTTCTCTTCTCCCAGCATCAGCCATAGTTCATTTAACTAACCCTATCACTCACCTGCTTTATCTCTACCCTTTCCCCCACTTCTTTATTTGGCGTCGTCTCCGACCAGAGCTCTATCGCTTTTCTTAGACTCGATCAAAGTCACTACTTAAATTCCCGACTGCCTGCGTTTAAGTTACACATTTCAAACTCAACGTATGAAAAACTACTTTCATTCTCAGTCCACGGAAGTATTTTAAAATGCCCCTATTCTCAAAATTACATACGAATAAGTGCGTTCTATCTACGATTGAACTAAAAATCTTTCTATTGGATTTACTTAATTCTGAACATTTTCAACGCTGCCTTCACGAAACCACTTTTTTATCTTTAAATCTCCATTCACCGGACACCTTATCAACGGACATTCACCAACTGAACAGAATCCATATTTTTTTACACGCATACTCTTACTCTCCATTACTTTATATTTTTTCAAATTCTGAATTGTGGCTTTCCACTGCCAACTTATCCATCTATGTAAATCCTCTGATGCTAAGATTTTTATCTATGAAAATCCTTGTATTAACGAAAGAAAAATAAATATGTTTTTTATCGAGTACACCTTGCATTGAATAATCGAAGTTGAAATAGATTTGTCATTTGTACATCTTTATCTCTCTTCCTTCATTTATCTTTATATATATATATATATATATATATATATATATATATATATGTGTGTGTGTGTGTGTGTGTGTCTGTGTGTGTGTGTGTGTGTGTCTGTGTTTGTGTGTGAAAAGATGACAGACGGAAAGTGCAGGAGAAAACAAAAACAAGAGATTTTTTGACCGGTTTCGTTCGTGGAGAACGTCTTCAGAAAATGAAAAATACAAAAATAATTTTATTTTATATTGAAGGCACACACATGGGATGACGGAAAACATTATCTGATTGGATCATATGAGATGACATTAAGTGATGTTGGGACATGATAAGTAGGTGACACATTCTTCTAAGGCGGGGGGGAGGGGGAAAAAGGCGGCAGAGAATCAAACTACGGTGAACAAAAAGGGGGAGGGGGGGCTTAAATTGATACACTTGAAGTTAGCACCTAAAAATTAAAAAGAAATAAACAGGGATGGGTAAGATAATTTGTCAACAACAGGTTTTTAAAGAGCAATTCATGAAAATGAAAAGCTGAGGTGGAGAAATGTGTGAAAAAAGAAAACAAAAGGGAAAGACAAGTTAAAGGTTAGGAGAAAAACAAAAATATAAATGGGATTTAAAAATAGAGAAATAAGGGCTAAATTAAAGAGAGATGTATTAAAAAGGTTACATTATAAATGAGAGCTTGCTATAATCATAAACATATAAAAATATATGAACACACAAACACGCACACGGCGATGCGAAAGTCGTCAGCTGATTCGTTAGTTAAATCATGTAAAATAGAAGGATTTAAATTTAGCTATTAATTGATAAAGATATACTCGTGAGGTTACGCGTATAATGTAAAGCCACGATATATAGGGGCGCTCATACACCTGTAAGATGCATCAGCGGCAGCGAATGTTGTTTTGACGTATCTAGTCTCGATTGGACAAAAGCTCACAGCAGCGGTTTCTTTCAACCAATCACAGCACAAGATATATTTATTTCCAAAGTGCGCGCGTATTATTAAATTTCAAACACACAAACTTCTTTTCTTTTTCAGAAAACACAATTGCGCACGTCATAATCCAACTAACGCCCTATTTTACTGAAAGCTCTCGACAATTAACAAACACATAACGAGAGACTTTTACGAACTCCTAAACATAGCGACAGCAGACACACACTGCTAAACGAACGCATGTACACATTTCATACACACACTCTCTCTCACTCGCAGATCAGACAAACCAATATATACACATCTACAAGGTCTACTCATTGTACACACACTGCCCCACGAAAACTCACAAGGTTACGGCCGAAATGAACAAATTTACTTAATCTCTTTTTACATGCAAAATAACTCTTCATTCAGTTATGATGTACTCAGACCCTGAACTCGCAATTCTTACGAACCCTTACTTTTTGCATTGTCTCAACAAGTTGTTAATAACAATTATTCTGTACGGATAGACTTTGCAATTCTTTCATTTGATAATGTATTATCTTTAACAGTATATAGATAGATGTTTCCTTTCAATTCCACAATGACAAATGCAATTATTTAATCATTATATTGTTAAGTATGCAATTGTAATATACAGAAAATAGTTTTCAGAAAGCTTTGATTCCCTGATTATGAAAAGATTAAACTAAACTTTTAGATGTCGGTTCAGTTTGCTTTGTAAGTTTAACGTAAACTTACCGCCACAGAGATTATATTTCTTGAGTATTTCTTCTCCATCTTGATTTTATTTAATATTTTGCGCACAAAAAACTTTAGATAACTATATCGATAAGATATCAAATTCTCAGATTATTAAAAATTTTTTTAGAAACACTTTATTTTACTTAATTGATTACTTACTTGGATAAAAACTGTCATCCTTTCTTTTGATAAACTCATATCTTCAACATTGGTGAACCGTGTGTGGTCTCTTTGAACATTGGTGACCCCGATGTGTGGTCACTTCAAAATAGGCTACCATGAGTGCGATATCTCCCACACACTCTATTGGATATTCGAGCTACAAGAAACTCATGAATAAGGAAAACGGATCGATAAATAAACATGTTGTAACCACCTGTTCGGGGGTAGAAAAAAAAGCATCCTCTTATTCTAGGTACATCAAAGTAATATCATTAGAAGTGCTGTCATCACTCAGAGAACCTGAAGCAATTGCATATCGAAACCAACGTAAATGATAGAATTCCATGGAGAAAGTCACTTTGTTCGGCCATACACAATGTGCAAACCACATTTAATGTGGAAATGGCACATTAATAGCATATATTTTGTAGGAGTAACTGTAGTGAAGTGGATATGAATAATGAGTTGTTCATTGCATCCGGTGATAGTAGCTGCCCACGCTAATCTAAGCGCCGCCGACTTGTATGTTGTGTCTGCCGTATAACGAGGACAATGACTATCCAAAACAAACATTTGTAGACAAAAATCCAGGATAACGAAGTGAACCGCGCCCGGGTATGCAAATGATTCATTTTACTGACCAATCAATAGCATTTTGGGTTCGAAGTAAGCAGGCGTACAGCAAATTCAGCGACTAGCTTGTCGCCCAATTCTAGTCGGTTTCAATTGTGATGTTTTGTTGTGATAACCAGTGTTAGTTAGGGGCGGTATGCGTTGAAGACTTGTAGCCTTTGGTCCGTTTGTCCATCGAAATGTAAGCTGTTCGACATTTACTTTCTGTATGTTTCGCTACCTGTCTTATGGGATTCAGTGGAGGAGCAATACCCTGGTATGGTTTTATTTACTCGTCTGACACGCTCATGTTTGAAAGCATTTTCTTTGGTCTTACACATTTTAAATGCCAAGTTTAAAATGCAATATTCCTATGCATCCACGTAGCAATTCGTCATTTGCTTGATTTAAGTCTGAAATAAACATTTTAACGATAACCGCGCAGATCGAACGGACGTATTTTAAGAGTATCTGTTTTCGTCTTTTCTTCTATTGACTGTCTGTACGTATGTAGCCTTTCTGGTGTGTTGCTTCATTAGTCATGACAAGCATTCTTTGGTTCCTAATGGTTTCATCTGCATAAATGACCGCTTCTAATCTCTGACCTATTCAATTACGTTTCCACTCCTCTGATATGTCTTTGATCATCCTCAGCACTTCCATTAAAATTTTATTCTGATTCAATTCTGTCGACTCAAGCCGAACAGATTACAGCATAATAGCAGAGTTCTACTTTCGCATCTCCTTTAAACCTATGTACTCCTAAAAGTCTGATAATCTTGCTTGTTTGCAAATTGAATGTATTAGATGGTGGTAAAAAAGGAAGTGGCGAGAGCAGAGGAATAAAGCGTAAGTGGGTGGGGGAGAAGAGGAATATAGAGTGAGGGAGTTTGGGATAAAAGGAATAGGAAGTAAGGGAAGATGGGGAATAGAGAGTGAGGAAGTTAGGGAACAGAGAAATAGGAAGGAACTCCCCCTACCTATTTTTCTTTTCTCCAACTCCTGTTGGAAGAATAAATAGTTTAGTAGTATTAGCATGAGAATAAAAGATGACGTAAATAAAATAAAGTTGCAATAATGAGTAAACCTATAAATGATTGTCTGTCAGGTCAATCACCATAGCAGCAAGTGTTTTAGTTTGTCGACTTAAATATAGTTTTATTAATCATCAGCAAGGTTTGAAACTGTAAAACAGTGTGTTTATTTGTTGTCGTAACTGACATCTCGGATGTTTATTTTTGAAATCTCGCTAATATTCCCTACATTGGAAACATACAATAAGATTATTATCTAATTCATTCGGTGTACTACGACACTATTCATCTGCATATTTTCGAATCACTTAAGGGAACAAATGCATACACTAATGTAGAATCTACCAAAGTTTAGCGAACGTGACATGAGCCGTCTAGTTAAAGTTTAAATTAAATTCTATAACGCCTCCAAAATAGTTTCCCTCAGTGACAACATTTTCTAGCGGGAAATTGAATTACTTCTTTTAAATACCACACAAAAATCGGCATTAGTTAAGTTAGTACTATGTAATTCTGTGAGAAATTAGACATCTTCTCTTTCATTACGTTTTATGCCAAATGAGTTTTACAATGCCATGTTGAAAGTCTGAACGTTTTTATTCAGTGATGACGCTTTCGTTAACCAAAATGTTTAAAATGACATGTTTGCATTCTGTAATCTCATGTCTATGCTGCTTGATGCCTTTGTCCAAACGAATTGCTGTTAAACATCTCTCTCACGCACAGACATATTACACTCACAGACAATTCATATCTTTCGATTTTATTAACTTTGACACAGCAAATATAATGATTTTATGTTATTTCTTTCATATAATTGTATGCAATCATATGATTTTGTAGAGAAAATACTGACATCCGTTTTTCTTTTTTATCCCGAGTAGCATATCAACAACGATGATGGTAGCCTCGACGACTACGACGGTAGTACGAATACAGCTGAGCCGTTTCCCGTATACATTACCAAAATAGTTACCAAACTTGAAACTACTTATTGAATTGTTCACTTACAGTTATAAACCATTTCATAGTTGTATGTTAGCGGTTCAATTTATTATTAAATAACTCAAATAACATTACGAAAATATCGAAAGACCATTTTATCTCTTATTATCTATGAGAATAAATGCGACATTTTGAAATTATTTTCACATTTATGTGTAAATAAAATAGGTACTAGTATTCTCAAATTATAAATATACTAGATTTAACTGAAATTTAAATACAATTCTTATGTTTAGAGATTAATTCGTCATCTCATTTGCATAACATTTGTAAATTCGATTTTCATGAATAGATAAGTATGTTTTATTTTTATTAATTTTATTGTATTTCTTGGCTAAGTACACACTAGTTTTACAAGAGTAAAATGCAGCCTGACTACCTTATATAATATAAATTCTTATTCATTTCCGTACTAAAAACGTAATAACCAATATAAAATGTAATAAAATAACTTAACACATGTCAACATAAACGGATACAAAAAACACATCGTAAATCCTCAACTGAAAAGCTTTCTCAAAATATGTCCTGTTTATTTTATCATATGTTTTGTATTTTGCTCGAAGTTTGGTCAAATAGAAACTATCTACTTTAACATGGTCGCCGTATCTGATATCGGAAATTATGAACCGGTGTAAATCCAAATGAAATCTCTAATTATATTTTGGACCGGATTTGTTAGGGTGGGTGGGGGTCCAAATAATTTGTATCCAACAATTTGTTTAATTAACAAATAATAAAATCAAAATGTTTATTATAATTTGAATGTTTTTCTTATTTTCAAAATATTGTTTATTAGTTTAATTATGAATTATTAGCCAAATATTATTATATTATAAAGTAAACAATTATTTACCAATAATAAATTCAAACTGTCTTTTATAAATGATAAAAATGAAAGCTATGTGGCCTAAAATATTTAGAGATTTCTGATTACAGATACGGCGGCCATGACGATATGAATATTTTCTAATTTACCCGAATGTTATTTTATTTAACTTTTTTAAAGTACATTTTTAACATAGTATGGTACAAAATATACACGAATACAATCATTAAAATAAATAATTCTACAGACCTCTCGCCATTTTGTGTTTATTTATATAAAAATCTGTTTTTACTTTCGGTTTGTATGTTTCTAATCATTATTTCCTTTAATTAAAATATGTAATTTTAGGAGCAAAATATTTTTCGTGGAAAAGTGTAAAAAATATTTTATTAACAATTCCTATTTATTTGTTGGATGTAAGATGAAATAAATGTTAAGTGTAAAAAATATTTTATTAACAATTTCTATTTATTTGTTGGATGTAAGATGAAATAAATGTTAAGTGTAAAAAATATTTCATTAACAATTTCTATTTATTTGTTGGATGTAAGATGAAATAAATGTTAAGTGTAAAAAAATATTTTATTAACAATTTCTATTTAGTTGTTGGATGTAAGATTAAATAAATGTTAAGTGTAAAAAATATTTTATTAACAATTTCTATTTAGTTGTTGGATGTAAGATAAAATAAATGTTCAGTGTAAAAAATATTTTATTAACAATTTCTATTCATTTGTTGGATGTAAGATGAAATAAATGTTAAGTTTGAAAAATATTTTATTAACAATTTCTATTCATTTGTTGGATGTAAGATGAAATAAATGTTAAGTGTAAAAAATATTTTATTAACAATTTCTATTCATTTGTTGGATGTAAGATGAAATAAATGTTAAGTGTAAAAAATATTTTATTAACAATTTCTATTAATTTGTTGGATGTAAGATGAAATAAATGTTAAGTGTAAAAATATTTTATTAACAATTTCTATTCATTTGTTAGATGTAAGATGAAATAAATGTTAAGTGTAAAAAATATTTTATTAACAATTTCTATTTATTTGTTGGATGTAAGATGAAATAAATGTTAAGTGTAAAAAATATTTTATTCACAATTTCTATTTATTTGTTGGATGTAAGATGAAATAAATGTTAAGTGTAAAAATATTTTATTAACAATTTCTATTTATTTGTTGGATGTAAGATGAAATAAATGTTAAGTGTAAAACATATTTTATTAACAATTTCTATTCATTTGTTGGATGTAAGATTAAATAAATGTTAAGTGTAAAAGTATTTTATTAACATTTTCTATTTATTTGTTGGATGTAAGATGAAATAAATGTTAAAAAGCGACGCGGATTCGTCTTACTCCTCTGAATTTTTTGTAATGTTTTTAATTCCCTAGAGTACTATAAATTGAGCAGCAACGTTTTAGATTATTATTTTTTTGCACATACCTGGTAAATAAGGGATTAGCTTGTAACCGAAATTGTACTTGGAGACATTTTTGGAATTTCCCCTATAATTTGATGACAGATTCCTGCTTTAGACAAATAAGAAAACAAAGACTATTTAATCACAGAAGGTTTTGGCATTTACGCCGATCCGATATTTTTAATACATCACACCTAATAGCAATCTGCTTACGAATCCAATCATACTAATTACCATCAATAGAAATCACTGTTAAAATCTACTTGCTTATGAATGGTTTGACTGTATCATTCGATAGAAGAGTGTCTCTGCTAGCACTCATCGATATGCAGCTAACTCAGTCCATAGTGTATAAGTTTCCTTGTAATCTACTCAATCCAAATGTTTTGTAATGTTACATTTGAATGATTCAACCACATAATACTAACAACACATAAGCAGCTTATGACCTAATACATATAATTGCAGATAGCTTTCTCGATTTTAACATAAATAAGATCATCTGCTCATTTATCATTTGACTTTGTGGTTTGTAAATAATGGAAATGTAACATGATGGGATGGTAGACGTATCATTTTGCCATAAGTTACTGACAAAATCATTGAAACTATAAAAAACGTCGAATCCTTTTGTTTAAAATTTTTTGAAACTCAATTAGTTTAGTCATTTTGAAAATGCAATTTCGTGTTAAGATTTTGTTTATGCTGTCTCGGATCAAATAGTTTATAAAAAAATTGGTAAACAAATTGAATTCACAAAAATAACTGAATCAGAATTATCTTTGGAGTTGTAAATATAGTGAACAATTCGACGAATTTTCATGTACGTAATCGGCCGAAATATGATACAAAAGGAGGTATAAGGGAGGAGGTGGCATTTAAAACAAAATAATTTCATTGAGAGACAATGGTTAAAAACAACCCTCCTCTCCTCCTACTTTCTATTTACAAACCACGATATGGAATGAAAATGACCATCGACAATTGTCTTATATATATATATATATATATATATATATATATATATATATATATATATATATATATATATATATATATAGTAAAATTGAGAAAGCTATGATCTCTAAAATTAATTTAGGCATAGATTATAATGTTGCACGTTCGCTTACCGAGCGTGTATAAACAATTATACAGTCGTTGATAACCGAGGTGTCTGTTGACCACTATAGCGCAGATGTCAATGTATTTTGTTAAAAATAGGGAAGAGCATTCAACAGAAATAATCAGAGGGGATCGTTTCTTACGTGCGAGTGGGAGGACAGCTAGCTAGATAGATAGACGGATAGCTAGTTTCGTTACACATACCTACATAATCACGTCTTATCTTCTTGAAGTGCCGCCAGTAAAGATACAAACTATCTCCGTCCGGAAGTCACGTGGTTTCGTTGACTTCTGTTCTTGGGTCACCTCTGACCCATAGGTGTCACACAAACTTTCCTATTCAAACAACAGTCCTGGTTATGTTAGAACAAGCTGCCTTTCAATCTTATGCTTCGCTAGTGTTACGTGATTCCGTTATTCAAATACAACATTAATAAACATTTAAATTGAGTAGATTAAAAGAATAATAATACACTTTTTACTGAATCGACTGCGTATGAATGGGTGGTAGCAGGTGATACTTTTATATGGAATGGTACAGTCAAGTGATTTATAAGACGGTGATTTCTATTCTTCGTAATTAGTATGATTGGAATCTAAATACTATCCTTATCAGGTGTGATGTCAGAAAGATATCAAATCAGCGTCAATGCTTAAAGACTACTGTGATTAAATAGTTAAGAGATGTTCATTTTCTTATTAGCTTCAATGCCAAAATTTGTCATCAAATCATGAGGAAATGCCAAGAGTGTCGACAAAGAATTTCATCATAGGTTATTATCATAGGCAATTGAACATTTACAAACTTGGCTTAAAAACCTATCTGATATACGAAATAATGCAAACTGTATAAGTTTGTAAATGCCCCATAGCCTAGCCCTTCAAAGCGCAATATTTAATTCTGTTTTGACGTAATCACCTGGTGTAGATCGAACCATGTATTTCTTTGTAAAAATATTTTGAATCAATTTAAAGGAAAACATAATTTTTCCGGATCAGTATTCTACTTTTCTTAGAGGAAGAGAAAGATAATATTCTCCTACATATAGACGTACTCTTCGACTAATCTCCAAACACCCGGCACGTTTTCAGATAGAAACCGTCTCGGTTCTCCGCAATAAATGGAACTGATAATATCAAAATAAAAAAATATCATTCTACAATGCTACAATGTGACATTATTTTTCTATTTTTAATAAATAAAATAATACTTTCTAATCGATAAAAACAAAAAAATAGAATTTTAACAAGAATTATTTCTAACATGCAGAATAATAAAAATGGCATTTGAAAAGTCTCATTTGACCAAATAGTTTGTTTTACTTCATCCGTTTTTATTTAAATCAACGTGAAACTACTTTTTAAATGTGTAAATAATATAAAACTAATAGATGGTTTAATAAATTTCAAATAGGATATATACGAGCAGGTCAGGTTGGTAAATGATATTTTTATTATCGAATTTAGAATTGCTAAAACTATACATTTAAAAAGTTAAATTCGAGTGATGTATGTAGATACTTTCAACTCTAAGAAAGCGATGTCGATTTATACACTGTTATTATTTCTTATCGAATTATATTGCACATCGTCCCTGGCCCAATCGATAAACATCCTAAGCCGAAGTAGCGGTTTCGCCACCCGTCGGAGATACCAATATTTTGGAATTTTCTAATAAATTAAAGTAATCCTTACACACTTATATA
The DNA here is from genome assembly GCA_963556195.1 of Sepiola atlantica. Taxonomy (NCBI): domain Eukaryota; kingdom Metazoa; phylum Mollusca; class Cephalopoda; order Sepiida; family Sepiolidae; genus Sepiola; species Sepiola atlantica. The sequence goes on along the minus strand of OY744533.1, from coordinate 30,361,687 downwards.
CAAATACCTTTTAGCTTTGGCAATTACAGATTAAATTATTATTTTTTAGTTAATATTAATTAAATACGTTTAGAAATAAAAATGAAATCGAGTAAAATAAAACATCTAAAAAATAATTTAATTACGAAATTAAATCCACCAGATTTCTTTGTAATCGAGTCAGCTATTTTAATCGTAGTTGAAAAATAATAAATTACTGTTTTAGCCTTTGTAATTTGAAAGCATTTAAACTGTTTAATAGAAAGTCATTTCTGGCTTTAAAATTTGACGCAAATCCTCATGTACTAAAAGATTGAAAGTCTATTTACATCCAATAATTGTATAAATAGATTAATATAACATTAACTTTGTGAACCTTGTTCGATAAGCAAAGACAAAAGAATATTTTTTGTAAAAATATTAACTGTTGATTGGATAAGAATCTTAGTACACGAATTTTATTTCAGCCAATCGAAATCGCAGAGAATATACACTTTCATACCTTAAAAATAGACATTGAAACATTGGCTTTATCCGCTGGGAGCTACCTATCACTCAAGCCAAGCCCAAGAAATATTCGACACAGTCAGCTCGAGATCTTCCACTGTGTGAATCCCTTTCGCTTCACTGCCGGAAATAAACTTAGACTGTCAAGTTACTGCTAATCTAACTCCCTGCCTAACGAGCACTTCTCATAACGAGACGCCTTTATTTTCAGGGTCAGCTTAAGACTGTTCATTATCAGTGACTGTATATTCGGATATTTCTCCAAATTCGTTCCCTGCTGTCAATTTAATTTAGTTTCGTATGAATAGACTATGTCATTCTTTCTGATATTAGGCTTTTTATCTACACCTTAACATAATTAGGTATAGTTTTATTACAATTTGGTTTAATTTATAATTTTAGAACCAACCATAACGTAGTAATTAAACTTAGTTTTATTATTCATTCACTTTTCAGATCGTTGTAAGGAATGAATCTACTCATGGGCATCCATGTGCTAGTCAATTACTGACTATTTCAAAATCGTTTTCTCTAACCTATCACGTGATGTGTTCGGCCAATCATGACTTGGTATTTCGTAAAATTTAGATACGTTTATGCTGCATGTAAGTATAGACGCTGGATCATGTATAAAACGTGCCTTTGCGTCTTTTTTAGAAGTAAATAATAATACAAAAAGTTTAATCTTTCCATTATTCCGAAATAATTTTTCTTAAAAATATGTTGTAACTCGCACGGCTACCCGGCGTTTCCCGGGAGATCAGTAAGTAATTTATTTTATCAATAACAATTGGTGTTCATACTGTTGTCATACCAGAGGTACATCTTACTGTAAAAACCGGAACTACTAATTTAGGTATAACTTACAACGCCCCCCCCCCAAAAAAAAAACAAATACGAGAGTTAAATCTTACTTCAAGAACAAATACGCAAGATAAGTTTTACTTAAAAAAATAACTCCCCTTCTCTCTCTCTCTCTCTCTCTCTCTCTCCCTCTCTCTCAACTGTAAATAAAGCATATGTGCGCTCGTAGATCGATTCCTATCTTAGTCACGACAATATTAAGAACTAAGGAATATTTTTGTGTCCATTAAAATGAAATTAATGTTTTGCTTTATTTTTATTACTAAGTCATTAAGATTAAGCCTCCTCTCCTTTGCTTATAAAAATTAAATTGCAATACGTGAGTATTATTTCCCTTCTTTATTATAATCATTGATTATAAAGATTAAGATTAATCCTCCTTTCCTTTGCTCATAAAATTAAATAGACATACGTGATTATTGAAGCTAGCCGGACACACGTAAGTTTTATTATTTTGTGATTACACATTGATTATACGTTCATCGAAAAATGGGGACTTACTTTAACCGGTGTTCCATTTTCACAATCCCTGTATTCTTTTACCCGAAATATCTAATCTTTTAAAGCATCTGCCCACAAATAATGAACTCTATTATCCCTCCTTTTTTTAACAGAAAATAAAAGAGAAAAGAAGCAGCGAAATAACGGTGATAAAATGAATGGAATGCTTTATTGGAGAATATTTCTAAAAACAAAACAAACCCAAAACAAATATTGTCTAAGAAACATGTGTGATAAATAGCTAATAAGCAGGAGAGAGCCGCACGTTTGTCATCGTGACATCGGCAGGTGCTCTTTGGATTAACATCATCTCCAAGATTTAATGGAATTTAAGATCTGACACTTTTCATACACCACCCCCTATAAAAGACTAAGACTTTTTTATTTCCAATGTATTTTGCGTAAAAATAATTAAATTAATAACAGTTAAGCTAATTTCAATTCAATTAAAATACTCTAAAGCTTTTAGATGAAATCAGGAAATCAAGCATGGCAGATCAAATATGGTAAAAAAATGTTTATCAACACGCTTTGTGATAAGTTTTAAATAATAATAATAATAATAATAATAATAATAATAATAATAATAATAATCATAATCATAATCATGATCACACCCATGATTGAATATCCGTTTGCAGTAATACACGTTTACAAGAAAAGGTACACAGATATCACAATGTTAGATATTGAGCGAGTAGGTCACCCAATACATAATTTTAGATCCTCTAATATATAATTTTTCGTCCCCTAATATATAATTTTTTGTCCCCTAATATATAATTTTGCTGGTTGAGAATAACAGGAAATAGGACCCGTTGAGGGGTTAGTTAAGGTCAACTTCATGATTTCGTGTTGAGAGTTGCTTAGCCTGAATGTACTGGAAACGGATATGACGTCATGGGAATTCAAGAGAGAGGGTAATTGAAACAAGAGCCTGTTTAGAAGCAAGCAAGGCATTCAGATGTGTAAATAAATGGTCTGATAAGATATAACTAACTAGTTATTTCGATCCCTTTGTCTCACTGATCATTGATTTGGAACGAAGATCGCGTTAAATAAATGACTCTTATTTTCTATTAGTTTTGTGACGAGTTAGTCTTTTTGAAAGTATAGAATAAAAAGATTAAATTACAGAACAGCAGTCCTTCAGTCTAGGAGGAGCACATACAGGAGAAACGACCGGTAATCAAAGTATTGCAATGTACTGTGAACTTGAATGCTTTTGCAATAATTACAGCAATTTGGTTGCTGCGTATAAGACACAATGTTGAGTACGAAACAACAGAAGTAAATAGTCACCACCACAAAGTACATTTTAAATAATTATTTTATACCTAAAATAAATATAACCTGTTTTAACTTTTGTTTATACCTAGATTTTTCTATTTTAGGTTCAATATATAATTACTGCCTCATGCTAGGAACATTATATAATTCAACTTGGCCTTTTGGCTAATAACAAAGTGCAGTATCTGTTCTGTCGTCGGTCAGTGAAGACTAGACTGAGGCAATTTTAATTTTTGTTCCAATCATAAGTGCCCTTTACGGGGTGCTGGATTTTCCTCACATGAAAAAAAAATATTTGTGCCTAACTTTGCCCTAGTAGGGGCTACGTAAATATGAATATGGGGAATTACAGGTTTCTGAATTGAAGTAAACTTGCATTATGGATCAATATGAGATCAATTAGTCAGCCCAAATGATGACAAAACCTTTCAAACCCACTTTCTATTGCAAAATGTACTCCAGATGGTAAGGAGTGCACATAATCTCGTCTAGGCCATCTATGCCCCTGTGTCAGCATCCTGCATAATGTTAAATGAACTCTTGAAAATTACCCTCGTTGCATGACCTCTTACATAGAGAAAAATGTTGATGCCAGTCCCAACACACCTGTTCGATATCTTCACAAAATAAGCTACAGTGGCAGAGCTGCAATGAAGAAACCACTTTTTCGTTCAACCAATATAAAGTGGAGAAAAGATTGCGTTCACGAAATGGTTGAGAAACCTATGCCATTTTGGAATACTGTCATACTCTTTGAGTGGTCGCGATTTGCTTTATTTTCAGATAATTGTAGAGTGTGAGTCTAATCAAAAGGGATTGGAATAACACTTGATCTTTTGGGTGCTCTTCTATGGCATCCATCACTACCACATAATCAGGATGGATAACTTTGCACTTTCAGTCAATAATCCTCGACTCCTTTTCTGAAGTGGCAGGACCCCTCTGCCATTAAGTAGGTATGTAGCACTGGTGCCACCTACATATTAATACTATCAAGCAAAATTCTTTTCCTGGCTTACGTTCCTCAAAAGTAGAGTGAGCCCCACTGTGTTTTGCGCCCTGTTTGTATCTGCTACACGATTTATGGTCCATCAACCAGCGCTCTTTAGAATACAACTACTTTTTAAAAAAAGTTGTAGAAATAAAACGACAGTTGTAGACTGTGAGACTGGATAGTCTGTAATTAGGAGTTTGTCATTAAAAGATTACAGTAAGCAGTGACACCTGGTGGTTATTGTCTTATGGGACGGAATGCTATTGGAAGTGATTGTTGTTCAGTGCTAGTTGGGGTACAGCTACGTCTATCAAATATGTTTCCATATTGTATGGGAATATAATATGAGTCATTATTTATGGAAGATAAGAACCGTTGCCACACTACTAAAAATAGACAATCTTGGTTGTATCAAGATGGGATTAAAGAAAGTTCCGTGGTCAAGTCAGTCGCTAAGTACGGACCTTATCGAACACCGCTGGGCCATATTAGCTTGAAACCATTATCAAAAACAGAACTTTTATGGTTGTGTTGTGAAACATGACACGAAATCTATTAAACTAATCTTCATGAACAGATCACCAGTGTGTCTAAATGGGTTCTTGCATTACAAATGGAATGCCAACTATGTATGAGTAAGTAAATAGTAAATATGAGTAAGTAAATAGTAGTGCTTAGTTTGCGTTGACCAACTTCGATCTCATATTGATCTACAATACGAGTTTACTGACATTCAGAAATCTTTAATTGCTCCGTGCTTCCTGACATGGAACAGTAGTTATATATGAAACCTGAAATAGAAAGAATAGGTATCAATAATAATTGAAATAGGTTATATTAATTTAAAGCATACAATAAGAATTTAAATGAATAAATAATTATTATATTAATTATTTATAGTTAATATATTAAATAAACATCTGTTTATATGCGTGTCTCTTTATGTCGGTCATATCTGTGTATAGGTAGAATTGTTGAAAGCATTGACATCTTGTAATAGAAAAGGTGACATCTCGGAATAGAAACGATGACTGCTTGGAAAGAAAGGTTTACTATAGGAAAGACTGCTGATGCGAGAATAACCGACAAAGATTACAGGATTACAACCCAAGCTTATGAAAATAATTATAACGTCAACTCGAGTGAATGGCAGCCCCATATTTAGACGAGAGAGCAGAGTCGAGAACACCAAGAGAAAGTATGCAAAGAGCCGACAAGGAAGTTGATATTCAGATCGTAAAACAGGTGGCAAATCCTGCCAGAATCCAAACCACAGTGGAGAGATTAAGTTACAATATTAGCATGCTTGAGTCCACCAACAAAAGTTATTAATCTAGGATGGAGAGTTAAATGTTACACAAACTGACCAGTAGATCTTACAACAGGGGCCTCACATCAGTAAGCAGTGCGCATGAAATCAGTGGACAGTTAGGCCCCGAAACAGAGGGCATTCTCTCCCACTGACCTCAACTATGGTGTTAGTTGCACTGTATGCGGGAGTGTATGCTGATGACACTATAACGATCTGTATCTTCTATCTAATCCTGGATGTTTGACGGGGAATGAGCCTCGGTTTTGTAGAAACCCATGAAAAAAGTAGACTGTTGACTGATTAAGTAAATCACGTAACATTAAAGATTTGAAGATTGAAATTAAATTTAGTTTCTTCCAAGACCTTCGCAAATGCATGTTATGTAAGGGAAATAAATAATCTACACATAAGAAAAATATATTAAAATATAAATTACAAAATCACTAAAACTCCCGTAAAGTTCGGTTAGTTGTATTGGAAATTTGATTTGATGAAGAAGTTTTCTTTTTGTAAAATTAAGTTGCGCTCTTAACTGATTGGTACATTCATTTCAAATGCTGTGTAATTTATGCGGACCCAACTGATAAATATAAAATGCAAAACTGTCTTTAAAATCAGGATAAAAGTATATAGAACCACTTTTAACAGTAACGACATATGCAAATACGTTATTGCGCACATGTATATCAATCTTGTCAAAATGTAATTCCCATCATAGAAATTTAATAAATTTAATAAATTTGAAAAATAATGTATTTCTTACTTACATATTTGTTTAATAAATGCTGAACATTTCATTAAAAGTGGATAATCCCCTAATGTATTTATCTTCCTCCTACAGCGGTAAGATGTGACGCAAGGTTGAAAAGTGGGATTTGAAAAGCCAGCGCCCTAGAGAATTAAGAGCACTCTGGTCGACAAAGTATGGGCGCCTCAGGCGATTAGCAATAAAATAACCCCTTCTCAAAGGGTGAGAAGGCAAAGCCTGAGAGTGTGGACTTCCTAGAACTGCACGGAACAGATACTACACTTTGATCTCAGCCAAATATTTGGAGATCAAAAAAGGTAAACACATTTCCATCAAGAACATAGGTCATCTACAAGACTGCATACCTCCGTTGGCAATGTAAATAGAGGCTAAAGCATTATCTGATTGTTACTTCTCCATATTCTATGAATTATTCCCGAATTTATGGCATGAAAATATTCATAACTCAAAAGCTATTTATCTGATCCGGCTGAAATTGTATATCTTGGTATAAAGAGTATCGCATCTATGCATCAAATTTATAAAAAAGAATTTCGACCTTGACCAAACTTTTCATAGTCAAAATAACATAAGATGCATAACATAATTGGCTAGAATATGGGTTACGCAACAAATCTTAATGATTAACGGAAACGAAGTTATCGCCAATAAATGCATCTTTTCCGTGACCTTGACATTAGATAGATAGTCCAAAATTATCATTAATAATAATAATAATAATAATAATAATAATAATAATAATAATAATAATAATAATAATAATAATAATAATAACAAATTATTTGTAATATTATTATTATTTTTAATTTTTGAGAGAATTTTTCCAAGTAAGGCCTGATATCTGTGTACCCTTTCTTGCAAACGTGTATTACTACAAAGGGATATTAAATCTTGGGTGATTATTATTATTATTATTATTATTATTATTATTATTATTATTATTATTATTATTATTATTATTATTATTATTATTACTACTACTATTATTATTATTTTAAAATCATTACAGAGACTGTTGATACATTTCTTGTACCATATTTGATGCTTGATTTCCTGATTTTATTTAAGACCTTTAGAGTATTTTAATTGAAATGAAATTAGCTTAACTGTTATTAATTTAATTATTTTTACATAAAATACATTGGAAATAAAAAACTCCTAGTGTTCGGTATGAAAGGTGTCAGATTTAAAATTCCATTAAATCTGGGAGATGATGTTAATCCAAAGAGCACCTGCCGATGATGTCCTGCTAATGAGTAATACAACTTTTTAAATGAAGTAATTACGCATGCAGAAATAATTGTTTTTCTACATCCTCGCAGGGATGTAACATAATGTCATTTTTGTGTGGTGATGTATCCAGAAATACTGACACTAGTACATATATGTGATTTAAAAAAAAAAATATTGATTTGTTGTGGATACCTAAAACTCAATTTGAAAGATACAACTATGTCTCCAAAGCCATTTTAGTCAAAAATTGAAGAAGCCAGTTTTGGTCGAGTTTAAGATAGTAAGAAACCATATTGTTAAAGATTTGTCTGGTTAATAATCAGTAAAAGTTTGCGTCCGTTCTATTGTCTGTTCTTAGATTAGATGTTGAACATTTGCTCTTCTTGGGATGGTATACTAACTCTTTTCATGTTGTGGTTTCTTTCTTTTCAAGTTATTCGTATCTGATTTATCGACGTCTATGGGGGTTTATGTGAACCCTTTTTAAATGTTGGGAAATTCTTTTGACTTCCACAAATTGCTCGTTAGCATTATTGCAAACAGCTGTATGGTTCGAGATCTGATGCAGGCCAGGAAATAAGCCGGCCCAACTCAACCAGGGTTAACGCCGTTATAACAAAACAAACAAATGTGTTAGTTAAACCTAACCAGACGTTCTGCTGCAGTAACAGTAGTGTGTCGATTATTACCTTTCTTGTTATTCATTGGTCTTTACAGGTGGGTGTCATGGTTATGAAAACAATGCATACACACACACACTATATGTATATATATATATATATATATATATATATATATATATATATATATATATATATGTGTGTGTGTGCTTGGGTTTCAATTTTCCTTTTCTTTACAAATACATTAGTTCGTATCACATAGCAAGTTCATCGAGACGATTGCATGGTATTAATGTAATCCCGGTTATCTCTCCAGAGGTAGGTCAAGCAGCCTGTTCAATTTGACGTTTGATACCAACGAGGAATATTTTATTGGCTTCATTGCAACGTCGACTTCCGTTAGCGTAATTTACTCACTTTAACTTCTAGTGAGTTTTCTGCTTTCTACTTATTCCACCTTTATATGGAAATTATGTTTTTTTAACTTAAAATCGTTCCAAATGAATCATTGTCATTTGATTTCTGTCTTTGAATGCTACTCAATTGATCTTTCATGGTTTGATGCAAAACGCGATATTTACATAGGATTCATCCTCGTCTAATGTGATGATCTGTTAACTATTTTAATGCTGTGGTTTGTGTACTGAGCTAACAGTATCATTAGATTTCAAAGTCTGCACGATAAGCTTTTTGAATATATGACGAGCGTGTTGAAGCTGAACCAGGATCGAGCGGTGGAAATGACTCCAACTAGCCTCATTCCTCCATAAAAGAGCACGTATTTGCATGGCTTGCAATTTAAAAATTAAATAAATGTTTGAATTGTAGGTCAGGTTAGGATTCGAACACTGCCCGATGGATTACGAATACCGACTTGATTTTAGATATTTTTATGTTTAAATGTGTCTTATTTCACTCAATAAAAGAAGGAACAGAACTCACATTTGTCGTCGGCAATTGAGGTTGTGAAGAGCAGAACAAATAGAAATAAAAGATTAGAGGAGAAAAACAGAAAACGTCGAGCGAGCGGTGAACCGGTTCTTTTTTAAACTGAGGCAACAAGTGAAATTAATATTATTTAATTCCGTGACTTTTACTTTTAATATGCCTATATTTCAGAATATTGTGGCCATGTTTGATTCTGATTAATTGCATCGAAATAAAATTAAAAACTTCCCCGTGCCAAGTCGGTCGCCAGGTATAAAGCCCAAAGGCCATCGGACTACGTTAGATCCACAGTAAACCGAATTATTTGTAAAAAAAAAATCAGAAACCACCAGTAAAGGTAGACATTCTGATATTACTGCGTATTACATGCGAAGGGTTCTCTCAAGATAATGTTCCTGAACTGATCATCACCAGAATGTTTAAATATTTCCAGCATTACTAAGTATTAGTAAATAAGTATTATTATAATACTTTGATTAAATAATTATTATTTGTATTAGCATACGTTTATATGGCTGCCTATTTACTACTTTCATGTCTCTGTACATCTTCTGATGCCTCTGTACATATCAATGATATTCCTGTATTCATCCGGTGTTTCGAGTATTTCAACATCATACACCCTCCTCCAGGTGAACGAGTCGGTGTTGGTTTGTTATCAAAATATCAGTAAACATACTCATTCCTGATTGGATGAAATTTACTTTATCAAATCGGAATAACGCATTTATATTATGCGTTTGAATTTTTTAGATGAGGATGGATAATTTGTATTATTTTGATTATTCGGACTACCGGTCTCATCTTGGATTTTATTCTCACAACGTTTCGGCCGATGTAACCTTCGGGCTTTTTCAAGTGCATCTTGTCGAACTCGTGGCGTAACGGGTAGAAGTGCTAATAATCAGTTCTAAGTGACAGTCTTTTGGAGGTTAAAGGTTGACTCCTATTTTCGGGTAATACTAAGAATACAAATATGAATTACTTCAGACTTCTACCTACTTAAGACTGACGGAAGGATAGTAAGCTAGCCATGTTGACTAAATCAAATGTTCCGTTCGGAATTCCGTACAGATTACGAGATTGACAAGATGCTCTGGAAGAAGGTTAGAGGTTACATCGGTCTAATGTTGTAAGGATATCATTCAAGATGAGAACAGTAGTCGGAATAATCCAAATAATACAAGCGCATTTATATTTTGTAAAAAATACACATTTATTTTTTGTATTTTTACTAAAATTAAATGAATTTGTATTATTAACTGGAAACAGTTCATCATGTGAGCAAGTCAGTTTAAAAATACCTGACTTGTAGAAGATTGGAAATGCGGACCGTCAGATACAGTTTCATGCTAAACACATTCCTTTCAACTAAAATCATAAATACGGTTCCGAACGTACATTTAGTTCATACTGCTATTTATTTTTAAATGGCGTAAATATTTATTTATTTTTCAATAAAACAAAAGCTATGACACAAGGCTGGTTTCAACAGAAATCGTATAACTCAGACGTGGCTGAGTAAGGTAGACCAAGTGACTACATATTCCTCTATATTCCGTTATGTTCAGGTATATCGAACGCTTCTGGGTGTAAGTCTCACTTTTTCTTCCGTAGTGCAATTACGATGGCTTTGCTTCTGTGAGGATGTCTTCTTGAGATGAGTAATTAGCATGATTGCTTTCTTTTCAATCTTGTGGCCTGTTACTAAAATAGACATGCTCTTCTGATTTATGAATGTTCTTGTAGACTTTTAACTTTCTAATATTGTGGTAATTTTTTTAATAAGCAACGCCGCGTTGCTGTCAATAAGACTAGTTTTAATGTTGTCTTCTGTTTCAAATCTACATATTACGATCGGATTTCTGTTTGTTATATTAACTCTTGAAATGGCGTGGTCTCTCTTCATTTTACCTCATTCTATCTAGATGTCTTATTGTCTACCACATACCAATTGTTTTACTCTTGAAACAGTAATCTATTGTTTTACTCTTGAACCAGTAATCTAGTGTTTACTTTCGAACCAGTAAAATAGTGTTTTACTCTTGAACCAATAATCTATTGTTTTACTCTTGAACCAGTAATCTATTGTTTTACTCTCGAACCAGTAATTTATTGCTTTACTCTTGAACTAGTAATCTAGTGTTTTACTTTCGAACCAGTAATCTATTGTTTTACTCTTGAACCAATAATCTATTGTTTTACTCTCGAACCAGTAATCTATTGTTTTACTCTCGAACCAGTAATTTATTGTTTTACTCTTGAACTAGTAATCTATTGTTTTACTATTAAACCAGTAATCTATTATTTTACTCTCGAACCAGTAACGTTATCACAATGAAAAATAATTAGTTATAAAAGTGTTCATGCCGTCATCATTTATAATCGCTGTCTTAAAATGTAGTACTTTTAAACTACATTTAAATGTATTTTTCTAAATGAAGTATATGAGAATTTAGTAAAAAAAATTGTAAAATTGCAAGAAAAAGTCACTAAATTTAATAGAATTTTTTATGTACTAATGGTCACCGCTTACCATAGCCCAAAGGTCATTCAAGGATAAGGGTTAATGAGTTTGTTAGGTAGACAGTGAGACAATACCTCACGGATTGTTAGCGATGTTTGAAACTATACAGAATTTGGTTATTTAAGAGGGCGGCTCAACAAGAATTGGTTTACATTGGACTTGAAACGGATAATGTTGTAGTCAGCTGGGAAGCAGGCCTGTTGTATTGTGTTCCACAGACAGGTAGTTCTTGGAAAGAAACTTGACTCGTGGAATTTATGTTTGGTTTTAACTACATAGAGGAAGAAAGAACATTTATTTACAGTGTTTGTAGCTAGACGAGTTCTTGTGAATGTTTTGCAGGAAGGGGTCATAGATTATAGCTCAGTCGAGTACCTGACATGAAAGAAACGATAGAGTAAAGAAAGACTAGCAACCTCACTTTTGTGAAAAAGAGACTGTATGGAAGCGTAGAGGACACCCCCACTATATTTCAAGGTCAATCTTGTGCTTTATCAAAGCGGCAAATGATGCTCTCTGATATCACCTCCACAGATGTGGCAACATTACTCCATTTTAGGACGTATTTGACCATTATACAGGTAATGGATCGTCACAGATACTTTCTGGAGCAGTCGAATTATCCAACCATTTTTCTAGCGACCTTAGCAACAGATTGCAGGTCGAGAGAGAACGTCAGTCCTAAAAGCTTATCAAAGCAGGGGGCTTCCCCATTCAAAATTCCGCGACAAATGAAAATAAGAATAAATTCTCAGGTATAATACAGTCTAGTAAGTGTCATCAAGTTGTTTCTTTCATATACTTTCTCTTTAACTTGCTATAAATTGTGAATTTAAAGGTCTGAACACACAGCTTTCTCCTATTTCTAAACGCTAATATTTCGTTGTTAATTAATCGGATAGCTTCATCAGAGAGACTTTAATATCTGAAATAATGACAAATTTAACATAGCAATACACATAAGGTAAAAAGAGGCATATAAAGAAAGACAGAAACGAAGGTCAAATTGAGGAAAAGGCGAGCGGGAAAAGCGTTGTATTAAACATTTAAATACAATTCATCTTTTCTGTATTTTTCGCTAGGTTTTCCCTTTACAAAACATTCATATACATATGATACCTGGACATTTGATTAATATGTGGCTCTTCCCCTTTTTTCTTCTATTTTTTGTTTCTGCTGTTTTTCTTCCCACCCCCTCATTTTACCTGCTTATGTCTATAGCTTCTTAACATTATTAATTATTTCAAATTCTGTGTTAATTGGTTGTTAGTTTTTATAATATGTCCATCCTAATTGGGTTATTTCATGCCGAAACTGTACATACATTTTGTATAAGATTGGTTGTATAATCACCATGAAGAGTAAAAAGTCCACAATGAACATTAAACTGAAAATGTTCAACAAATACATCATGACTGTTATGCCATATGACAGCAATAGAAAAGTTAAGAATGACAGAACGCAAAATGATACGCATTATACTCGGCATCAGTCTACACGAACGAAAAAGAAACACCTGGATCAGACAACAAACTGGAGTACACGACATCATCACCACCATACGAACGGCTGAACATAGATGGGTACGTCACCTTTCATGATCTACAGACAACGGGTGAGCATCTAGAGCAACAGAATGGACCCTGAGGCAATAAAAAAAGACAAAGAAGAAGGCCCAACCCCTGGTAGAGAGACGACTTCGAGAGCTAACTGGGTCCTGCGTGGCCACGCTTAGCCAGGGAGAGAGGTTCTTAGTGCAGGAGTGATCAAAAACCCTGATGATGATGATGATGATGATGATGATGATGATGATGATGATGATGATGATGATGATGATGATGATAGCTTTTATTTAAGCTAGAGATGTGACTATGCCAGGTACTACCACTCATTTTTCGAGTGGAACTTGACATAGTGGTAACTAATGAATGACCCCGCACTTCACAAAACTTGTATATTAAAATCTTGTAGCAGTCATAATCATTGATATGTGTTTTCTCTCGCGGGGAGCAACCCTAGTGAGGTGGTTTGTTCACACGATTATCAGTCAGACTAAAGGGCGTAATTTCGATCGCATCTTTTAAGCATTCCATTCGGATAACTTTAGAGGGTCGCAAAACAGCTAGCGAGCTTCCAGACATCCACGAAGAAAGGCGTGCACACTCTCTCCTGCCATCCGTCTATCCTCGCTTGAAGATAAACTTCTCCCAAGAAAGGACTTCGGCAGTCAACATTTATCAACTTGAATTCCTTTCAATGTAAAAAAGACCAAATTATTGTCAGCACTTCTGGCCATCTACATTTAACTATAAAACGATCAATAAAGTTGTATACTTTGTCGTTTATAGAAACCCCTTGTTTTCTTTTCTTTATCAATCATCTCCTACAGATTATTATAGACAATATTCTTACAGTTTATGCAAAGATTCGCTCCTGCAGCCTAACCACCAATGTTAATAGCCTTTTCAGATTGTCAACGCATTCTTATGAAGTCTTCTGATTAATAAAGACGAGATATTAGTTATCCGAAAGAGTTAATTAGATTCTATTGTGTTGGCCCTATACCTTTTTCCATCTTCCACATTTGGTCAGATTTGGTCAAAATTGCCTTTCACTCTCTCACTCTCTCTCTCTCTCTCTCTCTCTCTATATATATATATATATATATATGTATGTGTGTGTGTGCGTGTGTGTGTGTTTAATTGACGATAATAGAAGAATACGTGGTTCATCTTAATTATGCTATGAAAAGGATTGGTTTTAGAGTGAGCGAAAACGTATCAGATGACAAGTGATTCATTAAGGATACATCCATTAATTTAATAATAATATATCGTCAATATGTTAGAGCACATTCTTCTGTCACAAGTGAATAGAAAGAATTAATGCAAATGCAATCCTATCTTTCCATTTCTAAAGCAGACGCGCATGGCTAACATATTCTAAATTGTATGCAGTCACGTTCAGACTATTTCATTTATATCAAAATCTCTGGATAACACAATAAATCGCAAAAATATCCATCTTGTAGCTGTTACTAGGTTTTGTTTTGCAAGTATAAAGTTAGTATTCGAAAAGTAATAATTTAGATCTGAAATAATGAAACAGTCATGTAAAGCTATTTGAGTCAAAGTAAAAGTTGACCATTTGCAGTTGTGGAGTTTTGGTTATAAAACACGATAGAGATGACATATATTTTGATTTAGTGTTGGGCTGTATGAATTAGCCAATTTGAAGTACGAACAAAACTAAATTTTTCTGAAAACATACTTTGAGTTATTAAAGTGAAATATTTTGAAAAGCAACACTTTAAATGAAAAATTCAGGTATTTAATTATTTTTTTGCAAGCTTTCGTTGTAGAACAACCTTGTCTTATAGTGTTTTCTTTTCTTCTTTTCTTCCTCCTCATTTTGATGGTATTAACCCCAAGGGGTCGAATCATGAAACGAGCAGAAAGAGACGTCAAGTTCTTAAGACGTTATTATAAGTGTAGTCCTGGCGATGTTATGTGCAGATTGGCGCTTTTTTTAAGTAAGGAAATTAACATTGAGTTAGTTTAAATTAGGACACCAAATAGATAACAATAGCATCGCCCACTCATAAAACCATGGTGTGTTAGCCGTAAATTTGCTAATGAAATGCTCTTATCATGTGGCACGTTTATATATAATGGACACGTGCAGCCCCAGCCCCTTTCAAAGCGCCACAGAATTGCCAAAGGGCAGAAATATAATGTGAACAAATATATTGTTGCTCAACTCCCCACTCAAATTGCTCCCTATAAATCCGACTCTACCACAGTAACCACTTTCGCTCTAGTGGAAATATGTCTTATTTTGGATGTATAAAGTTTTAAAAAGTTACACGTAGAGGCTAATACACGTCCCTGTCACGCTTTCATGTAGCGATGGAAGGTTCTTATAGGATGCCTGTTAGATCTGTCAGTACGGCCCCCTTTCAATTGCAAAACGAAACATTTTACTCATCTTGGGGCAATATCGAGTAAGTCGGCTTTCTACGCGTCTATCTGTGTGATACTGTATTTGTGTATCTGAGTGTGGTAATGTGTGCGTGTATGTAGGAATGTCTTTGCGTGTGAGTATTGCCAGAATATGTGTGGGTGTGTGTGTGTGTGTACATATAGTGCGGACATTTTGGTTCGTGCTTGTATGTATCTGTATGCATGTCAATGTGGGATGTCGGCATCTGTGTGTAAGTGTTTATCTCGGAATTTATGTGTGTGTTATTGCGAGCATTTGGGTCCGTGAGTCCGGACTTCAGGGTACAAATGTGAGAGGGTGTATGCATGCGTGTCTCTTTGCATGTTTTAGTGCTGGTATGTATGCTTTTGTGTGTGTGTGTATGTGTGTGTGCGTGACTGTAGGGTATAAATGTATTGCAATAATGTAGATATAGCTGTAATGCTGATCTTTTCTGATATTTAATTGGTAAATAGAGAGGAGAACGTCAATTAACGTCAGTGACAAATACGTCACAGTCGTCTGCTTGGCCATGTGACTTGCCGCCGTCATGATTGCCGATGGGTGTGGCTGACAAAGAAAAGACACTGATTGGCTGATGGAAAAATGGCATTAAAAGAACAATTCTTTGCGTCCTATCTTCGGCCCAATTTATTATATTCTTTGTTATCTGTGCTTTATTTATCTTCAAACCAAAAGGTGTGGTCATATTCTTAAATGTTCTGAAGCATTCCCAGTTTTCAAGACAATTTGACAATAATTACCATTCTATTTTCCAGTCCCTTCTTTTAATCTTTGTACTACTTTTTTAAATGCGTCCTCGTATCTCTATAGGTGGCTCTGTCTGTCGGTCTATTCGTTTATTCGTAAGTCACTCTTCAGTTTTAAGTAGCGTTTTTATAGCTAAACACGCAGATTGCATTTGGGTTTTTACTAATAAGCCATCGCTTACCAAAGGTAAAAAACGCTCAAGATTAAGGGTCAAGGAGATCAAATTATGATGAATACTATGAAAGGATTGAAAATCTCCACATACTACACACTCAAAACAGCCAACCCTTTGCAAAACTAAACAACAAAATAGAAAGTCACAAGGTTTGTCAAAAGTAAATCCAACGTCTACTTTCTACCAGTGTGGACGACCGTTTGAGAACTCATTCTTTTTTGTGTTGCTGAGTTTACCAGTAGCAGGTAAGACAGAAGGGTTCTATCTAATTTGTGATCTATCGAGTTGTTAGAGTAAGGGTTAGCATTAGCTAGTTAGCTTTAGGGTTGGTTAGGATTAATGGACAGATCACATATTGGAAAAGCACTGAAAGCAGGCGTGAACTGACTTCAGATGGTTGCATCTTATTTTAGATGTTAGAGTCGTCCAACATTGTCTATAAGATGCACTCTTTGTCACTCCCTATTTAGTTGGCTCCCCACTAGGGCAAAGTTAGACACAAAGTCAGTTGTCAATGTCGATAAAATCAAGCTCCAAAAAAGGGGCACTCTGAATTAGGACAAAAATAGAACATATTTTCTCAGTCTTGAAGGATTTCTCCTTCACTGACCGTAGACAGAAAAGATGAAGTGTAGTATCAGAACAGATACTACACTTTGCTCATAGCCAAAAGATCAAGTCAGTCGATCTGTTTTGAAACAGCATTTTCAGCGATAAACGCGCAGATTAAATGAACACTCTTTAAGAGTATGCTTTTTCCACGAAATTTCAAATAATTTTCTTTATACTAGCTATAAACTACAAAGCGGTAAAAGTTAGGTAAAGGTGGAAATTGACACACCCAGGTACTGTACCAGAACCGCTCAAGAAGCGGTTATAAACTATTAATTAATTAAAATCCTTAAAGATTCAATTAATGACTTACTTGAATGTAAATTTAAAAGTAATTCTTATTTAAGAATCAGACTGTAATTAAGTTTAGGTTTGTTACACACATTTGATAGTACTTGAAACTTAAGAAAAATCATAAACTAAATCATTTTTAAGGATATGACCTTAAAAACCTTTAATCATTGACTTCCAAGACATATTGACTTTATATGTTATGCTCAACGTTTACTATACCGGAACGTTTGATGACTTGAACTAAAATTAAAAACAAACAAAAAATAGTCGTACACGAGGCACTAAAACGAAAGTAGGTTTAAGGCTCCCAAAATTAATCTAAATTACAAGACATTTTCGGCTATAATCAAAGGTTTTTTGTCATGCAAACAAATGTTTCGAAATATTCCCAGTTTTGAAGACAATTTAAACATATATAACTTACGAATTGTCGTAATTAATCGACATGAATTTAAAATGGTTTCTGAACAGGAACACACAAGTTTCCCCATTTATGCTTGGACAACGCCGGCTATACCTACTTGTAGAAAGGTTAAGATAAGCTGGACAGTGTATTATATATATATATATATATATATATATATATATATATATATATATATATATATATATATATAACATGATATGATCCCAGTTCATTAAGAATCATTTTATTTACAAACAATTGTGTCTACTCATTTCGTAAATATATACATTTATGGTATACAAAACTTACCAATCATTTACCAACAGGCTTCATCAGTGCATAACCCACCACAGACAGGCTAAAAAAACAAGATGCGTCCAATTTAATTTATGCAGTTTTAATTTCTATATTACTTTTTTCCTTCTTTCAATCACGTCAATCAAATGGAAACTTTCCTTAGACTCCGTATTTTTTTTGTAATTAAGAGTTCCTAATGCTCCACCATATTTGTTTTTTCTCCTTCCATTAGAATGTTCATATTTGACTTACAAAACACATGGTAAACTGTTACTCTCTCTCAGTCACTCTCTCTTTCGTCTTCGTAAGTAAAGATGGAAATTGATATCATATATATATATATATATATATATATATATATATATATATATGATTATTTTTATTCAATCAGACATGTACAAAATCTGCGACACTGGCATGTCGATGTTATCGATCAACAGCTATTATTAACTGAGATCTCATCAGGAAGAGTTAGAATCCGATCTTAACCTTAGATTATATTTCCAAATATGTTCGTTTAAATAAAAAATAATCATATATAAAAGCTCTATTTGATATTGGCCACTTTTTCTAAACCCGGTTGAAATTCTTTGGATTACTACCCTGTGGATGTTTTACCTAGATTATTATCTCTCTCTCTCTCTCTCTCTCTCTCTCTCTATATATATATATATATATATATATATATATATATATATATATATATATATATATACTTCTTTGTAGAATGGTAGGAAAAATCCCAGCAGAGTGCTCGATTAATTAAGAATTAAAGTTAAAAATTAAGAGCATAATATTTATTTATTCTGGTACAGAAAAATTAGTACAACATTCGTACCGTCGGTTTCAAGCACGGAAGGTCTTACCCATCCGGCTCTCTTCAGCTTCTGTTGTCATCTGTTTTGGAAATGTGAGGTCACATGACACTCTTGTTGGGACGCGTTATTTGCTCAGTGTGTTGTGTGTGTTTGTTTAAATTTGAATTTAGTGTAATAAGACCGTTGAGATTTAAAACACGAGGGAATTCAAGATTAAAGGGAATAAAAAAGGGAATAAAAAAGGGGGGGGGTAAAAAATAAAAAAATATATATGAAAAAATATATATATGTAAATAAATATAAAAAAACCTATATATATAAAAAAACATCTCAATACTAAGAATAAAAGAATAAAAAAAGAGAAAGAGTATAAAAAGGTATAACAAAGAATAAAAAAAGGAATTAAAAAATAATAAGAAAATATAGAGAATAAAAATGTAGAGAATAAAGAGTGAGAGAGAAAGAAAGAATAAAAATAGAAAGAATAAAAATATAATAAATAAAAATAAAAATCAATTAAAAATGAATTTAAAGATTAAAAAATATTAATAATAATAAAAAATAAAAAATAAAATTAAAAATTAAAAATTAAAAATTAAAAATTAAAGATTAAAACCAAAAATAAAGAAAGGGTTTCTCTGAAATTCCCGTGAGCCAAATTATGAATTTGTATCATTAGCCGTTATATTTTTGAAGGTATGCGTTCTAAAAAACGGTTAGTGTGTAAAAATCTTTTTCCCAGATTGGAGTGATTTTAATGAAGAAATTCGGATCTAAGGGAGCTAACTTAGTTGGAAATATGAAATATTTGAGTTTGTTAAAATGGGTTTGTAGATTTAGATTAATAAATTAAATGATAAATAAATTAAATATTTTTGCATTATTGTATTTTGGTGAAAGTCGAAGTTTTTGCTCTTGGAATTTATGTAGATATAGTTTGTTTAAACTGGTGACTGATAAATAATTTAATTTAATTAATTTAATTAATTTATTTATCAGTCACTAGTTTAAACAAACTATATCCACATAAATTCCAAGAGCAAAAACTTCGACTTTCACCAAAATACAATAATGCAAAAATATTTAATTTATTTATCATTTAATTTATTAATCTAAATCTACAAACCCATTTTAACAAACTCAAATATTTCATATTTCCAACTAAGTTAGCTCCCTTAGATCCGAATTTCTTCATTAAAATCACTCCAATCTGGGAAAAAGATTTTTACACACTAACCGTTTTTTAGAACGCATACCTTCAAAAATATAACGGCTAATGATACAAATTCATAATTTGGCTCACGGGAATTTCAGAGAAACCCTTTCTTTATTTTTGGTTTTAATCTTTAATTTTTAATTTTTAATTTTTAATTTTTAATTTTATTTTTTATTTTTTATTATTATTAATATTTTTTAATCTTTAAATTCATTTTTAATTGATTTTTATTTTTATTTATTATATTTTTATTCTTTCTATTTTTATTCTTTCTTTCTCTCTCACTCTTTATTCTCTACATTTTTATTCTCTATATTTTCTTATTATTTTTTAATTCCTTTTTTTATTCTTTGTTATACCTTTTTATACTCTTTCTCTTTTTTTATTCTTTTATTCTTAGTATTGAGATGTTTTTTTATATATATAGGTTTTTTTATATTTATTTACATATATATATTTTTTCATATATATTTTTTTATTTTTTACCCCCCCCCCTTTTTTATTCCCTTTTTTATTCCCTTTAATCTTGAATTCCCTCGTGTTTTAAATCTCAACGGTCTTATTACACTAAATTCAAATTTAAACAAACACACACAACACACTGAGCAAATAACGCGTCCCAACAAGAGTGTCATGTGACCTCACATTTCCAAAACAGATGACAACAGAAGCTGAAGAGAGCCGGATGGGTAAGACCTTCCGTGCTTGAAACCGACGGTACGAATGTTGTACTAATTTTTCTGTACCAGAATAAATAAATATATATATATATATATATATATATATATATATATATATATATATATATATATATATGTGTGTGTGTGTCTGTGTGTGTGTGTGTATGTGTGTGTGTGTTGTATGCGACCGTACCCGGTTGGACAATATCTTGATATGTTATCACTGTTGGAAATGCACATGTTTATTTGTGTAAAGCCAGGTTTTGTACTAGTTCAAGACAATAGCTCTTCACAAACGCACGTTAACTTTGTTAAAAATAGAATTCTTCTCCGCACTTATTTCTCGAGGCCTGGGAAGCGTATAAAAGGCGAAGACGTCAAGAACGCCGATGCAACTTTGACGTCACAGAGAAAGCAAATAATTGCGAGCACCTAGCGGTTGGTGTCTCATTCACAAAAAAAGGCAAAAAGAAAAGTTTTACAAACAAACAAAAGACAGAAGGAACGAAAGGCGAGAGTAGCCTTGTATTCTGATGCCGAAAACTATCTGCTGGCAACGTCTGTTTTTTGTCTATTTTCCTGCGTTTCTATCACCCCAGGTGAACGATGTAAACAGTTCCGTCTTGTTGGCAGTGCATTGTCAAAACATTGCACTAATCACCCTACCTTCAATGTAGAATTATTTAGATAGAGGGAGAGAAATAGATAGGGAGGGAGAAAGAGAGAGAGAGAATGAGACAAATTGATAAAGAGAAGGGATAAAGACAACAAAAAAAGAAAACGAGAAAGTGGGGGCGAGAAAGAGAGAGAGAGAGAGAGAGAGGGGAATGAAGAAAAAGAGATAGAGAGGAATATAGAAAGAGAAAGAGTGGAATTGAGAAAGAGAAAGAGGAATGAAGAAAGAGAAAGAGAGAGAGAGAAGAATGGATAAAGTGAGAGAGGAATAGAGAAAGAGAGTTAGGTTGAGAAAGACAGATTGATGGAGAAAGAGAGAGGGGTGTAGAAAAAGAGTAGGAGAGAAAGATGGTGAGGAAAAGAGAGAGAGGAATTAAGAAAAAGAGATAGAGAGGAATAGAGAAAGAGATAGAGAGGGGATTAAGAAAGAGAAAGAGAATTGGAGAAAGAACAACAAAGAGAGGAATGGAGAAAGAGAGAGAGAGAAGAATGGAGAAAGAGAGTTGGGTTTAGAAAGGGAGATGGATGGAGAAAGAGAGAGGTGTTGAGAAAGAGAGTAGGAGAGAAAGAGGGAAAAAGTGAGAGGGAAAGATATAGAAAAATTTAGAAGAAGAAAGAGAAATAGTAGGGAGACAGAAAAGAGAGAGCTAAAAAGAGTGAGGGAGGGAAACAGAGGGAGAGAGGAAAAGAGAGGGAGCGAGAGAGCGAGCGAAAGTAGAGAATGATGCAAAGCAAAGTCAATCAAAATCAAAAAATACAATTGTTTTTCCTAATTACTAAATCACAATTTTACTCAGTACAGCTACACATAAAAACGAGCAGAGATTTTAAACAGCATGTAAATGTATCCGCGTATGTCAGAACTAAATAAAAAGGATTTGTATTTGTATTTATATTAAATCCGTATCTATAAAATTACTTAGTCATTTTTTTTCCTGTTAAGTGCCGTTCATGTTTGAAAACAAGAACATGTTAGTCGTGAGATTGCATACATCCGCGAGACAATGTAAGTAGAAATTCCATAAACATATCAAACTTGACCGAACTTTTCAAGATCAAGCACAAAGTAAGAGGTTCATTTATCCAGTAGCGAGTTTACGATGAAAAGAACTGAAGTCATGGCAAAAGTGTGACTTTTCCCATTTCCCTGATCTTGACATTGAACTCAGATATCCTAAAATTAAATCAGTTCTATGTTAGACCATGGCCAATATTTGGTTAAAGTTTTCGGATTGGTTAAGCGATGTGGACGCTAGGTTGTACTCAAACAAACAAGCAAACAGTTAGAAATAGACCGAAAACATAACCTCCTTGACAGAGGTAATACTATCAGTTATACCATCCATAAATGTGTCTACAGATGCCTTCAAATTTTTCTACATCCGATTAAATGTTAGTATTTACCTCCCTCCCACCGCGGTTAGATGTGACACAAGGTCGGTGGTGGGGATTAAAAAGCCAATGCCCAAGAGGCAGACCACTCTAGCTTACAAAAAAGCCTAAACATCTCCGTCGATATTACCTGCTAGGAGTACCACAGGCGATTAGCAATGAACTAATCCCTTTCTCAAAGCGCGAGAAGGTGATGACTGGAAGAGTTGACTCCTAGACCTGCACAGACCATACCTCAGCCTGACAGAAAAAAGGTTGCCTAACTGAAATGACAGATTCTGCCAGACTGATTATCGTGGACGTATCCTCGACTTGGTATGAAAAACACAACCATGATTAAGGTCCGGTTCAGAGAGAGTGACAGGGGTAGAAAAACAAAAACTGATAAACAATTTGTATTATTCAGACCACTGTTCTCATCTTGAATGTTATTCTCATAACGTTTCGGCAGATGTAACCTCTGACCTTCTCCAGGCGTATCTTGTCGAACTCGGGAATCTTTCTGTCGAACTCGGTAATCTGTAAAGAATTTCGAACGGAACTCGATCATGGCTGACGAGACGAGAGCAAGCTATCTCCGTGGATTAAATAAAGGGTTCCGCATAGATTCTCGAGTTCGACAGAAAGATTGCCGATTCGACAAGATACACCTGAAGAAAGCCGGAGGTTACATCGGCCGAACGTTGTAAGAATAACACAGTAGTTCGAATAATCCAAATAATCCAAATAATTAATCATTTCAAAAATTCCCAAACAAAATAAACAAGTGTTGCCCTCTTACTTTCTAATCTATTATAATGTTCAAGAAACATTTCTTTTCAGCACAAAGACCACTGGGCACTTTACACAACATTCAAGGATACCTGGTTACGCTGTAAACTGGATAAAAAGTATCAGTATTCTTAATTTTTTAACATCCGACGTCCCCAAAATTGTAATTATACTTTCTCTTAAAGATTTTTACATTTCCGTAGTCATCAAACGAATAACGAATTTTTACTAGGAACAACGTGTAGTATATGTTTGGATACTGAAGTTCATCTTTTCTGTTTTCGGTTAGTGAAAGAGAACTCAATTCTAGACTGAGACAATTTTTGTTGTCCCAATCCACAATGCCCCGTTTGGGGAGTTGGATATTCCCCACAGTAAAAACTGACCTTCTATCCAACTCTACAAACGTGGAGATGGGGCAAATAAATAGGTACTTATGTTATTAGTTAAAGTAATATAATGCATTTATTTAATATGAACGGAGGTTACAGCGGCCGAAACGTTGTGAAGATAACACGCAAGATGAGGACAGTAGTTTGATTAATCCAAATAATCCAAACAACTAGCTTTTTTTAGTTTATTTCTTTTAACTATGCCCTTTTTAAAAAATTTGAATAGTTTTTAAAGTTGAATTTCATTAATACAGTATTATTTGGTTATTTAATTGTTATTTGAACCAAATTCTTATGAAACTATAATTATTTCATGTATACATAATGTTGTTTTAATATGTATTTATAAAATTAGCTTCCCTAACTTTCAATCTTTTACTACATAAGAATCTACTAAGAATTTTAAATTTAGTTAAAATTAATTTTTATTTAACAGTTTTAATGTTTCAAAATCGCTTTATATTTTCGAAAAGTCACACAGAAATTCAGTATATTTTAAACTAATAACAAAATAATAAAATGACTGATTTTTAAGGAAGAAAAGGACATACATTGGTTTAAGTATTTTACGCAATTGCATTTTTCATATACATAATGTATATATAGTAAATAATAGATTTCCAACAAAAAAAAAGTGGATGCTGAGCCTCAGGATTGAAACTGGGACCGTTTAGATCTTCATTCTGGCGCTCTTTCAACTGAACTATTATGGTCGGTTAAATATCTTGTAATGTTAAACATTTATATTCGTACTACCTGCTGCTGCTCCTGTTTCTGATGGTATATCCATTTTTAAAATCTTCCTAAGCGGATAAATTATTTTTTTTAAACAAATTGAATTGTAATACATTTTTGTTGTTGTTAGAAACATGGGCCGACGTTCTGCAAAAGCAAACTGGCGAACCAGAATCAAACATTGATTTTGTAGACAGAAAGATATAACAACAGAGATTCGAGAAACAGACTCGTTCCACTTTATATATTAGTTTATACATTCTAATTTATATTGTAATATATGTGATAGCCTACTGACCATCCACGGCTGTACCATGTGAGATTTGAGGTTACGGAAGTTTGGCACGCGGTGGAAGAGAGAGAATAAATAACAAATATATGTCTGCGGATGTGAAAAAATACAAGCGTGAGAAAATTTATTTTACTGGAGTTGAATTCTGCCGATGGAAATTAACGAAGAGCAGACATAACAGTAACATTTTTGTAAGGGACTGACGTGTAAAAAACATTTACCTCTAAAGCCAAGCAAGTGCTAATCAGCCAACTTTCATGGCAATGTTTAGATCGCACCTCGGGAATCTTCTCCAACAAACATACAACAAAGAAGGCGCATTGAGATAGAACTCTTATTTCGAGACTTGTGCGACAACGAATGAAAGAAAACGTTATATCTTGTACAAGGCTGTGTGAAATGTGTTCTTGTTTGCAGACAATGTAATTATACGTATTTTGTATGTCGTAATGCATCGTGTTAATTAAGATGTACTTGAAAAGAATAATACAATTATTTAGGTCTTAATATTGTATAGGGTTGCCTACAAGATATTGTTTATAACCCAATTATGATCGTGTTGAAACTTGATGCATTGAATATCGCGATACAACGTTGATCGTTCATTCAAAATAACATTTTAAGTACAATTCTATACAATCAAACCAATAGGAGACATTTAACACTGGTTCCGACAAATGTTCTATTCAGTTATTTTCCTCTAAAAATAATTTTAGTTTGAGATTCGGTTACACATCTCCATACAAGAACCCAATAAGTCGGACGATCGCACTTGTTATAAATATTATGTTCTTCTCTGAGAGGCTTAAGTTTAAAAGATTAATTCGCATAGTTATTACGTTTGACAGATTAATTCGAATTATTATTACGTTTGAAAGATTAATTCGCATAGTTATTACGTTTGCAAGATAAATTCGCATGATTATTACGTTTGAAATTATTATTACGTTCGCATAGTTAGTAAGTTTGAAGGATTAATTAGCAATCTTGTTACGTTTGAAAGATTAATTCGCATAGCTATTACGTTTGAAAGATTAGTTCGCATAGTTATTACGTTTGAAAGATAAATTAGCATAGTTATTACGTTTGAAAGATTAATTCGCATAGTTATTACGTTTCAAAAGTAAATTCGCATAGTTATTACGTTTGAAAAATTAGTTCGCATAGTTATTACGTTTGAAATATTAATTCGCATAGTTATTACGTTTGAAAAATTAATTGGCATTATTATTAAGTGTGAAAGATTAATTCACATAGTTATTACGTTTGACAGATTAATTCGCATAGTTATTACGTTTGAAAGATTAATTCGCATAGTTATTACCTATGAAGGATTAATTCGCATAGTTATTACGTTTGAAAGATCAATTTGCATAGTTATTACGTTTGTAATATTGACTTGCACAATTATTACGTTTGAAAGATTAATTCGAATAGTTATTACGTTTGAAAGATCAATTCGAATCATTATTACGTTTGAAAAATTAATCCGCATTAGTATCACGTTTGAAAGATTAATTCACATATTTATTACTTTTGTAAAGTGAGTTCGAATAGTTATATCGTTTGAAATGTTACTTCGCATAATTATTACGTTCGAAAGATTAATTCGCATTATTATTACGTTTAAAAGATTAATTCGCATAGTTATTACGTTTGAAAGATTGATTCGAATAGTAATTACGTTTGATAAATTAATTCGCATACTTATTACGTTTGAAAGATTAATTCGCATTATTATTACATTGGAAAGATTAATTCGCATAGTTATTACGTTTGAAAGATTAATTCGCATAGTTATTACGTTCGAAATATTAATTCGCATAGTTATTACGTTTAAAAGATCAATTCGCATAGTTATTACGTTTGAAAGATTGATTAGCATTATTATTACGTTTGAAAGATTAATTCGCATAGTTATTACGTTTGAAATATTAATTCGCATAGTTATTACTTTTGAAATATTAATTCGCATAGTTATTACGTTTGAAAGATAAATTCGCATCATTATTACGTTAGTAAAGATTAATTCGCATAGTTATTACGTTTGAAATGTTAATCTTCATTATTATTACGTTTGAAAGATTAATTCGCATAGTTATTACGTTTGAAAGATTAATTCGCATAGTAATTACGTTTGAAAGATTAATTAGCATAGTTATTACGTTTGAAAGAGTAATTTGTATAGTTATTACGTTTGAAAGATGCATTCGCATTATTATTACGTTTGATATATTTATTCGCATAGTTATTTTACGTTTGAAAGGTCAATTCGCATTATTATTACGTTTGATATATTAATTCGCATTGTTATTTTACGTTTGAAAGATCAATTCGCATAGTTATTACGTTTGAAAGAGTAATTCGCATAGTTATTACGTTTGAAAGAGTATTGATTTACTTCTTTTCCAGGAGTTAGGCACAAGGCCAGTTTTTATTTTACTCCCACAAGTAAGATGTGATCCAAGGTCGGGTCGGGAAAGTAAGGTTTAAAAATTGCCTGGACAGCCCCGTCGGCATTCCCCGGTAGGGGCGCCTAAGACAGTAAGCAATAAACTTAATCCTCCCCAAAGAATGGAGACAAAGCCTCGGAAGGTGGACCTCCCAAAACTGCACAGGACAGACCCATTGACCGGCGTAAATCAAGACCCGAAGGCCATAACAACACCAGTATGGGTGCAGTATCCATCGGAACAGATACTACACTTTGATCTTAGCCAAAAGGCTAAAAAAGTTCGCATAGTTATTATGTTTCAAAAACTAATTCGCATAGTTATTACGTTTGAAAGAGTAATTCGAATAGTTATTACGTTTGAAAGATTAAATCGCATAGTTATTACGTTTGAAAGATTAATTCGCATAGTTATTACGTTTGAAAGAATTATTCGCATAATTATTACGTTTGAAATATTGATTCGCATAGTTATTACTTTTGATAGATTAATTCGAATGGTTATTACGTCTTTTTTTCTTAGGTATTACTAATAATGTTGTCTACTTGTCTTCATAAGACGCAATGTCTGCCATTCAGTATGTAACGCTTACATGTACAAATAACATGTTGCCCCTCGTCCGGATTAAGTTTGGAATAAAATTAACGACTAAATAAATAATAATAGTTAGTATTATTGTTTTAATTACAACGCCCATCCTACAAATGGTTAGCAATATAGTGTTAACTATCCACCGGCGGGATAAACTTGCTGATCGAACTGTAGGTAAGGTAAACATATATTACATCAATGTGGCTATAGAAAGAGTAAGATGCCTCCCGTGTGGGTGGACAAATAACATCTGCTGGCTGCAGAAAGACAAGGAAGCCCTCTAGATAAGCGGAATGGCTGAGTTCGGTTGCTAACTCATAAGCAAATATTTGATATGAACAAAAGGACAGAAATGCACTTTTTTTATTGAATACACAATAAACACATGGAGAGAAACGTGGCTGCAGGAATGTGCATAGGCGACAGGACAGAATGGACAGTTTGAGGATGCGTGGGTGGCCAAAAATATTATATGAACCGATTTGTTTTTGATCTGGTAGATACGGACTGGCTAAAGAATCCGGGATTTCGACCCCCGCCAAACCCCTAAGAGTTACGGTCAAATCTGATTCTAACCAGACCTAATTTGTCCAATTCAAAGTTATTATTAAACTTGAGAATTTACCTGAAGCAAAGAGGTTTTAGAATTTGAATCTATACCTATCATTCAACTAGAAGTGTTGCCTTAAAAGTCTAGAGAGTACCGTATCCTCTCTATTATTTCAATAATAATTTAATAAAATAATAGTTTGGCAATAGATTGATTTAAATTCAAACGGATAATTCTCGTATGTAATTCATGCCCCCCTGTAGAACATTAACAACGAAAACTCGTCCATTTACAACCACTGTAAATAAGTTTCTTTTCTTCCTCTGTCTCCCTAAAAACTAAACGGAATTTCTATGAAAAAAGTTTCTTTCTAAGAATTTCACGTCTATGGAACAATACCATAGGGCCGTTTCCTAGCTTTCAAGTCCAATGTAAAGAAGTTCTTTGTTGAGCCGTCCACTAAAAAAATCCAATTCCAATCCGCACGGTGTTGTCTCGCTGTCAACATGAAAAACTCATTAATCCTTATCCTCAATTGGCCTTGATAAGTGTTAAACTTGTTAGCATGTAAAAATGGATATTTGCACTCAAATCATAACACTATATGTAAACAAGTTGCCTACTAAGGCAAGAAAGCATTATGTAATGTGCAATATTTTGTACAGTGAATTTTTAAAGGTATATTAGTGTTAAATAGTAAAGTTACGTTTGCTAGAATTCATCTGGTGAATGTGGCTCATAGGATGGCGTTAACACGTACACAGGGAACCGAAGTAAGCGAGTATGCACACAAATGTCACCATAACCTGCTGTGACTGGGAGTAAACGTTACGTCACATGCCCCAAAGAAAGAGGAACGGGAGCCGTACGTAAGATTGATATAAATTAAGGGCTAAGACCCAAGCTGTTCGTTACTCGGAACGTCCTTCGTCGCTAGCAGAATAGAAAGCGACGTCAACATCTTCATAAACGGTGCTTTTTCACATCTAGAAATGTTGTGTTTTTTTTCGTGCTGTTGTGAAACTTTAATTCCAGGTGCCTCAGTCACGTGACGAGTAGTCGACACGTGATGGGATTTAATTGCGCTGTAATGATTTCTGATTTGTATTCAATAACAAGGTAAGTTTATGGACCTCCTTCTATTTTGTTTGATTGTACGAGACATTTGACTTCCCTTCAGGGTGGGGTATATGTCACATTAGTTTGAAAGTTAATTCAACATCGGGATCAGTATGTGGTGTCTGACAGGATATCACAAGTCCATCATTATGTGATATGGAATGGTTTTGATGGGATTGAAAGTCACTCATTGATGGGATTCTACATCACCTAGTTATGAGTAAAAAATAATGACGTGCCAGCGTAGAAGCATAGAATATATGGAATATAAAATTCACGATGATTACAATTGGTTTACAAATTCTTCAAGAATATATTCGATTTATGTTGTTTTCTCTGAAAATAAAGGCACATTGGAACATGATTAAAGGCAACACTGGCAGCATAAAATATTTTCATCAAATGCAGACCGTGTTTTAAATTTTAAATGTGAAAATGTCGTTGAACCGAATTGAATAATATTGATTTGATATCTCTTTTCATAATGAACACATAAAGAGCAGGTTGGAAAACGACGTAGCACACCTGTTTTCTCTCAAATACCGTGAATTAATTCACGTATTTCTTTGATATCTGTGTGCATAATTAGTACTTTGCGGTACATGGCGTGTGTTCTCAATATACTGCGGTAAGTGTTATATGTTCTTTATGCGCTATTGTATCAACCATTCATCCTCACTACCCTGTAGTATATGGCATTCATCTCCAATACCCCGGAGCACATGGCATATTGCCCCAATACATTGCAGTACCTAGCCTATATCCTTAGTTCACTGACATACCTGGTGCTCCCATACCATTTAGTACATGTTCGCAATTGGTACTGCTATTTTTTTTTAATGAAACACAGAAAGTTCGAGTTACGGTAAAACGGAGAGAACAAAGATGATCAGCATATTTGGGTGCGCAGGAACAAAAAAAAAAGAAAAGCTTCCTTTCAGGTAGGAGGGGCACAGCTCATGGACGTAGTGGTTGTCCACAGTCGTTGTAGCTATATACAGAACAGATTGCCGGTAACATCGTCGTGTCACAAAGTATGTTACCAATAGTGTCTTCAGCTAGACTGGTACCAAGTTATACATACTTGAGGCACGTTGCTTACTCACTTGGTATTCCCAAGTAGCCACCAATCTATTATGTAAACCAGACTGAACGTGGTTTAATTAAAGTGATCCCAAAAGAAACGAGTGTTCAGCTTTAAGTCCATGATAAAATATATATGTTTTGTCGACTGTCAAAGGAGAAACACAGGTATCTTGGAGCCGGTCATTCTCAATATAAACTGTAGGGGCTTCACGAAAAACACTAGTCAAAAAACAGACAACGTGACGCATGAGGATCAAAAAGTAGTATCTGATCGGTCCTCGCTTGGAGGAGTAAAACCCTCTTAAACTGAGGTAATATTAATTTTCGTTTCTTGTTTTAAAGTTGTGTGTTTCTCCCACTTTAAAACCGATCTTGTCTCTAAGTGATTTCGTGGCGAGGCAAATAACTTAGTGTAAGACTCTGTGATCTTATATCACTTTTTGGTACAGGCAATTCAAAATCGATATTCTTGCAAGGGAGTAAATCGTTGACCGGAAATATTTAAGGAAATATTTATAAGTTAAAATGGCATTGGTAAAATGTGTGAAATAAACATTTACTCGAAGTGTACAAAGGCGTTTCGAAATCGGTCGATTTGTGGGGGTGGTTTAAGTGCATTAAAAGCGAATGACGTGTGCAGAGAGATAATTAATAGGCAGTGGACACACAGCGAGACAGACGGTCATGCTTGTCATCACGCGCAATCACATCACAATCCGTCAGCGCTGAGCGGAACGACGACCTGCCTTCAAAACACATAGATTCGCCAAAGTGCATCTTCATTTTTCAACTTAGCTGGAACGAATAAAGCTTTGACAGCCAGTTTATCTGTAATTATATACACCAATTCTTTGAAGCTCGAAAACAGGTATTTTGGAACAGTTCTCAATATAAACACATACACATATACATGTGTGTGCGTGCTCATGCGTGTTTTTAAAAATTATTAAATACAAACAAACTATCCAAATAAATAATAATTATTTATTGCCTCATATAAGATATGTTGCGGGCCTTACGGCCTCCCACGGGGTATAGTATGCTAACGGAAATGAAGACAGTTTTCAAATAATTAAAAAAAATATATAAATCTTTTTCACATATTTATGTAGTGGCTCACTATAATATATATATATATGTTAGAAAGAGAGAGAGGGAGAGACAGAGAGAGACAGAGAGAGAGATAAGAGAGAGGGAGAGAGTGGGTGTGTTACGAAGAAAGAGAGAGAGAGAGCATAGATGGTAGTTGTATAAACGACCAAATGTTTTAGCCATTTGAATATTGTTTTTCTATTTAATAATACACTTATATATATATATATATATATATATATATATATATATATATATATATATATATATATATATATATATATATATATATATATATATATATATAATATATATATATATAATATATATATATATAATATATATATATATAATATATATATATAATCTATCTATCTATCTATCTATCTCTCTCTCTCTCTCTCTATATATATATATATATATATATATATATATATATACATATGTGTGTGTATTTTTAAATTCTCTTATTCTGGAGATGATTCGACGAATCGACGAAGAATCGAAAATGCTCGTGATACTTTAAAAAAATTATTTTTGTATAATTTTGACACAAAATAAAATAATTAGGAAAATTGAAAAATAAGAAAAGGTATAATAAAGCAGAAGTATTATGTTATGTTTAATAATGCTTGCTTAAATGTAAGAATGCTGCTTAAATACACACAGTAGCTAACCGATAATTTCCCGTAGTGACCTCATATGGAAGCAAACAAAAATATCAATGGTGTCTTTAGATTCTGTGAATAAATTAAACCTTATTGAAACTTATCGGAATGTTCTAACTGTTAACATATTGATTCCTATATTACACAAACAAATAATGACCATATCTATTAATTCCCGAAACAGTTTTTCATGGTAAACAACTGATGATCCCTTAAATAATGTTAGAAGCAAACTACTATAATAACTGTAAAAAATAAATTGACTTACATGAGTGATTTTCCACTGAACGACTTGGGACTTTTTTTGGTTTTTTATTTTTAAATTTTTTTTATAGTTTTAATGGTTGAGAAACTTCCAATACTATATATATATATATATATATATATATATATATATATATTTTTATTTTATTCCATTAATTGCGACAAAACAGGTTTTGTTTCATTGGTGCGAGTAGCTACCAACTCAGAATTTTGCTCTGAATTTTCATTGAGCACTCTCATAAACCCGGTTTCAACTTCCTTCGGATTCATACCCCCTGGATATTTGTAACAAGTTTATTATACTCTGCTCCTAACCAGTTGAGCACTCTCCAAACCGCTGGATTATACCCTGCCAAATGGATAAAATTAACCTCAACACATCCCTAAAGAACATCCCTTCCATAAACAAACGGGATTACCTTACTATTCTGATCATGAAGACAGAAGAACTATTAAGAAGGATGAAATGGAAAGCCTATTTCTTCCTCAAAGGATCCACAAAAAATTCAACGGATTACTACGGATTCAAGAATAAAGGTAACGGCCCCCGGGTCGAACAACTTGATAATTTTGAAGATGACTTATATAACATGATAAAAAATATAACTTTCTATAAGAAAAAAACCCATTTCCAGAAAAAACTGGATAACATGGTTAATGAAATTAATAACTCCAAACTTGTGCTAGTAAAAGCAGACAAAACTCATAACTTTTACAAACTTACTAAAACAAAATACCAGAATTTAATTACACAAAATATCACAAAAAATTATAAAAAATCTGATCTTAACCTAATCGATAAAATCAACTCAGATAGTAAAACTATAACTGATAAACTCAAGATTAGTGATAGAGTAGGTAAACTAAAAACAAAAGAAGCATATATACTATTAAAAGACCACAAAACTAATTTCCACACTAAACCTCAAACCAGGCTTATTAATCCTACCCGACAAGAGATAGGCAAAATCAGTAAAAACATCTTAGAAAAAATAAATAAGCAAATTAAAAACACCTACAACTTAAACCAGTGGATCAATACCGCAGAAACCATAAGCTGGTTCAATAGAATTAGAAATAAAGATAAATGCTCTTTCATACAATTCGATATAGTTAATTACTACCCCTCAATAACCAAAGCACTCTTCGAAAATGTCATAGAATTCGCCACTCTCCTCTCTAATATCTCGGAAGACGAAATAAACATAATCAAAAAATGTCGAACCACAGTACTAATAAATAACAAAGAACAATGGACAAAGAAAGACCATTTCTCTTCATTCGATGTATCTATGGGCTCTCTTGACTCTGCCGAGGTAACAGACTTGGTTGGCCTGTACTTACTATACAACCTAACAAAAGATCTCGAAGTCGATTCAATCGGCCTCTACAGAGATGATGGCCTAATGTACGTGAAAAACACAAACGGACAAAAATGTGAACAAACCAAAAAAATAATATCCAAAGAAATGAAACGAATAGGCCTAAAGGCTGAAATAACATCAAATGTTAAACAGGTCAATTTCCTCGATATTACCTTCAACCTCAATAGAGATACTTATGAGCCCTATGCTAAAGATAATTCCTACCCCCTTTATGTCAACCCACTATCTAACCACCCTAGATCTGTAAGTAAACACATCCCAGAATCAATTAGTAGAAGGATTAGCAACAACTCCTCCAATATAGATATCTTCAATAAACATAAGAACTTTTATAATAAAGCACTAAAGGAGAGTGGATACAAAAA
Source organism: Sepiola atlantica (assembly GCA_963556195.1). Classification (NCBI taxonomy): domain Eukaryota; kingdom Metazoa; phylum Mollusca; class Cephalopoda; order Sepiida; family Sepiolidae; genus Sepiola; species Sepiola atlantica. The sequence continues at coordinate 30,327,063 of OY744533.1, read as the reverse complement.
TACCAAAATAGAGTATATTCCAACTACACAAAATAACCCTAATAGGAACAAAAATAGAAATAGGAAAATTATCTGGTATACACCTCCATTTAACAACTCAACTAAAACCAAAATAGGCAGGCAACAACTTCAAGGAAAGATTCTACAACCATAAACTCTCCTTCAACAACCCAGACCATCCTGGCCAAACCGGACTTTCACTACACTACCACAAAATAAAAACCAAAAAAGAAACTCCCATAATAAAGTGGAAAATATTGAAAAAATCCAGCACCTGCAAATCAATAAACTCTCCATGTAGATTATGCTTAAATGAAAAACTGGAAATTATCCGCTTTAAGGACAAAAACAAACTCTTAAATAGAAAACAAGAGACATCTATCAACTGTAAACATAGTAGACTCTACCTCCTTAGCAACCCACATACCCCACCTTAACTCCACACCAACCCTACTTAACTTCAACATAAAATTAACAGTTTTTTGTTTTTGTTTTTTACAAAAATGAATGATAACATTAAACCCCCACTATACACTACCCCAAAACACACTATAACCCCCTACTCACCCACCCAAATTTACAACCCAATCCCACCCCAACAAGTCATGATGAATCTATAAATATATAACCACCCCTCCGAACTACCAATAATATCAAATCTCTACCTATAATGCACAGCCTCAATAACCTCTCAGCCATACTACCAATTCTAACATAAACCCATAACTAGGACAGCTATCAACACTGATATCACTTAGACTAATCTCAATTACTTAACCCCTCGATCACTACCTTGAACACTTAATTATTAACTGGTACTTAGTCCTTGTCATTGGTAGTGGAATTAAAAAAGCCTACCATCACTGGTCGACTTATTTCGCCCAATGACTTCACAAGTAGCAAGATGGTAATTGATGGCGGTATTTATCAGTATTACTATTATTATTATTATTATTATTATTATTATTATTATTATTATTATTATTATTATTATTATTATTACTACTATTTTTATTATTATTATTATTATTATTATTATTATTGTTATTATCATTAATATTCTTACAAACTTGTTATTTCTATTTCTATTTTTATTCTAATTTTATTTATATTTATCTTTATTTATTTTTTTATTTCATTTTTATTAAGGCTTTTACATAAGGCTGTTATCACTGCGACTACCGTAGGCATGATTGGCAGGCGTTACCATTGGCATAATCGGTTTTGTTATTGATAAGACTGGTAACACCAGAAAACCTCTATTATAAAATGATTCCACTAGTATTGATCTCGGTATAATATAATCACAATTTAAAAAAATAAAAAATTAAAAAAAAATATAAAAAAAGTAGAGGGAATAAATAAAAAAATATAATCACAACAAAATTCACTACAAATAGTAAACAAAACATTAAAATAAAATAAATAAAATGCAAAAGTAGCAATTAATACCCTAAATTAAAATTATCAAACATTTTTATCCACATGATAATTACTTATTAGAATTAAAATAAAATGAGAATGACGGTTGTAACCATAATTCTCATTTTAAATTTAACTCACTCCGGCCGTCGCCCCATCCCCCTCCTCCCACCCCGGCCGAGATTGAGATTGACACAGCACTGACACGTGCAAAACCTCCCACGTAATAATTTGAAACACGACTTGTTGGAGTCCCCCCCCTCCCCTCTCATGTCCCATGTCGCCGTTATAGACAAAGCCCCAACTCTATCCCCCTCCCCCTCCAATGTATTTTCAATTTTCAATCTCCCGTTAGAGTGAACTTAAAATTGTATGCCATTTGAATTCCTTTCGCCCGATGAGTTGGTAGCTACTCGCACCAATGAAACAAAACCTGTTTTGTCGCAATTAATGGAATAAAATCAAAAAATATATATTTCGCTCTGAATTTTCATTGAGCACTCTCATAAACCCGGTTTCAACTTCCTTCGGATTCATACCCCCTTGATATTTGTAACAAGTTTATTATATATATATATATATATATATATATATATATATATATATATATATATATATATATGATAATGAGATTTAAATTTTACTACAGCTTAGAAGTACCGTTGAAACGATAACTTTGACATTTTAGAATCAGCCGACATGACGAGAGATTTTGTTAAACAAATGAAATATTTATTGAATTATTCTTTATTTTTAAATCCAAATTTTTATTTTTAAAAAAGTTATACATTTTTTTTTTCTTCTTTTTTTTCATAGTCGAAGTCTTACGGCTTGGCTGAAGATCGATCTTCTGGTGTTATAAAGATACTGTTTTTTTAATGTCCTATCTGTAGTGGGGTGCGCTGAAACGCGTCTTTACGGAAATGAGATTTGAATTTTACCACAGCAAATCTCATTTACCATAGCAATTGGATTTTTTTAACCCTGTACCGCTGTTCGTTTTACACTGTGAATTGTTTTAAATTCAGTTATAAGCGTTAACAGTGTTATGGATGAAATTGCCGAATTATGTAAGGCATGAAAATATAACTGATAAAAGGAAAGTATACGTGTAACAATTGAAGATTCGCCACTGAAATGACTTGTCTCGAGGAGATTGATAAGTACGTGACGTTATTTTTAATCAATGTACGAAATAATTTATTCAGTTTGTACATGCACACCGGACATTCTGGAATGAGTTCAAATGTATGTTTAATAGGTATAAATAACGACGGACAATAAATAAATATATGTAATCCGATATTCTGTCAATTTGAAGGAATATCAGTTAGCGGTAATTAATTGATTTATCAATCTTATATATTATCTATGAAATTATTAGAAAAATGAAATGAACTATTTACGGTGATTATTCTATAAATTGTCCGATGTAATTTATTTGCCGGCGTTAAGTGGGAGAGTAGGAGTAGATTAAAGTTAGAGGGAACAGGTTTTGCTACCATCTGTATGGGGTATGTTTTTGTGAGAGTCATTGATGGCGGTCTAAAAGTAGCATTTTTTGTTATATGTTGAAAATAATCATGAATTTCTTGAAACACGCTCAAGTGAATAAGGAGAATGGATCGGTGAGTTTAGTAGCCTAAGATGCATCTTTATTGTTTTTATGGAAATCGCTCCAGACAAAAAATCAAGTCTATTTTATACATATAGATATTCTCTTACACCGTCTCTCAAATATTAATTTGGATCCTTTATGATTTCTAGTACACACACATGTACATATTTACACTCATTATAAACGTATATATGTTTACACTAACATTTTACACATACTCACACAAACTGTACAGCAATGCAAGCTTAACTGTAACGCCAAGAAGGCTAATCAATGCTCTCCACACACATTCAAGCCGGCTAAACGAGTACTTCTACGAGTTTCAAATGAAATATTTTTGAAGCAATTATTGTAATAGATTATCATTGCTTGATAACGGTGACGAATCTTCTAATCAATTACCTGAAGCTAAAAAGCAACCTAACGCACATGTTTTATCCACCATTTTAAACCTGAGTCACGCACACGCAGGCTCCGATTATATACATCACAAGTAAAATACCCGTCACAGGACGGGTATAAGCAAAAATATACCATTAGTTTTAAATTATTTTTTATGTTTTTTCTTTCTTTGGTGGTATGATACGGTTTCGGTGGCATCCTCCTAAATGATAAACTTTACAAAAATAATAATGTGACTCATCCTGTTGCATAGAATACATATTCCATAATTAAATAATTTTACATTTGACTAAACCCATGAATATTATGGACTTTCATGCGCGCGCACTGATTCTTTCAAAATGCATAATTTAATGTGACTCAAAGTTTGATATAGAGCAATTTTTTCTTATAATTTTCTTGTATTTAACTTATTTGAGTGGACACACATTTTAAATAATAAAATTAAATAAAAAATGGCAATTTGCCTATGTTATTCACCGGGTTGCCGAGAATATAAATTAAAACATTTATAATAACTTTATATAGAGAATGATTGGTAGTGTATATAAGACTACGTATTTGTCAGTCGATCGATACAATTTTTAAGTCTAAGTAAAAACGTTGAAAGAGAAAAAAAAACAGAATGGAGGAGAAAGCATGAAATAGAGAAAAGTAGAGAAGGAGAAATATATATATATATATATATATATACATGCGTTCGAACCCATCTGACCGTCTGAAACCACCACTTCCTACGCTGATGAGGACGCAAGTCCGAAACAACGTTGTCTGTAGGTAAATACACTTTAATATTTACTTTTTTAAATATTCATAGTATATATATATATATATATATATAAATATATGTATATATATATATGCATATATATATATATGTATATATATATGTATATATATATGTATATATATGTATATATATATGTATATATATATGTATGTATATATATATATGTATATATATATGTATGTATGTATATATGTATATATATATAGATATAGATATATATATATATATGTATATATATATATGTATATATATGTATATATATATATATATATGTATATATATATATGTATATATATGTATATATATATATATATATATGTATATATATATGTATATATATGTATATATATATATATATATATATATAGAGAGAGAGAGAGAGAAAGAGTGAGAGAGAGAGAGAGAAAGAGTGAGAGAGAGAGAGAGAGAGAAAAGGAGAGAGAGGTGCCAGATCTGAGAGAGTTAGACGGTGAGAAGGATGAGAGTGTACATTCTGAATAAATCTACCGTTTTCTTCAGACACAGATATAAAGTCTGTTCAATTTGAAGTTGACAGGGAGAAAATAGAAAGCAGTGAAGAGGAGGAGAAAGCTTAACGTGTAAGAGACAGTCCAGTGATAGGGGACGGTGAGGAGGAAGAGAGTGGATTTTCTGAAAAATCTACCGTTTTACTCTAACACTTCAAGATATAAAATGCATTCGGTTTGTTATGATTACAGGTTTATTCCGTTGTTATTCATTCAAAACGTCAATACACAATTGCCCCAAACTTTCATCCAACTTAACAGAGTATTTTATCGAATTTAAAATAACATATCAAGGGAAGAGTCATTCTAATAATCATCGTTGTTTAATAACATTATATGTGGTTAGAATAAAAACAAGCTTCTTTCTGTAAAAACCCAAGAGGTGTTAAATAAAACAATACGGTGTGAAATAAATCATTAAGACATGGCTTAATTATATTTTTGTGCTTTAGTGTTTTGTGAATTAGAAAAAATCTCATGAAGATATTTTGAATCGCGACTAACGATGCAAAAATGAGAACAAATATTCAAGAAAAGCAATTGCATAACACTTGAATTCTTTTTATGAATAAAAACCCTGAAGACATAAGAGACAAAGTACACAAAATTTAAACCATTTTTTTCATGTAGAAGAATATTTCTTTTTTAAATATAATATGAAAAAGAGATCAGAAATAAGAAAAACAAATACTAAAAATTTGTATTTTTCAAATGCGGAAAATAAAAACGAGAGAAACAAATTAAAAATGATAAGTCAAAAGAAATAGAAGATCAGCAATCAGAAAAAATGAGTGCTGTTTCACGGGTGATCATTAGTATATTCCTCATTTCTGAGGGGACGAAGACAGGCTCTACGTGCCCCCCTCGACTAGTAGCTGAAAGCAATACCACCTCTTACGAGTCAAGGAACGCTTACAGTGAAACTAATGTCTTCAACCAGCCATCCCCCTCCGCGACAGTACTCTCACGCATCCTTTTCAGGACGGGCGACTCCGGTCGTCGAAAGTCAACATCTAGCAATTCTGCAGCTCAACATCGAAGGGCTAACTATGCCAAAGCTCAGTGTCCTTGCTCAAATTGCCACCAACACCGAGGCAAACGTCATCCTCCTCCAGGAGACACACAAAGTCAGTGACACCAGTCTTAAACTCCCAGACTTCACGCTCGCTGGCTACACCAGCAGCAAACATCATGGCCTCGCGACGTTCGTGAAGAACAATGTACCATGGTGGCCTGCTAGTCAGTCGACCAATGATGCCACAGTTGAGTGGATCAGTACGAAGGTGGCTGAGAATAGCATAGTCAACATCTACAAGCCACCTCCATCCCGTTTGGAGCCGCACACCATCCCGGATGTGCCGGCACCTGCAATTTATGCTGGTGATTTCAATAGTCGCCACACCGACTGGGGATACAACATCACCAACCAGGACGGCATCGCTCTATCTGAATGGGCATCTGCTGTAGATGCCACACTCCTCTACGACCCGAAGGAGCCTTCGTCGTTCACCTCGGGACGATGGAACACTGGGACCAACCCCGACTTGGCCTTCTTTAAGAACCTCCCGCACCAAGCATTGCCGGAGAGACGCATCCTGAACCGGTTCCCTCACTCACAACATCGTCCATCGCTGATCACAACACCATCCTTGATCCAGCCAATAGGGGGAAGACCAGTCCGGAGATGGAACTTCCGCAAAGCGGATTGGCAAGGCTACAAGAAGGAGGTCGAAACATCAGTTAAGGCTCTACCAACACCTCGAGCCGACAACACCGACGATGCTTATGAAGCCTACACAGAGATGCTGCTAAAGGCTGCGAAGAAACACATTCCCCGTGGACGACGTACCAACTATATCCCTTGCTGGGACGAGGAATGCGAAGATCTATTGCGCCGCCACTCTGACTCCACAAATAGTGAGGAGAGAGCAGCAGCAGCTACCAGCCTTCTGGATAGACTAAGCACCAAGCGCCAAGAGAGATGGGAAGAAACCGTGGAGACGATCGACTTCACTCACTCGAGCCGGAGAGCCTGGCAGACCATCAACAAGCTCACTGGTCGTGCAAGTAAACCATCTCCTTGCCCAATCACTGCCAATTCCATCGCAGCACAGCTCATGAAGAATGGTAGCTTCCCAGATGCGGACAAGTACTTCACAAGAAACACCACAACCAAACTGAGGGATCTCCACATCTCACCGAGTGCCGACGCTGACCTCTCGGGTGAGTTTACGATGAGAGAGATGGAAGTAGCCACCAAACGCCTGAAGTCGAATAAAGCTCCAGGACCTGATAACATCCACCCGGAGTTTGTCATCCACCAAGGACGGAAAGCAACAGAATGGCTACGCCTACTCTACACCGTGTGCTACAGAACATCGCGGCTGCCAAAGATCTGGCGCCGAGCAAAGATCATCGCTCTGGCCAAGCCAAACAAGCCGCTCGATGACCCCAAAAGCTACCGCCCGATCTCGCTTCTCTGTGTCCCATACAAACTCCTGGAACGGCTACTATATGCGCGCCTCGAACCGGTTGTGGAAACCATACTACCTAAGGAACAAGCCGGCTTCCGTCGTGGCAAGTCAACAACAGACCAAGTCGCCTTGCTAACCCAGGACATCGAGAGCGCCTTCCAGAGAGGAGAAAAAGCCGGCACTGTCCTACTTGACCTCACGGCTGCATACGACACCATCTGGTTACGTGGACTCCATGTTAAGCTGCTGCAAACCATTCCAGATCGACACCTGGTGAGTTTCATCATGGAGATGCTGAGTAATCGTAGCTTCTCCCTCCACACCAGCGACGGCCAACGCAGCAGACTACGGAGACTAAAGAACGGCGTCCCGCAAGGCTCGGTTTTGTCCCCGATGCTCTTCAACATATACATCTATGACATACCGACAACAACAGCCAAAAAATACGGGTACGCCGACGACCTAGCCATCCTACAGACGGGAAAAAAATGGGAGACTATCGAGGCTGGGCTCACTGCGGACATGACGACCTTGTCCAGGTACCTCAAGAACTGGCGGCTGAAACTCAGTGTGGGCAAGACCATGTCCGCGGTATTCCACCTCAACAACCGCGAGGCCAAACGCAAGCTTAAAGTGATGGTCAACAACACCGCCCTCCTGTTCGACACCACCCCGACGTACCTTGGCGTGAAACTCGACCGCTCACTGACATACCGTCAACATATCGAAAAGGTGACAGCAAAGGTGACATCACGTGCTGCACTGATTCGTCGTTTGGCCGGTACTACATGGGGAGCTGCAACCAAGACCCTGCGGATATCCACCCAAGCACTGGTTTTCTCAGCGGCCGAGTACTGCGCCCCGGTTTGGTGCCGAAGTACCCACACCAAGAAAGTGGACGCAGCTCTAAACACCGCCATGCGCACAGTCTCTGGGACACTCCGCGCCACGCCGGCGAACCAACTACCGATACTCTCCGGTATTGCCCCACCCGCTATCCGACGAGAAGCGACTGTCCTGGCACTGTCACGCAAGGCCAAGATCGACAAGAGACATCTGCTCCATGACATCATGAGCAAACCTCCTCCACCAGTACGCCTCAAATCACGCTACGCACTCTCCCAGCACGCGCATCAGCTTCTGGAAACCGTCCCAGACACCACCTCAAAGCAGATGTGGACCAAGAACCGCTGGAGGGAAGATTGGCAGCAAGCTGACCAACACCGACTGCACAGGTTCATTACCGACCCAGACGACATACCAGGGGCTGAGCTGCCACGAAGGCAATGGACCAATCTGAACCGCCTGAGAACTGGTGTGGGCCGTTTTTCTGCCACAATGAGAGACTGGGGTCTGAGAGAGGGTGCTGCCTGTGAATGTGGCCACCCAGAACAGACAGTTACACACGTCATAGAGGAATGCCCGCTGTTCAAACCACCCAATGGCGAGCAGGGCATAGCGGACCTTGATGACGAGACGAGAACCTGGCTTGCTAAGACCGAGCTGCAGCTTTGAGGGAGCTGGCACAAGAAAGAAGATTAGTACAGAGAAGTGGGAAAATCTAGCTTATATTAGGAAAACTATATATATATATATACATACATATATACATATGTATATAATATTAATAAATACATATTAATTATTTATTACCTACAGACATCGATGTTTCATGCTTACGCAATCTTCAGTGCAGGAAGCTAATTCCTGACGGTCGACGGGCGCGAACTCCGACGACAAATCGCCACTTATTCGCAGTCAGGACAGTTACCAGTTGGCCACTAGACATTAGCTTAGCATTTAGGAAGAATGTAACTTTGTAAATACCAAGTCGGCGAGTATTCACAGCAAGCAGCGAAGAGTGATCTAACAACAACAAATCGTGTTGGACCTCGCAATGAAGCTAGTAGTACTGCTTGTTATTAAATTCACTCAGAGTGCCCAGCCTTAGTAAAGGGGGCTATACAATAATTATATATATATATATATATATATATATATATATATATATATATATATATATATATATATATATATATATATTTCTGAGAGAAAATATAATAAAAGAAGAGGCGGATATGGAAGATCGCAGGGTCAGAGAACAAAAGGTTAAATGAAGATAAGGCCAGGAAAAAGAGGAAGAAGTAACCAGTGTAATTATAAGAAGATGAGAAGAGGCGGAGAAATAAGAGGAGAAGGAATAGTTAACGGAGAAAGGAAACAAATCGGGAGAAGAAAATGATGAGGAAGAATAGGAACGAACGAGAGAATAAAAAAAAGCAAGAAGAGGAGGAAGAGAGAAAAACGAGGGAGAAACAAAAAAGAAAAAGAAACAAGATAAAAAGAAAGACCAGAAAACGTCTTCCCAAGAATAACCGTCAGTCCTGTCCAGCATGACAGAACCAACAACCCAACCGAGTAAGTCTGACTTGTTAATCTATTCCTCTTATGAGATTATTATCGTCAGATCAGATCCACGACTGATTAAGAAGACATACGACATTACTAAATAATTCAATTTTTTCATTTTGATTTGGGGGATGAAATCAAATTAGGTGAGTAGATAGTAGACTTTGCGTTTACTTTCGGCAGCCTCAACACTCTCGCCTCCTTTATTTTGTCTTTTAGTCTTCACATTCCATGAGCGATGTTTCTGACAAAGGGGGGGCAATTGCTGTTTTCTGGATCGGAATCTATCCACATAACACTTATCGTTGACTAAATTTTGACTTTGAAGTGGTATAACTACTAATCTTATCTCGGATATTATTCCCAATGCGTTTCGACCGATTTAACCGCCGACCATCATCAGGTGCCTCTTGTCGAACTCAGTAATCTATACGAAATTTATACGAAGTATAGATTCCCGAGTTCAACAAGAGGCACCACAAGAAGGTTGGATGTTACATCGACCAAAACGTTGTTAGAATAATATTCAAAATCAAAATAGTAGTTCTCAAAAATCCGAAACATAGCATATCTTTATTGTTCGATTTGCGACGAATAGAATGAGGGTTTGGAGTGCATTCACAGCAATTAACGAGAGAAAAAAATCGGACCAGTTAAATAAGATTTTTGACACATACACATCCTGAGTGGCCACACATCTTCCGATATATCATGTACACCACATCTCTCCAGTTGTGTATTGTTTAATTAAGCAAGTGTATTTCTCCGTTTTTTGCAGGTGGCCTATTAGTCTTGGTTTCGCCACCTGATGTGAATCCTCCCCTTTAAGCAGGTGACCTCTTTTCGTTCTAGCTACTACGACGAAAAGTAACTTTCCGAATACACAAGTATTTTTATGGTAATCGCTCCAGACAAGGCATGAAACGAGTTGATGCAAAGAGCTGAAAAAAATTACACTTTTACTAAAACAATAAATACATAAATAATGAATTTTGTAAGTGTAATAAAAATGAAAAACTATTTTTAAATAAATATATAAATCTATAAACATTTCGCTTTGTTGAAATTGTATTTCTTGTCCTGAAATGAATATTTTTTAAGTGTTAAAAATGTCATTTTAATTTAATGTTTTAATCGTTGTCTTTTTTCTAGCACCAAAAATATTTGAAAAGTGTTAGAATTTTATTACACACAAATAACTTTTTGACACAAAAAATAAACTGCGGACATTCTTTTTTTAACAAAGAGAAACAAATTTTAACGGAATTTTTAGTCGATAATATTTTATTGCTAACATTTTTTTTTTAAATGGTGTCGACAGGTGGACATACAATTTCAATTTTATATACGTTTAAAATTAAATTAGAATTTTGTATCCGAACACACACACCGTTTTATGTTATACGGACTTTTTATTGAGTAAAAAATATTTAAAACTTAGAAAAAACATGCAATTATTTGTTTTATTTAATATTTTCCTATCATATAGGTTTGTCGTCCATCTTGAATTTTACTTTAAACGAGTTTTATCTTCAAATCACTATCAGACTTCCACTTTGAAAACGACATGAAAAAAAAACAATGAGTATCTTTTTTTAAATAGCAAACAATTACTAAATCAAAGATAAAATAAATTAAGAGAGAAATTACCAGTCATATGTCTACATACAGTGTGTAACCGTTCACTCAGAACTGTCTTGTTTATCTTCTTAGCACCAACCATTGTGACGTCGGCAAAAGATCGAGATTCAATAGCCTTCTCTTTACGAATGCCACCGCTCAATACACGAGTAGAGCTTAATAGCTTAGTATATAAAATATACTTACGACAAGTAAGCTACACAGAAATGTTTGTTTTATTCTCGTCGGAAATCATCAGGCTTAATAACCTCATAGTATCTTTCGGGACTGAAACAAACATTTATATATATATATATATATATATATATATATATATATATATATAGTAAGGCGACCAATGAATCGTTGAGTCAACTTTGATACATTGTAGTTTTTTTCGTCTTGCTCTTTTTCTAATTCATTTTTCATTATTTCCGTCATCCTCTTACTCTCTTTCACTTATGTTGCTGTAGCGGCTGCTGCTATCACAACTACTACTACTGCAAATTATGATAATCTTTTTATTTCCCTCGTGTGAATAGGTGCATAAAACCGGCAGAGAAGGCCGGAAAAGAGCATAAGACTACATGCGGATTACTTTGACAGTGAAACTATTTTTTTTAAATTATTCACCCTAAAAAGCTTAAAAGAGTTTACTGTGATAGGGGTCAGATTTATGGAGAGCCACCTGTGTGAGGAGTTTGGCTGCCAAATGTTTGTTAACATTATATTTAAATTCCTGCATGTTGGTACGGTCAAAGAAACAGGGAGCAGGGAGGAAATTATAATTCCGAGGAATTAAGCTATTCGAGTAGACAATCTTTCTGACATCTAAGGACCTATACAATGAAGAGGTGTGATTTTGCTTTTAGTCGGGTGGGTGGGAGATATTTACGTTGGGAGTACGAGTGCAGTAAGTTGATTGGAGTCCATTTCGTAGAAGTACTTGTAAAACTAGCACAGAGATGCAACACTGCAGCGTTTTAACAAACTGGGGCTTGGCAGACAGCGCGGGACATATTAGGTTAGAAATAATTTTTGCACCCTGCCTCAGCAAGAGAAGCCAGTGGTTGATGTAGCAGCCCAGATGTGGTAACAATACTCCATGCATAGGCGAATGATGGCTTTATAGAGTAAGTTTATCGGAGCACATTCCATAGAAACACTTATAAAACATGGATGCAACACTGTTGCTATGCATGCTGGAGCTTGGCAGATATTGTTTTGTATTGAAATAAATTGTTTCTGACCCAGTCCCGTAACTTTTCAGACATACCTCGTATGTGCAATCTATACACATTAACCCAATGGGAGCAAGTTTGTTTCATTGTCATCCTTCAAAGATCTAATAGAACTGTACGGACAAAGGTCGCTTGCAGGGTTAAATAAAACCCGGCGTGTTTGTTCCTTGTAAGACCATTCACTACCACTGAAGAACATTGCTCTTTTGTCAACCTAAATGTTTGAGTCTGTTCACAAGAATTCTCAAGAGCCATCCTTCGCTTCGATGTCTAAAACAGGCCTTTAGTTTGCACACAAATGACAAAAGAAAATAAAACACATGGAGATTTTTTTATCCGATATCTTTTTGTCTGGCTCGTATGGAAAAAAGCCAAACAACATGAAGTGAGAACGTCGCTGAATTGACAATGGAATAAACGGTACACAGAACAAGGAATAATTTAATGACAACACGTACAAGAAAGGGAGATGGCAATATATATATATATATATATATATATATATATATATATATATATATATATATATATATATATATATATATATATATATATATATATATATATATCACAGGTCTGTCTATAGATAAACAAATAATATTTAAGTATTATTGTAAAAATGCCCCTGCAATTAACGAAAGGGCACTCTGCTTGAAACACAATAATTATATCGCACAGGCAGTAACGCTAAAGTTCCCTCCTCTTGGTTGAACACTTTAATATGCAATAACACAGTACGGGTGTGTATTAAAAGCCGTATTTAATTGTCTCGTCGCAGCTTACTTAATGCCCAAAAGGGTTACGAAACCAAGAGTTGTTGGTTCAAACCAGTTGACAGGTAGGTCGGTTAATTATATCTATACTGATGACACTTGAAAAGACAAAAACAGGCCTGTCTATAGTAAATAAATAATATTTATTGTAATATATATATGTATGTATATATATATATATATAAATGCGAAAGTCTTTCTTAATTTATCCCGTCTATATTCATATCAAAACACGTTACGCTTATTTAATTCAATTGTAGATTTATATATTTTCACACACAGAACATGGCAAACACAGTGACTAAAACGCTTCATTTGGATAATGATTTTATAAACACTTTCAAATAAATTAATATTCTGCACAATGCATTTCTATTTTTGTACTCCACTTTCCTTACATAAATCTAATACTTTTATTCGTATTAATATTAAGGATTTTATGAACAACGTTTAACATTCAAAATTATTACTTTGAAATTCGAAGGATAACTTCTAGTTTTTGTTTTTGTTGTTGACAACGACAATGATGATGCTGTTCCCCTCTTATTTGTTGTTTTTAAAAAGCCTAGCATCATCGCCAAGCGAATTCAATTCGTTTTTCTATCCATTTATTTTTTAATTAAAAGATAAATAAATGTGTATGGAAATTATCAAAATATTAATATTTATCTATTTCATGAATAAATGCGAAAGTTTTGTCCCGTGTTTACAAGACACTTATAAATGAAATACATTAAACGTAAGCATCAAGCCGTAAACGTTTTTTCTCATTGGAGGGATGAGGGATGGGGAATGGGAGTGGGATATGGGGGATGGTGGCGATGGTCAAACAATTTTGACAACAAATCTTTGTTTGTGGGGTCGATAGTCATACCTTTTGCCAAATATATCTTGTAAATACGCACTCTATTACTTAATCGTTACTTACATTGCGAAGATATAACGAGCTGGAACCTTTTATTTGCTATTGTTCGAGATAAAGTCACTTAGTTATTCTTATTTGGAGGGTCCATTTTTAGGCGTGTGGTTGTACGATATTGCCAGTCGGACTTAGGGTTAGTGTTAAAAATATTAATTAACTACTCTAAAAAGTTAGAATTACCCTGACAAGAAGAATCTCATCTTTTAAGCGGGTAGATAATTTAGCTGAATGTGTTAATCTACAAATTTACCAACGTTCGTTGTTAATTTTTAAATTACAAAAGAAAAGAATTAGATTAATATTTTTAAGAAATCGTCATTAAGTTTTTATTTTATTTTCTGTCTTTAATAATACAGGCGAACCACATAAAGAAACTATCTTACATTACTTAGGGATATATAATTATTTTATTTGACAAATAGACGTTCCGCTTTTTCCGATTGCGAAGAATAATAAACGGAAAGAAAAATAGCGCAAAAAAAACAACTAGTCAACAAATAACTGTACCGAAGGCAATTAAACTTACTTTTCTACCAACATACCTTTTGTTTTTGTGTTTTAAAGTTTTATTTAAATTTAAATGTTCGGTTGAATATATTACGTTATACTGAAAAACAAAGATGGCCGACGTCTACGAAGTCTGGGGATTTTTTTGTACTTTTCTTCTTTCAATTAGTTATTTGTTGCCTATTTGTTTTTGATTCTTACTTCAAAAGACAGAAAAACTCATTAAACACACTTTTGGGAGGTTCACTTACGCCATGTTAAAAATGGAACTGTTCCGCAATCATATTTGGACGAATTATAAAAAGACAATAAAAACGTTTTTAAATACTTTAAAACACCCCAAATATTGGCAAGTAGGAAGAAAAGTTACTTTATTGCCTTTGGTAACACTTATTTGTGGATTATTAGTTTGCTTCGCCCCTTTTTTGTTTGTTATTACATCGCTCTGATTTTTTTTATTCATTTCATTATGAGAAATTGATGTTTATGCTTTTAAAAAATCGAATCTCAACATTGAACTATATCAAATAAAACCATCGATGTTTGTGTTATTTTTCTTCAAATGACTAAAATTTGAAAAGAAAATTGTTTCTTTGTTTTTCTATAGATAACGCTACAGTTAGATCAAAAGCTGTCCGGGGGGCGGATCGTTTTTGTAAGTATATATATATATATATATATATATATATATATATATATATATATATATATATATATATATATATATATATATATATATATATATATACATTATATATATATATATATATATCTATAAGTTATATATACATTATATATATATCTATAAGTTATATATATACATTATATATATATAAATTATATATATATATTATATATATATATATATTATATATATATATATATATACATTATATATGTATGTATATAAATAAGTTTATTTATGCAACAATGTACATAAGCGACACATCCATGGAGATGTTTCAATTATTAGTTCTTATCAGGCTAACAAAACGTGTCTCTCTACATATATTACAATTTAATATTATATACTTCTATTATGAAACTAGCTGTATCTATCCGAATTATTCTAGGAGACATTTTACTTTTTTTTTGCTGTGCGAAAGAGAAACAGAACTTTAATTGAAATGAATGTGTAACTCCCGGAAACGTATGTTGTTAAAACAATTGCTAATTTAGATTTTTTTTTTAGAAGATTCAATGTCATGTTTGTTCATTGTTAAAAGATAACTTGTTTTTGCTGAAAGGTAAAATGAACTTAACAAAGTTAAATTAAAATAAATGTCTAAAACAATAAGCTGATTCAGTTCTAACATTGTTTCTTTAATTTTCATTGTTTTGAAGCAATACATTTCTTATAAGGAGACTGTCTCGTGGTTGTCATTTTCAATTTTAAAATCGGACGTTGTGAAGTTTATATGAATTGAAAGAAATTTATATGATTTGAAAGGGGGCACAACTTTTTCGTAGGGGTTTACCTTCGCGCTTGACATGCATAAAAAAGAAAATACTACTTTATTTTGTCTTGGGAAATATAGAAAACAAATATAGAAAACAAATATAGAAAACAAATATAGAAAATAAATATAGAAAATAAATATAGAAAACACATATAGAAAACAAATATAGAAAACAAATATAGAAAATAAATATAGAAAAAAAATATAGAAAACAAATATAGAAAACAAATATAGAAAACACATATAGAAAATAAATATAGAAAACACATATAGAAAATAAATATAGAAAATAAATATAGAAAACACATATAGAAAATAAATATAGAAAACAAATATAGAAAATAAATATAGAAAACAAATATAGAAAACAAATATAGAAAACACATATAGAAAATAAATATAGAAAACACATATACAAAACAAATATAGAAAACAAATATAGAAAATAAATATAGAAAATAAATATAGAAAACACATAGAAAACAAATATAGAAAACAAATATAGAAAATAAATATAGAAAACAAACATAGAAAACAAATATAGAAAACAAATATAGAAAACACATATAGAAAACACATATAGAAAACAAATATAGAAAACACATATAGAAAACAAATATAGAAAACAAATATAGAAAACACATATAGAAAACACATATAGAAAACAAATATAGTAAACAAATATAGAAAACAAATATAGAAAATTAATAGAAAAAACAAATATAGAAAACAAATATAGAAAATTAATACAAAAAACAAATATAGAAAACAAATATAGAAAACAAATATAGACAACAATTATCTCTGTTTCATTCGTGTCGTTTACTTTGTTGGAAATCTTCTGAGGATTTTGGAGATAAATCCCAGGACCATATACACTCCTGATCAAAAATTTAAGACCACTTGAAATTTCTTTAAAAGAAACCTTTTTTTAAACTCCTCCCACTTCTCTCACTTAAGGTTACCAATACTACAATCTAAAAGGTTATGGAAACAAAACGCTACATTCCAAACATTTTATTCATAAATTTATATTTTTATAAAATGAGGCATTTTACACTTGATCAAAATTATAAGACCAGAGACAAAAAATCTACGAAATTGTAAGAAAAGTGTATGAAATCATTCTACAACCAAATTTAATATTGAGTTCTACCTCTACTCGTTTTGACGACATCAACAATTTTGGGGGGACATGCTAGAAATAAGCGTTTCCATTAAGGTGCGGGGGATGTTGCTCCAGCTTCTGAAGATGGATTTACGAAGTTCATTCTTAGTTAAATATTGCTTGCCATTTCGATAAATATCTCTTGTCATCTATCCCCAAACATTTTCAATTGGGTTCAAGTCCGGTGAGCATGCCGGATACTCCAAGAGATTAACCACATTTTCTGGTAGAAAAGTCAAAGTCCGGCGCGCAGCGTGAATTGAAGCATTAACCTGTTGGAATAACAATCCATCCCCACACAAACGATGAACCTCCGTCATCAACGATTCTTTTTGTAGCATGCTAACATAACCAGCTGTTGTCTGACGACACTGCACCACCTTGAGCTCCATTGTCCGTCTGTAAAAAAAGGCACCCATACCATTAGGGACCCTTCACCACTATAACGTGTAGTGAAAATTTAGGGAGGCATGTTTTTGTTATGCCAATATTGTTGGAAACCATCTGGACCATCCAGATTGAATTTTTTCTCATCAGAAAACAGGACTTTCTTCCACTTTTCAACGTCTCATGTTTAGTATTCACGACCAAACCTTAAGCGGTCCACCTTCTGACGTGGAAGCAGCCGAGGAATTTGTGTACGATTTTTATTTGCCATACTTTTTTGCCATAAGTGTCGTCCGATGGTTATTGGACTGCAATAAGTATCTGTGACTGCCTTAATTTGACTAGAAGAAAGTCCACTGTCTTTCACAACAACCCGTCTTATTCTCCTACTCAATGCATGAGAAACATTTTGGGGCCTACCAAGAGATTTTGCTTTTCCATAATTTTCACCGTTCTTTAGAAAGTTGAAAATCACAGTTTTACTGCAATTAACCTTAACTGCGATCGCCCGCTGTGACAAATTTTGCTGATAGGAATTTAGAATTCGAGCAAACAAAACATTCGGTAGGTTTGCTTGCTTTAGGCATGGTGATACTTTTACACGGTGATTGCTAATCTCTAACTAAACTAAACACATTGGAATTACCATAGATCTAATAATCTATACCCTTGGTCCTATAATTTTGATCAAGTGTAAAATGCCTAATTTTATAAAAATATAAATTTCTGAATAAAATGTTTGGAATGTAGTTTTTTGTTTCCATAACCTTTTAGATTGTAGTATTGATAACCTTAAGTGGGAGGAGTTAAAAATCTATCCTAAAAAAAGTTTATTTTAAAAGATTTTCAAGTGGTCTAAAATTTTTGATCAGGTGTGTATATTCTGAAACTACCCAAGATACCCGAATAAATATATTTATTTTTGTATCAAAGAAGGCATAATATAATTGTCGAGCATTCGCTATCGCTTGAATACCCATAAAAATCACAACAAAATGTGTCTACTTCAATTAAATTTCAAATACAAAACATATTAAAGAGAGATCTTTGAATAATTAGATATATGAATATAGTAAATAAATGTTAATTCGTACAATATTTTATGGAAATAAAAAAATTGTCTTAATGCTACTTCCAGTGACTTCTGTTCACTACTATATAAAATTGTAAATATAATATAATTTATATATATATATATATATATATATATATATATATATATATATATATATATTGCCATCTTCCTTTCTTGTACGTGTTGTCATTAAATTATTCCTTGTTCTGTGTACCGTTTATACAAGGTACTTTTGTTCCTACGACAACAACTTTGGCACAAATTTCGCAGCCACTCTGTGCATGTTCACATCATCACGCAGGATTTCATGTGCGGAATCTTTACTCACTCTGACCTCTTGTTGAACGACGATCTTCCATCATCAAATTTCGCCCCCTCAAAACAACAGCTGCACTCCGAGCAGTTTGGGGTCTGCCAGAACGCTGGTCACTCTCCGCTGATGTGCAGCCATTTTTGAATCGGTTGAATCACTTCTCAATTTGTGTTACACCCATCGCATCTTCTCCAAACACCTGCTGAATCTTACGAATTGTTTTGCTTTGAAATCACTAACCTTTTGACAAAATCTGATGCAGCACCTTTGCTCAACACGTTCAATCATGTTGAGAGAATTGGTAATCCGACGAACACGTGGTGTAGCACTTCACTCAGCGGTCGACAAGCAGCGACAAATGCGTAGGGAGGCGGTAATAAAATTCACACATGCACATGAAGGTGTCTTTCTTCACTATGTAAAGTGGCGCCGCCCTATCGTCTCTATTTCGCACGGCAAAAATAAAGGTCGGATACATGAATAACATATATAATACATAACATATTTAATATATTAGATATCTAATATATAGCATATCTCTAATATATAACATATTTTATATATTAGATATATACTATATAAAATATATAAACTCCATATAACATTATACAACGTATACATTATATATATATATATATATATATATATCTATATGTAGTAAGTTATGAAAATATATCTGTGACAATTAAGCTACACAGAGGCGTTTCATCCCCGCAGGGCATCATCAAGCTAAAATGCGAGCACGTATCGAGCACTGTTGAAGTAAATACTGAAAATTGATACATAGAAAATTATATATACTTATAACATGTAGATACATGAAATAATTATATATATATATATATATATAAAACTCGATGTTTGTGTTTTTATATAAAGAAAAAAAAGTTACAAAACTTACATATAATCTCAAAGTGTAGACCTATGTAGAATTTATCTTAAAAGAGAATGGAAGTGTTCGCGAATCTCTAAGTACTCCCCGAAGGGAGAAATGGGGGCATATCCCCCGCAAAACTTCAAATATATACCATTTTTATTAAATATACATCATATGTAAAACATTTAATTAAGAAAACAATAGAAGTGGTTCCAAATATCTTAGTGCCTACTTAACTTCCAATTTTTGTACAATTTTAACAAAAAATATTCGACATCAATAAATAAAAAGGGAATTTGCGAGGTATACTATGGCCACAACCCCCTATTAGAAAATAGTGATCTTACACGTAAAACTTAGTATCAAGACATCTTGATGTTATTCTTCACGGGAGGAAATTATATATATATAAATATATATATATATATAAATATATATATATATATAAATATATATATATATATATAAATATATATATATATAAATATATATATAAATATATATATAAATATATATATATATAAATATATATATATATATAAATATATATATATATAAATATATATATATATATATAAATATAAATATATATATATATATTTATATATATATATATTTATATATATATATATATTTATATATATATATATATTTATATATATATATATATATATATTTATATATATATATATATTTATATATATATATATATATTTATATATATATATATTTATATATATATATATATATTTATATATATATATATATATATTTATATATATATATATATATTTATATATATATATATATTTATATATATATATATATATTTATATATATATATATTTATATATATATATATTTATATATATATATATATATTTATATATATATATATATATATATATTTATATATATATATATATATTTATATATATATATTTATATATATATATTTATAAATATATATATATATATAAATATATATATATATATACATAAATATATATATATATAAATATATATATACATAAATATATATATATATATATAAATATATATATTATATATATAAATATATATATATATAAATATATATATATATATATATATATATAGTCTTAGAAGTTTCTTAACAATTAAAACTATGTCCCCCCCCCCCTCCGCAAAAAAACCCCTTAAATCCCAAGTCGTTCAGTGGAAAATCACTCATGTAAGTCAATTTAACTTTTTCAGTTATTATATTAGTTTTCTTCTAACATCATTTAAGGGATCATTAGTTGTTTACCATAAAAAACTGTTTCGGGAATTTAAAAACAAGACAGTATTTTAATTCATGGCTTCCCAGCAGAGTTGATCAGACCCCACTTCCCTTAAAAAAGAAAAACATAAACGTTCCGTATACTAAACCTTAGTTTTGTTCCGTATAAATGTTTTGCGAACTTATATTAGTCATTAAAAAAAGAAAAAAGTCCTACTTACCTGTTTTTCGTCTGTCTAATAAAATGTATCCGTTACTTACAAAAATGTTGCTGAATTTTAAAGTGTGTAGACGAATCCATTATAAAATACTTTTAGTCCCTATTCTCCCCCTCCTCCTCCTCCTCCTCCCCCTCCTCCTCTTTTATTGTTCAATACCTTGACATCAATTTCAAATAAATATTAATCATCCTTGTCAACTCACAGCGTTCATAAGCTTAAGCCGATTTTTCTCTTTCTTCTTCTTTTTTTAACTCGCAGCGCCTCCAACCGGCGTTCATAAGCTAACTGTCTATTCTTTCTCTCTTTCTTCTTCTTTTTTAAACTCACAGCGTTTCCAATCGGCGTTATAAGCTAACTGTCGATTTTTTCTATTTCTTCTTTTTTAACTTTTTCGACATTTCTTTCCTGTTCATCCCTTTCTACTGTCTATTAAACGTAGCTATTTTTTAATATAATTAGTATATGTGTTATATATACTATTATACATATTCTACATTATTTTTTATTTATATTTAGATAGCTTTGGATTTGCTCTATCAATTTACTTTGATTAATTTGATAAGACTTAAAAGCATCAGGATGGCGAGTAATTGCCTTATTTAATTGTCTAACTATTATATTCTGATCGCCACCTTGTTTAATCATTCTTATTATTAGGTCAGAAATTTGAGGCATAAAATCTACCAATTTTAAGGTAACACGAGCAATCCTCAGAAATTCGGACGTAATACTCCCGTAAAATATATACACAGGGCAGGTACTATTTTTATGTGGTACGATACGAAAAGGAAATGAATTTCTTTCATCAAACAGTTTATAGATAACTATTTTATCTTCAATTTTTATATCCAAATCAAGAAAAGTAGCTTGTGTTCCCTTATATTCACAGTTTAATTTAAACTCTTTAGGATATATTAAATGTTTAGTATTTGCAAACTCATCGATATCATTAATGCAAACAAGGTCGTCAATATATCGCCTATATCCATGCAAACTATACGCTCTAGATATATCGTTTTTTTATTAATGATGATATATACATATATTCAAGTCTATGTAAATATAGATTTGCCCAAAATTGAGAAGGACCCAAACCCATTGGAATACCTATTGTTTGGAGTAGTACTTTATTTCCTATTTGAAAGTAACTTTCTTTTATAAGGTGACTTATAAGCATTGTCAGACCAGTTGTGGACACACTCGTCTTACCATTTTTAGTTATACACCAAAAGGCTTTAGATTTTGCAAAGCTTATGTATTTACCTTTTCCTCCTGCAAAAGCTTAATCTATAGTATTACCTAATTCTTTAGTAAGTTCTTTATGTGGTATTTTTGTATATAACGTACTAAAATCATATGTCGAGATTGATTTAGCCTGTTTACGAGAATTAATACGATCCATTTTATCTTTTACTAGATCTGAATTATTTATCACCCAAAATAGGTTTATATTGCTATAGAATTTACTTTTTTATGGAAATTATTTGTTTGATTTATAATTAATTTAAAGACTTTAGATACAGCTTTACTTAAAGGTTTAGTGATGCACATTTTTGAGACAACAATAAAATGGGCGCCAACTGGTGTTTTATGCATTTTTTGTATCCAATACATACATGGAAGTTTTTTGTACTTTTCTTCTAATTTTAATTCTAATTTTTCACAAATAACAGTATAGTTTATAATAATATCATCGCCTTTACTATTACTTAATTTATAGATATCTGAAGCTTCACCTATTATTCCTACTTCTAGCAATAAGCGTTGTATATAATATTTTTTACAGATAAAAGCTACATTATTTGTCGCCTTATCAAAAGGAACTATTACAAACCTATTTTGAAGTATTTCAAGCTTCGTAGTTATTTGTGGATTTCTAAAGAGGGGATTAGTTTTTTAGGGTGTTTAAATACTTTTAAACGTTCTACTTTCTTATTTACGAATCTAAGTACATTATTTTTCCATGCGTCAACTGTAGAGTGTAATAGTTTATGCTTTTTTTGCCATGGATGCAGTGAAATTATCTAACGCTTTATTTATTTCCTTAACACATTTCGCATAATTTAAACATTTAGGTTCTCTATAGTTTGGGCCTTTACTTAGGAGTTTTCTTAATTTAGAATTTTTAACTATCGCTAGATTACCAGTAATTTATATATATATATATATATATATATATATATATATATATATATATAGAGAGAGAGAGAGAGAGAGAGATAGATAGATAGATAGATAGATAGATATACTAAAATATCCGTCACGGGATGGGTTAGATGTATACCCCAAACAATACAGTTTTGCACTACTTTTATGCCCCCTTACGAAGATTAAAATCAAGACGTAATGATACTAAAAGTTATGTCTAGAATATTTATTCTAATTTTGGTTCAAATCCATTACATGATTTTGATTCGAGAAAATGTTTAAAATGTGAGGCTCAAGCTTAAGGGGTCTGCAGAAGAAATTGACATTCAGGAATATTGGTTAATTTGTGTCTAATTACTATCGATCAAATTCAATTTAAATCCGATATATTTGCATATTCAAATGAAAGCTTGTGCCCATATTATACTCTCTAAAACCCTTTAAAATGAAAGAAAACCCCCTGAAATTTAGGGAATATTTATTAATTGATGTTTCATACAATTTCATAAAATTTACAAATAGCTTCTACTCCCCTTTGCATAAAAATAAAATAAACTAAATCTAGCCCACATTACGACCCTTTACGTCTAGCAGCTGTGTTCCAACATTACTAATGATTTATTAATTAGTTTAATAGTGAATCTTGTAATGCAAATATATAAACATATACACATACCTAACTTATATATATATATATATATATATATATATATATATATATATATATATATATATATATATTACATAAATATGATATGAATGCAATAGTACTGCCCCCTCCCAGAACATTTAACTTCCTACATACCCGTGGGCATTATACTAGTGTTCTCTTCGGCACATTTAATATCACGATTTAAGATAGCCTAATCATGGGAACCGAATATTCCCGAGGTTAATCCATAAACCTCAATTACCAGATACTGAGAGAGTGTCGAATTCACACGGTCGTCAGATTTATTTACTCAAACCAACATTAATTTCGTGATCAATACCCGAAGGCGCTCTCGACTTGGATGGGCGGCGATAACGGAGAAAAATAAAGGCATGCAGTCTATCGCAGGAGTTGGTTATTTTTCGATAAACTAGAACAAGCTGTTTATAATTGATACCTACTCTGTTTTAGCTAATCCGACACGAGGTCGATGAAGACTGCGGAGTTGGCATGATTGATGTAGAACCAATCGTCAACATTTGTCTAGCTTTAAAAATCATTATTCGTGATCAGCAAATCTACCAGAATCTGAACGTCAACAACGGACGGGAATGAAAACGTGTTGCGTATCTCTGATGAAGAGGATAATTAAACTGATATGATAGAACATAAATTGTATAATAAATAAAACAGCAATTCAGAAAGTTTATATCTTCATGCGATAAGGACAAGAAATTGTACCGCATTTGTGTAAGAATTCAAAATATCTTAATGTCTATATAATAAAGTTCAATTGGTCGAATTCTAAAAAATTGTCATTTATACGTTCTCTTTTATAATACTTTATTCTGAATAGCCAATCAATTACAAAAAAATGATCGGTCTCTTTTTTATCATTGCATATTTACATTCCAATGAATTTCATCGATTACAAATTATATTCCTACGGATATTTTTTTTTAGAAAGAGCAAATTCCCGATATACCATATTCTTTATTGATTTCTCAGCTATGGTGATTGACCAATGCCATCGCCGCTTTTGTTATACATAACAATGGCAAATGGCGTCCAAAATAGCTCGAGATGTTTATTTCATTTACATTACTGGTTCATTTTCAGAGGTAAATAATAAAACCTAATACATAAAACTTTACTTGTAAAGATTTAAAATCTTATACTTTATATCAAATCAAATCCAATCCTCATTTATTAACATATTTAATCTTTTCGTAAAATCTATAGAGACTAGGCATATAACTTACAATAGTTTCCCCCGCTGACAGAGGAGAGCCACGTAGTAACACACATACACACGCGAAAAAATATTAGTTTTTCCAAATTGAAATAACACAAAAACTATAAGAATTGAGATACAAACCAAAAATTTGTGTGACGCATCAATATCTTCCATGATCAAACTAGAAATTTCAAAAAGCACCTTCGATAAGTTTATGGTTTAAAAGGCTGTGGCAATACAATTTTAGGTTTGGGGAATCTGGTGAATGTAAGGGTGAAAAATAGATGATACTAGATATAAAGAGACTTGATGTAAGAACCTTTTTGTTTTTTCTTCGATCAATACTACATTATATGGATCTAACTTTTTCTGATATTTCGAGGTTAAATAACTCCTGATCAAAGTAAATCATATCGGTTCAAGGTGTGTGCCGTGTATTGTGCGGAACGCGGTTTTACATTACATTTGTTGACGTATAAATACAAATATTTTTAGTCGACTTTTGTTTTATTTTATCAACATTCAGAAAATTGTAGGTGACTTTTAAGAATTCAAACTTTCGATTGGAAATTAACTCATGTCTTAGCATTTCTATCGGCCATAACCTCATGTGATTTTGACAACTTTAAATTTTCACTCTGATTTACAAAATTTAGTTTTAAAAGAACGGTCTTCCATTTCAATATTTTGTTAAGAATGCGCCTATTAGTATTATACATTAAGCTGTTTTGGTAAATTAAAAGTTAGCTTCGTCTAATTAATATTAGTAGTAGAAGTATTACTTAAAAATATTATTATAAAAAAGTCGTTAATTTATACGAAGCAATCTTTCCTTTTCTTTGTTTTCGCTTTATCTTCTCTCGACACGCACGTTAAAAGAGGAAATCTATTACTTTGCCTGCTTTTATCTTTAACACAAGGTATTTATCTACCTCCCACAAAGTAAAATGTGACACAAGGTCGCAAAGTGGGATTTAATAAGTCAGCACCCTAGAGGAAGAATAGTTACCCCACTCTTCTCGTGATAAGCGGACGTTATTTGACCTAATAAATATATGAAGTTTTAACCCTGTTCAGAACCAGAACCGGGAAACTACGATTAAAGGAGTTCAGACTAATATCGCGGGGTATAGTTTCTTTTTTTTAATAATGTTTTTTTTTTTACGAAATTCAGTGATAATAATACAAAGTTGACTTTTTGTTTTTGTTAAAACTCGAAAATCGAAAATGACTTTTCAACTGTCGATTAGAAAACAATTTACGTCTTTGTTTACTTTACGAGAAATTATTTAGTGATTTTGATACTTTAAATTTCTGCTTTGATTTCAAAATTTATTTTTCAAAGGCGGGTCTGCCATCTTAATATTTTCTTTATAACATATATACGAGGCCTGTCTAAAACGTATCCGATCTTAGACTAGAAAAAATATTTCAAATACGTGACGGGGTTAGGACCCTTATCCCCTTCAAAGTAGGGCCCTTGTGCTTGCACACACTTAGCCCACCGATCCATCCACTGCCGGAAACACCTCTGGAAGTCTTCTTTTTGAATGGTGTTCATCATCATCATCATCATTATCATTTTTTTTACTATCACACCCGTCGTAGTTTACCCAAAAATAAAAACTGGATTCTACTTCTGTTTGGCGATTACATGTAAACAGTCTGAAAACAATATCCACAAAAAAGTAATTAAATTTAAAAAAAAAAGATATGTTTTAGCTTTTATAGTGTGAGATCACTTTTCTATATAAATGTAATGTAAAATGAGCAACGATTCCGGACCATTTAGCGGTAATATAAATATGTGGAACCAATTTTTTCCCCAATATTTTAGGGGGAAATCAAATTGTCTGCGAGATGGAGACATATGTGTATAAACTACGCTTATATTTTTTGTGGGGGACATTTTATTTCCTACAATAAAATAAAAATGCGGAAACAATATTTAATGTTTTAGGATACATTTTTATGCCCCCCCCCCAAAGTGTAGGGGGAGGGATAATTTTTCTTTTGCCTTTTTTCTACAATGAAATAACGTGTGGAAACAATATTTAATGTTAGTGATAATTTTAAATAGACACCCATAGATTGATAGTCGTGACGTAAGTTGTTCCAACTCCTTACGGAGAAAGCCGAAGCAGTTCCGACTTCTACTGAGTCGGAAGACAACTGATACAAATATTTCGGCATTAAATAAATTCTCCCCTCCCTCTAAAAATAAAAAAAGCCATTGAACCCGACCTCGCTTACTTCCGCAACTTTTAAACCAATTGTTTTTATATTTAAAAATCCTCTAATTCATAATGAAATTAAATAATTTCATGAAAATGTTAAATTTATATAAGTTTCATAAAAATTATGTAATTTAATTGGGAAAAAATACTAAACAATTGGTTTAAAACTTACGGAAGTCGGGTTCAATAGTCTTTATATCCATTTACCAGAAAACTAAATGTAGATACTGATTGTAAGATTTATTCATGCATTTGTTATCGTCAATTTTACTTAGTCAAAGAATTTTCCATCATGTTCAATTTTCTTTAAGCAAGCGGTCGCTAATTCCAGAATAAAAAGATCCCCGTACAAAAAGAAAATCTAAAAAATTAAGAATTTAAAAAAAATTATTACCAACATTTTATATTTAAAACAGAAAAAAAATTGATGAGTAAAAAAATGTCCCAACCCTTAATTTTCCAGCCCCAAAATTGAGAAACCAATCGGTTATACAACTCGATTTACCGGTACCTGCGCATGAAGTAAGTGCTCATTAAAAAAAAACAACGAACGCTGCAATCACCAATCAAAATAATTACATAAAAATACATTAAATATTTAGGTGATAAAAAGCGTACATAGTTCTAGACATATATTATAGATTATATTTGAAAGAAAGGAGAGAAAATACAAATTCTACACTACAAAAAGGAACGTGATATCACCGATATGAGATTCTTTCGCTAAAGTGATAAAATATCTATGATATAAATATGGTGTCTATGTATGTCCTAGTGCGTAATTGTAAACAAGTCCCTATCGTCAAATCAACCACAACTTTTCTTGGGCAAGATTTTACAGAAAGCCAATAGCAGATTTACATGAATAATATCGCGGAGTTTTGCGTTCGAATCGAACCTCCATGGACAGCAAAGACGACGTTTTTCTTAATTTACGAAGGAGGAAAATGAGAATATAGATTAGAAAAAGCAGGGCACTGTACTCGACATTCATTCTCAAGCAACGCTTGTTACGGCAAAGGTCACCTCGAAATATCGGTTTCCGTAAAAACAAACAAAGTTAAGCAGCGTTGAGCTTGGTCAGTACTTAAGTGGATAACAGGTTTCGTAAGCAAACGCCAAATGTATAAATGTAGGCCAGCCTTACTGGAAAGTATAATTAGCGTCCTAAAATAGATATAGTTCAACAAAGACGGTATTTTTTTTAAATAAAAAAAGTTAAAATTACAAATATGGGATTCAGTGCTGGGAGCAGGAGTACATAGACAGGTTTCTCATTATGTATCGGGCAACAGCGGTTCGCCCGGCTAGTATATCTATCTCTCTCATATATATATATATATATATATATATATATATATATATATATATATATATATATATATATATATATATATATATATATATATATATATATATATATATATATATATATATATATGTATGTGTGTGTGTGTGTATCAGTGCAAATATATATGTATTAGCATATACCTTCTATTCTTTATGTATACCAACCTCTTCCAATTTAAAGTTCGATGCTTGTCAACTTGTAAAAAAGAGCATATATAAATAAACAAAATTTTGTTACATTCCAAAGGGCAAGATTTAATTCATCTTACAAAACATTTTTTTTCAAAACAAACCCTTTTGGTACAATTTTACGATTCTGTTTCGTTTTGCAGGGGACTAACCAACCTTTGTGTGTCAATATCTCTGTATTCATCAGAAATACAAAAAATATGAACATATATATATATATATATATATATATATATATATATATACTTATTTGAATAATATAAAGATAATTATTTTATATTAGATCCTATCTTTTTACATGATCAAATATTGACTATATATATGTGTGTCTAGTGTAATTCAATGTTATACGAGCAATAACCCGTGTGCTCCGTTAATTGACACTGTACATTAATTTGATCTTCAATCGATACCTTTGGTTTCAGGGAAACACTGAACTCAAATATTGAGATCAACGTGTAGTATCTGTTCCGATGGATACTACACCCCATAAACTGGTATCGTCTTGGCCTTCGGGGCTTGATTTACGCCGGTCTATGGGTCTGTCCTATGCAGTTCTAGGAGGTCCACCCTCCCAGGCTTTTTGGGAGGGAGTAAGTTTATTGCTTACTGCCTGAGGCGCCCCTACCGGGGAATGTCGACGGGGCTGCCCAGGCAATTTTTAATGGCCAGAGTGCTCACCTTCTCGCGCGCTGGCTTTTCAAATCCCACTTTCCCGACCTTGTGTCATATCTTACCTTGTGCGAGGAAGATAAATAAAACGGAATGTTGAATCTTTTAGATGGAGATTTATACTGTTTATTATTTGTATTATTCGACGACTTGATGTTATTCTCATAACGTTTCGATGTAACCTCCGATCTTCTTCAGATGGATCTTGTCGAACTCGAGAATATTTATTTCCAATTCAACAATTTATACAAAATTTCCAACATAATCTTTATTCAATCCACAAACGGTAGCTTGGTCTCGTTCCACCAGCCATGACTGGGTAGATGTCTTGAATAATTCAAAATTGTATTCATAGTATCGCCCGAATTGAGGATTAGAAGACTGTCACTTGGAACTGAATATTACTTAGAACTTATATATGTTGCGCCACACACAGGTTTCAGATATGTCGAATATAAACTAAATTGTATGTAATAGGATGTGAAAGCAAGCTAACCTCGTAGATTAAATAAAATAGTTTCGTTCAAAATTCCGTACAGATTCCCGAGTTCGACAAAAGGCACTTGATAAATGTCGGAGATTACATAGGCGGAAACGTTGTGATAATAGTAGTCCTAATAATAAAAAGTATACGAATATAACTGATGTTTTGATAATGCCCTATCAAAAAATCTACTAAACAATCGGTCATATTCGGTATCTTTAGCCCTACGGGTTGAGTTTCTAGTGTTTCCGTGTAACCGAAGGTTCGATGGAAGATCAAATAAATGTATAATGTCAATTGAAATAAAATATATATAAGCGGGGAGAAGTACACACACAACATCAAGTAATCCTCAAAAGAGTTGATATGCCATTAAACAAGGTAACCACACCAAAGTCACTGGAATAAAAAATGTTTGAGGTCAACGTTTAATAAAAATAAAAAATAAGACATATTTCATTTTATTGGATTATTTTGTGTAGAGGAGAAAACACGAGAGAAACTCGTTTCGATGTTCGATTTGTCTGCCAGAAACGATTATTAAGAAGTAATTCGATAAAACTGAAGAAGGTAAGTAATAAATGAATAAAGTGTCGGCTTCGAACAAGATAATCAATGCGCGAAACCACAAAAGTATGGAAAACAAAACACAAAAAAACGCAAAGAACATAGAACCGTATTCGATTATTAACTTATCCCAATCATTTTCCATTTCTAATTATTGGCAAACGCGTCATTTATTCACCTGGCAAATACAACCAGCCTTTGATTAAAACCGTCGACATTGCAAGAAAGAATCAGAAAATTCTCGGACTACAAGGAAAATAAATCTATCCACAAAGCATTCCTGTTTTTATGGATTGTACAACGACAGTGTTCATGAAAAAATTCAGATCTTTTATTTTACGCACTTCTTTTTATTTTATTTTTTACTGTTTGAATAGCTTCTGTCCTTGGACCATACAGCAGAATCACGTTGACATACCGGTTCCCGTTAGATCACCGAAGTTAACCAACGTTGAACCTGGTCAGTACCAGATGGGTGACCATTTGGGAATAACAGACGCTTTATGTAAGAACCTAATGTGGTAATCTCCCCTAACTAGGATATTTATGCGACTGAGGACCGCTTGTGAATTTGATACTTTCATGTAACTTCCTGCATCGCAGGAAGCCGGTTCCACCCGCCCAGGTGAATGCCGTATCGTGGAGGTAAGGGTCCTCCGACCGCTTGTTCTTGGAATTCCCTCCCCTTTCCCCAACAATACCAACAGCAGAAATTAAAATTTAATGTGAACAACAATTTGATGCCCAACTCCCACCAAGGTTTCTCGCTATAAATCTGGCCCTTATCAATGTAGCCACTTATATAATATGCCTTGTTTTGCGTGACAAAAAGTTTTTAAAATACACCGAACTGTAAAAATATAAAAAGCATTGAGGTTAATTGTCTATGCGTGACGCCTTCTTCAAAAACATAAAGACATAAAAAGATGGAACGATATTCGATCATTAGCTTATCTCAATTAATTTTTTTAAGTTGTGGACGCAGGTAATCCGATAGAGTTCATACAATGTACAACAACAGTCCTCATGGAGGAGTTCACACATCATTTGTTTTACAGAATACCTATTATTTACTATGGTTACTGCGTCAAATAAAACTTCACTATGAAAAAGATATGAAAAACAGAAAAGGTAATGAACAGGTCCGATGCTTCTTCATCCAATAAACTGAAATTATAATAAAAACAAACCAGAACGTCGTTCGATTATTAATTAATCTGAATCATTTTCGATTTTTAATTATTGGTAAACTCGCCATTTATTCATTTAAGTCTTGTGACTAGCCTTTGATTAAAACCATCGAGGTTTGAAGAAAGAATCAGAAAACTACAGAAAAAAACATATATGGACAAAATCATCATAAAGATTTCACAATTGTGAAACGAAACAAGAATGGTTGAACATGTCTGATGTCCTTTTTGGTCCTCTCGGAACGATTACTAAGATGTAGCTAGCAGAGCTTCCCGGCGTTTCTAGAGTAAAGGATCAATTAAATGAACAAACTCCGTGAAAAACACCTAGAAAAAATGTAACCTTAATACAAGTGCATGAGAAATAGATGTGTAGTAACATCTCACTACTTGAAGAAAATGATAGAAAAAAATTACACAGTGAGGAACTTACAATGACTTACATAGCACAAGTTTCAGATAAGTCGAATATAAATAACATTGTATGCATGTATGTAGGATATAAAGAATCGCTTTCGCGTTGGTGGTGCACTCTCTGAACAAATAGCCATCAATTATGGTGTTAAGCAGAGTGACATCCTTGAAGCGACGCTGTTTTCAATATACCTCGCAAGGATTCTCACCTATTCTTTTTTAGGCTAATATCGGTGGTTTTATGTTGACGAACCATCGGCAGGGTCTTCAATCACGCTAGTCTTACGCGAAGTCTAAAACATTCAAAGATCTCGTCCGGAATCTCATCTATGCCAACGAGGCGTACTTTACTGCCGAGGATATACGAGATATAACGGGTCTCTTCTCAGGATCACGCAGTACTTTGGAACACTAGCAATCTGGAGAAAACTGAGGTAATACTTATAAACATCTATGTCAACTTGACCAGGTTGAATGTCGCTGACTTCTTCGTAGATCTATGGCAGTTCTATTCTCCCGTGATGAAATACATCTAAGGTTCGTAAGGACTAGCTTTGACTTTGATAAGCTTGAAATATGTGTGGTCAGACAGAGCTAACATCATCAAAACAAGGAATGGTGTGTACCAATCGTGCGTTTTCTCCTGTATTCTGCATAGACGCACCAATACGCTGAAGAGGTTTAATCAAAGAAGATCTTCAAACGTTGATAGGCTCTCTCTAACACAAGACACGCTGTTCTACAGATAGCTGGGGTTTTTGGCATAGCAGTCCCCGTTATACGTAGTTATATGCGTTGGGCTGGGTGCCTAGCAATGATGGAAGATGGCAGGTCTCTAAAACAACTGTCATAAGGAACTACAGCGCGGTAAATGTCGGAGACACACACTTAATAGACGTTCTAAGGATATCGCCAGACAACCTTAAAGTCCTTCGCATCAATGTGGAGGATTAGGGGAGGACACCTTCGCAGTTTTTTTTTTGGCGGAAGCACGGTCTATTGTGGCTATTAGAGATTCGAAGCATGTGGACTAAAGTACTCCATTTTGAGCGTGCTCTATGGCAGCAATACGTTTTGAACATCTCGGACACATTTCAGATTAACCATTTGTGTGGTGCCTGTGGCAGAGAGTCTCCTGAGAGCAGATCTACTTAGCCACATGAACTCCTATGAAAGCAACCGGTTACGCGAGAGACAAACAGGAGATCATATAATGGACATATAGAAGTCAGTGATCGCATGTATCATATCTGCAGAAAGATTTGTGAAAGTAAGTCTGGAATGCTGAGCTATTTGCATCTCACAACCTGGTATTCGTCAACGAATTCTTCCACACGGTGTTTTCCTCAAGTATAACTGTGATTTTCGGAAATGTTATACCCAATCTTAAATAAATAAGATATAAGAAATTGTACCGTACTGTTCGCACTCACAACATTTGGATTGCCAATAATAAGGTTACAACTACTATAGATAATAAGTCAATTCACTGACATATCGAATGTTACCTTCTTCTGCTTCTGTCAACTAATGAAACCTTAAGATTTGCGCAAAAACAGACAAAGCATCAACAAAAACTAACTTTTAATATAAAATACATAGATTCGATAAAAATGTTAATTACACAATAAATATTGTCGGGAAACAGCAACATACGTAATTAGCGGAAAAAATATAAAATCAGAAAAGGCCAAACCAAATTCAATTATTAAAATATATCTACTTTTTAACTTAGTTATTGGAAAATTACTATTATTTGATTCTAACAAATGCAATCACTGGATGGACGTCTTCTAAATGTTTGCAAAAATTAAACCGTTAAAAGTGGGTTGTAAAGTCAGAGATCGACGATTAGTACGGATTGAAAACAACCCAACTTTGGGGAGGGATGGAAATAACTTACGATAACGTTACATAAAAAAATAAATCGTTAAAAATGGGTTGTAAAGTCAGAGATCGACGATTAGTACGGATTGAAAACAACCCAACTTTGGGGAGGGATGGAAATAACTTACGATAACGTTACATAAAAAAATAAATCGTTAAAAATGGGTTGTAAAGTCAGAGATCGACGATTAGTACGGATTGAAAACAACCCAACTTTGGGGGAGGGATGGAAATAACTTACGATAACGTTACATAAAAAAAAAATCGTTAAAAATGGGTTGTAAAGTCAGAGATCGACGATTAGTACGGATTGAAAACAATCCAACTTTGGGGGGAGGGATGGAAATAACTTACGATAACGTTACATAAAAAAAATAAATATCCACATTTAAAAGCTTGATACTTTTCAAAATTTTTTCTTGTTTACCTGAAAATTATTTGTGCGAAATCGAACTCAAAACAATTGGGTCCCGTCAGTCACCCACTTAAAATGCATCATCCGTACTGAGTGCTTTCATAGGGTTAACATTCGAACTATTTATAACTTCAAAAACATTAATACAAATTATTTGTAGAATTCATGAATTGTGCGACAACGCAGCCAATGGATAACGTTTGTTTTCCTTGACAGTGTCTATTGTATAGCTTACTAGTAGAGGTACATGGATTTTCTAAGGAATATCCATGCCAATAAAGTAGCAATAAACGACCAAATTTTGAATAAATTCTGGTTACGTACAAAGAACAATAAGTTCACACTGCGACGTGCTAACAAAAAGCGCAT
The DNA here is from genome assembly GCA_963556195.1 of Sepiola atlantica. NCBI lineage: Eukaryota > Metazoa > Mollusca > Cephalopoda > Sepiida > Sepiolidae > Sepiola > Sepiola atlantica. The sequence continues at coordinate 30,291,785 of OY744533.1, read as the reverse complement.
GAAATTGTTTTTTTCGTATATGGATCGACAGTAGAAATGATAAACATGAAATGTTTATAATTGTGAACAAATAAAAGCGCCCTCGCTCATGTGTGAAGATCTGAAAGCTAATAATAGCTAAAGAAATCCAAGTTAGTAGGGACTTTAGCAGTTATGACACTCGGCGTTTTAGTTTCACACAGCGGCCCAAGTGTACTTATTAAACCCTGTCTTAACCATTTTAAAGAACCTTCGTCGTCACTTCTCTGAAATTTACTAAAACGGATCTAAAAAAATATTAACTATCAATGTCAGTATTTTCCTTTTTTATCTCTCTCTTTCTCTCTCTATAAATTTAGGTATGTTATATATATATATATATACATATATATATATATATATATATACATATATATATATATATATATATATATATATATATATATATATATATATATATATATATATATATACAGGGTTTCTCCTAAACTGATGAACGTGCTATTATGAATTCTGGAATATATATTCTAGGCAACATGGTGAGTAACATAGGCGCATTATCTTTTTTTGTAAATGTTAGCATTTACAGGATGCATATCTATAAAGTTTGTTTTGTTTTTATTTAATTTTTTTATCAACCGATCATTATAAATCTTGGAATATATATTCTTAGCAACTCAGTCAGTAACATGTCCACATTATTATTTTTGTAAACTTTACAATCTAGGGAGCGCTCCCACCTAAACTACCCCGTTTATGTTCGGTAGATTTCGTTATTTTAAAGCAGATGGTAACTTTATACAATTCATGCAAATTATAAAAGAGAAACGCCTCTTCTTCAATTCACTCCTATTTCATTGTAAATTTAACATAATTTAATGTTTAACTAAATTAAGTAGGTGAATACAAATAAAAATTGTGTTGTATTGTTTTCTTTTAAGATTTAACGACAAAGGTTATATGCATAGACATCCTTAATCTGTATATATATAAAATTCAATGTTTGTATGTGTGTGTAATATTTGTGTGTCCCCTATACAAAGAAAGTTTAGATAATCCATATAAAATGTAAAAGTGTATTTTATGTAAAATTTACGCGGGAAGACAATGGGAATTTTCCAGAATCTCTAAGTGCACACTAAAAGTCATAACCCACCTAAAACTTTAAATATATCCTAGTTTGATTAAATTTATATCATATATAAAATTTTCTGAGAAATACATTCCAAGTGCTTTCCTAACTTAAGTTAGCTATGGGGGCCGAACCTCTTTAAAGAATTCAAATATATCTTAATTTTATGAAATGTATATCATATGTATAATATTTTTTGGAGAAGACAATGGACGTTGTCTGAAATTTCTGCGTTCCCTAAATGTATTGAATCTCTACGTGTCCTCAAGGTAGCATCACCCCTTTAAGACACTGATTAAGAGACTGTTCTAAAAAATAATGTTCTTCCATATATATATGGGGACAAAATGGAGGAGGCAGTAAAAATCTAGGTAATATGGTGTCATAAGCAAAATGAAAAAGTACATAGTAGTCATCCTCATTCAATCAAAAACAACGTCAGGTATTCCTGCTACTAGTGTAATATATTGAATGACGGGAAGATTAGATAGTTTTTACATAACGGTTACTTTTCGTTTGGCTTTACTTAGAATTGTTCACGAAAAAAAAACTGTCTGGCAGGGTTAAAAGTTAAAGTAAGCCAAACGTGTGAACGGGAAAAAAGCAAATGTGAACCGGATGTAGAATGGCGTTGTTTAAAAGTAGCAGCTGCAGCGAATATTGTTTCTAACGTAAAAAATAAAATGGTAGATAGAGCTGTAAACGATCGATTTCGAGGTGGTTGAACTTTTTTTATATATATTAACGTGTGACAGCTTATCAAGGCACAAATGCCACTCGGTGATAAAGCTTAATGAGTTTGTCAGATGGACGGTGAGACAATACAGTGAAGATTAATAAACTGAGCAGAATCTGATTATTTAAGAAGACAGCTCAACAAGAACTTCCGAATGGTGCCTGAAGTAGTTTAGCGTTATGTCTGGGATCATTAGATTTTGGATGTTTCAGCCTGGCTCATGGATCTACTAATGTACCCGTAAAATCCTTTGCCATAAACTTATAATTTAAATCTAATTAAAATCTGAAGCATAAAAATAGGGGTGTTTTATGATTTGTCGGGACTCTTTTATAAAGAGAAAATGTGTTGATCTTGTTGGTTTACGTTTTTACAATCGTACAGTGGCCATATTAATCATTTGAAAGGATCAAACAAGGACATTTTAAGTAGGGGTTTGTTTAAGTCGGACTTATTTCAGATTTAACAACTCAATCATTCGCGTAAGCCGTAATATGACAGTCAGCGTTAAGGGGAGGACTCATTCAAAGAATAGAAGAAAAAACAAGGAAAAAAAAACATAACAAAACTAAACAAAACAAAACTAAAAAACGAAATATGGCCGAATTTTAAAAAAAATAAACAAAAAACGACGAATATTCTCAAGATGCGTCCATTCAATCTACGTGATTAGCGGTGACAATAAACTTTAAAACTTAAGCGTCATCGATCGATGTACGGACAGAGCCTCCTTTTAAAATGCATTAATGCATTTATAAATTGAATTATACCAATCTTAAGGGTTACAGTCAGAAATACATTTTATTTTAAACTGAAGTGTAGCCGACCAGAGGATAAGAACTCTTATATTGATACTTGGACGTAAGTAATAAATGATTAGGAAGTAGAGGGAATGCTGTTTCAACCTAAAATGCGACAGACAAACGGACATATGTAAAAGCGTGACAACCCTACAACAATGATATTTCAAACTTGGCAGAACTACGAAATTGATATTGTAAACTTCGGCGTGAGAGAGCGAACAGCTGACGTTCAATATTCTCTCTATATGTATATACATGTGAAATAAGATACGTCCATTCACTCTGTACGCTTAGCGATTAAAATATATTTAAAACTGAACTGTGACACAACGACTGACCGACTAACACTATAATAGAGATCCGTGCAGACACATCAAATAGATAATTAGGTAGGTAATTAGAGACAACACAATTCAACTTTGGAAACAATCGGGTGAAACGGGAACGAGGCCGACCAAATGACTCCTTTCAAACAGTCTCATTCTTAACAAAGCAATTTTATTGCATTCTTTTCCCTTTCCTCTCTTTTTGTCTTTTAAGCTCATTTGTAAAACAGGGTTCTTAGATTATTATTATTGAGACTTGGACGATCAGAAAACTTCGTGGGGTCCTGAAACCTGACAGGTCATCATTAAATGTCTACTCAAAAGTTATTGTAAAATATATATCGGTTAATTGATTGAAATTTGCAACACCCAATGAGAGTGAAGTAGCGTATATTGTTTTACGCCCCTTAGATGCGAGGATTGTGACACAATGAGAAATTTTACTGAGACAAGATTAATCTATATGATAAAAGAAAACGCAAAGAAGTAAATATTGTTAGAATAAAATAAGATAGCAGCAGTATATATTAAAAAAATATTAAATAATACTAGAAAAAAATTGATTGAACACCGCTCTTGGCTGTTATCCCTACTTCCCCCTCCAAATAAAAAAAATATTTTTTCTTTTTTATATAAAAATATGGCACTTCATCGGTGGGTTCAAATATAAAATATTCAGAAAAAATTAAAATAAAATAAAATCAGTTATAGTTTTAGTTTTAATACATTTGCTGCGGATATTAATATTTACTGCGTTATAAGCAATATTGTCATCCACACGTTTTTTGATTTTAAACATCTACAATTTGACAAAGAGGTCTTCCTCAAAATATATTATGGAACACGGTCACATACATTACATCACAGTGTTGCCTAATCAAGTAGTATTTGCTATATAGGAATACAATATTTAAAAAAGTTTTGAAAATATATATAAATTAAAATTTCTTGTTTTTGGCTTACTTCTCAACGCCGACATATTTCCATTTCTTGTATTGTGATAGCCTTCTAATACTCCTCTATATACGTAGTACACACAATGCTTAAAGCAAACTACATCTCCTTATTATACACACACACACACATATATACATATATATATATATGTGTATATATATATATATATACACATACATACATATACATATATATACATACATATATATATATACACATACATATACATATATATATACATATATATATATTTATATATACATATATATACATATATTTATATATACATATATATATATATTTATATATACATATACATATATACAGGGTGACTAAAAAAAACGGGCCTCGTGTAAACTTTATGTGATATCTCCTTTATTTATTCACCGATTGCCCTTATTTTACAGGACATGGCAGAATCATCGACCGTGAGTACACCAAGACCTCAGTAGGAGCTGGGACAAAGAATACACTGTGTTAAATTTTACTACAAGACAGGCTCGTTTAAAAAAAAAACAGGACAGTTTCATGCATCAGTTCGGATGTCAAAAGGCTCCACCCAAAAGCAGAATTCAAAACTGGGTGGACCACTTCGAGAAGTATGGGACCGTGGAGAACTTCAACGCTGCCAGTGAGAACCGTCCAAGCCACTCGGGACGTCTCAAGAAGCGGACAGCCGAGCCGGTCGAAAGTGTGAAAGAGTCTCTCCAGGAGAGTCTGAAAAGCTCTGTGCGTAAGCGAAGTCAGTCCCGCGGTATCTCTCGTGAGACTTGCAGGAGAGTGCTGGTGAACAATATCAGGGCTTACCTATACAGAATACAGACGCTGCAGACCCTTACAGCCTCAGACAAGAAGCAGAGGAGCGCTATGGCAGTCAAGATGCTCGATAAGATCGAGGAGACACCAGGTTTCCTACACCTCCTTTGGACTTCAGATGAAGCCACTTCCATCTTGACGGAAAGGCGAACTCCAAGAAAAATGTCTTCTGGGGGGGGTCCTCCAGACCCAATTAAGTAGCTACCAAGCCCCTACACTCTCCTAATGGCACGGTGTGGGCTGCAATCTCGGTCAGAGGCATCATCGGACCAATTTTCATCGAAGAATCTGGCGCAGCAGTGACAGTCACCAGGGAGTGGTATGTGGAGGTCCTCAACACCGTCAAGACCATCTACCCGTCGCTCATGAGCAAGTTCTGGTTCCAGCAAGACGGAGCAAGTTCTCACACCTCAAACCTGTCCTGAGATTGGCTGAAAGAGAACTTCGGGGGCCGAGTTATCAGTATCAAGACTAATTTTGAGTGGCCACCCCATAGCCCGGACCTAAGCACCCCAGATTATTTCCTTTGGGGCTATCTTAAGGACAGAATGTACGCAAGGAAACCCAGAACTATCACGGAAATCAAGGAAGCAATCAGGGAGGAGATGAGAGCCATTCTCAATTCAGTCTGTAAGAACGTCATGGACAACTTCATTCTGCGCCTCAAGAAATGCACGGAGCTAAAAGGAGTCCATCTAGAACACATGCTGTAGAACGGAGAGAAAACGGTCAAATACCCTAGTGTTTTGATATGATGTTGTGAATATAATAAACTAGTTATGCCCCAAAATTCATTTAAATCGGACGAAACACTAAGAAATGGGGCCTAATTAGATTTGGGGCCCGTTTTTTGGAGTCACCCTGTATATGTGTGTGTGTATTTATATATATATACATACGTACATTTATATACACTCGTACACACACACACACGTTTATATATATATATATATATATATATAAAATAAAATGTAGTAACACGAAATTACATAATCATCGATGCAATAATTTATTTCAACCTTGTGGTATTGTCAAGCATCCAATTTAGATGATTACCTTTTGAAACTGAAAAAAGGGTAAATTCACACTCGACAATTCAAATATAATTAGATAGAGAGGGAGTGACAACCTATTTAATACATATTTAGAGAGAGGGGGAAATTTAAAGTATATTTAATCTATAAGTATGTAGTGAGGAGCAAATTACATGATTTATGACAGAGAGGGAAGAAGAGGCCATATATATATAAATAGAAATTGTAAAAGAAGGCATGGGGGGTTTATTCAATGTCTCTGAAGAAATCAGGTCGTTCTACAGTAAAATTTATGATTAGTAATTATTTTCATTAGGAGGTTTTCACTTATATCGTAAAGGTATGCGGCCCCACATGACATACACAAGCTACAAAGGCGACGTTTGACCTTCTTTAATCATAGATATCACTTGAAAACTGAAAATTATAGAAAAAAATTAGAATATTATATGGAATTTATAGAAAGAGTAAACAAATGTCATCTTTCATTCCAGAGAAACGTAGGGGGTGTTTGCTAGTATATTTTTCTATTTAAACTATGAGTATCTATATTCGTTTTAGCTAAGAGTATCTTCTGATGAGACTATCCCCACATGGGTCTTCACGTACCAATCTATCATGAATATATGTTGTTACGTGTAACTTTACTAAAGTTGAAATAGTAACTGAAATCTAACTTTAAATGCCATCGATGTCACATGATTAAAATAATGAATAAGATCAACTTAGTGAGGACCAGAGCTGAATCACAGGGAATACCACTGTAAATTAACAATTTATTCCCCTTTTAACGCTGTTACTGATGTCTGAAATCCCTTGTGTTCTTTCGGAGAAATCTTATTCCGCTTGAGTTCTTTCGTAGAAATTTAGAATCTCTTGATTTCTTTTGTAGAAATCTTGAATCCCTTGATTTCTTTCGTAAAAATCTGAACTCCCTTGAGTTCTTTCGTAGAAATCTTGAATCTCTTAAGTTCTTTCGTAGTAATTTCCAGCTGGAGATATGGGCTGTCTTGAAGCTTTTACTCGAGACATGGGCTGTCTTAAAGTCTTCGCTGGACACATCGACTGTCTTGAAGCCTTAGTTGGACACATGACATGTCCTGAAGCCTTCACCTGAGACATGGGTTGCTTGAAGCCTTCGCTGGATACATGGGCTGTCTTGAAGCCTTCGTTTAAGACATAGGTTGCCTTGAAGCCTTTACCTGAGACATGGGCTGTATTGAAGACTACGCCGAAGAGATCCACTATCTTCAGGTCTCAGCCGGAGATATGGGCTGTCTTAAAGCCTTCGGCAGAGACATTGACTGTCTTGAAGCCTTAGCTGGATACATGGGATGTCTTGACGCCATCACAAGAGACATGGACTGCCTTGAAGCCTTCGCCGGAGACATGCGTGTCTTGAAGCCATCGCTGGAGATATGGTCAATCTTGAAGCATTTGCCAACACCATGGGTTGTCTTGCGGCCTCTGCCGGAGACATGAGCTGTCTAAAGCCTTCGCCGAAAATATGGGATGTTTGGAAGCTTCGCTGGAGACATGGACTTCCTTAAAGCATGCTCCAGAGGCATGGGATTTCTTGAAGGATTTCTCCGGAGACATGGGCTGTCTTGAAGCCTTGAACACAGACATGGGCTGTCTTGAAGCCTCCACTGGAAACTTGCACTGTCTCAAACTCTTTGCTGGAGTCTTGGGCTATCCTTAATGATTCGCTGAAGACATAGGCTCTCTAGAGGCCTTCGCGGGATACATGGACTGTTTTGAATCCGTCGCTTGAGACATGAGTTCTATGAAGCCTTGCTGGAAACATGGGCTATATGAAGGCTTTGCTGGAGATATAGGCTCTATGAAGGCTTTGCTGGCGATATTGGTACAATGAAGGCTTTGCTGGAGATATTGGCTCTATGAAGGATGAGCTTGAATATACGCTCTCTTAATGCTTTCGCAGATTCTAAATCTCAGAATGTTTTGTTGGAGTTCCACACGCTGTCATAGCTTTAGTGGTTATATACATTCTCTTAATGTGCTCGAGTCACTCTGCGCTCTCTGAATGTTTTGGTGTAGATGATGTCTGTTACCTTTATTCGTTTCCTCTTTTTTTGGAGTTTTATTCTTTTGCAAGATCATATTGATTTTAAGAAAGGATGTTTTCGGATTCTTTTCTTGACTGCACAGCAGTTCATTAGCTGAGTGGAATGTCATTGGTTTAAATGTTAGTTTATCTTTTAAAGACTAACCTTTATCCCACAGACATTTCACAAAGCCATCTTCGGAAAATAAAAAATGCAGTCGAGAAAAATATATTCTGGTTTCTTTTTGTGGATTGACGATCGACCCCACCGGAATGAAACACCACAATTGCTTCCATTTTGATGACTTATATTCTTTTGAATATGAACACGAACATATATTTTTGCGATGCGATTATTGAATCTGCACGTTCACAGATGAACATTCTGTTAAACTGAAGCGTGACTGGGAGACGACCATTCGATTTTAACCTTACGTGTGACATACAACGAAAAACAAACTATTTATTCATGTAAGCGTGACAGACCAAAGAAAACGATATTTACAAAGAAAAATTATTAACATATAAGCGTTGCAGTTCAAGGAAAATGCTATTTTAAATTTTACTGTGACAGACAGAAGAAAATGTTAATCTAAGCTTAAAGATATTAGACCACGAACATAATTTCGTCCGTTATGGAACATGCTCGTTTTGTTAAATAGACTGAGATTGTTACATTTATTTCTGGAATCTATTGAATGTCGAATATGTCCACTGGGTTAAATTAATTGTTTTTGCAATATATTGTGTGCAATTTGAGGAATTTTGGAACAAACCAAGGAAGTTTGATGTTTATGAGGATCGATGCGCTATCGCAGACAGAAGGTAAATAGTGAAGGTACGTCGTCTGAAGGTTCCAGAAAATCCAGTTTGATTGAAATTTTTGACAACTGGTTAAAATGAATATAGAAGATACAGGAGAACACGAATATCGACAGAAACGGGCGTATAACAAAAATAATGAAACTGCCAGCCAGCTAGCCAACGCTAACTACCCTGTTTGATATTACGCTGAGAGACTCCTTTACAATCAACGTGCAACGATAGTTTCCCAAACTTGAAATTAATTTTTTTCTGGATCTTTCGGAGAACAAATAAAGAGACTGTATATATTCATATAAAGTTAGGTATATGTTTATATATTTGTATGCATATGACCCCCTCAAACAAATGAATTATGAATTTTGGAACATAGCTGCTAGACATAAGAGTTGGTAAATTGGACTATATTTAGTTTTTTTTTAGTTTTATACAAAAAGAACAAAACGGGCTGGAAGCTCCTTGTGCAAATTCAGATACCTCCGATTTTTGCAAAATGTTAACAATTACTATTAGACATCAATTAGTAAATATTCCTCAAATTTTAGTTTCATTAGAGTATTTTAAAGTGTTTTTAAGAGGCGTGATATACGCACAACCTCCCATTCAAAAATTCAAATATTTCAGATTTGCTTAAAACTTGATCCATTTAAGCAAATATTCCTTGAATCTCAAAGCCCTTAAGCTTAAATTTTAGACAATTTTAAAATGAAAATCATGTAATGGATTTTTATCAAAATTAGAATAAGTATTGTAGATATGAGGTTTAGTGGCATATCTTGATTTTAATCAACGTTAGTGGATATAAAAGTGGCGCATAACGGTACTGTTCAATGAATCACTTTTACTCGCCCTGTGACGGGTATTCTTCTAATATTTTATAAACCTGATTACATCACAGTTAGTCCAATAGACATTTTTGTGTGTTTCTGAGTAAATTACAGAAATCCTTATATCTATTTCCATAGAGATATATTTATTTAAAAACATAATCATATTTCAAAAGACTGAAATCTATTTCATCACCGTTTAAAGGTAGCCATTTCAAGCCTGGTTGTTCAGGCAAGGAATATAAAAGCTGAAGAGAAAAATCCGTCTATGAAATGCTAAATCCGCCATGACATTTTCTTCCAGCCTAGTATATTATTTGGCGTTGATCATTTACAGCCACTCGGCAAAATTAAATGAATTTACCAGCTCTTATTTTTTTTAATGGCGTCCACTTTTCCGAGAGGTGATAACCATTTCGACTATTCCAATATTCCTTTTTGTATTTACTCAGCTTTTTAATATTAACGCCCAAGCTCGAGTAGCCCGGAAGTTTGACCTCTCGTTTTTCTCTTCTCGCAATAATGGCCATGTAAACTGACGAGCGACATGTCCCCAATTTATTGGAAGAAAATAAACCTTCCTCGATGGAGAATAGATAAAAACGAATCCAATAAAAATATCACGTTCCTCCAATTTCGAGCGCCCAAGTGTCATCATCTTGTATTTTTCTGCAGCACTGTAGATTTTTACAAATAATCTTTACACCACTCGCATCCATCCTCTCTGTCTGTCAGGTATATAGTTATCTTGTCGGATTCTCAAAGTTAGACCCAAATAGCATTTAAACTCATAAACAGATATTTGCTTCTGACTAACCAATTTTGATTTGTTATTAGAGCATCAGGTAATGCCAATATAATAACGTACTTTGCTACAATGAAATATGAATTAGTCCAGCCCAGACGATTGGCCATAGGAAACATTTCTAATAATAACTAAAAAAATAAAATCAGCCAGAAAAATAAAACATTTTTATTGATGAATATTACAGGAATTGTCTACTGTATAACTAAAATAGAATTTCTCTTAAAATATATTTTAAAAATATGCAAACAAATAAAAATGAAAAACTAAAATGACTTAACTGCCCCACGGGAAACGCTGCGTAAGTAATGCATATATATATATATATATATATATATATATATATATGAGAGAGAGAGAGAGAGAGGAGGAGAGGGAGAGAAGTAGATATGATGGTATTTATGCGTTCTTCATAGAGGGAGGTCAACTTAACTTCCAATAAATTCGGGGCGTGTCTCTTGCCAGTTTACATATACATATATACATATAATATATATATATATATATATATATATATATATATATATATATATATATATATATATATATATATATATATATAATAAAGTAAGGTGAGATAAAAAAATTGATCATTATTTATATCAGTTCAAAGAATTCAATCAAAGATTATTTGGCGATATAATATATACATTGTATATATTATATCGCCAAATAATACATTATATATATAATATATATATATATATATATATATATATATATATATATATATATATATATATATATATAATTCTTGTAGAATGTTCAGAATAATAAAAAGTCCTTATTTGAATTGTTTGAACGAAATTATTTCTACATAAATATTAAGAACACTCAACGTGTAAGGATATGATGTAATATTTTTTATATCTTGATTGTTTTAAAAACACTTTTTAAAACCTAATCTCGTTATAAACCTCATAGCAGGTTCCTCCACTTTGATACGATTTTGACTCTTCTGTTAAGTTAATTAGTGGCATCAACTTATTGTAATATGCAAGTTTTTTTTCTAGGCACACCTTCTATACTTAGCTTTTTCGTTTGTAAACTGGTTCTCTCTTAACAATTTCCCAATTTATGTTTGGGGCCTTCTTAGTTCCGTCTTTAATGTTCCCTACATTTATACCTAGTGTGATGGTATTTTTATGTGTTTTTTCAAGAGCTTAATTTGTGGTTTTTGTAACGCATTTTACACTTAATGCTAACGACACCTAAGTATCCTTTTTGTTATTTGTTTTGTATTATTCATTGATGCTTTCGCATAATGTACAGTCGGTTTTGTCACTAAAATTATACTACGACAGCGTTAGTAATTACATTAAGCCCTTAGACGTTCGAACTATTTGACATAACTACATACCTTTAGCATGACACACTTAGTAATGTATCATAAGGATTCAAAATTATAGTATTATAACCCTGCTAATTAACAATAATCACTTATAGGCTCTGAAACTATTTGGCATAAATGCATACTTTTTAGCAAGATAGACTATGGCTATATAGTATCTGTTTAAAATTAAACTACAACCGCAATACTAATTTACACTTATATGCTCTGAAAATATTTGACATAATTGAATAATATTTACTATCATGAGCTTTTTAATGCATCGCCTCTTATAGCCGATATCTAATTAAACATACTACTACAACAAATAATATTCATGATAATTACAAACAAATATTGGACCTAAAATTATTGAGTATAATTGTACAAAATGTCGCACAATGAGTGCTTGGGGGACCGAATGTAATACAATAAATGCTGATTATTATAATATTTACATAAAACCCCATTATACCTTCGAAAATAATAGAGTGAAAGAAACATCAACGACGGCTTTTCGCTAGTCTTGTAATGATACACATATTAAATATGAATTGAAGGGTATTATTTTTGACTATCTAATATATACAATAAAGTACGTCGGATTTTGGACGTTAGACCTAAATAGCTTCTGCCTCACAAGATCACTATTTCATTCGGATTAACTTCTTTCTTCTCTTTAGGGTATGTGTATGTTGTTACGATGAATAAATGTGTAATTCGATTTATTTTCTTTGTTTATATATTGTGCTCGGACTTTTTTTTCGTAAGAAGACATCTTTTTTGTCAGCAGCAAGTCCACCATATTTGCAGCAGAAAATGTCAATACCAAGTTTGATTACTGATAATAATTTATTATTGCATTTGTTATAAATAAATTACACTTCACTAAAAGATTAACTTCACTATAGAAACACACTTACGATAGGCAGTACTCCATTATGTTTGTTGTGGCTTTTATACATACATTCGCTAAAAAAAATTAGACAAAAAAACAGCTAATATTTCTATAACATCGAGCCAATACACATAATTTTCTTCGTCCGGTAACGATAATGACTAACCCGTTTCTGTACTTCCGTCGGAAGTGTGATCCAAAAACTCTGCTAAACAATAACATCCGCACTGTAAATTATAACACCATAAGTTATTTCACAAGATAATCTTTTGCGTAGTACGTTCTGTATCCATGTCAATATATTACAAATAATTACTCACCTATTGTTGATAAAATCCTAAAGAAAATAGAGACCAATCAGGTGGAGGAGAGAAGCGATATTACTTATCTTTAAAGTTACGAAATAAATCGCCTTTCTGCGACGTAGTTTTACCGGCTGAAAACCGTTACAATGTAAATTGTCCAGTTACATCGTAAAACTAAACAATAACTTGACGGTCACTTGTAAGAATATAGCTGGCTGATTAGCCAAGTAAACTGACACTTGGCCAGCAAAAGAACCAAATAAGAAGAGAAGATGAAAAGAAGAAGTATTACCCTCCTCCATAAAACTGAAGCAAGTCGTCATGTGATACAAGTCACATGACTCCAATAACTATGAGTGTTAGTAAACAGAAATAATAACTTTGGGTTAGTTAAGAATCCGACAAAACAAGATATTTATTTACTCCTCGCGGAGTTAGGCACAAGGCCAGTTTTATCTTACTCCCACAAGTAAGATGTGACCCAAGATCGGCTCGAGCAAGTGGGGTTAAAAGCCAGCGCTCGAGAGGTGAGCACTTTGGCCATTTAAAAATTGCGTGGGCAGCCCCGTCGGCATTCCCCGGTAGGGGCGCCTCAGACAGTAAGCAATAAACTTACTCCTCCCCAAAGAGGGGAGGCGAAGCCTGGGAGGGTGGACCTCCTAGAACTGCACAGGACAGTCGTGCAGTATCCATCGGAACAGATACTACACTTTGATCTTAGCCAAAAAAAACAAGATAAGTACATTTCGTTTCACCCTCCCGACCACAGTCAATTCTCCACATTATTTCATAAGACAGGCATTGACTTTGTAAGCTTATCTTTTTTAGTTACGATACATTAAAAACACTTTCTTTGCAAATCTCTTTTTTATGGTCATAGAGTTGTCGGTACTGTTCCAATATGTGATCTACTGAATGGTTGTTGACATTCCAATATGTAGTCTATCTATTAACCCTAATCCCTAGGAAGAGTTTGTTACGGTTAATTGGTAGATCATATACTGAAATGTAAACAACTCGGTAGATAACATATTGGATTAGAAACCATTCGATAGATCACATATTTGAAGAGCGCTAATTTTCAAAGCGCTGTAACCCTATAATCCGTCTTCCATTAGAAGGTACGCTTTAATTAAAAAGATGTGTTATTTTCCTAATGAAACCTCATCGTTCAATTCATTTATTTTTAATTATTAATATGTTGTACTACATTCTTTACAAATCGATTTTTAAGGTCACAGATCTTTTCAGAACGATGTGTAGTCATAATCAGTCCGCCATCAGAAAGTAAGTCCTGTCGCAGTTGCATAATTACGATCTCTTTTCTTTGTGACTTACGTGTTTCATTCGCAGAGCGAATGGCAGCTTGTACCGCCAAGGCACTTTTGTGCGGGATAGCACTTTCGTCCCCAACAGTTTTGCACCTTATACGAACAGCAAAACTGTGAAAGTCTTGTTGACAAGAAGCTATATTTCTTTTCTCGTCGTTCGCTGGGAAGTGAACGAACAGGAGATAACAATTCCTTTAGAGATGTCAATGCGACAAAACGTCACATCTCTTTCCTCGTTTCTAGCCATGGCTTTGCTAGACGAGATGAAAATCGTAGACTCAACTCCATTTCTATAGCACATATACCTCATCCGACTCAGCCTGTTCTGTATTCATGTTTTCATAATTCTCTCCGGACCATGTTTTGTGTTCATAAAACTGTTTGAATAAAAGTGATTGTCCTTTTAGCCACAACTTGGTAACCCTTTCTTCATATCAAACAAGGATAGTAGGATGGATACCGACGCAGCAACTTTACTACAAAATGGCGATCCGAAATCTTTTTTTTCACTTCATCTAGAGAGTTATCATTCTGAGAAAACGAAAGCGATGCATTTAAGTTTTTATGTTGTTTTACTACATTTTCTTATAGAATTCGTGACAAAATAAACGTTTACATTCAGTACAAACAAACAAACATTTAAATAGGACTGCAATGTCACCTGAAAAATGTTTAAAGTCATAATCCATTTTAGAAGACATTTATTTGCATAGTACTTCTGTATCTATGCCTATAAATTAAACACATTTAAATAGGACTGCAATGTCACCCGAAAAATGTTTAAAGTCATAATCCATTTTAGAAGACATTTATTTGCATAGTACTTCTGTATCTATACCTATAAATTAAACACATTTAAATAGGACTGCAATGTCACCCGAAAAATGTTTAAAGTCATAATCCATTTTAGAAGACATTTATTTGCATAGTACTTCTGTATCTATGCCTATAAATTAAAAACTTTTAAATAGGACTGCAATGTCACCCGAAAAATGTTTAAAGTCATAATCGATTTTAGAAGACATTTATTTGCATAGTACTTCTGTATATATGCCTATAAATTAAAAACATTTAAATAGGACTGCAATGTCACCCGAAAAATGTTTAAAGTCATAATCCATTTTAGAAGACATTTATTTGCATAGTACTTCTGTATCTATGCCTATAAATTAAAAACATTTAAATAGGACTGCAATGCCACCTGAAAAATGTTTAAAGTCATAATCGATTTTAGAAGACATTTATTTGCATAGTACTTCTGTATCTATGCCTATAAATTAAAAACATTTAAATAGGACTGCAATGTCACTCGAAAAATGTTTAAAGTCATAATCCATTTTAGAAGACATTTATTTGCATAGTACTTCTGTATCTATGCCTATAAATTAAAAACATTTAAATAGGACTGCAATGTCACCCGAAAAATGTTTAAAGTGATAATCCATTTTAGAAGACATTTATTTGCATAGTACTTCTGTATCTATGCCTATAAATTAAAAACATTTAAATAGGACTGCAATGTCACCCGAAAAATGTTTAAAGTCATAATCCATTTTAGAAGACATTTATTTGCATAGAACTTCTGTATCTATGCCTATGAATTAAAAACATTTAAATAGGACTGCAATGTCACCCGAAAAATGTTTAAAGTCATAATCCATTTTAGAAGACATTTATTTGCATAGTACTTCTGTATCTATGCCTATAAATTAAAAACATTTAAAAATATACGGTAAACACTTAAAATCAGCCCGCCATAAGAAGATTACCCCTAACTAAAATTTTTTTATATTTTTCTAAGTAATAATACGTTAATTTTATCTTTGGTTTCATTTACTGAAAAAGCTTGTTTGTACCAGTCGGGTATACGTCCTCGACATTCAGTCCGAAAATAGCTTTGTTGCTGTCAGACCGATGTATGGTTCTGCTCAGTCCTAGGAGAACAACCTTCCCAGGAATTACATTCACTCTGAAAAGAGGATAATGTATTTCTAGTCACCTGGGGTGACCCTAGCGAGGAATTCCGACGGGGCTGCTCAAGAATAGTTTGTAGGCTGGAGTGCAATTCGCCGAGTGCGATGGCTTTTCAAAATCCACCTGACATTGTGTCAAACTGCAGAGGAGATAAATATATTTGATCATTGGCTGGGAGTAAAGAGTAGTATCTGTTCTGATATTACACTTCATATTTTCTATCCCCGGTCAGTGACAGAGAGATCCTTCTCGACTAAGGCAAATTTAATTGTGTTTTAATCCAGAGTGCCACATTTTTGGAAAGCTGGATTATCACTACATAAAAAAACTGGCTTTATTTTAATATATTTAACAGAATTTGATCTGGATATCGATACTGTACTAAGAGGGCATCTCCCCTTTAACTATCTTCTCAATTCAACTGTTAAAAAACCCCTCTTAGTACAGTATCGATATCCAGATCAAATTCTGTTAAATATTTCATTTGATAACTCCCAAAAGTGCCCCCTCAATTTCTTCCTCCTACCACTCATTCTCTGAATTCATCCAACCTCATCTTAAACTGATCCACGCTATTGCTGTTCTTAATCTGATCTGGCAACTTATTCCAAAAACATATTACTCTGTGAGCAAAAAAACTTAACTGGTTAACAGATCAAGTTTTTGAAAACTGCCTTGACAATAATCTTCCAGATCTAGCAGAAATACTAAAAAAATGGCCACCATAGTTAGTAATGCCATTTATTATCTTGAAAGTCTCAATCATATCACCTCTCATTCTTCTCTCCAGCAAAGTAGTCAATCCCAATTTGTCCAATCTCTCCCTGTAACTGCACTCATTTACTTTACTTATTAGTTTTGTCACCCTTCTTTGTACGCCTTCCAGTTTCAATATTACATTCCAATTTCCATATCTAGTCGCTGGAGCCCAGGTCTGGGTGAAGTATTCTATATTAGGTCTTTATATATCCTTAACACAACATTTGTTTCTCTCGAAATAATATTCCTAACCATCCACCAGATCATTCCATTTGCCCCCGATACAATGGTCAAAATATGATTATTTGCCTTAAATGTATTAGAAAACCCCACTCCCAAATCGCACTCCCCATCTACTTCTTTGTGTATAGACATTTTGTAATACGCTGTTATTTACACTTCAACACTGAAGTTTTTAATTCTACTATGTTCGGCCGATGTGCTATCCGACCTTCTTTAGGTTTATCGTTAATTTACGGCGATGTTTTCCCTTACATATTGTCTTATTATTTTGTATACGTCGATGGTTCCTACACATACCGTGAAAACCTAAACCCGAACCGAATCAAGACAACATACGTTGCACACACACAGGGATCAATATTCTTTTAGAAAGGGCTTTATACTAATGATACACAATACGAAAAAAATTAGTTTTTGTTCAATCGAGAGTTAATACGTGAAAAACAACATTCGCTGCAGCTGCTGCTACAAACACTATTATTAATATATTTAAAGTCTCTTTTCATTTAAATACAAATTTAATCTCAGCAAAATCCTAACTCTGAAATATCTAACAAAATATATCGAGTAACGTTTCGGTCGAGATAAACCCCGACTTTCTTCATGTGCATCTTGTTGAACTCGGGAATCTTTCTGTCAAACGCAGGAATATGTACAGAATATCGAACGGACTCCTTTATTTAATTCATACGGGTAGTTTGCTTTCATTACGTTAGCCATGGCCAGGTAGAAGTCTCAATTCGTAATTGTATTCTTAGTATCACCTGCACTGAGGATTGAACCTTCAACCCCCAGAAGACTGTAACGTAGAACTGATTATTATTTAGTACGTCCGCATGGTGCAGTGGATAAAGTGCTAAGTAATAATCAGTATACGTCAGCCAGAAGACTGTCACTTATAACGTATTATTACTTAGCACTTCAGTTCAGTGACATTCTTCTCTAGTTTGAGGGTTCTATCCTCTGTACGGGCGATACTAATAATACAATTACGAATTACTTAAGACTTCTACCCGGTAATAGCTGACGGAGCGCTAGCAAGCTAACCCCATGGATTAAATAAAGTGTTCTGTCCGATATTCAGTACAGATTCCTGAATTTTACAAGACGCACATGAAGAAGGTTGGAGTTTACATCGGCCAACACGTTGTGAGAATAACATTCAGGATGAGAACAGGAGTCCGAATAATACAAATTATCAATCGTCATCTATACAATTCCGTAAAATATATCGATAATTAAAATACGACTGTTAAATAAAATGTAAAGACATTAAATTTGAATATGGGATTTGTCATGAAACTGCAGTTAAATGTTAAGATAAGATCAATGTAGATTAAGATTAAATAAGAGAAACTGATCAAGAAAGTGGTCCATGATAAGATGAATGATGTTACAAATTAATCACAAACTATTGGAATGCTTCCTGACGTTGAATCTAGAAGTCAACTTGGAATGGTTCTTGGAATACTTCTGTAGACATCAATTACATCATTCAACGCCAAGTAAATGCTCATCACTCCGTGCTATGTCATTTCTGTTTGATTGAATTGATATACTGCACATGAAAGATGATATACTGCACATGAAAGATGATATACTGAACATACTTTGGAACGACGAATGTCGTTCACAGAACATGAATCAATATTGCACACTTGTATTTATTAGCTAACCAGAATGAGAAAGTTATGTAAGTGTTCATCAGTGCGAGTGCACAAAGGCAAAGAGAATAGTTTAAACACACACACATCTATCTATCTATCTATCTATCTATCTATCTATCTATCTATCTATCTATCTATCTATCTATCTATCTATCTATCTATCTATCTATCTAACCCTGCTCTCTCTTTCTCTCTCTTTATATCTATCTATCTATCTATCTATATATATATATATATATATATCCATCTATCTATCCTCCTCTTTCAATATATACTATCTATGTATACGATATATATATATATATATATATATTTATCTAAATGTATACTATCTATCTATATATCTCTATATATACTATCAATCTCTCTCTATATATACTATATATATAATATCTATATAAATTATCTATGCATTTATATAGATATATATAATATATACCTATATATCAATATATAATATATATATACATATATATTATATCTATATATAATATCTCTCTATATATACTATCTATATACTATCTATATATTATATCTCTATATCTCCATCTATATATATATATATATATACTATCTATCTATATATATATATATATACTATATATATGTTATTTCTCTCTCTCTCTCTCTCTCTATATATATATATATATATACTATCTATATATTATATCTCTATATCTATGTATATACTATCTATCTAGCTCTCTTACTCTCTCTCTCTCTATATATATAATATCTATCTTTAGATATAATGTATCTCTACCAATAATATATATCTATACATAATATATATACTATCTATCTATATATAATATATCTCTATAAACTATTATATAACATATATATATATACTATTTATCTCTCTCTATATATATAACATCTATCTATATATAACATCTCTCTCTCTCTCTATCTCTCTCTCTCTCTCTCTCTCTATATATATATATATATATATACTATCTAAATAATATATATCTCTATATATTATATCTATCTATTTATATACTATCTATATAATATCTCTCTATATATATATAATATATCTCTTTATGTATATAATATCTATATAATCTCTCTCTTTATATATATAATCATTCTCTCTTTACATAATATCTATATACTATATCTCCCCCTCTATCTAATATCTATCTCTATGTATACTATCTATATAATATCTCTCTATATATAATATATATAAATACTATCTCTCCCTCTATATAATATCTATGTCTATATCTATCCATAATATATATATTTGCAGTTCAAATAGCTATATGCACGATCCGAACGCCGTTCGTAAGATCACTCTTTACTGCTTGGTATCTAGCCGCCGTTCGCTATTTACATTTAAAATTCCTCTATATTTACTAACTAATTGGCTATGGCCGATGGATAAGATCATCGGCTACGAATGAGTGGCGATTTGTGATCAGAGTTCGCGCCCACCGACCGTTGAGAATTAGTTCCTACACTGAAGATTGCGTTAGCATGAAACATCGATGTCTGTAGGTAATTAAAATAATTAATAAATATTTATTTATAAATATATATATATATATATACATATAAATATATAAATATATATATATATATATTTTTTTTTATATATATATGTGTGTGTGTGTGTACTAGCTGGCTTTGCCGACTCGCTATGGCATCACAGATTTCGCAAATTTATATACTTTAAAAATTATCTAAAATACAATACATAACTTTATAAACACAATGAAAATATTTTTCATTTATTCGTATCGATCAATTTACAGTAGTATTTCAGTACACATTTATTCATCTATGACTGTATAGAAGCGAAGAAAAAACAATTTGCTTTTTGCACTATTCAAAAATAGTGTGCAACTTTTTGAAAATCATGTCGGTCCCTATAAAAAATAGCACATTTGAATATAAATGCTTAATATTTGTCTAGGAGTTAAAAAAAATATGTTGAAACAGAACTATTTGTTGTATTTGAATTAAACAAGGCATTCAACTAAAGGAGTAACAAATAATAATTAATTAATCAAATGTTTTTTTTTCAAAACCAATATGTAAATTAGCTAACCTTGCGACTTATATCGTATAAGCAGTATACAAAAAAGATGATACGTCAATTTTCTATTGCAAACATAACTGTGTGGTATCTGTTCCGATGGATACTACACCCTATAGACCGGTTTTGTCTTGGCCTTCGGGTTTTGATTTCGCCGGTCTGTTGGTTTGTCCTGTGCAGTTCTAAGAGGTCCACCCTCACAGGCTTTGCTTCCCCCCTTTGGGGTGGAGTAAGTTTATCGCTTACTGCCTGAGGGATGCCTAGGCAATTTTTAATGGCCAGAGTGCTCACCTTCTCGGGCACTGGCTTTTCATATCCAACTTGCCGACCTTGCGTCACATACAACTATTGTGGGTAGGTGTTAAATAACTATTGTGTGAAGTTGAATTAACTTGCAATAGAATGTTTTTACATTACCGTATAGTGTAAGAAATCGGCCAAACTTTCGCATGTATTCATTTATATATATGTAAGTTAGGTATCTATATATGTCCTATTATTAGAGAAATTACAAACTAATTAACTGATCATTATGAATTTTGGAGCACAGTTGCGACGCGTGAGAATGAGTAATGGGGGCTCTAATTTGTTTAATTCAGTTTCATGAAAAGATGATAGATAGGGATTGGAAGCGTTTAGTGAAAATTCAGATACTTCTGATTTTTGTAGAATTTTAACAATAAGTATGTTTATAAAATATCACAAGAAGATACATGCTATCTAAATGCAACGACTATGTTTTTATTAATGAGTCACCACTTATCAAGGTGAAAAGCCACTCGAGGATAAGTGTTAATGAGATGGATAGATTGAGAGTTGAATGATGATGAATATTATGAGAGTACCGAAAACGATGAATGGAATAAATAAAAACTGCTGAATTATGTGGTTTATGAATAAAATTACATGACAAGCGTTTATTGACATTAAATTACCCTCAGGAAAACATCTTGTATCAACGTGTTCCACAGGGTGGAAGTTATTTAAAATAGTAACAACTTCCATATAGTTCTTGGCGCGATTATGCTATGTTGTGCATAAGTAAATTTAAGAATAAACGTTGTTGCTCTTGTACAACATATACACCCATCTAGTTAACCCATAGTCGTGACCCTGACAGAGTGAGACGAGATGCGGTGACATCACACTACCCAAAGCTCCGAAAATGGGTCTTCACTACAAGATGCATTTTAATGAAATGCCAAGGGCATATTTAAGTACGTAACAAATATATATTTAAGTACGTAACAAATATATATTTAAGTACGTAACAAATATATATTTAAGTACGTAACAAATATATATTTAAGTACGTAACAAATATATATTTAAGTACGTAACAAATATATATTTAAGTACGTAACAAATATATATTTAAGTACGTAACAAATATATATTTAAGTACGTAGCAAATATATATGTAAATACGCAAACAAAAATCAAATGAACAATACACCTTAGAGGCAATGCATATTTATTTCCAGGATATAAGCGGGTACTCACGAGAGACCAATAGAATGTTGGTTTGTGGAGCCTACAGAAATTGAGCCCGCGCCACTTTCTACTTCATGGGTTCAAGCTTCCAATAATACACCTAGAGACGGCTGAAGGACAAATCGGTCAAACGTAGTCAAAATGAAAATATCCAACTAGTCTTGTTCCCCAACGAAAAAAAAAAACAACCTTAATTGTCGTCCTCCAATTTTCCTAGCACGGGCGATAATTCCATGAACATAGTTTCTTTCCAAGGACGGTCCGTCTGTGGAACATATTACCATGAGACTGCTTCCTTGAAAACTAAAACATGGTCGTTTTTAAATATTTAAAAAAAATGCATTTCATCGTTTGCGATTCTCTAATCATTCAACTGACAACGCATCCATCCTTTAAACCCTTATGCTCGAGTGGCTTTCGGCTTTTATAAGTGTTGATTTATTAGTAAAACAATGACCTACGAAAGATTTAAATAACTGTGATGCCTGTAATTGTCATGAATCTTAGTTATTTCCTTTTAGAACAATTTCTGATGAGATTTTTCCCAAACTTAAACGAATTTTGATTTGATCTCGACGTATTTATCTTTATCAGACATTCTTTGACATTTATCGATCTGAACATAAGCAAAAGTTTGTATATCATTAAATATTTCGCACGACTTTTGCCTGGAGAGAAATTACAATCTACAGATGAGTCAATGTCAGCAGGGGATTTGATTAGTTGAATGGATAAAATAGCTGACAAATGGTGTAAGTATAAAAGACACCAAGGAATTAAAACTGAAAGGGGATTAAGTACATGATTTACACTTTCCTGATTGCTATAAGAAAAATATCATCGAGAGAACAGGTAACAGAAGAATGGTTATTCTTACGACATGATTATCTACTCAGCGCATTAAGTTATGAAATTGCGATTATGGATTTAAGTGAGATAGACCAACGAAAACCTTATTTACAATTTAAGCGTGACAGACAAAGTAAAATTGCATTAAAACAGGTTTGAAACTCTTGTGTCAGACAAACCGATAGATACCTAGGTAGATAGAGAGATATAGTCTGTATCACCTATCGGTTGGACGCCTTTCGTACAATATACCGATCTAAATTCTCTCAACTTAAACATAAGCATGTCCGAGCGACCAATAAGCAATGCCGTTTATAGGGAAGTTTGTACATATCAAAAATAAGATGCGTCGATTTAATCTGCGCGTTTAGCGATGAAAATCCCATTTTTAACTTAAGCGTGACTGATCTGCCAACAGAGACTTCCATAGAGATTCGAAGACTCATCTAAAAATAAAGTTAGCAGAGTTCCTTGAAATAAATGAATCTGTCTTTATCTGTCTTTCGCCATTAAAATGAACGGCTTCTCGTCTGTCAGCGTCTCAATAAAGTCTCATCATTGACGGATTTGAATTTTTTTAACGATAGAAATCGGCAGGAAACTTTAGACGTTATTTGACGCCTCTTATCAATTTGATTGAATTGTTACTGGCCTGCTGCATCGGACTCTTTTGGTTTCAAATAAAATGTCACAACCAAAATGGCTTCTCGTTTCAACATTGCTTTCAAACAAAATTAACTTTTCCGAAATCGAAATAATGAAATAAGACAAGAAACCCCATTATTTTCCGCTTCAAAATATATAAACACCAAGTCTTATATTGCACGATTCTACTCTCTCTTTCATTTGAAAACGTGGTATTGTGCAGCCAACTATTAAAATACTGAACTTATCTCTTGCTTGATATTTATCTATCCCTCTTTCTTTAAATTATCTTGATCACTTTCTATGTTTTACTTCTACTAACGGACCCTGCTACCTCAACTGTTCTACATCTACAACATATTCATCGTATCATTTTCAGAGCATTTCCCGCAATGCAATACGTAGCCTCAGTGGCAAAATTTCACTTCTATACTTCATCACACTGCGTATACATACCTGCAAAATTTCACTTCTATACTTCATCACACTGCGTATACATACCTGCAAAATTTCACTTCTATACTTCATCACACTCTGTATACATACCTGCAAGATTTAACTTCTATACTTCATCACACTGTGTATACATACCTGCAAAATGTTACTTCTATACTTCTATCACACTGTGTATACATACCTGCAAAATTTCACTTTATCACACTGCGTATATATACCTGCTAGATTTCACGTCTATACTTCATCACACTGTGTATACATACCTGCAAAATTTAACTTCTAATCTTCATCACACTGTGTATACATACCTGCAAGATTTCACTTCTATACTTCATCACACTGTGTATACATACCTGCAAAATTTAACTTCTAATCTTCATCACACTGCGTATACATACCTGCAAGATTTCACTTCTATACTTCATCACACTGTTTATACATACCTGCTAGATTCTTGCAATGGTCGGTAGTAGTTACGTTCTACTCGTTAGTAATGGCAACCCCCATCCACTCTTAACTCTTACAATCACACTAGAGCCATCTCCTCCCTGTGGTCTAATGTTTTCGCCAAGGCTACAACACTTCTAAACGACCTCAATAGCCTCGCCATATGAATATACTTTCTCTACACTTCTTGCACACAGATTATCATCCATCAATCTACCTGTAATTTCACCGCACTTCTTGTGTACCCAATGCTTGCAAGTAGCAGTAAAACATGAGTTGCTACGAACTCCCTTTCTACAAAGAACCGTTTTTCATCCTGAGAGCATTCCAACAGTGCATCCATTTATCACGTTGGTCTTTTTAAAATTCACTTTCAGACCTTTACTTTTCATAGAATTCCCCCGCATCTTTAACTTGACATGTTGACCTTCCATTGTTTCACAAGCAAGCGCTAAATCATCAGCATAAAGCTCGTCTTCCGGACAATCTGTGCACACTTCCTGGACGACGCTTCTGAGACAGAAAGGAAAATTCGTTCAAAAACGACAAGAAACTTAATTACACCTATCCCTCTTTTTACAAGATCAAACGACCTCACAAACATTTCCTCTTATCTTGTAATAATGTTTATTACTATTAGAAAACACATCCAAACAGAGTCACATATTTTCATGGCAGCGTGAATGCACCTAATTGTGGTATCTTATTCAGTTCATCTTGCAGAAAACCAACGGATAAAACCTAAACTGCTAGAGAGGCAGCGTGTTAATAAATTGAAATATAATTTTGCGGTAAACCAATTCTTTTACGTCATTGTAAACAGCTGGCCGGCGTCGATAGAAACAGCTATCGTTTTATTGACAACTTGCAGGAAGTCGGTTCAATAAATAATGGCATCTCTCTACAATAGCGACTGTAGCAGTCGTCCTCCTAGTCATGTTTTTTCTTTTCGTAGCTATGATAGTATAACCAATTAAAATATATAACAACACTCCATTATTTTCTCTCTGTTTTATCTTTTGTTTTTTGCTTATTTATTTAGTTTTTTACAGCAAGTTTATCAAGATGATTGCGTCTTCCCGACAATCGCCCGTACGAGTGGTAGAAGAGCATCAAAATACGTCCGGTTTCTTAGAAGTTTAACATCTAAGATCTATCTCGTTTTTTTGCAACGTCGACTTCCTGTCATAACGCAACTGTCTGTACACGTCAGCTTAATCTGAAACCTAACCTTTAGTGAAGAAATCCTTCTCCTTATTTAATCAAACATTACGTGGGAAATATCGTTTTTAACACACTCTCGACCAAATAATTCTACAGAAATAGCGTTTTGTTTGAATCACGAAATCCTGTAAACAAGCCCCGGTTCATTATACATCGCCTGAACATCAGTTTTCTAGATTTTCAAAGCAATTATTTTCAAAGATAATGACGCAATGATGAGGAATGCTAAGATGTAGGTTAAAAATGGCTGATGGCTTCAACTTTGCTTTTCACACTCTTCCACTATGAATGTATAAAATAAAAACAGAAATCTATTGTTAATTTCACACAAGCCACAAAGAATTGCTTGAGGTCTTCAACTCAGATTCTTAGGATATTTAAAACAGCATTATATTATTTCTCAAATTTATTTCCCCTTCCCCTTAAAGATTCAGATCCATAAGATTGATCGGAAGAGTCAACATATGATTAAATCAATAACAGAAATATAGAAAAAAACATAAAATAAATACACAGATCTTAGTTGAGTATGACCCAAATGATCTCTTCATCGGTACTACAGAGACATGTAGGGGAGGGTGCCACTCCTTTCAGTGGATTGCACCATTAAACCATTGATTCTGACCATAATATAATGGCTGTTTAGCAAGAAAGTATCAGGTACCATTTTTTTAAAGTCTGGTATAAATCGACGAATGAATGAACTCCGGTTACCTAGCTGATTAGAAATACTTTAACCTATTACGGACAAATATGTCAAAATTAAGATAATTAATTATAATTAGCTGATGTGAGTTCAATCATTAGTGAAGGAACTAAAAGAAAATAACTAAAATGCGATATTTAACGTGCAATAATAGCAGTCTAACAATGTGAAATAAATATAAGAGTCCAGATGGAAATTATCCAAAAGTTACAGACTCGAACTACAGAAACCGAAAGAACACCGCCGAGTTCAACCATAAAACCATGTAAAAATGACAACCACAATGAGTTAAACAGACGGTAATCTATATATTAAACTTAATTCTGTGTGTATGTGTGTATGTGTTTATGTGATATTTGTGCGTTTCCTATAGAAAAGGAGGCTAGAGAATCTGCATAAAATCTAAAAGTGTACTCTTATGTAAAATTCACTAGTGAAGACAATAGAAGTGTTCCCGGAGTTCTAAGTAGGCTATAACGGCATAACCCCCTTAAACTTCAAATATATCCTATTTTTATGAAATCAAATTATCTAAGGAAGACTATGGAAGTGTTATCAAAAGTGCTGTCCTAATCTAAGGGAGCTATGAGGACCGCACGCCTTTTTAAACATTAAATATATCCTATTTTGATGAAATTTATATCTATCTATAAACTCTCTCGAGAAGACAATGGAAATGGTATCAAATGTCTACGTTACCCTTTATGTGCCAAATATCTAGGTGCCATGTCATCTATGTTACCTACTGGGACAGAATTCGCTTAAAACTTCAAATATGCATATTCGATTTTAATAAAATTTAAATCATATGTATAAGCGAGTAATTCAGAAGAAAGTTTTCCAACATTTCAGTTTCTTCCGACTATATTAGGAAACGAAGCGGGATGAAGCGAAAGTAAACGCAAAAAAAGTAATATAGTGTCATGAGTGAAAAGGGTACATAGTTGTGATCCTTATTCAATCCCGAGCAACGTCCGATATGTCTGCTAGTATATTAATAATTTAAATAACAAAAATAGAGTATCGCAAAAATATTGTTGAAAGAAATAACAATTACCAGTGAGAATTCTCTTACATCTTTATTTTAATTCATAAAACTTACAATTTTCAAATATCCATCTACGTAAAGTTAGGTATGTTTATTTTTATATATTTGTACATACAATATCCACACGTGAACTAATTAACCGATCATTAATAATTTTGTAACATAGCTTTTAGGCGTTACGAGTCCAAATGTGGGTTGCATTTAGTTTAATCCAAAGAGTGTAAAGAAATAGTGGCAGCCCTTCGTGAAAATTCAGAAACCTACGAGCTTTGTGAAATTTGAACAATAAGTACTATTCATCGATTGATAAATATTTCTCAAATTTCAGTCTCTTTGGCGCATTTCAAAAGTGTTTAAGGTTGAATAATTTTGGAACAGTATCTCATTTGAAAATTCAAATATTTCAGATTTGCATGAAATTTTATCCTTAGTCATTGGACTGCAATTAAGCAACGTTTCCTGAATTACAACTTTTTCTTAAGATCTCGTAAGCTTAAGCCTTAAATTTGAGACATTTTCTAGAATCAAAATCACAGAATGGATGTTGATGAAATTGAAATAAGGACTTTCGGTATATCATTATATGTTGATTTGAATCTTTGTAAGGGGATATAAAAGTGGCGAAAAACTTCTGTCGGTGAATTAATTTTATCCGTCCTTTTAGGGATATTTTTCTAGTCACAAAGAAAATAATATAAAGAGTCGTCATTTCTGTTTGCCAATTACTGACAAAACGCAGATTCGATAATGAATTGTAAAAACCCCGGGAGACGGAGACGGAGACGTGACAACACTGCGTTGTTTGCATTATTCGTACGACTATTTTCATCTTGATGTTATTGCCACAACGTGTCGGCCGATGTAACATCCGTTCTTAAGGTGCGCCTTTTTTAACACAGGAATCTGCACAGAATTTCGAACTAAATCGTTCATCTAATTCACGATGGTAGATTGTTTTCCTTCTATCAGCCATGATCTGGTAGAAATCGTAAGTAATTCTTTATTATATTCAGAGAATCGTTTGTACTGAGGATTAAACCTTCAAACCACAGAACTCTTAGAACTAATCAGTAATCCGCTGCCTCAAAGGTACATGTGCGAATAGTATCAATAGTCCGAATAATCCAAATAATATAAAGTTTCAATCCTCATCTAAACAATTTCGAAACAAGTCTATATAATCCTAAAACTCTGATAATTTTGTTAGTTTGGTTGTTTATTTTCATATTGCATACTTTAAATCGTGAGAGGAAAAGGGAATGAGACGTGAAGTGGTGTAACGAAGGTACTAAGAGAGAGAAAAGAGGTGGGAGGAAGGAATAGGTAGAGGATGGAGTGCTTTAAAGAGGGGATGGAGAGTCATAGTAACAAAAACAGTATTGCACAAAAAGGATGACATAAAAAAAATAAATGATATAAATAAAAAGAAAAGGAAAATACGAAATATAAACACTAGTGTACAATGTACCAACGTTCAGCAGTTATTCATGAAATCTCACTAATTTCTGTTAAATGCAAAACAGACGGTAATTTATTCTCTCTCTGGACCTACTTTTACTATATATAACTATTTAATTTCACTATCGATTAAAATCACTGAATGCAAACACTAGAGTACTTTTTACCAAATGAATATGGTCGAACGAATCGACCGGAATATCTTTGTTTAGCTTTAATGATATGTTTGTGTCTTTATTTCTAATAGCATTTTGCTTGCTTATATACTATTTCATAAACTATTTTTATACACTATTGTGCAATGTACAAGCGTTAACCTAATGAGTTACGGGTCGTCTAGTATATTATTGTTTTAATTCATCTCCTTCTCTATGTCACCTTTTCCCACATTACGTGATGATGAGTAATGCTGTAAGAATACATGCTTGAAGAAAAAAAAGAATAAACACCCATTAAGACACGCTCTTGTTTCTACATGGTTTTATCTTTTTCTGATGCAGAAAATCACGGAAAATGTAATAGAAATTAAAAGAAGAACTACCTTATTTCTCAGAATACTTGAATGAAATGATTTGATCGATGATAAGAAATATTATTTCGAGAGAGGTAAACGTTGTTTTGAAGATATGTAAAGATATAATGTGACCTCATATAACGTATTGCACTCGAACATGAGCTCCAGCGTTTCGACATTTAAAAATTGAAATATACGATTGAGATTGGAATGCGTAAAAAGAATGACAAAATTAAAACAATTAAATCAATACAGATACAGAGAAAAGTGTAATAACAAAATTAAAACGATTAAATTAATAAAGAAACAGAGAAACGTGTAATAACAAAATTAAAACGATTAAATTAATACAGATACAGAGAAAGGTGTAATAACAAAATTAAAACGATTAAATTAGTACAGATACAGAGAAAGATGTAATAACAAAATTAAAACGATTAAATTAATACAGATACAGAGAAAGGTGTAATAACAAAATTAAAACGATTAAATTAGTACAGATACAGAGAAAGATGTAATAACAAAATTAAAACGATTAAATTAGTACAGATACAGAGAAAGGTGTAATAACAAAATTAAAACGATTAAATTAGTACAGATACAGAGAAAGGTGTAATAACAAAATTAACACGATTAAATTAATACAGATACAGAGAAAGGGGTAATAACAAAATTAAAACGATTAAATTAATACAGATACAGAGAAAGGTGTAATAACAAAATTAAAACGATTAAATTAATACAGATACAGAGAAAGGTGTAATAAAATTAAAACGATTAAATTAATACAGATACAGAGAAAGGTGTAATAACAAAATTAAAACGATTAAATTAGTACAGATACAGAGAAAGATGTAATAACAAAATTAAAACGATTAAATTAATACAGATACAGAGAAAGGGGTAATAACAAAATTAAAACGATTAAATTAATACAGATACAGAGAAAGGTGTAATAACAAAATTAAAACGATTTAATTAGTACAGATACAGAGAAAGGTGTAATAACAAAATTAACACGATTAAATTAATACAGATACAGAGAAAGGTGTAATAAAATTAAAACGATTAAATTAATACAGATACAGAGAAAGGTGTAATAACTTAATTTACAAGAGAGAAGAATGAAAAGTGATTCAATAAATCTTTCAAAATATTTAATGGCATTTATAATGACGGTTGACATTTTTAAATATTTTTACTCGATATGAAACGCTATTGTAGAGTTATTTTTCAGAAAATAGATCTAATAACTTCTTATTTTTTATAATAGAGTAATATTTCTAAAGACTAGCTGTGATGTTAAATTTCACTCGAAAAGATAACCTTTCCAATCACACTGACAATAACACTAGCAATAAATGCATCCAGTGGCTAAAAAAACAAAAAATCAAAAAGCCCACTGCCTAAATTGAAAGAAAGACATCCGCTGGCTTAAATTGAAACAATACGCAAATGTCTAAACAAAATGTTTGGCAACAGGAAATTACGTAGGCAATATGCCGGAAAATGCGTGATCACGTAAAGTTGATCAGACGTGACAGTGTAAAGATGTATGGATGTTTAACATGTTATTTAATCAGTTCGATTCTTGATATGAAAGCAAGCGGCTTGTACACCAGCAGTAAGCTGCAGGTTTTAGTGGTGCATGCGAATGATAGACGTTGCAGGTGTTAGATGCTCGGTCAAATCACGGGTGGGCGATGAGAGAAATTTGAAAATATCTCTGATTTTGTATTTTGAAGCCACACAGAATCTTATTTCTCTTTGAAATTAAATAAGTGGCTATTAAAAACGGAAAATCATGCTGAAACCAGAACGTAATGTTATTAGATTGCCTCCATAATAAAGCCCATCCCTAAGTAGACTGTCTAGTAGTTATAATTAATGGATATCTCCAGCGGTTAGACCCTGGGTGGTCGAATGGTAACCAGTGAGAAAGACTGGAATCTAAGATTTACGGTCAGGAGGAAAGGACGCCAGGTGATAGGAAAGATATACCTGGCTCTCTGGGCATGACGGGGGGGGGTCTTTCTGAGAGCAGACAGTCAGTTGGAGTTGGACTTTCGAGGTGGCAGGTTGTTTTGGGTGATCTTCAGGAACAGAGGGTGTTGATGGGAATTAGATTTTATGTGGTCGGGATTAGGAGATCGTAATTTGACTGTCTGCCATTCAACCTGGGAACACAAGTTTCATTTGTAAACTCTAACAAATAAACCTGTTACTTATTCATAAACTAGGTTCATGGTTTTACTTGGAATGAGAATTCTTAATTGCAGCACTGACTGGATCGCACATCTTTGGACCGGCACAACGGGTGGGGGCGATACCGGCCAGTGCAGTGAACGCACGCATACAGGTTCACAGGCTGGCTAGATATTATCAAAGATCTCAACGCTCGTTGATTCCTGCTTGCGTACTCCAAATGTCTTTGATTCTCACTCAATCTACCAATTCGTACCAACTATTAGATTTTACATACATGCATTATTTACCTTCTCTGCCGGAGGATGTAACACAGGGTCAGGTGTGGGGTTTTAAAAGCCAGCAAATTACGTGAAGTGCAATCTGATCTACAAAAAGGCAGTAGAAGCATGTCGACCTCACGCGAAGCAATAAACTAACCCTAACCCTTCTCAGAGAGAAGGTAAAGCTTGGGATAGTCGACCTCCTATGAATAAACAGAACCATTCATCAGCCTGACAACAACACCAAATCAACTGTTAGCCTTCATGTTAAGGATTGCAGCAATATACAGCAGCCTGATCAGATAAAAAACGTAATATCGTAGAACGTTTTTTACATGGAATTTGATGACTTTAGAATCAATGATAAAACATGAATTAAGTAGAAAATTTGATGACTTTAGAATCAATGATAAAACATGAATTAAGTAGAAAATTTGATGACTTTAGAATCAATGATAAAACATGAATTAAGTAGAAAATTTGATGACTTTAGAATCAATGATAAAACATGAATTAAGTAGAAAATTTGATGACTTTAGAATCAATGATAAAACATGAATTAAGTAGAAAATTTGATGACTTTAGAATCAATGATAAAACATGAATTAAGTAGAAAATTTGATGACTTTAGAATCAATGATAAAACATGAATTAAGTGGAAAATTTTAGGAACTATTGGATGAAATATTTAACAGAATTTGATCTGTACATTATATCAATCGTGTAAATGCTCTGTGCAACAATAGTTTAGGGGTTGCATTCACAGTATAGTTATACATGGAAATGGGCAAAGAGGTATGAACAAATAAATTAAAATACCAGATATTAAATGTTAATGTTATGCGCACAAGTTAACCCTTAAATGCTTTATTTGTTATTATTGGTTTAGAAAGAAAATTACTATCGAAGATACCGATTACCTATTTAGCGGGTGTGTTGATGCAACATCATACAAATACCTACTCACACTTGCCAACAGGCTCGTTGCAGATGTGAAACCAGTTGCAGTCTGACACATTTTTGTTGAATATTATATTAAATAGGCATTTCGTTTAATGTGTCATATTTGAAACAAAAAGCATTTAAGGGTTAAGTCAAACTCTCGAACCCCTTCCGTGTGGTGCAGAACTTAACTCTACGCAAACGAACAGTCGTGCAGTAAGCCGCAGTCAGTTTTTTATTAGACGTTTTACGTAACAAGACTACCCGTAGGGAGGAAGAAAACCTACTACTACTACTACTACTACAATAATAATCATAATAACAATAATCATAATAATAATTATTATAGTATTATTAATAATCATAATAATAATAAGAAGACGATAGTAATCGATAACTAGTAACAACTATGATAACAATGATAATAGCTGTCTTTGTTATGAAAGTGGGTTATACGAACATAGGCAAGTATTGAAAAGATTCCGGTAAGGTTTAGGCTGTATCTGAATTAAAAACAGGATTGTTTGCCTGTTTGTCATTTATGACACATTGGTAGGTGAATATGTAAAATAAACATTTGTGCTTTTGTTGTTAAAAACAGCATGTGTAAATAATAAAAAAAATTTAAAAAACAGATTTTGATAAGTATGGTGAGCCAATCCGAAAACGATGAAGAGTAAACTTGATACCGAAAAATGGAGGCGTCCCGTGCTTTGATCCTCCAGGCGTCCTTTTGTGTAGGGCTCGCTGTACATAAAGATATAAGGGTGACACCCCCCACCCTAAAAGAATAAGCAACGCAAAATCCTTTTTGTTCGAGTCTTCATTTTGTTCTAACCTGTTTGGGAAAATGTTGCCCGAAATAATTAGACGCTCAACTGCCGAAAGATACCAAGTAAATGCCGGTTTTCAGTTTTATATAACGTGGCATCTGCGCGAGTTGCAAGTGACATTCCTCAACTCAGGATAGTGGCTACATGACACATAACCAGAGGAAACAAGGTCACGTATAAGAATTTGAAATAGATAAATTTGAAATGAATAAATTTGAAAGAAATATAGACGTTTATATTAGGAAAACTCTAAGAAAGAATACGTGCAGCCATGTACACATGATTAGTTAGCGCGACAACGTAACATTTAGCTTTGAAGAAGAAAAAATACGCGTCTTATATAGCGAGTAACGCAGCAAATGTATTTTATTATTTTCCTGATTTCGCTTTTCTTTTAACCAACAGAGAAGCGGATATTTTACAGCTCTGCGTTATTTTGTATGACTTTCGATTATTTTTCCAGTGTAGATAAAATTAATCGATGAGTGCGGATATTAAGTTACTGGGCAAATCCGTGTCTTCAATTGCGATAATTTCATAAGAATGCACATTCGGCAAAATATGTGACAGGTGAAAATCTATCGATCAAGAAACAAATATAGGAAATGTGCACAATTTTAATCAAATCAAATAGTTTCTTTGATCCGGCAGATGTTTTATTAGATTTTATACATAATATAAATGCATGCGTGCATGCATGTACATTCACTAATATATATATATATATATATATATTTATACACATATATATACATATATATATACATATACATATATATATATGTATATATACATATATATATATACATATATACATATATATATACATATATATATATATATATATATACATATACATTTATATAGAGATAGAAGAAAAAAGAGTGATAAATATGCGACGATTGTCCAAATTTATATCAAATTTCAATAGTTCAATGCAATATATATATATATATATATATATATATATATATATATATATATACATACATACATACATAGGTATGTATTTATAAATACGCAAACTATGCATATACATATGTTCTTACTATATATATACATGTGTATACACGTATACTTACATGCATATACATGTTATGTTTGTATCTATAAATAAATGCACATACGTATATACATACATGCACATACGTATATACATACATCCACATACGTATACACATAAATGAACACACACACATACACACATATATATATATATACATATATATATATATATATAATGTATATATATATATATATATATATATATATATATATATATATATATATATATATATATATATGTGTGCATTTTTAGTGTTATTATACCGGGAAGTATGTGAACCTGAGATCGAAACCCGACTGTTTTTTCGACAGTAAGAACTTTTTCTCACTCGTGGAAAATTTATCATGCGAAAAATTAAATGGAATACTGAAAAAAAGCAATGCTGTATCGACGTTTTGCTATTCTACGTATAAGGTTTTATCAAGAACGAGACAATGAACTAACTTTAAAAGGAAAGTTGAAAAGTAGCAATAACGACATTGCCTGAACGGAATTAGTGTGTATGTGTGTATGAAAGAGTGCATGGACAAAATAAACATGAAAAGCAACCTATACGGCGGATCTGTTGACTGGGATACTTACTCAGTACTGCAGAGAGCGGATAATAATCTATTAATAATGGAGATTATGTGTCTGTCTGTCTGAAACCGAAATCCATCAGAGTAATATTACTATTTACTTAGTCCGCAAGCTTCTTTATATACTACTACAAAAACCGCCGTAAACACTATGCGCATTTCTCAATTTGCATAATTAATTGATTTTAAACTTCTCATAAATTAGTATTCGCAAATATACACTCATGATTGTTTGTTTCAGATTTCCACATGTATTTACGCTATTTGGCTCGCTAATAATCTTACTTATAAATTATAATTATTTATTTTATTATTTATATATCTACATACATGAAATTAGTTACGTAGTTAATATATCTATTGCTAAACTGATTGAACAGCCAGCGTTACTTCATTGAATTGGTTACCTCCCTCTGATTATCAGTATGAGCGCAAGACGGGCGCGTTATTTAAAATGTAAACAAAACGCTGACATTTACCGGGTTACTTTTACTGATTTTTTATCAAAACATTCTGAGTTTGTTTATTTTCTTAATCTTATAAGCCATTATGTTTTAAAACACAAATTTCTTGAATTAAATTGTTTAATTAAAATAATAATTAGTTTAACAATTACTATTTCAAAAAACACACACACATTATAATGAATTTAGTTCAGGTGAACTTTTATTTCGAAAGTAAGCGCGGGTCTTACAGTAAAAGAGTACTGATTTCTTTATTGTTTCGTTTTAGGTACACTTTTTCCCGATTTGAAAATTAGTGTTCGCTGTATTTAGTTTTTTAAATTGTTGATTTTAACAAATTTATTGAATCAAATTGTTTAATTAAAATAATAATTGATTTAAAAATTACTATTTAAAAAAACACACACATTATAATGAATTTAGTTTAGGTAAACTGTATTTTTCAAAAGTTAGCGCGGGTCCTACAGTAAAACGGTACCGATTTTTTAATGTTTTATTTTAGGTACACTTTTTCTTCGATTTGAAAAATACTGTTCCCTTAATTTAGATTATTGAATTGTTGATCTTAACAAATTTATTGAATCAAATTTTTTAATTAAAATAATAATTGATTTAAAAATTACTATTTTAAAAAACACACACATTCTAATGAATTTAATTTCGGTAAACTTTTCTTTGGGAGCATTTAAATAACTAATCGTGTTTGCTGTATTTGATTTTTTTTACTGTTTTACTTTAAGTACACCTTTTCTCCGATTTGAAAACCTTCCAATATTATCATTTTTTAACGACCTTAAGTGTGTTTAGGATTTCGGCTTGACCATTCACGCCGTAAAGCTTTCATTTACAAACTGTTTCTATTACCAATGTCTAACCACCCAAGAAATATTACTGGATCATTCATTTCTGACGCGGCAGCCAAGCAAAAATATGCGACCGGAAGGAGCATATATTTGCTAGTAATAATAATAATAATAATAATAATAATAATAATAATAATAATAATAATAATAATAATAATAATAGACGCATCGCACCAAAATATTTGTTAAAATCCTCGCGTGCGGAAGCCAATACATATAAGCAGGTAACACTGATCGATCACAGATAGGTTGAAATACAAATAAAACGATATATAGTAAGAATATTCAACGGTCCGGCTTCATGGGAAACAAAAAAGAAAACAAATCACATATGATACTAGGCCCCCTCTCAAAATGGTGATGGCACTAGCATCGGTTGGTACTACACACAATGGATGTGAATGGTAAAGGAGGGTAGAAAGATCGAGGATGGAAATCACCATCTATACTTCCACTGATGTGCACTAAAAATATCGGAATCTTGAGAATGGTAATTGCCACGAAAATTCTAGAGAATTCTAGCGACCGTTATCAGCGGAAAATCAGTGATAAACAGCGGTTGCGAGAAGGAAATGATTTGCAACGGGTATTGAACGAAATCGAGAGTACTAGAATTCTAGGGCGTCTTGTTGTCACTCAGACTCCAGGTAACCCTAGCTGCTGTTGTCAGTGAGCTATAAATCATAATGGCTCGTGTGAGAACCTAAACACACCGTAATTTCCAGCCTAGGCTATTGGCGAAAAAAAAAAACTCGCACATATTGACGAGTGGATGTATGTATTTCTGAGGATGAGGGATTCCCTAGAAAATTTAAATAAAAAAGGAAGACACACCAACATATACTAT
Organism: Sepiola atlantica; assembly: GCA_963556195.1. NCBI lineage: Eukaryota > Metazoa > Mollusca > Cephalopoda > Sepiida > Sepiolidae > Sepiola > Sepiola atlantica. The sequence continues at coordinate 30,254,021 of OY744533.1, read as the reverse complement.
TGTGGCAACATCGTTTGCCGGGACAGCTGGGCGATCTTTGTCGGACTTTTGTCGACGACAGGAAGATGGGGGACAACATGTGCGCCTATGTGCAATGTCTCGTCTTGTTCGATAGCTATTGTCGTCTGCTTCTGGGACTGGCTGGCTAGCTGCTTGGTTGAGACCATCATGCTGCAAATCAACCACTATGTAATAATGAAACAAACCATTTTTCTTATTATATAAAAATATAATTTATTATATTTTGAAAAGAAACATCCCAGAGCGCGACAAGACGCGTCCGTCTCTTTCAGATTTTAAACCAGTCTCTGAATTTCCAATCTTTTAACCAGAGAGAGAGAATGAGAGAAAGAAGGAGAGAGAGACCGAGTGAGAGAGAGAGAGAGAAAGAGAGAAAGAGGTAGAAAGAGAGAGAAAGAGAGAAAGAGGGAATACAGTCGTCATTATTGTACGCCTTGTCAAATGTTTCGTTTTGAGTTTGATAACTGATTTTCTCGAACGACGACAGTCTGATCGCTGAACCCATCATATGCACCGTTCATTGAATTAGTTTAACACCGACCTTCAGTCTTCAAAAATACGACTGAGGCACAGGTGTACTCAGTGATCTCAAAACGCAGAGCATTACTGTTTTTGAGATAAGTTTGGTATAAGGATTACGAATATAACAGGGAGCACTTAGCTTCCCAAAAGGTCATGCATTGTGCCACACAATCACGGTTCGAACTTAACACTGGAAAAATAATAAAATTATTTGAAAATTATTGATTTATCAATATTGTCATTTTTTTTGTTTACCATTTCACGTACCGCCGGTGTCACCTAACCAACGCATTGTCACTGCCTTCTAACAATACTTATTACATATTACGCACAATGCTTCAAGTAAACTAAAATGTACTTGTTATATATATATATATATATATATATATATATATATGTGTGTGTGTGTGTGTGTGTGTGTGTGTGTGTGTGTGAGTGTGTGCGTGTGTGTGTGTCCGTGTGTGTTTGTAAAGTTATTGGTAGAAAATCTCAGCAGAGTGGTCGATTATAAAGAAAAATCAAAAATAAGAGCTTAATATTAATTTGTTTGCATTAGAAAAGATCAGAACTACATCGGTACCGTCGGTTTCAAATGCTAACAAAGGGGGCCTATGAAGACCTTTTTATCGGATTCTCTTCAGCCTCTGCTTATGCCTGTTTCCTCGGGAGATGGCTGTTCACGCGTTATGTTAATTGTCTCAGTATATTTCGATTCTCTGCTTGAATTTAATTTTCATAATTTTTACCAATTGGGCATATTTACGATACTGAAAACAGAGAGGACTTATGGGCCTCACTTTTTTTACGGGGGAGTAATACGTTACGATAAGTTTAAACCATAATTTGTGTACTTGCCCGTGTTTAATTTTGTCCTTTCATGTGCATGCGTGTGGCATCGTATACCAGTATATGCATAGTAACAGTAATATATTTGTGTGTGTGTGTGTGTGCGCGCACATATATTATGATAGTAGATCATATTGCGGCACATTGAACACCTGTTATCTTTGTTAATATCTAATAATCACTATAATTCGATGAGTCTGCCCACGGGCGCTGCAACACTAAAAGAAGTGCGGCCGACTTTCATAAATTGTTTAAAACTAGCCCTAAGCCCGCTTCAGATAACTATAATTTGTTCTCGTGTGCAATCTGCTGTTTATAATAATGTACGTCTATTTAAAGATGTCATTATTGAAATGCATTATTTAAGCGATTCCCCCCTTTGATTTCCTATGTCGCCTGACAATGGAAATAGTGTGTAATGTTCAAAGAGGTCATCTCACATTGTTAAGATGTCTTGGACACTTGGAAGAAACGATGCCAATTCTTGAAGTGACATTTATTATATACAAGAACTATTAAACAATTCATAGAAATTAGGAATTAAAGAATAGATGAACATTTCACTTGTAAATCCAAGTAGAGCTATTAATAATTTAGGTGTGGTATCTCTATGCTTGAAGCCGAAACTATACTATTATTTCTATTAATTTACTATTGTACTTCTATTACTAACAAAAATAAAGAGTTGCTATCTGTCTGAAACCAAAACTACGCTATTACTTCTATTAATGTTTTATTGTACTATCTTTCTGTTGTGAAGTTGTCCAACAGTAAATAATAAATAAAGGAAGTCAAGTCAAGGGTTGGTTTAACAAGTGTATTAACAAAGTAAGAAAGTGACTAGCACTTGGCTAGACAGTTACAAGACTGTGCTTTGTCTTCTCTGTGTCTCTGGTGACTCGCACTATTTATAGTGACAACCGGTGTAGTTTCTCCAGTGTAAGAACGGCCGGTGTAACACTTTCAATGCTCAATTAAGGTACGTAGTGTGGTATCTGTTCTTTTGTCACGAGACCATCCTCCGAAGTATTACATTTTTAGGAAGGGGTAGGGTACTTCCTAGTTTGCTGTAATGAAACCATCCACTTAGGCATAACATCCTCTTTGTGGGAAGAGTGTAGGTAACGTCAACAATCGGCTGTTCAGTAGCAAACTCAATATTTACATTATATATACTCACAAAAATATGCGACCAAAACGATCACATTGTTGCGAGTGATATGTAGCAAAATATACTTTAAAGTAAATGAATTCAAATTTAGTGATTGCATTATTTTGATTATTTTGACTACTATTGTTATATTTTCACTTACGGATAAGTGTATAACGCAAATTATACACCTGTGTCGTTGTCGTCGTCGCAGTCGTCGTTGTTAACGAAGGTAGTTGATCATCGGTGGATACACAACTATATATATGTTTACTTTTTAATAAAGTATATTTAAAAATAGGGACAGTCACATATAATATCAGAGAGACAAGCCACTTGTGTACGTCATCGAGAGAGAGAAAGAGAGAGAAACAGAGAGAGAGAGAGAGAGAGAGAGAGAGACAGACAGACAGACAGATAGACAGACAGACAGACAGACAGACAGACAGATCGAATTGCAGATAGACAGATAGCTCATCCCGCTATATCACTTACACCGCGTGTCCCCGGCGGAAAATCATGTGGTTTCATCAACTTCTGCTTTGATAACCCTAAAAAATGTCACTCTAACTTTTGCACTCAAACACTATTCTCATCTTAGATATTATTTTCATAACGTTTCCGCCGATGTAACCTCCGATCTTTTTCACGTCTTGTTGAATTCGGTAATCTTTATATCGGATTCGGGAATCCATACGGATGTTCAAACTGAAAGCTTTATTTAATCCACGGAAGTAGATAGTTCTCGTCCAGGCAGCCATGGTCGGGTTACATCGGCTGAAACGTAATACAAATATCATCTAAAATGAAAATAGTAGTCGGAATAATCCAAATTATTCAAATTAGCAAACCATCATTTGAAAAAATCTTGCTCTCTGGTTTTTTTCCGATTCTCTGTCGATCGATGACATAATCTGATAATTATTTTTAACACATTCCTCAAAAAATCAGAAACAATTTAGTAAGATTTTATCTGTACTTATGTTTGCTTATATAAATAAATATGAGTAAAATAAATTAGGAACGCACCAGTAAAATTAGAAGTTGAGATATTTTAGATTTTCCATAGAGTTATTACATTTTTAGCTCCATAAATTCAGTAGAAATAGCTTTATTTTAAGTTAACATCAAATTAAAATGTTTTTTATGGAAGTTCATCCAGACAAGGCATGAATCCACTTGATGTAAGGAGCTAATCATAATAATAAAAAAAGTGATGAAGGTAGAATCACTTCAAGACGAACACAGATCTAAAGAAACCCCACGGCCAGCGTTCAATTCCCTAGACTCAAAATAGGCTAGCCAAAATGTAAGCACCCCAAAAACACAATAAGGAAGGATGGGGTTTGAAGGCTGGCTAACAAAAGAGACTACCCCTAAATTTCAATAAAACATATTTTTTTATATTAACCATGTATCGCCAACTCTGTCTAAAGGCTGTAATGTGTATATAAAGAAAATGCAACACTTCACCGAGGAATAAAAAGGACAGAAGAGAAGAATCTTTTATTTCAGCAATTTCCGTTTCAACTTATCAACAAAACATATATTCCCAAATAAAGATACTACTAAAAATATGCGAATTTCTTCCATCGAAAATATACATATTCTTGACCTTATTGACAAGTTATCCCCTTTATTTCCAGGTCCCTTAATGCGAAATTGATACAATCGTGCTTTAAATATGCAGGCCAGTCCCCAATCTGGAAGAAGCAAATCTCGCTCTCTCGTTTTTTCCGATTCTCTATCGATCGATGACATAATCTGATAATTATTTTTAACACATTCCTCAAACCGGCATACCTAAAAAAAACAATATAATCTTTATGCTTGCCCAATCATTATATTATCATAACAATCACAGTCGCACCCCAAGCGTGACGTCTACCTACATCCCTGACCGACGTCTTTTTACCATCTTAGTTATAATTCTTATTTACTCTCTTGCTTTTGTTGATAAGCCCGCAATAATTTCGTTATATTTTTTAAATTCTTATTTCCATCCTCATTTCTAATATTCATTTTTATTGTAATTACTTTATTTTTTATTTAATTATCAGCTTATTTAAAAATATTTTTATCAATTATCATTAATTTTCCTTTAATATTTCATGTTTTATTCATATTTCCTTTCACTTTTTCTTTTTATTTCTTTTTTATTTATCTTCTGATCCTCTTTTAAATTTATTATTATTCATATTTTTCTATGTGTTTAATTTTCTTTTGAGGAAAAATCACTTCCGGTTTTGCCTCTGGAAAAGAGTGCTTGTAAAAGAAAGAAATACAAATTGTAATACAAACTAGTCCAGATTTGAGAAGCTCGAAATAAATTTATTATTTGTTTGTTATCATGCATATATTTTATATATTTTTTAAGTATTTAAGAAAAAAATTCATTTATGAAAACAAAATGCCAGGAAGTTCAATTGAAACCACGAGCGAAATTAAATTTATTATGGTGAAATTATACTATTCGATAATCATAATGGAAACCATCGGTTTCATGCAGCGAATGAATTACCTATCCATCCCTCTGTTATTAAGCAAACTTATTGTGCCATATGCATCATGACAGATGAACACATAAGTATATATATATATATATATATATATATATATATATATAGAGAGAGAGAGAGAGAGAGAGTAGTTCAATAGTGTATAATACTACTAGAGGTCATAATGTAATATAATAATTATTCAGAAAACATTGTTAGATGAATTTTGGAAAGTTTTTTAAATAATCATTTATATATATATATATATATATATATATATAAACATACACACTTTTTAATGTATCACAGCACTTCAGTGTGGATAGACAAGCAAGTGTCTAAAGCCGAGATCGAAACTTGATCATTTAAACTACGTTCGGCGCTCCTAACCATTTAGCTATCATTCGACACCTTTTTCAATTGCCTGAGAGCTCAGATAGTTTTACACAAAGAGGAATTCATTATAATATATATATATATATATATATATATATATAGTATGAATATATATTAATAGCAATAAAGCTACATAGGAGCGTCCATGTTTCATCTACGCAGGGAAACGTCAGGATAAGTGTCTGCCTTACAGACACATCCAACTCCCCAAGCCACAGCTGGAAGGAAGAAAAGGCGGTCCTTTCGGTTCCTTCAATTGCAAACACACACACACACATATATATATATATACATATATTTACTACCCACTGAATACGTTGCATTTGTGAAGAAAAAACTCATTTACCTTCGTATTGCAATTCATTTGAACTGTTGTCTGCATATTTCGAAATATAGAGAGTACTTTTTATATTAGTTATTTGTAAAATATATTTGTTGGAAACTTTGAAAATACATATAAAACATTCAACAAAGAAACTAAATATGTATTAACTAGACTATACAAGCCAACCTTTGATAAAATATGACAGTTACGACGTCAGACGACATTGCTAAAGAAACTAAGATAAAGTCTTTGATGAATCAAGAATTTATTTTCTTTGCGTGCGCCATTATTTATTGCTGTTTTGTCATGTTTTTTACTGGCACGAAATATAAAAGTTACAAACATAAGCAATATCCCACCAATATTGTCCGTATATCAAAAGTCATATTTATCAGAATATTTACCAGACTGTAAGATGACTGTTTCTACTGGACTTTGGTTCTAAGATGTAATTCTGTAACTTTTCGGATGGTTTTTTTTTTCTTAAAAAATGTTTAAAACCAGTCAGTTTAAATATATTGAGAAATAATAGATTAAATGCCTACAGAGAAAGAAAAAAGTTCGACATATATGACGGCATGTGGTGTCTAATATAAGAAAATCAAAACCTCTACGTATCGGAACGGTTCTTGGATATTCTTATGCTGGCTTTTCTGACAGTCTGGTAAATTAATATACGAGCGAACTGAGAACCCGGTGCGTTATGTTCCGATCCTGTTGGTTTCGTAGCAACACTTCCAATTATTAAGTTCGCAATCTTCACGTGGCGACTATCGTGAACAATTGTACCAAGGATCGTAACATGCTCATCCCCTCGTTTTTACTGTCCATCGGGCAACCGGTGAAACCACATAACTTATGTACCTGGAACAAATTACCGATGGTAATATCGTAAACCGAAACATCGACTCCCCAGACAAAAAAGGACGAATTCAGGTAGGTCTAAATAAAACCCACTTTTGTATTGTAATCTCTGCCTACAAAACGAACTGGCTATCTTTATATTGTCTCTCATGGAGACGACTAGATGATTAAGTTATAATAAAGAAACATGACATGTTATATGGTTCACATTTGTTTTATTGTTTTCCCAATTCAGAAAAATCATCACATGAACCGTTGTATTAATTTCCCCTGTCTCCCTGTGGCCAAACCTCGTCGTTAATAAGTGGGGCATGCCTTACCAGTAGCTATCATTTAGCGCGTCTGCGTTTAATAGGTCTGATGTCAACCTGAGAAAGAGGAAAGAGCATGTCTCACTTGTTGTCCGTGCAATCAAAATAATATGAGATCTACCATTACTAACCCTCAACATGCAGCAGGATTATTAATTCTATTTTAATTTTGATTCATAAAAGATGTTCGTAATTCTTCAAAAAAGTAGATACATAGATTATCTGTCAATAAATACACGGATGAGTTTGCAGAGAATCGCTATTTGAAAACACGTCCGACATATTTTCGCCGCTGGCGAGAAACCACCAAATATCACTAACTGTCTTCCCAAATAACTCGTATTTAAGAGGTTTATATTCCGGTGCCAGTTTGTGTAGATTGTCCTTTAATGTGCGATAAACACAAGCATTCAACTGTGGGGTTACTTTTTGGGATCGTACAAGTAAACCTTTCCCACATTTACATATTGCTTGTTGAGTCTTCTATGAAATCATTTGCAACCATCAGCGTTTTGTCCAATGTCGTAGACTAGTTCTGAATAATACATTTTTTTTAATTAAAAGAAAAACTTGTTATTTTTTAGTCAGACTGTATCCGACATCTGAACCCAAAACTTGAAACAAGATTGCCGTGCATGTAGTAGCTATGACGAAGTCTTTAAGATGACGAATGAGAGTTGTCCACTAATTAGCGAAATTCCGTCAGTTTTATTAATCCATCCATTGTCACCAAATTGCAACATTTTTCATAAAAACGGACGAAATTTAGGTTTCCTGCCATGGTAATTTATAATACCCCTGTTTCACTACCGAATAATCTGAATAAATTTTGTTTTTTTACTAAGATTTTTTGTTCGTGATGAACACGATATTTTGTTGAGAACTCTCGCGTTACCTTGTGTTCGAGAAATAAGATCGAAGTTTGTCCTTATTTTCTCTTCGGACCCCATAAGAAAAAGGACTGGCTTTGGCACGTACACTGACAGAAATGATATTATAGGAAAATGCAAATCTTTGCTTCGTGCTATACGTTTCATCAGATGTTTAACATGTCTCATTACTGTTTTCATAGTTTGTCGTAGACAAACAGTTAATAAATTAAATGTATTTTCCCCATCACGGCTTCTTTACCGTCTTTTATTTTCTGACACTTGTTCGTATTGTCAATGATAATACACGGCGAATCTTAACCATCCCACGTGCGTCGAGAATGAATTTCTCTATCCACGCGTTGCTAAACATGAAATAGAATAACAAATATTGGAATTCTTCATTGATAATTTCATTATTTTAAATGAATTCAATAAAATGAAGAAAAAGACATAAAATGTATATTTGCATTTTACCTCAGATTAAAAAGAAGGTATGAATTCTAGTCTGATGCGGACAGCGTTCTATTTGATCGATTTATCATCTCTAAAAACCCTTTCATCAGATGAATGTGTTATGGTTAACGAGCCACAGTTTCACAAACCAGCCAATTAACCTTGAAGACGTTTCATCTCGGCACATTAAGCAATAAAAACGCTATCCAACATCGAAAAGTCAAAATCAGTCTAGTTTGTTTTATTAGTTTTTTTTTTAAAACTCGGAGCGCTTGAATAATTATGAAGATGTACATTTTGGCTTCCCTCGTTGTTTTATCCCAACATTATGAAAAAGAACAAGTTGTGTTAACTTCGGTTGACGAAAATTATCAACTGAAGCCCGTGGTACGGATTTATTTCACCCGGTTCGTTTCTAGAGTATGTTGCAAAACAAACATTTCAAAGAACCGACAAACTCTGTTGGTGAATGAAAACTGGTTTATTAAAGCTACTAACAAGAATGTCACTAGGACTGAATATGACAGTAGAGTATGTCGCAATATGGGTAAATAGTCTTCCGCGTATATTATGGAGATATATGAGTTGCACGTCTTGGTCATAATTAATTTGTGATTAAGAAATAATTTGTTTAGAATATTCAATCATAAAATAAAATATAATGGTGCAAACTGACCATAAATAGTTAATAAAAAATGTTGCAGATTAAATAAATGGTACTAAAATTATGATGAGAAGCATGATAACATTGATGAAAATAATCTGAAACGTATGCATTGCCTTGCTTCCAGTAGACATCATCTCTAAATTACTTAAAAATAAAAAGTCTCGGAGGTATGTAATCTTTTTACTTTCTTTTATTGTTTTTCGTTAGTAATTTCAATAGATATAAAAATAGCAAAATATATATCAACCTGCTGAATTCGTGGAGATAAAGCAGGATCGTATACTAGGTCTTGATACAGCAAATGCAGTCCGATGCCACGAGGACCGGATGTGTTCTAATTCGTTGCTCTGTCACCCGTTCTACGCCCACACTGTGTTTAAAAGATCCGCAGACCTTTTATGTTGACGTAGCTATATCGAAAACTTGGCTAAATGGTCGGTTCTATCGGCATCCCAAATCAAGAACACTTCTGCGTGAACCATAATTACATGTGTGTAACATTAATAAAAACTAAAAGTTATGTTGTTTTTGCTTGATAGAAAAGACAAGTTGAAGAAGTTGATGTTGCTTAGTCTTGGTTAGAGTGTTTAATATTTGCTTCGTGCTTTTATTTGTGAGAGTTCATCGATGTTGAAAAGAATTCTTATGGAATATATTTCATTTGTTTATCTTGAGAAATATTTAGATCTCAAATTCTCAGCTCTCGAAAGGCAAAATCAATTTTTAAAAGTTTTATAACAGTGGCAAGTAAAGTTTAAATCATATCAAGATTTCATAAAAATTTAAAGGATAATTGATTTTCTTGTAAAATTTTAAAATAAAGCGCTCTTTTTCACGCACAGAATAACAACGACTTTTAATGTATAATTATGTAGCACTATGGAAAGTACGCGATCAGAGGTTACATATTTTTGCTAGTATATGGCTACCTACCCCAATAGAGTAGGCATTCTCTGGGAGGAGGATATCATGAGCACAGCATGCATACTGCACTACGTGCAAAGGGAAATATATAATGTTTAGAAGTATATTATCCTGACAAAAGAACATATACTACACTACCACCCAAATAAGAAGATCGTGTTTCGGAATATGGCATCATAACTAACAAATATGTACTACATAAGCCCCAAAAGAGGGTGTACTGTCGAGGAGGATGCACTCTTGACAACAGAACAGATACTATACTACTCGCAAGGTTTAGGTAATGCTTTGGCGAATGGTATCAATACAACAGAACAGATAATACACTGCTCCTTAATTGACCATTGGAAGGTAGAATATTAGTCTGAGATGGTATAGTTATCTTAATTGAGCTTTAAAATAGTACAATTGTACATTAATAGAAGTCATAGTATTGTTACGTCTTCAGACAGAGAGATACAAATTTCTATTAGTAAATTAAACAGCGTTTCACAAGATATAGTTGAAATTGATGCTAACGTATATCGTAACCAAATCATTTGCGGTCTTGAATCACGTTCTGGTTATTTTAGTTGTATAGTCATAGCAGTAGCGTGCAAGGTAATCTGATGATGCCCGGGAAAACTTTCGAATGAATGCTCTTTAAAACTCAAGAACAAAAATACTGTACAATATTGTAAAAAATAAAATAATTTTGAATCATTTTGAATTTTATGACACAAACGATTTATTCGATTTTAACGTTCGTCTATGAAATAATTCTTCCTTAAAAAGAGATAACTCTGGCTCCTACAACTGCATGCATGTTTTTAAGTGTCTTTTCATGTTTTATAAATTGAGAATAACTAATTTAGATTTTGACTCCACCTTCTAATATCTTCCTGATATTAACTTAAATAAAATGAAGAAAAAGACATAAAATGTATATTTGCATTTTACCTCAGATTAAAAAGAAGGTATGAATTGTAGTCTGATGCGGACAGCATTCTATTTGATCGATTTATCATCTCTAAAAACCCTTTCATCAGATGAATGTGTTATGGTTAACGAGCCAAAGTTTCACAAACCAGCCAATTAACCTTGAAGACGTTTCATCTCGGCACATTAAGCAATAAAAACGCTATCCAACATCGAAAAGTCAAAATCAGTCTAGTTTGTTTTATTAATTTTATTTTTAAACTTGGAGCGCTTGAATAATTATGAAAATGTACATTTTGGCTTCCCTCGTTGTTTTATCCCAACATTATGAAAAAGAACAAGTTGTGTTAAATTCGGTTGACGAAAATTATCAACTGAAAACCGTGGTAACGGATGTATTTCACCCGATTCGTTTCTAGAGTATGTTGCAAAACAAACATTTCAAGGAACCGACAAACTCTGTTGGTGAATGAAAACTGGTTTATTAAAGCTAGTAACAAGAATGTCACTAGGGCTGAATATGACAGTAGATTATGTCGCAATATGGGTAAATAGTCTTCCGCGTATATTATGGAGACATAGGAGTTGCACGTCTTGGTCATAATTAATTTGTGATTAAGAAATAATTTGTTTAGAATATTCAATCATAAAATAAAATATAATGGTGCAAACCGACAATAAATTATTAATAAAAAATGTTGCAGATTAAATAAATGGTACTAAAATTATGATGAGAAGCATGATAACATTGATGAAAATAATCCGAAACGTATGCATTGCCTTGCTTCCAGCAGACGTCATCTCTAATGTATAAATTACTTAAAAATAAAAAGTCTCGGAGGTATGTAATCTTTATACTTTCTTTTATTGTTTTTCGTTAGTAATTTCAATAGATATAAAAATAGCAAAATATATATCAACCTGCTGAATTCGTGGAAATAAAGCAGGATCGTATACTAGGTCTTGATACACCAAATGCAGTCCGATGCCACGAGGACCGGATGTGTTCTAATTCGTTGCTCTGTCACCCGTTCTACGCCCACACTGTGTTTAAAAGATCCGCAGACCTTTTATGTTGACGTAGCTATATCGAAAACTTGGCTAAATGGTCGGTTCTATCGGCATCCCAAATCAAGAACACTTTTGCGTGAACCATAATTACATGTGTGTAACATTAATAAAAACTAAAAGTTATGTTTTTTTTGCTTGATAGAAAAAACAAGTTGAAGAATTTGATGTTGCTTAGTCTTGGTAAGAGTGTTTAATATTTACTTCGTGCTTTTATTTGTAGGAGATCGTCGATGTTGAAAAGAATCCTCATGGGATATATTTAATTTGTTTATTTTGAGAAATATTTGGATCTCAAATTCTCAGCTCTCGAAAGGCAAAATCAATTTCAAAAAGTTTTAAAATAGTGGCAAGTAAAGTTTAAATCATATCAAGATTTCATAAAAATTTAAATGATAATTGATTTTCTTGTAAAATTTTAAAATAAAGCGCTCTTTTTCACGCACAGAATAACAACGACTTTTAATGTATAATTATGTAGCACTATGAAAAGTACGCGATCAGAGGTTTCATATTTTTGCTAGTATATGGCTACCTACCCCAATAGAGTAGGCATTCCCTGGGAGGAGGATATCATGAGCACAGCACGCATACTGCACTACGTGCAAAGGGAAAAGATAATGTTTAGAAGTATATTATCCTGACAAAAGAACATATACTACACTACCCCACAAATAAGAAGATCGTGTTTCGGAGGATGGCATCATAACTAACAAATATGTACTACATAAGCCCCAAAAGAGGGTGTACTGTCGAGGAGGATGCACTCTTGACAGCAGAACAGATACTATACTGCTCGCAAGGTTTAGGTAATGCTTTGGCGAATGGTATCAATACAACAGAACAGATAATACACTGCCCCTTAATTGACCATTGGAAGGTAGAATATTAGTCTGGGATGGTATAGTTATCTTAATTGAGCTTTAAAATAGTGCAATTGTACATTAATAGAAGTCATAGTACTGTTACGGCTTCAGACAGAGAGATACCAAATTTCTATTAGTAATAAAACAGCGTTTCACAAGATATAGTTGAAATTGATGCTAACGTATATCGTAACCAAATACTTTGCGGTCTTGAATCACGTTCTGGTTATGTTAGTTGTATAGTCATAGCAGTAGCGTGCAAGGCAATCTGATGATGCCCGGGAAAACTTTCGAATGAATGCTCTTTAAAACTCAAGAACAAAAATACTGTACAATATTGTAAAAAATAAACTAATTTTGAATCATTTTGAATTTTATGACACAAACGATTTATTCGATTTTAACGTTCGTCTATGAAATAATTCTTCCTTAAAAAGAGATAACTCTGGCTCCTACAACTGCATGCATGTTTTTTAAGTGTCTTTTCATGTTTTATAAATTGAGAATAACTAATTTAGATTTTGACTCCACCTTCTAATATCTTCCTGATATTAACTTAAATAAAATGAAGAAAAAGACATAAAATGTATATTTGCATTTTACCTCAGATTAAAAAGAAGGTATGAATTCTAGTCTGATGCGGACAGCGTTTTATTTGATCGATTTATCATCTCTAAAAACCCTTTCATCAGATGAATGTGTTATGGTTAACGAGCCAAAGTTTCACAAACCAGCCAATTAACCTTGAAGACGTTTCATCTCGGCACATTAAGCAATAAAAACGCTATCCAACATCGAAAAGTCAAAATCAGTCTAGTTTGTTTTATTAGTTTTTTTTTAAAACTCGGAGCGCTTGAATAATTATGAAGATGTACATTTTGTCTTCCCTCGTTGTTTTATCCCAACATTATGAAAAAGAACAAGTTGTGTTAAATTCGGTGGACGAAAATAATCAACTGAAGACCGTGGTAACGGATGTATTTCACCCGGTTCGTATCTAGAGTATGTTGCAAAACAAACATTTCAAGGAACCGACAAACTCTGTTGGTGAATGAAAACTGGTTTATTAAAGCTAGTAGCAAGAATGTCACTAGGGCTGAATATGACAGTAGATTATGTTGCAATATGGGTAAATAGTCACCGCGTATATTATGGAGATATAGGAGTTGCACGTCTTGGTCATAATAAATTTGTGATTAAGAAATGATTTGTTTAAAATATTCAATCATAAAATAAAATATAATGGTGCAAACCGACCATAAATAGTTAATAAAAAATGTTGCAGATTAAATAAATGGTACTAAAATTATGATGAGAAGCATGATAACATTGATGAAAATAATCTGAAACGTATGCATTGGCTTGCTTCCAGCAGACATCATCTCTAATGTATAAATTACTTAAAAATAAAAAGTCTCGGAGGTATGTAATCTTTTTACTTTCTTTTATTGTTTTTCGTTAGTAATTTCAATAGATATAAAAATAGCAAAATATATATCAACCTGCTGAATTCGTGGAGATAAAGCAGGATCGTATACTAGGTCTTGATACAGCAAATGCAGTCCGATGCCACGAGGACCGGATGTGTTCTAATTCGTTGCTCTGTCACCCGTTTTACGCCCACACTGTGTTTAAAAGATCCGCAGACCTTTTATGTTGACGTAGCTATATCGAAAACTTGGCTAAATGGTCGGTTCTATCGGCATCCCAAAACAAGAACACTTCTGCGTGAACCATAATTACAGGTGAGTAACATTAATGAAAACTAAAAGTTATGTTGTTTTTTCTTGATAGAAAAGACAAGTTGAAGAATTTAATGTTGCTTAGTCTTGGTTAGAGTGTTTAATATTTGCTTCGTGCTTTTATTTGTGAGAGTTCATCGATGTTGAAAAGAATTCTTATGGAATATATTTCATTTGTTTATCTTGAGAAATATTTAGATCTCAAATTCTCAGCTCTCGAAAAGCAAAATCAATTAAAAAAAGTTTTATAATAGTGGCAAGTAAAGTTTAAATCATATCAAGATTTCATAAAAATTTAAAGGATAATTGATTTTCTTGTAAAATTTTAAAATAAAGCGCTCTTTTTCACGCAAAGAATAACAACGACTTTTAATGTATAATTATGTAGTACTATGGAAAGTACGCGATCAGAGGTTGCATATTTTTGCTAGTATATGGCTACCTACCCCAATAGAGTAGGCATTCTCTGGGAGGAGGATATCATGAGCACAGCACGCATACTGCACTACGTGCAAAGGGAAAAGATAATGTTTAGAAGTATATTATCCTGACAAAAGAACATATACTAAACTACCCCACAAATAAGAAGATCGTGTTTCGGAGGATGGCATCATAACTAACAAATATGTACTACATAATCCCCAAAATAGGGTGTACTGTCGAGGAGGATGCACTCTTGACAGCAGAACAGATACTATACTACTCGCAAGGTTTAGGTAATGCTTTGGCGAACGGTATCAATACAACAGAACAGATAATACACTGCTCCTTAATTGACCATTGGAATGTAGAATATTAGTCTGAGATGGTATAGTTATTTTAATTGAGCTTTAAAATAGTACAATTGTACATTAATAGAAGTCATAGTAGTGTTACGGCTTCAGACAAAGAGATACCAAATTTCTATTAGTAATAAAAACAGCGTTTCACAAGATATAGTTGAAATTGATGCTAACGTATATCGTAACCAAATACTTTGCGGTCTTGAATCACGTTCTGGTTATGTTAGTTGTATAGTCATAGCAGTAGCGTGCAAGGTAATCTGATGATGCCCGGGAAAAATTTCGAATGAATGCTCTTTAAAACTCAAGAACAAAAATACTGTACAATATTGTAAAAAATAAACTAATTTTGAATCATTTTGAATTTTATGACACAAACGATTTATTCGATTTTAACGTTCGTCTATGAAATAATTCTTCCTTAAAAAGAGATAACTCTGGCTCCTACAACTGCATGCATGTTTTTAAGTGTCTTTTCATGTTTTATAAATTGAGAATAACTAATTTAGATTTTGACTCCACCTTCTAATATCTTCCTGATATTAACTTAAATAAAATGAAGAAAAAGACATAAAATGTATATTTGCATTTTACCTCAGATTAAAAAGAAGGTATGAATTCTAGTCTGATGCGGACAGCGTTTTATTTGATCGATTTATCATCTCTAAAAACCCTTTCATCAGATGAATGTGTTATGGTTAACGAGCCAAAGTTTCACAAACCAGCCAATTAACCTTGAAGACGTTTCATCTCGGCACATTAAGCAATAAAAACGCTATCCAACATCGAAAAGTCAAAATCAGTCTAGTTTGTTTTATTAGTTTTTTTTTAAAACTCGGAGCGCTTGAATAATTATGAAGATGTACATTTTGTCTTCCCTCGTTGTTTTATCCCAACATTATGAAAAAGAACAAGTTGTGTTAAATTCGGTGGACGAAAATTATCAACTGAAGACCGTGGTAACGGATGTATTTCACCCGGTTCGTTTCTAGAGTATGTTGCAAAACAAACATTTCAAGGAACCGACAAACTCTGTTGGTGAATGAAAACTGGTTTATTAAAGCTAGTAGCAAGAATGTCACTAGGGCTGAATATGACAGTAGATTATGTTGCAATATGGGTAAATAGTCACCGCGTATATTATGGAGATATAGGAGTTGCACGTCTTGGTCATAATAAATTTGTGATTAAGAAATGATTTGTTTAAAATATTCAATCATAAAATAAAATATAATGGTGCAAACCGACCATAAATAGTTAATAAAAAATGTTGCAGATTAAATAAATGGTACTAAAATTATGATGAGAAGCATGATAACATTGATGAAAATAATCTGAAACGTATGCATTGGCTTGCTTCCAGCAGACATCATCTCTAATGTATAAATTACTTAAAAATAAAAAGTCTCGGAGGTATGTAATCTTTTTACTTTCTTTTATTGTTTTTCGTTAGTAATTTCAATAGATATAAAAATAGCAAAATATATATCAACCTGCTGAATTCGTGGAGATAAAGCAGGATCGTATACTAGGTCTTGATACAGCAAATGCAGTCCGATGCCACGAGGACCGGATGTGTTCTAATTCGTTGCTCTGTCACCCGTTTTACGCCCACACTGTGTTTAAAAGATCCGCAGACCTTTTATGTTGACGTAGCTATATCGAAAACTTGGCTAAATGGTCGGTTCTATCGGCATCCCAAAACAAGAACACTTCTGCGTGAACCATAATTACAGGTGAGTAACATTAATGAAAACTAAAAGTTATGTTGTTTTTTCTTGATAGAAAAGACAAGTTGAAGAATTTAATGTTGCTTAGTCTTGGTTAGAGTGTTTAATATTTGCTTCGTGCTTTTATTTGTGAGAGTTCATCGATGTTGAAAAGAATTCTTATGGAATATATTTCATTTGTTTATCTTGAGAAATATTTAGATCTCAAATTCTCAGCTCTCGAAAAGCAAAATCAATTAAAAAAAGTTTTATAATAGTGGCAAGTAAAGTTTAAATCATATCAAGATTTCATAAAAATTTAAAGGATAATTGATTTTCTTGTAAAATTTTAAAATAAAGCGCTCTTTTTCACGCAAAGAATAACAACGACTTTTAATGTATAATTATGTAGTACTATGGAAAGTACGCGATCAGAGGTTGCATATTTTTGCTAGTATATGGCTACCTACCCCAATAGAGTAGGCATTCTCTGGGAGGAGGATATCATGAGCACAGCACGCATACTGCACTACGTGCAAAGGGAAAAGATAATGTTTAGAAGTATATTATCCTGACAAAAGAACATATACTACACTACCCCACAAATAAGAAGATCGTGTTTCGGAGGATGGCATCATAACTAACAAATATGTACTACATAATCCCCAAAAGAGGGTGTACTGTCGAGGAGGATGCACTCTTGACAGCAGAACAGATACTATACTACTCGCAAGGTTTAGGTAATGCTTTGGCGAACGGTATCAATACAACAGAACAGATAATACACTGCTCCTTAATTGACCATTGGAATGTAGAATATTAGTCTGAGATGGTATAGTTATTTTAATTGAGCTTTAAAATAGTACAATTGTACATTAATAGAAGTCATAGTAGTGTTACGGCTTCAGACAAAGAGATACCAAATTTCTATTAGTAATAAAAACAGCGTTTCACAAGATATAGTTGAAATTGATGCTAACGTATATCGTAACCAAATACTTTGCGGTCTTAAATCACGTTCTGGTTATTTTAGTTGTATAGTCATAGCAGTAGCGTGCAAGGTAATCTGGTGATGCCCGGGAAAACTCTCGAATGAATGCTCTTTAAAACTCAAGAACAAAAATACTGTACAATATTGTAAAAAATAAAATAATTTTGAATCATTTTGAATTTTATGACACAAACGATTTATTCGATTTTAACGTACGTCTATGAAATAATTCCTCCTTAAAAAGAGATAACTCTGGCTCCTACAAATGTATGCATGTGTTTAAGTGTTTTTTCATGTCTTATAAATTGAGAATCACAAATTTAGATTTTGACTCCACCTTCTAATATCTTCCTGATATTAACTTGTTTTAATACTTGATGAATTAATAAATATTGCATTTTATCCAATTTTTTTTCATCGTTCATTTTCGTACATTATTGCTCTATCGAGTTAATTGAGCATTGACTTATTATGATAGGATCTAATATAAATATATAATATTTATCCTTATCGTTTATATATTTTTTTCATCGTTCATTTTCGTACATTATTGCTCTCTCTCTCTCTCTCTCTATATATATATATATAGTGATATTACTTGTAGCAATAATTGGTGGTATTTTGCTTAAAATCTGATTATGTATTCGTTCAAATTAAAATGGTCCAGAGGAAATAAATAGTCGTATACTTATTTATTTTGATCTGAAAATTTAGTTCATAGTCAATAAATTTTTGACCATTATTCAAAACCCAACTATTTTATTGGCATTATTTACGCGTTTAGAATCGTTATCTTTGTTATATTAAAAACGTTTCGGCTGCTGTAATATATTCCCTTCTTCCAAAATTGACTTATAAAAAAACACATGGTGTATATGCTCGAATATGTAATGATTTTACGAAACACTAGATCAACAAACAAGGTTTTAGCATGAAAAAAATGTTGCTCTTACCTCATTTTTCCTATCAGGTAACCTCTCCCAATCATACAAAGTAATCATTGTATGCTAAGCGTTTATCTTTAATTCAGATGCTTCCGGTAGATTAGTAATGAACATGTTCACTTACCTGCAAAAAGAAAAAAATACATAAATCATTGATATGATAAATATTAAGCGATTGATGTACAGAAAAGAAAACAAACAGACCAAAATTACCTACTTGACTCACCTAAAGCACCCCACTCTAAAGTCTAACCCTTCCTCACAGTAATAGAGCCGTTGGTAACATAGTAATGTCAGGAACTCTGTTTGCTGGCAGAGTCAACCATAAATAAAGGACCAGTTTAGCATCAAGCGTTACTAGGGCCGCCACCCAACTTACAGTTTTGTTCAAAATCCCAGACGAGGCGGCATCACGATCTGTCGTCTCTACCTCTGCGTGTGGCAAGCAGTAACCTGCGTGTGGCAAGCAAATCAATGAAGTGATCATTACCATATTGTTTCTGTGATATTTATTTGTGTTTTCTAGGTCAAACCTTCCACAACTTCGCATGCAACAATTGAGTATTACTGCTCTCGGTGTCTGGGGTAAAAGCCTGTTGGATTACAAGTTTATCGAATAACTGCAACCAAATAAAAATACTTAAATAAGACCAGACATTCCTAAATCACAATTTTTGTGAGCTCTATACAGAAGCCCGACTCGCTTAATAACAAGAAGCACCAACTTAGAACATTTTTTTCTAAATGTGACGTCACTTACACTGATTCTTAGTTGTAAAAGTGTTGAATGTTTCAATCACTTAGTAGTGTATGCCCTTGACGTCATATATTGTTGCCTCTAAAAAACAAACTGGCATCAAATTATATTTGATTTGATTATTGCAATTTTTACTTACTAATAAATCACCATTTATTAAGGCTAAACACCACTCGAGGATAAGGTTTAATACGATGGGTAGATCGCCGACTGAGTAATGGAGACTATTTTGAAAGGATTGAATGTACTCAACAAAATTTCATTACTTACGGGGACGGTTTATGACAAGTATTTATTGACATTGGATTTAAAGACGACCATGTTGTATCTCACAGGGAAGCAATATCGTGAAGAAACCCTATTCATTAAAATTTAGTTTCATTTTAGGCACATAAAAGAAGAAAGGTAAGTTCTTTACAGCTGTGGTTGTAAGACGAGTTCTTTTTGTGGATGTCTTATTAAGAGGAACCAGAGATTGAAGCTCAGTTGATCATTTTTAGTGGATGTTGTCTTTACTAATGGATCACCGTTTATCAAGACCCGGGGGTGACTCGAGGATAAGGATTCAAGAGATTGTCAGTTGGACGATTAACACTATCATGAGAGGATTGGAAACAGACGATTTAGTAAAGAAAGACAAGCAACGTCTCTTCTGTTGAGAACGGAGCTATAGGGCACAGAATAGATCATCATTTACTATATGACCAAGTCGATTTTGAAATTTGTCAAGATAAGAAAAGAGAACTCTGTGCTGCACCTCTCCACATGTGTCAGCAGTACTAAATCGTAGATCATGTTTCATTAATTAATTATGCATTAGTTATTTATTTGATTTCATACAGTCAAATTAAATTTACCGTGAGACATTATTCATTTCTAAATAAGCGCCGAAATATTCATGTACATCTTATAATTTTATGAGTTAATTTTTTTCTCAATTCATTGTGATTTTGACCGCAATATTTTTCTCATTTCGCGTTCATTTTAGTATAATATTTTGACGCCATGTAAACTAAAATTAAGCCTTGTTCTTTGGTGAATTAATTTTTACATTAAACAATAGCATTATCCGCCTTCATAAATAATAACTGGGCGAACGTTGGTACGTTGTACATTAGTGCCCTTACCCGATTCTACAGATAAATAGATATTTTATAAATACATTTGGAGATTTCAATTGAGAAGGGAAATTAGCTAGATTTCACGAACAATGAGCCAACGTTGGTAACTTGTACACCAGTCTATACATTTACTAGTTTCCTTTTCTTCTTTATTTATTTACATCACCCTCTTCCCCTCCTCCTACTACTACTACTCCTCCCTCTATTTCTCTCTTCCACAATATATCGTTTTTCCGTTTCCTTTCACCCTCTAAGACATTTAATGTCCAAACAAGCCAGAATATAAGAGTTTTACTATTATGTACATAATAGTACAAATAAATCCTCGGGCAATTTTGTCTTATAGTATTTATCCTTTTAGAAAGTTACCTAATATAACAAAGAGTGTGTTTTGTTCTTTTTTGCGTCCCAAAATGTAATCTAAGAAGGATGATATCCGTTTCACAAATTGCTTCGCCGTTCCTATTCCTTCTGGCAAAATTAGAGCTTGAACCCTATCTACGGACCTTTTATAAAAAGAATTAGAGTTGCTAACACTACTGTTTTTTTAATAAATAAGCTTCTCCCTTTCCCGATCAAAATATTTCAATAACCTGTTCAATCTTTCAACAAATTTCCAACAGTTATTTCAAATAAGTTTCACACTTAATTGTTCCCAATCAGCCACATATTTTAACTAGAAAATTACTAAAGATTATAGGGAGGGGTTGCGAAGTGTAGGCCGCCCCCTTTGGCATTTTTTTTTATACTGTCTATTGTTATTGTATCATCAAATCAATAACACTGGACAACAACATGTTTGCTACTGGAGATGTGTAAATTGATTTAGACTAATTTGGGTACGCTGATTTCAAAAATCATAACCGTTTTGCTGTATCACGTCAGGATTTTGAGTTTCAGAAATACTCCCATTGCCTAGAAGTAGCCTACCACCTCTTACGTAACTACGGTATAACGTACTTATATAACTACTAATTTTCTTTCTTTCTTTTAGTTAAACATGAGTAGACGTTCCTGTACCAATCATCCAGACAACTTCTGTTATGTCTGTGGTCGGTTTACCCAAAAAGATCAACAGCGAAGTGTATCTAGAGCAGTGAAAATGAAGGCTGCCTACTTTCACTACTTCGGGTGTAAGGTCGGGGACCAAGAAAAGAGCTGGGCACCACACATCTGCTGCACAAGCTACCACTCAGCATTGACTCAGTGGTTGGTGGGCAAGCGCGCGAGCATTCCATTTGCGGTGCCCATGATATGGCGTGAGCCGCAGAATCATTATGATGATTGTTATTTCTGCTGCACAAGCATCGCCGGCTTCAACAGGGGGAATAAAGGCCACATCAAGTACGCTGACTGCGTCTCTGCTCGTAAACCTGTGCCTCATGATAACGAGAACCGCGTTCCAACATGTCCATCTGATCCGAACATAACTGTAAGCAGTGGCGAATAAGATGCTGATGAACCTTTTGAACCCGACACTCAAGAACAAGAACCACACCTTCTGAACCAGGGAGAGTTAAATGATCTTGTAAGAGATCTCTCGCTGTCAAAGGCGAAGGCTCAAGGCTGCAGCAGTGGAATCTACTTGAACCTAACATCAAGATATACTTGTTCATAGCACGCCACAGCGACATGGCTCAGTTTTTTTAGATGGAAGACACGATGCCATTCTGCAGTGACATCAACGGTCTATTGAAAGAACTTGGGTGTTATCACGATCCTGCAGACTGGTGCCTCTTCATCGACTCGCGTAAGAACAGCTTAAAGGCTGTTCTGCTCCACAATGGCAACAAGAAACCATCAGTCCCACTGGCTCACGCGTTCGGCATGAAAGAGACCTATGAGACTATGCGGCAGCTGCTTGATTCCATCAAGTACAATGACTTCAACCTGGCACATCTGCGGAGACTTGAATGTGGTGGCGCTGTTGTTTGGGCTGCAGTCAGGCTACACGAAATACATGTGCTTCCTTTGTCTCTGGGATAGCAGAGACGACAAGAATCACTGGAAGAAGATTGATTGGAAAGAGCGGACGGAGCACGTACCTGGTCGATACAACGTGAAGCATGTCGCCCTTGTCGACCCAGCCAAGATTTTCCTTCCACCACTCCGCATAAAGCTCGGCTTGATGAAGAATTTTGTACGGGCAATGGATCTGAATAGGCGTGGGTTTTTAGACCTGAAAGAGAAGTTAGGCAACACCTTGTCGGGGGCTAAGATCAAGGCTGGTGTCTTTGTTGGACCGCAAATCCGAGAGGTAATGAAGGACGAAACTTTTCCGACAACTCTAACCCCCAAAGAGCTGGCAGCGTGGAGGAGCTTCAAAGCTGTGACGGACAACTTCTTGGGGAACGAGCGCGCGGACAACTATGAAGAAATAGTGCAGCAGCTGCTGGAGTCCTTCAGGAAACTTGGCTCCAGGATGTCCCTGAAGATCCATTTCCTACACCAGCACCTGAATTCCTACCCTGACAACTTTGGAGCTGTCTCGGACGAGCACGGCGAGCGATTCCACCAAGAGATTTCACGCATGGAGACGCGTTACCAAGGGCGGCACAACCCGAGCATGATGGGCGACTTCTGCTGGTTCCTGCATCGTGAAACTGACACAGAGCAGCACAAACGCAAAGTCAAATGTTTAAACATTTTTAATTACATTCTACTAGAGTTTTTCTGTAATTTCTATAATCTTTAAGCATTTATGATGAAATAAATGAATAAATGAATTTTTGTAAATTTCATTGAAACCCTGATTCTAGGCAATGGGAGTATTTCTGAAACTCAAAATCATGACGTGATACACAAAAACGGTTATGGTTTTTGAAATCAGCGTACCCAAATTAGTCTAAATCACTTTACACATCTCCAGTAATAAATTTTTTCTGAGATTTGTTGTCCAGTGTAATTAGTTGGATTGACGGATGTGCAAACTTGGGTTAGGGTTTGTAAGAATAGTGTTAAACCGGATTGTTTACAAAAGGTTAGATGATACAGAGTAGTGGAAAACACCATTATAAGTTTAAGATTGAAATTGGGGCTACATGTCACGATATGACGTCATAGACGGGTATTTCGAAGTGACACGTGACGGGAAAGATAATTTCTGATACCTCGATAAATAAAACTCGTCTAACAACAACCACAGCAAAGAACTTTCCCACCCTCTCTCTCTCTCTCCTTACCAAAAACAACACGAAACTTCCGTAAAGAAAGTGTCGTTCCTAGAACATCCTATCTGTGGAACAAGATAGCACTGGTCAGCTTCCCAACTGAATACAACATGGTCATCATCAAGTCTAATGTGAACAAACTGTCGTTGAGCCGCCTCTTACGTAATTTTATACCCATCGCACCAATTGTTTTAATCCTCTCGTAGTAGCGAGTAGAGGCGATTATAGTCAAACTGACGATCTCCTTAACCCTTATGCTCGAGTGGCCTCCTTACCTTGATAAGTGGTGAAATATTAGTAAACAAAAATCCACTAACCCGACTTCTATTACAAAGCTCGATTTGCGTCCGCCTCTCCGGTCCGCGATCGAATAGAAACTGATGTAATGCGTTCCTTTGCCCTGCTATAATTGAATAAAGCAGCAAAAGAACATGGCGCCGTGAAGCCAAAACGACACTAAAAAGCGAGTTGTAACGTTATGTCAAATTAAAAGCCGTGTGTAACGTTCAATCGGGGAATCATTTAAAATCCATTCGATAAATCGTAATCTTCTCGGTGACAGAAATCACTGTTCGTCTCATTGACATGTCGGAAGTAGACAGCTCAAATGTAGTGGCGTCCCTTTCTTCATTTCCCTTTCTTTCAGTTGTTATGTATCATAATCACCCGAGGTTATCAGAGAAGCAGAATAGTGAATAAGCATTCTAATCTAGATAGTAATGAGACATAGATCAGTAGGAGTGTGTGGGTAAGGGTCATGTCTGGAATGCGACTGTGGTTGCTTTGATGGTTTCAAGATTGGAAGGAAAATGCAAATATACACAGTTATGTTGAATTGAGGAATGTGTTAAAAAAAACAAATTACGATGACTGAAAACAAGAGACCTAGTCTTGAAATCGAGGTTAGTAGACGTGCCGCCCTTTTCACTGTCAGGCGGGTTCTGGGGATCTCACTATAAGTAAAAATGAGTGTGTCAAAAGTATGTCGACATTTCATTCCAATAATATATAACCTATGAAAAGCCTTTTAATTTTTCGACTTCTCATTTACTGAAGGAAAATTCGTCTGCAAAAAACAGTTTTTGCATTTTGGAATCAGGTAGAGTAACAGTTAAGCAAATAAAAACATCAACGATATAAATATAACCTTATGTGGAGAATACCGTTTTTAACATTTTTACTTCTGCCATTCAATTCTGCTACAATAGTAAACAAAAAGGGGCATACTTAAGGTGCGCCCATTAAAGATGCACGTTTAGCGATTAAAATAATTTTTCAAACTTAAGTGTGATAGACTTAATTGAAGCGTGACCAACGGGAAAAAAAGCCTTTTAGAGCTGTTTCCACGCGTTTCGTAAAATAAAAAGACAAAAAAGCGAACTGAATCCTGGCCGTCGTAATAACCAAGCCGGTGCCCTAGAAATGACGTCATACTATAAAGTAGCATACAAGACTTGTTGAACAGTCAGACTATGGGCAAAAAAAGAAAATTCTTAAAAATTCAAGAAATCAAACAATTTCAATAACATTTTCAGTATAAATTAATTAACGATTGCTGAATATAATTAATCGATTACTTAAGTAGAAATATTAGTGTAAATATACTATTTCGTGTAACGTTTACGAAAGTGATATCATAGGGTTATAAAAAACGCATGAATGTATTTTTTAATAAAAAAAATCATCGCAGATGTTTACAATAAAACATCTTTTAAAATATAGTTCTCATATATTACGAAAAACGCCCTTAATTTCCATGTTAACAAAATCAATATAACTCGAAGAAAGATTAATTCCTCGAATTAAATAATAACATTGCAGAATTAATGCGACGTGGTTTTCTAATATTTTACCATACCTAATGAATGAAAGCTTTAAAAATAGCATTAGAAAACTTTAATATTGCATTTTTAAAAAAGGAAAGAAATAAACACGATTCAATTTATACTGAAACTGATCTTTATTCAATATAAATTCAAAAACAAGAATTCACAATGAATAGTTGTTTAAAGTTACAATAAAATCAACCTATTATTTGTTGTGTGGAAAGTATTGTTGGTTAGAACGTATAAATATACGTTTTAACAAACAATCTTTTCTGAAATATTTTCTTTTTTAGCAGAATACAATCAAATACTGCAAACACTGAATTATGATTTTGGAGTAAAAACAATTAAATAAGCAAACACATAAAAACCAACGATGTATAATGTTTAAAATGTAAATAAACAATAAATAAGTTTAAATACAAACAAACGATAAGTTGCCTTGCTATATTTCGTAGGACTGAAGTTCTACCGTTTAATACAACGTGTCCAAGTCTGAGATAATCTTTATCTTCCGGAAAAGAAAAGACATTTACTTTTGGTCCATTTTTACAATGGCAATATAGAACGAAGCAAGCAGAAAGCATCTTTACTTTTGAGAAATGATAGAACAAAACGTAATTTTAGCAGGCAGACAGTAAAGTCGGTTTTTATCGTGACTTTCGCAACAAAGGTCGTGGTACTTACTAACTATTATCAATGATGTCACCAGAACTTAGTGCACTTGCTTGGGTTGATTTATAGCGGCCACGACTAAATCCGTCCAGTTAAAAAAGCAATTCTCCGCTTTTTGGTTTCTGCAGACAGAAATGTCTCGCAGTTGTGTTTCTTTCGCTCCAAATCCGTAAACACCTGCATTAGTACACAAAACCGGTGTATAAAACCGGTTAAAACTGCTTCTTTTTTAACCGGTTTATAAAACCGGTTAAAACTGCTTTTTATATGATGATCGCTAAAATCAGTTTCAGTTTTAGCGTTTGTAGTTCTCGCTTTCCGTGAAACTTTTTTCTATTGATTTACTTTAGGGGAATATAACTTTAACGGCAGTAACTCAGCCTTTAGCTATCTGAGCACTGTCTGTTTGAATAAAACAGTTCACATCATATCGTGTCATATATATATATATATATATATATATATATATATAAACATTTTGTGTATATTCATTCCTCTACAATAAGCCAAATATCGCAGCATAGAACAGTGTAAACATTTTCATAGAATCGACTCGATTGAAAACGGCACACAAATAAAAATAATTCACCAATTCTTTTAACAATAACAAATTATATTTTTTTAATTACTTATGCTTTTTTCTATCGTTACATCTTTACTTTTTTTGTTTTTAACTTGATATGTGCGATGATGTGAAAATTTACAATTCGGCTCAAATTTTAAAGTTTTAAACCCTTGAACATTCAGTGGTGAAAACGGTGCATGAATGAATTAACTTTTATAATTTAAAAAGGTTAGGAGCAGTTCCATTAGGTAATCGTTTTACTTGCATGACGCTATGACCCCCCTCCCCTCTCCGCCAGAAACTGAAAATAATACATTTTTTCGAATTTTTATCGATTATTTGAAAGTTTGCCTTTTAATCGATATTAATTTATACAGAAAAACAAAAAAAACTAAGATGGAGACACGGCTTAAAGATCACCCAAACTAGTTTTGCGAATGACTAACACTTAAACTCTATTATAATTATTGTTTTAAACGAGCTCTAGCCTGCCTATATAATATGGCCGCTCTGTTAAACATTCGGAAAGTTTTGATTTTATAAAATGTCCCAAATTAAAGAAAAACTTGATAAAAAAATCGTCTTCATCATCTAAAACGATGCTTCACTCCAGCAATCTACGGAATACAAATTATGACAAGACCCGAAGGTGATGAGTTTTACAAGTACCAATTAAATGGCCACTCAAAAAAACGATAAAAGCAATAACAAAATGACTAATTAATATGTCGAGGCAAACAATTTCCATTAATGGCAAGGAAAATGGAAAACTTATTCAGATTCTGTTTTGCTCTTAAGTTTGTGATTTATTTATTTTTAACGATAAAACATCGCATTTTATTTCCGGTCTTTTATTTGTTAGACAATTTATCATAGAAAGCCATTAAGGAGACAGATTCTTCCGTTAAAAGTTAAACCACAGAACAAGAAAATAGTTCAAACCTGTTGCGTAGTAATTTAAACATAATCCAGTGAACCGAAAATAAAGACGAAAAGGTTTTTACATAGAAATACAAATGAATCTAAAATAAGTTATTTTTTAGATATTACCTTCAATTTAAATAATGAAACATAAGCCTTGTAGAAAACAAACATGTCCATTATATATTAATACACACTCCAACTATCCACCTACAATTGAAAAAGAGCTATAGGTAAATAGGTTATAGAATAACAACTGCTTCCAGCAATATAAATTCAATTGACGCAAAAAGAAATATGAAACAGCTTAAAAACGATATGATAATATGGTTAAATAATATTAAAAACAAAATGAGAAAAATAAAATATAATCTGATTCAATCCGTTGTATAGCGGAATTAAAGCAAAAAAGTTGGCAAACTATATTTTAGTATAATAGATTAATATTTTCATAAAAGTAATAACATTAAACTTAGTTATTATTGCATGGATACCATGCTATCAACAATAAACACAATACAAATAATTAACATTAGTAAGAGTAGTACTAATATTTGTAGTGCTATTAATAATATCAATTGATGTGATTGTAGAATAAAAATAATTGCAACTAATGAATATATATTTAACAGTTAATGACAAACACAAAGCAACAATTTATATACTAGTGAATATATGTGTTTCCGGCTTGCATTGAATCTTATAAGTCTGAGCGACAACAAGTATCCCCAGATTTATATCATCATCATCATCATCATCATCATCATCATCATCATCATCATCATCATCATCATCATCATCATCATCATCATCATCATCATCATTAACTAGAAGTTATCACACAGATCATTGTCTGTGATTGCTCATCAACAACAACCGGTGGTGTTCCCTGGAGTCTGAGTGACAACAAGCCTCCACAGATTTTTAGTACTCTCCACCTCTTTTCGATAACCACCGCAAATAACTTTGCGGTATCGCAACAGCCGCTTACCATTGAATTCTCGTTGGTAAGGATCATTGGTTTTCTCTGGGATTTTGGTGGCAATAAGCCTCCCCAAGGTCCAAGCATTTTCCGTACTCTTCCAGTGGAGGTCATGTTTGTGCTGCCCCTCATCGGTCTACTCATCCTCCTTGATCCTTTAGAAATATTTTGTGTGGCGTCAGCCTAGGTCGGCGCCATTTGTTGTGGGGGGAAGAAAGTTATGGGGTTCGTTCTTGCAGTTTCTGTTAATTGGTCCATTTTTGTGTGGTGTCAGCGTAGGCCGGTGTAATTTATTAGGGGGAGCTTGTGATGGTATGTTTCTTGCAGTTTCTGTTCCTTGGTTCGTGATGTGGTGTTCGTCATGTGGTTTTGTTATCTTCCTGCTGTAAATTCCATGTGACTGGTTACCATTCGTATTTTATGCGGGTTGGTTTCCGCATTCGAGGATTTGCCTTAAGATTGCAGTTGTTTTGATTATTGCCGTCCTTTGTATGGTCTCAGTGATCCCTTTGATTTCAATTTCGCCTAGTCTTTTCTCCAGGCTTTTTTGGGACGGTTCCTAGTGCACCTACAATTATTGGTATTCATGCTCCATCTTCCTTTCAGTTTTCGTGCTAGTTTCGTGGATTTGCTTCGGTTTTCCATGTCTTTGATGTTCATTCTGTGGCCTGCTGGAACGGTGAAGTCTATGATTTTGCAAGATTTTTCCTTCTTGTCGATTATCATAACATCCGGTCCCTTTACTTGTATGAGTTTGTCTGTCTCTATATCTATACCCCGTTTTCCAGTACTGTTTCTGGTTTATGTTTGTACCATTTTTATGTGTATTCGAAATTCAATCGTTTGCACAGTTCCCAGTGTACTGTTTTCCTCATGCAGCCATGTCTGTATTTGTATTCTTTTGGAGTTAGTTTGCTGCATCTACTAATTATATGATTTACTATTTCGTTTTTTTTTGTCCACACAGTCTGCATTTACGTTTTTCCTGGGTTTAATCTATTTTAGCTTTAATGTGGTTTGTTCTAATCGCATTGTTGTGTGCAGCCATCAGTAAAGATTCCGTTGCTCTGTTCAAGTGCCATTTTCTTAGCCATGTCCAGATATTTTCGTTGGTTTCTTCTCTTGTCAGTTTTCTGAAGCGTCAATGTAGTTGTTTTTCTTCCCACTTTTATTATTATTATTATTATTATTATTATTATTATTATTATTATTATTATTATTATTATTATTATTATTATTATTATTATTATTTCCCATTGGTAATCTCCTTTTTTAAACAACCTTACTATCACTAAAACAATAATAGCATAACACATTTACACTATTAATATAATAGTTGTATGCATATAAATGTTTGTTAAATATTTCATCCGACAGTTCCCATAATGACATATTAATTAATTTTTTATCATTATTGTAGTGTGAAAGAAATGACACTACTCCCTTATACAATGAACTATCTCGAGTAGCACATCAACTACGATAATACTTGTAGTAGGATGGTAAAATGAGTACAGCTGGGCCGTTTCCCGTATACATTACCAGTCAGTTACTAAGCCTTTAACTTCCTCTTGTATTATTTATTTACACTAATACATTATTTTATATTTGTATGTTTGTCGTCTGAGTTATCTAAGAACATCGGATAACAACAAAAGATATTTATAAATTCATCTCATTTAATCTTCATCTTTTCTCCGTTATTGCTGTTTATAATCTGATCTGAAATCGTTTCCCAAAAAGATATTACTTTATTAGCAACAAGATTCAATTGTTAAATAAATGTAGTTTTTGAAATTTGCATTGGGTAAATTTCAGATCGAAGAGAACTATGTTTATAAAATGCCCAATACAATTAAAAATTCTATTAATTATATAGCTTTATATAAAGTTAGTTATTTGTGTATCTCATAAAAGATTAACTCGTAAACTAATTAACCGATCGTTATAGAAATTTAGAACACAGCTGCTCGGCGTAAAAGTTAGTAATGTGTGCTATATTTAGTTAAATATACTTTTATGCAGAGGAGCTAAAAAACGGAGTGGAGGCTCTTCATGAAAATTCAGATATTTTTGCGAAATCTTAAGAATAGGTATTACACATAAATTAATAAATATTCGCTAAATGTTAATTTATTTGGAGTATTTTAAAGGGTTTTTAAGACGCATAATATGGCCATAATATTTCAAAATTGATTTGAATTGTATTTATAGTAACTAATTAAAGTTTCCATGGATTTCTACTTCTTCTTAAGATATATTAAGCTTACATTTTAGACATTTTCTAGGATCGAAATAATGTAATTGATTTTGATCAAAATAAGAATAAGGATTCTAGACATATAGTTTAGTATCATTATATCTTTGTTTAGTCTTTGTAAGGGGACATAAAATTGGTGCTAAACTGTTTTGTTCAGAGAATTAACTTTACCCGTCCTAGTACAGGTATTCTAGCTTTTTATGAAGTGTAAATTGCATCAGTTCGCATTCTTCTCATTAGTAAAGTAATTAATCCTCATATTCCAATATTTCACTGTAACTATTCCTCTGTCCATTTCTCTGTTTGTCTCCCAGTCTAAAAACGCCTGAGAGCGAACGTCTTAGTTCTAGCATCAATTTAATCGCCTTATTCTCAATTACTTCAACAGATGCGATTGATACATGATATGACATTCGCTTCGCATTCAAACATTATGCCTTTCTTGTCACCATTCAATATTAAATCAGACTGCTGAATCGCAAATTCAGGGTCACAAACAGCATGCGGCAATTGGGAACAGCGCGGGGGGAGGCAGAGCTGGGGAAATATTTCGTTTCAGGAGGGGGGGGGGGAGATCACCGACATTTTGGTGTCGAGTTCGTTGGTGGAGAGGTTTTTCAAGGGTGGTCTCTGTTGAGTTTTGCCAGCGGTTCGATGGGGTTGACAGGACAGGCTCCGAGAGAATAGGATTTCCGAAAAGGTTCAAATGTAATAAAAGGTCGAGTTGAGGTAATTTCTCTTGAGTCGGGATTTCATCAATGAAACTATTGCCTCCGGTCGATGTCGAACGGCAAATATTACAAAAACCCGGAAATTAATAGTGAGATACGATAAGGAGGAAAACGAGGAGGAGGAGGAACAAGAGGGATAGAGGCATCGTCCAAGCTTCAGATTGTTATACGAGGTGAAATTGGAATAGTTCCAAACTATTCGTGCCGAAATGAAACTAGTCATTTGAAAAATATTCTATAAATATCAAAACTCTGAAAATACATAGTTATCGAATGATATGATTATGAAATATACGTGGCTTAATAATTCACGGCAGTTTTACCGCATCACTAATTATGTATAATGCAGTATAATGTTAAGCTATGCAATTTTATTATCATTTATTATTGTTATGACTATCGCATAGGATATCGAGCCACTCGTTTGTCAAAGATCCATTTTCTTTATTCGGTTCTGTTCTGATTTTGAGCGGCTGAATTTCTTATTGTTTCATATAAAATACATGTTATAATTCAGTAAATTACTCAATTTATGACGTAATTAATGTTTAAAATATCATAATCATGCTTCAAAAATGAACGATTAAAAATGCTTATCCATATGTACGCGCGTTTCAAAAACTCATTTTATTATCACAGTTACATCAGAGTAAAACTGGACAATCTTTTATGACTTTCGTCATCAGCATATATACTTTATCAATTCCAATTCATAAAAGTGTAGAATAATGTCTTGAGTTAATCTGAAACGTTAGAATACAACATAAAAGACAAATAAATTATCAGAACTATGACAATATACTTCTTTGGACTTCTGATATCAGTATTTAAGCTATGAACATCATTTATTTTCAGGAAATGTTGTTTATGAGTAAATTCGATTATAAACTGATTTGAAGCTAATCGATACTCTTTAATAGATCTCAGCCCCAAATGTGTTTTTGATTTTCATTTTAATTTCACTATTAAAAAATGAATTTGGCCTTTTTCTTTTTTTTTTTTTGAACTGATTGCGAATATATATCCACTGGAAATTATGGGAAGTGAATTAATACTATCTAACTTTGTCAAGTTTTCTCTGATTGAATAGTGATAATAAACACATTTTTATAAACGTGCGTACATATGGATAACATTGTTAAGTATTAATTTTCAGAGCATAATTATACTATCTAAAATATTAATTATGTCATACATTTTGAAATAAACTAACTTATCATATAAAAGCTCTGCCGAACATTATATTATAACTATTGAGCTTATTTTTAGCTGCAGTGTTTAATATATACAAGGTAATCATAAGATCTTATTTATTAATAAACATATAGTGTATTATAGTAGTATCCTAGGAATATCGCAATTGTTTTCATTGCTTTTTTACTTAGATTTTTTTTAATGTATGTATGTGTGTGTGCGTGTTCAAAAATAGATGGCAAAGTGAATAACTGATCAATACAATCAAAATAAACGAATGTGAATAGCTTATATTTCGCATTTATTCATCGTCAGTCTCCCTCGGAGTAAAATTGAGATTGAATTTCAATTACAAATTGTAAAAGTATAAGCAATAGACACAAGGCAAAAGGGGGGGGGTGATAGAAAGAAAAGATAGAAAGCCAGATATAAAAAACAAGATACGATGTAAACCGAATAGGATATTGAAGTAAAATCAAATGCCATGTCAAGGTTCAGGAAAATTAGGAAAAAGTCAATCAAAGCCGGGTTACAAAAAACAGAATTAACATAGCAAGACCGTTCGCTGCTTCATGTTCATGTATATCTGAAAGGATGGGGTAGGAAGTCATGGATGTAAATGTATACTTGGGATGGTTTAAATCAGTATTGAATGCCTCTGCAGTTATATTTGAAGTACATAAAAGTATGGGAGCATGGAAAAGAAAAGAATAAATCTTTTTATTTTTAATATTCAGCCTTTACTTATCACTAGCAGGAGTACCCGGCGTTGCCCAGGGCTCGCTCTTCCGGAGCTGGTACTGTAGGGCGCTGACTGTAGTCCTTGCAAGAAAAGTGTAAGTTTGTTTGTTTAATAAATTGTAAGAACACGACCTTGTGTCACATCGCATTGCTGTAAAATGAATATAAAAAAAATGAAAAAATAAAAAGTAAAAAAAAGTGTTTTTCTCGGACTTTTGACTGTTCCCTCAGCACCATTCTACCCATCGCCCGGGGCAAAAGTATGTACTAACAATGTCCCCCTCCCCCTTTAGATATATATTCGATCACCGTTAAAAAAAATCCTTGAGGCGACTGGGATCAAACGCTAAAACTTTAGATAACAGACAAAGCATCTATAACCATCGGACTACAGAACACGGTATAACATATTACGAAAAATAAATCAGTTGAACAAAGTATGAAAACAGTGACAATTTCTTTATCAGCGATTGTTTTTGTTACAAAGTTTTGTTAGTAAAATAATAATGTGTTTTACCATTCATCAAACAAATCTCTCCAAATTATTAAGCAAAAAAATATTATAAAAGTTTATACGTTTTATTAATGTAAGCAAAGTGTTTATTTTGTTATCAGCGATTCGGTTCAAATTCTGTAGAAGTTCACCAAGAGCAAATGTGGTATTGTGGTGATTTAGACGATTCTACTAAAGAGTAGGGTATACAATTGTATTACTTTAGACCAAGGATGCCTAACGAATCTTATTTTTCCACACTTTTGATGGCCTTGTGCTAAATTTATCCTGAATGTAAATTCTTATATATTTTCTGCAAATAAAGAAATCAAAGTGTAGTATCTGTTCGGATGGATGCTACACCCCTTCGACCGGTACCGTATTGGTCAGGGTTTGTCCTGTGCAGTTCTAGGAGGTTCACCCTTCCAGGTTTTGCTTTCTCACCCGTTAAGAAGGGGTTAGTTTATTGCTAATCGCTTGAGGCGCTCTTATGGGGAAATGCTTCCGATGCTGCCACTGTAAGGCGCTGCGTGTTGTCCTTCCAAGAAAAAAGCATTTTTTTTCATAAATTGGAAATGAGAAGAAGAAGAAGAAAAAAATTATATTTTGTATTAATTAAAACCAAATGATAATGTAGTGTATCATAATTTTGTTTTTATGAAGAAATATTTCCATCTACTGTTTATGTAGTTTGCGATGATTATTTTGTTTGCGAAGTGTATTTAGATAGTGTTCAAATTCTGTAAATTGCGTAAAACCAATTTAGTATTACGTGTTATGTAAAAAAATATACACACTTTTAAATGACTAAATACTTTGATGATGCAATAGAATTTCCGCAAGTGTTTTTTTTCTTATTTTCTAGGCACTGTTAACGAATCGAATGTTTTTGAAGGAGGCAAAACTTATGTTTTGTAAATAAGTGTAAACGTTAAAGTAAAGAAGAAATCCGTCTGGACTGAGGCAATATGTATTTGGGTACCGTACACGCACGCAAATATTTGTGTTATTAAAAAAACAAAAAACATTCTGTACAGTTTCAGTGTATCGAATTATCTTCGCTAAGTAAGAAAATCGAAAATGATTTCTATCTCACTGATCGTGGACATGGAAAGGTTTTGACGATTCTAAAACAGAAGCTTTGTTTGTTTTATATCTTGTATGTAAGTGAGAGAGAGGTTTTTTTATTTTTTAGCATATGTAAACAAAAGGTATGAAGTAATAAAATGTTTCAACAAAATATAGCTCCGGCTTAGAAAATACGGAAGTTGCTAAACTATTTGCGCACGCGTAAATCGAACAAATAGTTTTTTAAAAAAAACGATCAAATCTAAGCACCCTCATCACATGTATCCTGTCTGTTCTACACGACTAAGTCGATGGTATCTTCTAATTCTGACATATTAGGCATCCAAGGGTTGTCCGGTTAGAAAAATATCAACTTTGTGACAATTTGTTGAGTAGTTTTTTATACATACATACATACATACAGACAGACAGACAGACAGATAGACAGACAAGTGGCATTTATGTAATAGACGATACCATTTTCTTAAATTATAATTCAGCCAAAGAATATGTTATATGGTAGATACCCATTCGTTGTTTAAGTATGAAGTCATTATGGGAAATGATAGCCAATCCAGTGTAGCAGTGGTTATTTTTCTTGTGGATAATTAAGCTTAACACCCTCTAGCCTCATTATATGTAAATATAGAGACACAGAGAAAGAGAGAGAGAGAGAGAAAGTGGGAGGGAGAGAGAGAGAGAGACAGAGACAGAAATAGATAGATATATAGATAGATAGATAGATACAGAGGGGGGAATGCAGAGATTGGGAGAGAGGGGGAGACTAAAAAGAAGTGATTAGGTGTAACCGAACAATATGCCGGACAAAAACACAGACATAACTTGCGTCTTAAATGTTTGTATCAATAATGAATAATTATGACCCTTTAATAATATTAGTATTATCAATCATCGGATTTCCTATGCAACATAATTGTGGATACGTTCGTCTGCTGATCTTTAGTCGGATCATTTTTCTCTTGTGGAAACTTTTGTCTTTACGGGATCATCTTGGTGGATGAGAAAATGGATACGAAGACAGTTGCACAAAAATATATATATTTTATTATCTCATATACTACACCATCCGAACAATTCTAGTTGAACGCATTACGTTTGTGAACCAATTTTAATTGAAAATTGTTGAATTTTTCAATATTGTCATTGGATTTGTTTTCCTTGTCTCGTATCCAACAGGGTTTTCTACCAAACTGCATTGCCACCGTTATCTAAATTCAATTTCTTCCACACTACGTACAATGCTTCAAGCCAACTACAACCTTATTTTTATTTAATACTACATTCTGTCCTCACTATGTCTTCACTATGTCTTCACTATGTCTTCACTATGTCGGATAAAACAATAGAGAGGAACATAACGAAAACTGCGTCGTTCTCTATTCTGTATAAGTGTGAACTAAATATTTATATACAAATTCAAACCGACACATATTATTATATGCGAACCTTATAAGATTCCTTATTAATTAATCATATACGGAAACATTCAAAGTATGTCGTAATTTGACCCTTCATAACACCAAAATGGTGAATACTCGTTTAGATTCATTCATCAATTGTTACGATGATGCTGATGATATGCCATGAGGCGAAAAGATTAAAAGATGAGACGTAATTGAATGGAGCGTGTGTTCTGCTCTGTACGGGATGCTGGTGAATTCTCTACAAATGGTTCGTCTGGTTAGTTTCCATTAATCATGAAGATTTGATATCTATCTCTCTGTAGCCAAAACTATAATATTACTATGCTTTTATGCTTAATTGGGGGAAATAGTGTAGTATCTGTTCTGATCTCATGATACCATCCCCCAGGCAATACTTCCTCTTTTACGTCGGCCAGTGTAGTCATAGTGTAGTATCTGTTCTGTGGCCATGATACCATCCTCTCAGGCAGTACTTCCTCAATTTGTTTTTTTGGGGGAGGGGACAGTATAGTATATATTCGTTTGTCATATATACTAACAAAAACATATTTCCTCTGGTCACATATGTTTGTTAGTATTATTAATTACCTATAATTAACGCGTACACGTTTGTATCAAAAAAAAATATTTTTATATTTATACCGAATACATTAATCAGGCAGATTTTGAGAATCTTCATTGAACACGTGCGTTACCCCTCATTTGTAAAAGGATTTCCCCTTAACTCCCAGCATGCTAATTTATATGTACCCTTTATCTTTTCCGTTCCTATGCGTAACCTTTGTTTTACCGCTTGACAACTTGCATCATATCTTCGTCCCCTCTAAGGCTACTCTAGTGTATAATACAAATTTTCATAATCCACTCGACCTTCGACTTGGTTTATTTTTGTATAAGGCCAACTTATAATCGATATAATAATACGCTAAGGCAATTTCATGTTTGTACGTACGTTATAACCCTCCACTCCGTTTTTAAATGATGGGATCGGCCAATTACCAAAGCCGCAATGCATAAAAAGTATATTTTTTTATATATTTCATCTGTTGTGTCGAACGTGAAAGTTTAAATAAAATGCACTTTCTTGACCCTCGGGCTAGGATGAATGTGTAGTGCCTGTTTTATCATAAGATGATATAATAATATCGTGGGGTCTGCGTTAACGCTGGACGTCCATAGAATGTAAAAAAGGGATTTGGAGATCTACCCCTATAACCAGATCTATTATAAAAGTAAATTAATCAGAGTACTTAGATAAGTATGTTTCAGTGTGAACTAAGTTGGTACAAAATATGAAGATTACTCCTGTGGAATTTTCATGGGTCCCGCTAGTCTAATATAATAAACGCTATTTCCGCCTTCCCTAACCCACAAAGAAAAAGATGAAAAATAGATTTTTTTAAGTAAAAGAAATGCGATGATGTTGACTATATGCGATCGAAATAGTGTCTAATTAAAATAAAATTAAATATAATTTAAATTAACAGAACTCCATTTCATGTTATGTGCTTTTAATTCGTTCTAAGATAAAACGTTAATAAAATAAAAATTAAATTCCTTTTATCGACTGCGCCATTTTCGATCAGCGTTTCTGCCAAGTGCAGCGTTTCACGCCGACTTCTATTAGTTGTTTCTTCTGCGATGCAATTTCCAAAATAATTCCCGCCAATCGGCTAACCAGTGCCAAAACCCGATTGCTACACTGTTAATGGGAATTTCGAATTCGTTTACCCTTTATTCTAAGAGCGAGTCGAACGCGGAAAGTCTCAAAGAAAAAAAAAACGATCCTATTAAAGAAGGAATGAGAGTTATAGAGGCGATAAAAAGCTTATTTCTCAAAGGCAAGTCATGATCGCTACTTTTGTAAACAAGTGCACTTGAAGAGCGAATACTTCCGCAAGAGCAAAAAAGATAATATAAAACTCATGGAATCGTTGATAAAATTCACAATCGTTTCTGCAATGCAACCATATTGGCACAAAGAGACTTCATTCTATAATTGCCTAGTCCACAAGATGTTGTCATGAATGAAAAGAGTCTTTGTTTTTTTGCGGTGCAATGAAATGTGCGGTCACTTTGGTGATCGTCTCATCAGTAGATGTGTGATCCTGAATGGGGTTCACGCGTAACGGACTTTACCTCCTCCCTCCGCAGTTAACAGTCTGTGGAGTTATCTCAAAGATGATGTGTATCAAAACCATCCCTGAATCTATTCCTGAAGTAAACACTGCCATTTCAGTCGAAATCAGTCTCATGCAACGCAGAAGCGCTCAGTTGGAGCATATTATTGAACAGCAATAAAGCTAACGCTGCTGGACATTCTAGACTGAATTATTTGTAGATAAGTCAAACATAAACTAAAGTTTATGCGTATCGAATATAGTTGAATTGCAGCAATGAGTTTGAATTGTATTAACGATTCTATGTGCGTGTGGCATTTAATTTGATCCACCCTGTATCATACATTTAGCATTTAAAGAGAAATAAAAACGAAAACGAAATGTTCAACATATCCTTCAAGTAGTGTGCAATTAGATTCAATTTTCACGAGTGAAAACTAATAAGAAAAATACTTCTGCGTCTTGTGGATATAATATTTCTTTTTATTGATACTACGCGAACAGTAGCAAGAGTAATAATTTTAATCATACCAAATACATACTAAAATATCCCTTAGTTAAAGGTAATAACGAAAGTTAAGAATAAAAATTAAAAATTAAACAAAACAGACAATCGCAAGAAACAGTAATATTGTTTAGCCTGTAGATGTATGAGGAGAGAAAGAAGAGGGGAAAGAGATATAGCCAGCAGAAATAGATTATTTTAGATTTTGTTTTTATTTATTATATTTAACTGGCTTTGCAAACTCACTTTATGCTAATTTAAACAATTTAAGCTGAGCTCAATGTGTGACTCAACGAGTCACATTTGGGTATATATGATTTCAAAATGGCGGTCGGATTAGAATTTTGTTATCGTATTGGCTGGGGAAGCCATTGTGAGCGTTATCTGTTTTCTACTGTTTTTTTTTAATTTACAAACTCTGCGCTTAATAAGAACATGAAATTAATAGCTGCATTTTACTCGTTGAGAAACAATTGTAAGACCACAAGCAATTCTGCCATAGAAAAATGAAAGTAAAATAAATGATTTGTTTAATGATTGAAATTTGTACTCATTAAAATAAAAACAATCACTATATATATATATGTGTGTGTCTGTGCGTGTGTGTGTGTGTGTGTGTATATATATAAGGTTAATACAACAAAAGATATAAGAGGCAACTGATATCTTTAATTAGTGAACATCCGGATAAAAATGAAGCTCAATATACTGGATAGAGCATTAATAGCAATAGATAAAGTGAAAGAATAAAATAAGGTGCGAATCAAATTTTATTACAGTTCAATGTTCAGACAAAGTACTTTAAAGTCCTTAACTAATATCTTCTCCTTAGGGGACTTTAACTTCCTGGTTATAAGCAAGCTCCGCTAAATCCAATTCGAATAAAGTAATGGTTTGCATTACTCCTATCAGCTCATAAGAACTCTGAATTAGGACATTATGATATTCAACACCAAGTGACTTTTCTGAACTTTTAATATGATGTGTTTTATCTATTGTTTTTTCTATCGTTTTATTAATTTGCATACACCTTCCATATACTTTTCACTGTTATCTACTGCATCGATAGCAAACAAATTTCCCGCCTGGATAACTTTTTTTTCGTTTTTGGACCACCATTCACCACTTGGATTATTTTTTAATCAACGGATTTGATATCTTTCCTGGAGCTATTTTAAACTTTTTGACTTGGATGAACTGTATAGGTTTACAAAAAGTATGTTTTGGGCCGATATATTTGATGTTTTATATAGCTTTATGTATTTTTATATATATTTTTTTAATATATTTTCAAAGTTTAAATTTTATTACCTGCAGTAATATCATTGCGGTAATGGTCCTGTGAGGAGAAGATTTTCTTTGAAAACTCATGAGTTAAGGACTTTAAAGTACTTTGCCTGAAAATTGAACTGTAATAAAATTTGATTCCCACCTTATTTCATTGTTTCACTTATATATATATATATATATATATATATATATATATATATATATATATATATATATATACATATTTATTTATTTTATACGTACATAAAAGTAATCCATGGACACGTGTTTCTGGCTCACAGCCGTCATCAGCATGGCTAACTTAGACATATATATATATATATATATATATATATATATATATATTAACTATACTACTTAGCCTGACTATTCTCTGCAGGGATGAAACTCCCACGCCTATATGTAGCTTAATTGTCATTAATATATTTTCATACATTACTACTCACGTATTAACCACTGTTGAAGTAAATACAGAAAATCTATACACGATATATTATATCACCTTATATTATATGTGTATACATTAAATAATAAATTATGTATATATATATAATATATATATATATATATATGTGTGTGTGTGTGTGTATGTGTGTGTGGGTATTCAGAGATGTAAAGGTTAGAATTGAGAAGCTTTAAAACTACATAAATCTTACGTCTGTATAGAGGGGAATAACTTTTGTTTTCACAGCTTAAATTCAAGATGTAACGAAAAGTGATCCTCTCCTGTCAAAATAAAACAATAGCCAAGTATACCATACTTAAGAATACATACATAAACCAGCATAGAGAAAGGGAGTCAATTGTACAACGCCAACAATTCAGAAATACGAATCATATGGTAACTAATAAGTGTGATAAGGAAGAGAATGTCCGAACATTAGAAATGAGTAAACCTCAAAACGAATATGTATTGTTGTTAATACAAGGACGAGACAATTATTACATCCGCTGCTAGAAAAAAAGAAAGGGTTAGATTATGTCATTCTCAATGCGAATTAGACAACTCACTTAGATTCGGAGTTTCAATCCTTATAAAAACCATGCCTAATGGCGCGTTAATTATGTGACATGCTCTTATTTATTTTCTATTCTTAAAGTAAGGATCGATATATTCTCGACCCATTTTATTAATATGTAGAAGGCCGTTAGATATAGTTCCTAATTATTCCCGCCTTCTAATCAAGGTTACAATTTCCCTCGCATCCACATTCTCGTTCAAGAGCGTATTTATACCATTGCAATCGATTGTACAGGTCCCGCGAAACGATCAATAACGATTGTCACTGAACAACAAACAAAACAAAAGGCCAAGAAAGGCAAGATAAACAATTAATATTAAAACAACTTCGTCATTAGAATGTGACATAATCGTAGAAATGTTAACAATAATTAGAATAAAGCGAGAAACACATTTTTCCGATAATCCTTAAGATTACAAAAAAGAAGAAGGACAATTACTCTGTTAATCGAAGCTCGAATAAAATAGTGTTTAAAGATCTGAAGAAAAACAGATTCTGATTAGCAGCTAATCGAAATAGATCGACATTTTAAGAGTCTGACTAATTGAAAGAGGTACGTACAGATCTACGACTAAAGTTTAACGATATCTGAATCTTTTCAATTATGACAAAGAGCTCTCTCTATGTTTCTTATATTTGAAGATGGAAATTGCTCCTTGTTACGGCACAAACTAACGAGTTTGTAACACTACGGTGGACCGATTCTTTGATTTAAGACCATTAGCAAAATATATGGCTGGAATATTGCCGACAAACAGCGAGAACTTTGTTTTCTTGTATTACTTGGATTATTTGGACTACTATGCTCATTTTCATTGTTATAATCAAATTTTGACCGATATAACTTTCCAACTTTTTTATGTGCTTCTTTTCGAAGTTGAGAACCTTCTATTGACCTAAAAAGTTATGACATTGATAAACAATCAATCTCTGAGGATTAATTGTTCACTTTTTATTACAAGCGATAATAACTAAGAATAACGAAAATATTAACAATTCTATCAAACAGAATTAGAACAACTTAACCACAATAAAGGATTCAGTTCGAAATTCCACACAGATACCAGAGTTTGACTAGAAGGCACTTCGAGAAGTGCACTTTATCAAGGTCAGAGATACATCGCTCAAAACGTTAAGAAAATAACAACCAAAAAGATAATAGTAGTCCGAATAATTAAAACAATACAAAAAGGTATGTTTTATCTATATGCCCCTATTTACTTGACTCCTCATGAAAGCAAAGTTTATTTTAATGTGGGGAAATCAAGTTTTCTAAAAGGAGGCACACTGGATTGAAACAAAAGTAAAAATTACCTCATTCTCGAAACTAGAACAAAAAAGATACTACACTTTGATCCTAGCCTGAAGTTTGGAAGTCTGCATGTCTACCTTATAAAACACGTTTAAGATTTATTTCACATAAATGGCGGGTTTTGTGAAGGAATAATTATTGCCAATTTATTTTACTTAGCGGAGTGTAGATTAGATATCATATAAAGATAAGCGACCGCAGATATTTTCATGTGAAATTTCGCGACTCCAGATGTTTCCTGATTAAGTTCAGTAGACATAGACATTTTTTAATAATAAAGTAAAACACTCATTATTTTCGCCAATTTTTTATGATTTTAACTAAAACAGTTTTTTAGAAAAATTTATAAACTTCCGTTCTATTAGAAGAATAAATACTAGACTGTTAAAATATCCATTAATTAAAAAAATTAAAGCACATCAGATGGAGTACTGCTCTTAAATAGTGTACTTGTGCCACATATTTGGAGGTTTCGCTCAAGTCACCTTTTCCTACCTTAGTAGAGTACAAAATTGATTTTACAACATCGACTGAGCTCTAATTTCTAGGTCATCCCTTGGAAAACATTTACAGAATAAATTTGTTTTTATACTACCACTGCAAAATAATTCATTTCTTCCTTGGTGTACCGAAAACCAAAAAGAATCTCCGCGAACACGAGTTTCTTTCCAAGATTTTCTTATCTATTGAACTTTCT
Source organism: Sepiola atlantica (assembly GCA_963556195.1). Taxonomy (NCBI): domain Eukaryota; kingdom Metazoa; phylum Mollusca; class Cephalopoda; order Sepiida; family Sepiolidae; genus Sepiola; species Sepiola atlantica. Next base: position 30,210,257 of record OY744533.1, on the reverse strand, counting down.
TGCTTTTGTTACAATTATTTGCATTCAATTGTTTTTGGACGTGTATTAACTGTTCATATACTTACCTTCTGTCTCGCTATAGATGTGAAGACAAACTGTGAATAAATGCCTATATACTTACCCGTCGTCTTTTGTTGGCGAGGTGTGTATGATACTGCTAAACATGTCTTTAAAGAATTCGTTTGAATTTCCTAACGACACTTTGCACGTCTAAGTAGAATGCTAATATCCAATTTTCTTATTATTTACGAGGATACAACGCGGGAATTTTTTTACCATAGTTACATTAAGGCATCACTGCGCTCAAAACGGATTAGACAGAACCGGCTTAAGCATGATTATTATACTGGTAGATCTTAGTTTTGACACTTTAGGTGATACCAAACCTCAATTTACTAACTATTAATCATAATAGCACTAAAAACTCTTTCACATACAAAAAGACTATCATAACTTGTGTTTATAACCTGTTTTATAGCATCAAGCCGTTCAGATGACTCGAATTATTTCTTGGACAGGACACTAGTCTGTCTCTACTTATAATTTTCAGCAAGGCTAGTATCTATTTATACACCTTAGTTGAGTGGTTGTGTATATAACTTAGCATGTACAAATTGTCACCCATCTAAGTATGAACAAGTTCAACATCGCTTAACTTGATGATATGATGGTAATTATCGAGTAAACGTTGTTGAGCCATAACAGTGAATGCTAATGTCAGTTACGTAACCATAATTTCCGTAACTCATTTGATTATTTATTAATAGCTACAGTTTTAGTACTTTTTTCTATCTATTATACTTACGAGACGTGGCACCGACGAATCAAATTACAGAGTTTCTGAGTAGTCATTAAAGAGTCCAAATGTTTACTAACTTCCTTATTTTTTACAGATAAATCCATGATATTGCAAGATATACACAATTGCTCACATCGCAAGAGAGAAAGAATAGTTTCTACACCTTTGAGGAGAGAATTTATCTTGTGGGGATAGCGAAACTGAAGAACGTGTATAGAAGAATCAATGACCTGGATTCCGAAACTCTTGAGGGCGTGATGTAGCAGTTTTTCGACTGTGAAAAACCTGAAAAAAACTTTGTTGAATGACAAAGCCATTTTGCATACGCAATGTTGAGTTTTTGAAAAAATTGATCTGTGCAGTTTACATCCGTTATGTCGTTCATATTGCATAAAAATATTATGCGTTTATCTTTAAAATTAAGTGATTTTTCAGACAGCCTGTACCACCGAACAACACTTAAACGTTGATAAGCAGTTTTCTATAGAAATATTGGTGCTCGTACTGAAACCAAAAAAGGGACAGTGTAACAAAAAATACGGATTGTGTAACCAAAAACTGTACAGTGCAACCCAAAACGAGAAGTGTAAAAAAGTACATTCAATGTAGTCAATGGAATGTGCAGCCAATAACGAGGTGTGAACTTGTGGGGAGTTAGAAATGCGATTCGAACGAACGTAAAGTATTACTAGCTTGTATAAGTTACGCCTTTTCTCCATTCGTTTAGCTTACTTTTCGCCGTCCTTGAAATAAAAAAGAAGAAAAAGTCCAGTTAGGAGAGACAAGACATCCAACGAGCACCACATTACACACCCTGTGTTGGATAATGGCCCTATGGGAATAGACGTATCTGGTTGAAATCGTTGGTTTGACTTGCGCGAATTAGCGCGGGGTGGACCCGGCAGTCGAGTGCAGAATAGGACCTATTCTCACAGTCGGAAATCACAGACGTGACAAGGTCACCGCGTGACGAGACCCCAGATCAAGGGTCAATGTGCACCTGCGAAAGATTCTGTGACGTCACGGGCTTTTGCGTGGGAAACAGGGATCCGTGACGTCACTCGTTCTTCGTGAAAAGCGAGTTTTGCCAGTCTGGGTTTTGGAGGCGAACCTATGAGACGTGATTTTACCATGTAGTCAAGCAACTTACATAGGGGAATTATTTCTCTAAGAAAATACAGGCGAAGGATCGTTCCCCCCCCCCCACGAATGGTTAAGACTTATTTGATAAGTAACTACGATAAAGTAGTAATTTTCTCTCTCTCTCTCTCTCTCTCTCTCTCTCTCTCTCTCTCTCTCTTTCTCTCTCTCTCTGTCGACGTAGTGAATATCTCCAAGCAAATAAATAACAAACGCTTGTAATCAAAAGAATTAAATTTAAAAAGATTGTTTATCTTCCGACCCGATCATGGAGCTTTTATTGCAGCGGTGTAGTTCACGACAGAAGAAGGAAGAAGGAGTTCAACCACTAGACGACATCGAGACGGCGACCCTCTACGCGGCGAGGGAAAAATTTGGAGGTATGCAGACTATACGATTTATGATGTTTTAAAAATGACGAGTATTAAATGTGAACTGTCACGGCCCATTCTTGGACGAGTATACGAAACGAGAAAAGCCGCGACCCCAACTAGAGGGCTATGCAACACCTGCAACCCTTCAGTACCCGTGAAAGCAAACGACTACATCACTTATATACACACATATTAACGCACTAAAAGACGGCAGCATATTCACACACTGACAAAGGCCGCATACGCACAACGTTTCCTATACTAACGCCTTAGCAAAAGGCAGCGTATACAGCCACTGACTGAAGACAAATTAATAATCATTCACTCCAGCAAGTTTACATATATTCACACACTGACAAAACAAAGGCAATCAAATAAACGCACAACAATGCCAGACTGCGTATTACTCACACACGCATATTCACATTGACAGAAAACAAAAATATAGACATACACTCTTTTAATACTCGTGTTCTTTTCCTTACTGAACTTTCTACAAGCGAAAACTTTCAACTTTTCTTACAAACTATTCACTCACTTTTTCCCAACACTTTAAAATTGTTAGTATATAAATATATTTTGTTCGATAACAATGTTTTCTTGTTTTTATTCATAACAACCTTTTAATAAAATTAGAACTTGCTAAATGGTGACCTTTTACTCATAACATCCATTTGTATCCATTTTTCTCATTCTCCACTAATATCCTTTTTAATTGTCTGCGTAGGTCTTGGTAAATTGGCAAAAAACACGACCATCGTCTGTATCCGATTAAAGCCAGAAATCGTTTTCGTTTGGTTACGGAATATTAATCATTAATGGCCTATATAATGCCGAATAAAGTTGGCAAATGTAATTCTATAGGTATGAGAATTATTTTATTTCCCTAGAAACTGCATTACTCTTAGAAACATTGCCCTTATAATACATTGCATTACTCTTAGAAACATTGCTCTTCGGCAGTTGTAATCTTCTTTGTTCTTAACGCGATGCATCCTCATTATATATATATATATATATATATATATATATATATATATATATATATATATATATATATATATATTTAAACAAACATTATTTAAATAACACAGAGTGGTTTTGCTTGATAAGACTCTTTTTATTTTTTAACTTTTCCGAATGGTCAATTTAGTGTTTCGGTCAAATTGCTGTATGTAATTTCCGTGGGTTTCCTATTCCATTTTCTTTTTTTTCGCGAGTACTTTCGATTTGGTTCGTCAAATCCTCTTCGGGCGGTGTTAGTCTTGGTTCCTTAAAAAATGTGTTTTTAGTGTTAAGTTTTTTATTATTATAACGGCCAGTAATTTACAACTTAAAAGAGGCGTCTATAATATTGAGATGTTACATGAGAGCGTGATTACGTTTTAAGAGCGTGCAAGATTCAAAAGTGTAATCGCTTAACCGCTAAGAATTTGATTACGTTTTAAGCACGTTTCAAGATTCAAACGTATAATTACTTAATGGCTAAGAATTTAGTTACGTTGATTACAATGCTACACACTTTACAATGTTGTGACTAGGTTCGTAATTCACATTACTGATTGTGGGATGTTAGGTTTTTATGTAGAGGGCTTTTAGAATGTTTTATCTTTTGGTGTTGGTATCATAATGTGTAATTTTAGTATTGTTAACTAGTATGTGTCTATATAAAAATACAAAATGATAAATAAATAAACATATAAAAATGAAATAAAACACTTAATAAATCCCACATAACAAACATATAACTTTGACCACGGTACTTTCTTGAAAAGGGACGGTTCCGCAATGCACCGTTAAACGGATAATCCAAACGCCATTTCCCCCCTGTTATTTTCATTTCGAGACGCTGAAGATTCCTTATGGTCTATAGACGTTTTTTTTTTAATTAAAAAATTCAGTCCATCTAGATGAAACCACAGTACAGCTCTTAAATATGTAACGTATATTTTTTAAAATAAATTATTTGTATATATATATATATATATATATATATATATATATATATATCTTTTAACACATTTATTATTAAGAAATTAAGCGCCACCATTCATTGTCTCTCTATCACCGTGTAAAGAACTTTTCTTATTCCGAGTGCCTAACATCAAGCGGAATTTCTATGAATGAAGTATTTTTACAAGAACTTCCTGTATGTTGCTACAAGATCGCCTCCCTGAGGGCTACCACTTGGCCATCTTCAAATTTAATGTCCATAAACACTTGTTTATCAAATATATCAATCCCATTCATTATTTTCAATCATCTAATAATATTCATCATCATTCAAATGACTATATCATTAATATAAATAATAATATAATATAATATAAAGTCCTTGAGTGACTTTTAACCTTAATAAGCTGAGGACTCATTTGAAAATAAAACAATGTGTCAATCAATGAGTGGTTTTATTGCAACGAACAGATGAGTAACTGTGCCGCATATAGTAACATTCTTTTTTCTCAAATGCACCAATTATTGAAGAAGCCATGAATTTCGATTGAAGTTGTCAAAAGGCAGTTCAAGTAAAAGGACGTTTATTACATCCGGTGGATCGACACCGGCGTTTCCCTTGGCTCCAGTTTGCGTCTACAACTTTATCACCTTGCTCACAGGATGGATCTCCACAGAGTAAAAACTATCTCGAAAAACAGTAAGATGTAGAGAAAACAGAACTTTCAAGTGAAAAATGGAGAAGCTTACCTTGCTCATAGATCAAAGTAGAAAGAGGAAAGAATGATTAGCGATAGCGCACATCTATCTTGGCTGACCATAAACACGACTAACGTTCCGATATTATCGACACAGAACCGATTCTCCCTCGCTGTAAATTACTTTCTTTTATTGTACATGGCGTTTTGGTTAATACCTGACCGCAGTCGAAGTTGTTCACCTTCGACCGATCGACCTCCTAATTACCGGCTGGTTGTTTGCTAGATATCGGGTTTTCTATAGTGTCAGAAGAGAAGTCGGTGGCCGTACAAACGACTCGCCCTCCCGCCATCCTCGCTAGATTCTAAAGTCCCGGACTTCCTGGCTTTCATTCAATCATTCATTTGTTGGCAGTTCGGTTTCATCACAACACAGACCAGTTGTTGGCGCATGCGCATTCGTATTGTTTCAATGCATTTCCGGACGTGTATCTGTCGCAAGTGATGAATGTTTCGCTCGCTGGAAGCAAATAAGAGGAATAAATCTCACAGGGTAATTCGCTTTTCTGCACTAAATAGACACGATAGAAGAAATATAACATAATATATAACAAGCAGATAATAGATGAATATACAATTAGATAAGTACACATAGACACATGCATATTAAGATAGATAGAAACAACCTTAAGTTTCTAGATTGCAAAATAGATCAGAACGGCGAGAGATTGATAAATATGTTGATAGGAACGGCGGGAAATTAATAGATAGATGGATAAGAAAAGCTAGAGATTGATAGAAAAGATAGATATATGGATAAGAACGGCGAGATATTTATAGATAGATACATGGATAAGAACGGCGAGATATTGATAAATAGATAGATAGATGGATAAGAACGGCAATATATTTATAGATAGATAGATAGATAGATAGATAGATAGATAGATAGATAGATAGATATACATATGAACACGGCGAGAAAATGCTAGATCGGTTTGAAGAAACGGCAGATTGCTCGATCGATATGAAGAACGAAAAATTGGTAGATCGATATGAAGAACAACAGATTGCTATATCGATATAAAGAACGACAGATTGGTAGATATATATGAAGAAATATATATTGCTAGATCGATATGAAGAACGATATATTGCTAGATCGATATGAATAAAGATAGATTGCTAGATCGATATGAAGAACGACAGATTGCTTGATCGATATGAAGAACAATATATTGTTAGATCGATATGAAGAACGACAAATTGCTAGATCGATATGAAGAACGACAGATTGTTTGATCGATATAAAGAACAACAGATTGCTCGATCGATATAAAGAACGACACATTTTAGATCGATATCAAGAATGATTTATTGCTAGATAGATACAAAAACGACAGTTTGCCAGATAGATAAGACCAGTGATTGATTACTGTGTGTAGCATCGATAATCCTCGAAACCATTCCTTTGCGAAACCTAGCGTGAAGGGGATATATACATCGATAGATTCCCCTTGATTTATCCCATAAAACAATTTCTGACAGTAAAAGGAAAAACTAAGGATTTTTGGAAACTTCCATTTGTTATTTTATCATCTTTTATCTCAGAAAAATAGTGCGAATATGTTTTACGTATATACAGTTTGCCATTCTTGAAATATTGGCTGCTGTTATCCTTAATCTAAGTAGGAATCTATTATCCTTATGTAATCTATATAAAGTAAAGGTAATATCGTTTTCTTTTTGTTTTGTTTTCCTCAATGTTTGTTTCCATTCTCACAAGGTTAGTTCAATTCATAGCGATTTGGTTGTATCTCTGAGGTAGCTAAACTTGTTCTGAGTATTTATTTTGAAAATATAGCTTTTTGACAATCACAGCGCTATGAAGAGAAGCGCCACATTATAGGGTAATAAAGTTCATAATCTATTTCTTAAATCCAACCCTATTTAGTAGAAATTACCTTAAGTCTATGTCTGACTTCTCCACTAAATAGCATCATAAATGCCCCATAGCCTTTGTTTAATCGATGTTAAATGATGCGCTCTAAATATGTGAAATGAATTCAGAATCACAATTCCCTGAGAAGACGATTACCAAAGTGTCCCTGAGGTCATCTTAACAAAACATTTAAAGTGTGGGGTTTAGCCACTTACAAGGTGATTGTCTGCAAAAGAAAATGCACTCCAGCAAGTGTACTGCATGGGTTGCAATGTCAAAACCTGTTTTGATAGGTCAGTTATAGTCAACAATCAGCGCTACCTACCTTAAGAAGTTTTGGGCAGCCGTGGGCATACGAAGACGTGCTCGGTTCTGATGGATGAACATTGGTTTCAACAGACTTATTGACAATTTCGCACGTAATATTCAGGTGCGCTTGCAACACATAAGTGCACATTTTAGACGTATATTTGAACGGCTATAAAACAAAACTCTTAGACATCAAAAATAACTGAACACTTGTTGGGTAAGTCGGGTATAGACCAAATATGGTTTTATTTTAGACAGGATTGTGATTTTTATTAACGTCTGTATGGGTGACATTTTTTTAGGGCGGTCACCCTGTATTATTTGAAATAATCTAATTATCGATACGAGTCATTCGATATGAAAACACCATGCAATTGAGATAACAAACTAGTAGTTTTAATTTTGTTTTGATTAACAATTTTATTTATTGCATGATAGTATAACGATTTTCAACTATGTTCTTTTTGTTTGTATTAGACTGCAGCAGCACTGTCACTAGTTTTAGATTTTGTTATTATGTGAATCTAATTTCCATTTAGAAATGTGTAACCACCCCTCAAAATTCACAAATTGTAAGAATATTAAGGTGCTGTTGTCATGGCGGTGTTATCCTTCAGAATCACACAGAATGACTAATTATAAAATTATGTTAATTAATGTACAAAGACTGGATATATGTGTGTAAAATAGATTTAGCAACAAAAATGATTTTTTATTAGACGTGTACAAGAAAGTTATGTCATGACAGAAAGCAATGTGGCAAAAAGGTGAGATATATCCTCCCTCTTGAGGGCTTCATGTCAAAATGAACGGATGTCTTTTTAGAGGGTCTTTCACTAACAATATGGCAAGGAAGATACGTTCATCCAGCTGTACTTGCTGTAAAAAGTACACCAAATAAATCAAGCAGGAACTACGATGCAGCCTCGTTGATTTTAGTGTTCTTTCTGATTGCTTCTATTACTACAGGCATAGAGAGTAAAAAAGATCAACAGGCATACGACGACTTTTAATTGCACTAATACATAAAAACGCCAGTACCTATTGGACTGACGACTTAGAACGTGTCTACGAGACGGCACCGTTCACCTGTTTACAATAGCGAAAAGAATTGATCGACTGTAACTCTTCATTTTGGAAATTCAAATCGGATAATTTCCTTAGTCTTGGTGATTTCCTTTTAATCTGACAATTTTGTTAAATTTCATATTAGCATATTTTCAATTTGAACGTACTTATGTGATACAATGATAAACTGTCTGGTGCAAGTTTAATTGATTTACTAAGTTAAATTAAGTTTTTTCTTGTTTTGGAGTTACCGACAGAACCGACCACTTAGTCAACTTTCCGACATAGCTAGGTCAACATCAAAGTTCTCCAGATCTCCTTCACACAAATTGGGCGTAGAACGAGTGACAGAGCAACAAATCGGAATGCATACGGTCCTCGTGATATCCGACTACATTTAGTGCGTAGAGATACACTTACAAATACAAACAGTAATTACTCGATCATCATTCACAGTAAACTTTAATCTTTATTTATTCATGTCTGCGATTCTGATGCCTTTTGGCACGACGTCATTTTTGGCGAGAAAGGCCCAACAAAAAAAGCAAGATAAAACAGCAAAGGACACGCGTTTAAGTGAAAAGAAAAACATTGGTTTATCGTCTATAAATGACAAGGAGGAAAATTATTGCCAATGGCCGACATAAATCTTAATTGCCCATTAACACCACTGGAATACTAATGTTACCGACGTGGAGGCTATTTCCTCACTTTGTATACTACTGTTTTATTGTGCGTCATGTTTTTTCTTTGGTTATCTGTAAGACTGCTAAGAACGAATTAGGAATTACATTAATCTATATAGAGATTTTTCTCGCTTTAAAATTTAAAAAAATCTTATTCGATATATTCTTTAGCTTAAAAAAGAAAACACGATGGTAAAACAATTTGTCATTCCGGACTTGAACAATCACCAGACGCTTGTAATGTATATAAATATAATATGTACCTTTTTGTGTAATGTAATATATATATATATATATATATATATATATATATATATATATATATATATATATATATATATATATATATATGTGTGTGTGTGGGGGGGTGTTTTAGAAAAATACCCGTTCTAAGGCGGAAGAAATTCTGCGAACAGAAAATATTTGCACAACTTTATGCCCCCGTACGATGAGTAAAATCAAGATATTATGATATTAAAACTTACGTCTATAATCCTTATTCTTATGTTGAGCCACATCTGTTGCATGATTTTGATTCTAGAATATGACCATTCACAACCATTTCTGTGCCATCACAGTTCGTGTTTGTCTGTCTTTTTTTTTTTGGCGGGGTGGTGTATGAGATTTCTTGTGGTTTCAATTCCTTTTGATTTGCGTGGGGTTCTATTTTTTAAATTTCTATTTAGTCTTCAATGTGGCTAGTCAGATGATGATGATGACGATGATGATGATTGCAGCAGTAGTAGTTATAGAAGTAGTAGTAGAGGCAGTAGAATCAATAAAGTAATAAGGTGTCCAAAAAGCGAAAAAAAAATTGTTTATGAAGTTCTCTTAAGCGTCTCCATTAAAAATACGTATGAATGTATCTTATGTGGTTCGTTTTTCATGTGTTATTGTAATATTATTATTAAATATAAAAATATTAATATACAATGTTTGCTTTAACTTACAGAAGAAGCTTGGATAAAAGAAAATGTGAATGATTATTACGTATTTGAAGATAGTAGAATTTACAAGCGGTGTAGCTAAAATTAAGGTCCTCTGCGAAATATTGAACTCCGGTGATGCTGGTAAAGGTAAGAAGACCGGACACATAGAAAGGGGGATCTACTCCTACTTCGTCTATCACATGAGTAAACAAAATAGAATGAAGTGAACGAATAAAATATCTACAGATTCGAAACGATTAGAAATGAAAATTATTCGGTTTAAGAACACGAATAGGAGTCTATAATGAATTACGAGCGACACTGTTTTTTATGTATTAATCTATTCTAGGAATTGAAATAGGAGAAATTATAACTTAACTTTATACATATATATATATATATATATATATATATATATATATATATATATATATATATATATATTGTTGGAAAAATATTTCTGGCGCTACAAACAAGATGGAGTCTGCAGCTGTTGGGTTGCAAAAAGAGTTCTCTTTAAGCGACCCACGCAAACAGGGTCTCGTATCAAGCAAGAAACAAATGTGGGGAGTAAATTACAGTTTATCTTGTCTCTATCGAAACCAGAACTGAAATGGTCACACCAACAACAGGAGAATTGCATCCGTATTTATAGGTGCAATTACTTCCATTATTCCCCCACTCATTCCTGACTATAAAAGTCATTCCTTCATAGTCACTCATGTTGGCCACATATTCCCCAAACGCTGAGCACATAATCCGTAAGTACCACCTCGCTTTCTTCCTTTTTTTCACACACTCCCGACCAAAACAACAAAAAAAATGTCAGAAGAGGAAAAAAAGAAGAAAACAATGAGTGCCTCAGAAGGCGTAAACGGTCGTAGTGTCCCAATCACAATTTGCATGAGACAGTGATGCAGGTATCCTCTCCTCTCCCCTACGAATACCTGCCGCCAATTGAGTTTTACACATTACGAATGGTTAAATCCCGCATCATATTCCAGTGAATTCAAGAGACTTCTATAAAAGTGAAATACTGGAAAGATGTCAGTTCACGTGTAATCTCCATTGCTACACTAAGAAAAATAAACACAAAATACACGTTCAGATTTTAGTTAACAGACGACCGAACGGCTTATAAACTTAGTGTCACAAACATAATGGATATATGACCCAGCAGTAAAAAAAAAAATCCACACACCGAAGACGACTAAACCACAGAACTTATAGATATTAATATAATGGAAAGCTACTAAATTACATGATTACTTAAACCTCAAGACACGGGATCACCAATGTTAACAATAAAGAATGAAGTCAGGTGTTTATAAGAAAACGGTAATCACTGAATATATTAGTAAACACATTAAAGTGGCCATTATATTTTTTTAATTGATTTAGTCCATTAAACTACGACTTCTCAGTCATATTTTAAAAGTTCAGAAAACTAGGTTTCGGAATAAGGTCGACAAAAAAAATCAGTCGAAATAAAAAAACTTTAAAAAATCTATGAAAAACAACGTCTAAATCAAATCTAGTTTGTGCCTAAAACGTTCTGAAGCATTACATTATCTTGAATCTTACTGAGAAACATTTGTTTTACTATCACTGGGTAGAGTGTACACAAATTCAAAACTGCCAACAGACTCGATCCCATATTTAGTAAAGGGTATGATACTTCTGACAAGCATGGATAACATTTAGGTTTAGGTTAACAGTTAGAACAATCATTTTCGTAAAAACAAATCGTCCGTCAATCGGTAGGAATTGTAATCGTATACAAAATCTTAAAATAGAAAATTGATCGAATTTTAGTAAAAGTTTTTAAGTCGTCAGTGTAGTGACCTACTCCAGTGTCCGTTTTGTGGGGAACGTAAAGGGGGCTTACCTGCGAAACGTCCTCGTGTTTGTCTGTCCTGTGCGCTGCGGATGAAGGAAAAGAATTCAACATGGGGCCCGTGAACCTTTATTACATACGGTTCACGTGGAGTCTCGCGAAGTCACATTGCACGCATGCAAATTAGGTGTGCCTCAGCCTAATAAAAGCGGGTCTCTTACCGTCTTCAACGAAACGGTGCGAAGTAAGTGCACGTGTGACGAACGTAGAGATCTTCTTTGGAAGCTGACAAAGGACATTGTGATCTACAGACAGAGTGATTTGCGTTTCTTTGGACCTTCGTTTTTTACTCCAGAGTGATTTGCGTTTTGTTGGACCTTCGTTATTACTTCACGTTTAACCTCGACAGAAAATAAGTCCCACTAGCAGGTACAGGTAGAAGGTCTCAAAGTGAAAGAACAATCCCCAGGGGGGGGGCAGAAAAAAAGAAGGAATATAGTAACAGGAGAATTCCCTCAAAGATACTCCTTTAGGTGCTTTCGTCCGCTCGACCGACGACATGACTTGCACTCTAAAATATCCCCCGCACGCATGGGACCGGGACCCATTGCTTCTTAAAAAGGTAACGGTTGCGTTTCAGCCCAGAAAATGTAAAAAGGTCTGGTTATCGTCTTCAAATTAATGTTTTTGCTGCCATATATTATGACAGAATATGGAGACCATTCCATAGAAGTCAGATTTTAGGAATAACGTTGGTCGAGTGCCGTCTTGCTTCGCAGGAAAATAAGTCAAATAGCAGGAACAGGTGAAAGGTTACAAAGAGAAAGAACCATCCTCAGGGGCAGCCGTGTGCTTGACAGAAGAAAAAGAAGGAATATGGTAACTGTGGAATTCCTTCAGAGTTTCTCTTTTATGAGCTGTCGTCCACTCGTCCTGATGACATGACTTGCTGTCAAAATCCGTCCCCCCCCCTATCCATGCGACTGAGACTTATTGTCTCGGCAGCTCTGATCAGCGTCTCTTGCTCAGCGTCATTGGCCATACCAACAATACAGTCGAACTTCTTACTGGTGTCGACACAAAAGTTGGAATACTCCATTAGCTGCTCAGTTTTGGTCCGCAAAAAGGGAAGAATCCTATTAGAACCTCTTTTTGCAATATGTTGGAAAAATATTTCTGGCGCTACGAACAGGATAGAAGTCTGCAGCTGTTGGGTTGCAAAAAGAGTTCTCTTTAAGCGACCCACGCAAACAGGGTCTCGTATCAAGCAAGAAACAAATGTGGGGAGTAAATTGCAATCGATCTGGTCTCTATCGAAACCAGAACTGAAATGGTCACACAACAGGAGAATTGCATCCGTATTTATAGGTGCAATTACTTCTATTATTCCCCCACTAATTCCTGACTATAAAAGTCATTCCTTCATAGTCAGTGTGTGTGTGTCTCTGTGTGTGCTTATTTGTCTGTCTGTTCGAGAAACATTCTGACAAAGTCTCCTCTTAAACAGATGTAGAGATGCTATTTCTTGTTGATATGTCTGACATTTGGTATGTGTAGGCATTTTGATATCAATAATAGTAAAAACAGAAAGGTTATAAGCGAGTATTACTATTACAACCCAGCAGAAAAACTCGACGTTGCTCCGGATTTAATGAGGAACACTATGTCTTTAGAACCATACTATGATACTTTATTTTTACTCGGAATGAATTGAAATCATGAAAAAATCTCTGACTTATGGTTTAAATTACATTTAAATCAGATACACGTATCTAAAGTTTTAAGGGTGTTCTGCTCCTATATATTTACTAGAGGGGCGCATACAGATTAGATACATTAAAGATCATGTGAATGTTCGGGACCACTTCCATTGTCTTCCCAAGATAATTTCATACATATGATTTATATTTCATCAAAATAAGATATATTTCTAGTTGTAACATAGGTTCTGTTCGCATAGTATACTTATGAGCACATCAAAATTCGGGATCACTTCCATTGTTGTCCCCGGAAAATTTTACATATGAATACACTTTTAGGTATTATGTAGATTCTCCACCATTTATTTCTATAGGGAACACACATATAAACCCATGGACACATTGCTATTACTCAATATCGGGCTTAATTAAACATTTTCATTATATATTGTAAAGTTAGATAAAAACGTTGACATATACATACATGATCTATCTAATAGATATAAAAGTATATAGATAGCTTTTCGAAGCTAAAATATAAATATACTTAAATGTCATGTTTTAACGACCATATTTCTGAGATGAAGTATTTATGCATTTAGAAGAATTTGGAATGATATTTCGGAATGGACTGGATTCTACTACTTCTGAGAGTAAACATGCGGACATCAGCATTTGTGAATCTGTTCCAATCTTCGCGCCCATCCTTTATCGACATTTTTCTTATGTGTGTACTTTCATCTACCTCCGACTAGGCATCCCTATTCTTCAGTTTATTTCTCTTTGTAATTGATTAGGGCGGCTACATAATCATTGCCGGGATTGCAAACCAGTTACAAAGGTGAGGGTGAAACACGCCATACCTCAGGATTTCAATGAAACGTTTAATTTCGGTAGCCAGATTGATTTTCCTCACAGATTTCCAACTCAAAAGAAACAAAAAGAAATCGAACAGGAATTACGCTATTCGTTCGATGCATAGCAAAAGGGTGTTCACCACTGCGTTTGAGACACACCCTGTCGAAATAGCAGGTCTATTAGCCAGTTAGGCTTCCGTCGAAAATTCCAAAGACGGTTGTTCTTAGCATTTCCAGAAATTTTCTTTTGAATGCAATAAAGAAAGCATCAATCCGTTTCATTTCAACTTTAATAAAAAGCTAAATAGAAGCAGACGAGTGTAAAGCATTTTCATTGTAAAATAATATTCAAACGCCGCTTTGAAAAACGACTGTGTTTATCGATGAGAAATGCTATTCAGATGAAAACAACGTTTGCATTATCTGATTATTTGGACTACTGTTCTCATATGTGGCGTAACGTATATAAGTGTGAAATAATAATAAATTCTCATTGACAGTCTTCTGTAAGTTAGAGGTGCATTCCTCAGTGCAGGCGATACTAAAATAAATTACGAATTAAGTAAGACATCTACCGGTCATTGCTGACGAAACGAGAACATACTACCCCGTTGATTAAATAAAGGGTTCCGTTCGAAATTCCCTATTTATTCCCGAGTTCGGCAGTAATAGTCTTCAGTATTTTTTTCGTTTTGTTTTTACAAACGAGTTAGCGCTAATCAAAGCCTAAGGGCCACTCAATGATAATGTTTGCTTGATTTCGTTGTAATTAGTCAGAATTAATTATTTAAGAATGCGGTTCAACAATTATCTGTTTACATTAGACTTGAATACACCAATGTTGTATTCAGCCGGGAAGCAGCCATGTTGTACTGTGTTCCATTGACGGGCTGTTCTAAGGAAATAATTGACATTAGTTGTAACTAGACGAGTTTTTTGTAGTAAATGTTTTACAGGGTGAACCATGGATAGAAGCTCAGTCAAGCACCTGTCGTGAAAATGAAAATAGAATAAAGAAAGACTAGGAACATCTCTTCTATTAGAAAGAGACTGTATAACAAAGGACCCCACACTCTCGTTCCTGGTGACGGTACCAATATGTAACAGGTACCTCACTGTCTTCGACACCGTGGGCATCGTTGTCGGACACTCACGCACAGGTGTTTGATATCCTGGTCGCGGTGCCAGGTACAACAGATACCTCACTCTGATCCGGGTGTCACTGAACCACTTGTAACATAGGCGGTCCACTCGTGTCTATATCTCTGTGCTCACACGTCTGGTTTTCTGCGCAGAAATCTTGCCAGACTGTGAACACCCTCTTGGCCGATGATCGTTTTTGTGGCAGTAAAAACAAAAATGTGTCGAATTATCTCCAAGGTCGTGATGACGGCGATAATGATGATTTCGTTGATTCTGTGAAGGCAAGGTTATTCAAGCAGAACAAATCAACAATAGGAATAATTCAACAAACATCGGCGATTTCTGTTTGTATCAAATAATTATTAACAAATAAAGGAAATAAATTGGTTAACGTTGAATTGAAAATCTATCTGTTGATAAAATGTCCTTTGGGTTAAACTATCTCGTCGTCTCTCTGTGCGCGAATTGAGTTACAATTGCAAATTCTTAATTAAGACACTAATCTCTGTTGGAAAACGATGGCTGAGTCCGGGGGGGGGGGGGCTCCGGCTAACACGAGCCGCGAGGATCCGCGACCCGCTCAGGTCGAAAATCCCAGTTCTACTGTCTTCTCGTTCTAAAACCAAAGTCCCTTCTCTTACCGCAAACGTGTAATTCATACGCTTTCTTTCTCAAACATCCCTCTTCCTCTCTTGGTGGTTTGGGGAGGGACGGTACGCGCGATGCTGACTTACTCTCTTTCTCTCTGGGAGGCTGGGGAGGGGCGCGTCTCTTCACTGATTCAGATAATTTCAATTTCTCTATTAGTCTTTATCTCCCTAGAAACCAATTATTCCCTCTCGCTCTCTGTCTTCCAAGAGTTGACACCTCTGATTAAAATTTTGCCAACACTCTTGCCTCGTCTCTGCTATAAAACGGTCTGTTTTTTTGCGTGCGTATAGTTTGAGAATTAAAGAAATGTCGAAATCATAGGTTACTAGTTACAACATATGAGAACCAAAAAGACTTGTTATCGCACTGTAATAAGAAAAAGGTAAGCCAATGAATTATCTAGATTCTTATGGATTAAAAGGAATCAACTGAAATTATTAATATTTGCAATCTTGTAGATCAAGGAGACAGAAGTAAAGAAGAAGAGAAGAGAGAAGTAGTGGAAATTCCAGTGATTTATGAACCGCATTATTGTTGACTGAGGAAAAATGAGTCTCATTGAAATTCCAGTGATTTATGAACCGCATTATTGTTGACTGAGGAAAAATGAGTCTCATTGAAATTCCAGTGATTTATGAACCGCATTATTGTTGACTGAGGACAAATGAGTCTCATTAAAATTCCAGTGATTTATGAACCGCATTATTGTTGACTGAGGAAAAATGAGTCTCATTGAAATTCCAGTGATTTATGAACCGCATTATTGTTGACTGAGGAAAAATGAGTCTCTTTGAAATTCCAGTGATTTATGAACCGCATTATTGTTGACTGAGGAAAAATGAGTCTCATTGAAATTCCAGTGATTTATGAACCGCATTATTGTTGACTGAGGAAAAATGAGTCTCTTTGAAATTCCAGTGATTTATGAACCGCATTATTGTTGACTGAGGAAAAATGAGTCTCATTGAAATTCCAGTGATTTATGAACCGCATTTTTGTTGACTGAGGAAAAATGAGTCTCATTGAAATTCTAGTGATTTATGAACCGCATTATTGTTGACTGAGGAAAAATGAGTCTCTTTGAAATTCCAGTGATTTATGAACCGCATTATTGTTGACTGAGGAAAAATGAGTCTCATTGAAATTCCAGTGATTTATGAACCGCATTATTGTTGACTGAGGACAAATGAGTCTCATTAAAATTCCAGTGATTTATGAACCGCATTATTGTTGACTGAGGAAAAATGAGTCTCATTGAAATTCCAGTGATTTATGAACCGCATTTTTGTTGACTGAGGAAAAATGAGTCTCATTGAAATTCTAGTGATTTATGAACCGCATTTTTGTTGACTGAGGAAAAATGAGTCTCATTGAAATTCTAGTGATTTATGAACCGCATTTTTGTTGACTGAGGAAAAATGAGTCTCATTGAAATTCCAGTGATTTATGAACCGCATTTTTGTTGACTGAGGAAAAATGAGTCTCATTGAAATTCTAGTGATTTATGAACCGCATTATTGTTGACTGAGAAAAAATGAGTCTCTTTGAAATTCCAGTGATTTATGAACCGCATTATTGTTGACTGAGGAAAAATGAGTCTCATTGAAATTCCAGTGATTTATGAACCGCATTTTTGTTGACTGAGGAAAAATGAGTCTCATTGAAATTCTAGTGATTTATGAACCGCATTATTGTTGACTGAGGAAAAATGAGTCTCTTTGAAATTCCAGTGATTTATGAACCGCATTATTGTTGACTGAGGAAAAATGAGTCTCATTGAAATTCTAGTGATTTATGAACCGCATTATTGTTGACTGAGGAAAAATGAGTCTCTTTGAAATTCTAGTGATTTATGAACCGCATTATTGTTGACTGAGGAAAAATGAGTCTCATTGAAATTCCAGTGATTTATGAACCGCATTATTGTTGACTGAGGAAAAATGAGTCTCATTGAAATTCCAGTGATTTATGAACCGCATTTTTGTTGACTGAGGAAAAATGAGTCTCTTTGAAATTCCAGTGATTTATGAACCGCATTATTGTTGACTGAGGAAAAATGAGTCTCATTGAAATTCCAGTGATTTATGAACCGCATTTTTGTTGACTGAGGAAAAATGAGTCTCATTGAAATTCCAGTGATTTATGAACCGCATTATTGTTGACTGAGGAAAAATGAGTCTCATTGAAATTCCAGTGATTTATGAACCGCATTTTTGTTGACTGAGGAAAAATGAGTCTCTTTGAAATTCCAGTGATTTATGAACCGCATTATTGTTGACTGAGGACAAATGAGTCTCATTAAAATTCCAGTGATTTATGAACCGCATTATTGTTGACTGAGGAAAAATGAGTCTCATTGAAATTCCAGTGATTTATGAACCGCATTTTTGTTGACTGAGGAAAAATGAGTCTCATTGAAATTCTAGTGATTTATGAACCGCATTTTTGTTGACTGAGGAAAAATGAGTCTCATTGAAATTCTAGTGATTTATGAACCGCATTTTTGTTGACTGAGGAAAAATGAGTCTCATTGAAATTCCAGTGATTTATGAACCGCATTTTTGTTGACTGAGGAAAAATGAGTCTCATTGAAATTCTAGTGATTTATGAACCGCATTATTGTTGACTGAGGAAAAATGAGTCTCTTTGAAATTCCAGTGATTTATGAACCGCATTATTGTTGACTGAGGAAAAATGAGTCTCATTGAAATTCCAGTGATTTATGAACCGTATTATTGTTGACTGAGGAAAAATGAGTCTCTTTGAAATTCCAGTGATTTATGAACCGCATTATTGTTGACTGATGAAAAATGAGTCTCATTGAAATTCCAGTGATTTATGAACCGCATTTTTGTTGACTGAGGAAAAATGAGTCTCATTGAAATTCTAGTGATTTATGAACCGCATTATTGTTGACTGAGGAAAAATGAGTCTCATTGAAATTCCAGTGATTTATGAACCGCATTATTGTTGACTGAGGAAAAATGAGTCTCTTTGAAATTCTAGTGATTTATGAACCGCATTTTTGTTGACTGAGGAAAAATGAGTCTCATTGAAATGCCAGTAATTTATGAACCGCATTATTGTTGACTGAGGAAAAATGGGTCTCATTGAAATTCCAGTGATTTATGAACCGCATTATTGTTGACTGAGGAAAAATGAGTCTCATTGAAATTCCAGTGATTTATGAACCGCATTTTTGTTGACTGAGGAAAAATGAGTCTCATTAAAATTCCAGTGATTTATGAACCGCATTATTGTTGACTGAGGAAAACCGAGTCTCATTGAAATTCCAGTGATTTATGAACCGCATTATTGTTGACTGAGGAAAAATGAGTCTCATTGAAATGTAAACGGTTCCCTGCTTGAGTTTCAAACCCGATTCAGTTCCGGAAGCCTTTTTACGTTTGTCTTCGACAAATTGTATATTTGAGAATAAATATGTACGCATGTAAATCCAACTGTTTCTTAATTATTGTACATTTTCTCTTTCTTCTGACAACACGTATTATCAATGATAACACCACACAAAAGAGCGGTCAAGTGTTTGGGAAAGATATAGTCAAAGTAAAACATAAAAGCTAGGATATTTGTTTGCTTTACACTAAACAATACCATGCACCCCTTATAGCGTCGCGGCTAATCAAATTTCAAATAAAAAAGGAAATAATTTATAAAAAAGAAAATGAATTCATTTTAACTGTCTTAGTTTGTTTCTCTTAGAACGGGATGTTTCAGTTTGAAGACATCAATTAATGTAAAAATAGATAACAAGAGAAGTGGAAAATAAAGAAGAAAAATTTAAACTAAAACAGTCATAAAATAAAAGCGAAAATAAAACATTTTCAAAAGATTATTTTCTAAAACGAAAAAGTGGAAACTTCGAAGAAAAAAAGGAATGAAAGTTAAGTAATGGAAAAATAGAAAAGGGGGATAATTGTTATTGCTAAGAAAGATTAGTTTTCCCTTTGTTCAGGATTATCTCCCTTGGTTGCCACTTTTCTTGATGGCACTTGTTAGTGACCTTTTAATCCCTCTATTTTCTCGTTATGACCATCCCTGCACGCTTTGTTTATAAATCTAAATTAATGAGTGCTTGAGCGGATTTGTATACGACTCGATGAAGATGACACTTTCAGGAAATCGAAACAAAAGAAGCAAAACAAAATAAATGAAAGAAGTAAAGGTAAAAATAAAAAGCCTGGTATCGAGAGTATAAAATGGCGGGTGGGAATTAAAAACAAAGAACCAGTGAAGTAAGAAAAATAAAAAAATAAAAATATAATTTAACAAACTAAGGGTTACTTTTTGTTGTCGACTGATCCTACTCAATAACAATTTGAAAACGCACTCAAGTCAATTTGATTTATCTCATGACAGTGCAGGATTAATACAAGGGCGTATGTCATGATCGCAAGAGGTCATTTTCCTTCAGAATTCCCGTATTCATTAAAAGAAAAAAAACATCCTGTTTCATTATATCCAGACTATTGAGAAAAGTGTCTTGGTCAAAATTTGGTACACTTTTCCGCCTTGCTCAGAACAGTCGTAAATTTATCTCTTTTCAGATAAAACCGACCGTTAAAATACAGTCTACTTTAAGACAAAGAAAACAGAATTAAACAAAAAGAAAAATCCGGAACGGTTTTGGCTGATATTAATGAGAACGAGTTTTATTTTCCAAAGTATCCGCAAGAGGGGGTACATCAAGTTCCGTATATTTCCCAATGCGGCCATCACCGAGCCAAGTATCACATTTAAATTACTTGGAAATTAAAAGAAACTATGAATATTTTATATTCTATCTTTGACGTTTTTAGTAACCACGTGTTCGGGTATATCTGTCGTGCACCATTTTGTGTGTTGTGTTATCGTGGACAATATACACGAGTGTTAAAAAAGAGAAAAGGCCAATAGTGAATGGCAAAGTTCGATTTATATGCACATAGAAATAATGTGTCCAAGACAAACGTACAAAAGGGATAGGAAACAAGTGGCGCACGATATATCCAAGGTGAAAATAACAGACATACGCACTAAAAGACGAATTCGTTGCAGTACCAAATACAAGGAGAAAGAACACATGTTACCGGGGTTGGAGGTAGATAATTTAGTGAGCAATGCATGAGTAAATGTTACTTAATAAGTGTTGTATGTTTCTGATAGTCTATGTGACTGCTATCAGAATATGTAACCTATAGTACCAAAACCTGTTAGGTTTGGAAAAGTATATCGCGGGGAGGAGCTGGACAAAATGGCCGTCTGCTTTGAAGAACGCACTAGAAAGGAAGTGTGATCTGGTTCCGACTTCTGCACTCTGAAACGAAATAACATGTAGGTGAGTTCTCCCTATAACTCTACTGAGAAATAAATCAAAGGGAAATAACTCCGAAAACTCTGAGCCAACATCGGCTTGACCTCTTGCTCTCTTAAACAACATTGCTGATTCAACTGTTCATGAACCTCGCCTAATCCACTTTATCCTAGGATTTTAATGGGATTTACACTATAACTATACACATGAAGAAATCCAAGGGATAACAATACCGCCGCTGATTATCGCAGGTAGTTATTTGAGAATTATCTTAAGCACGTGTGTGGATGCTCGTACGTAATTGTTTGTGTGATTCAATCAAAATGAGCAAAAAAAGTGATTTCTTGAACACAATTATTTCAGCTTATTTAGAAGAAAATTACTCTATTAATATTTTCAACTGAAAAGATTTAAAAGAGCATTAAATGTTGGGTGATTTCAGGAGAATATGTATTCTTCTGTCTCTTTCACCGTTCTGGGAAAGTAAACTAATGTCGATGAACGATAACCAAGTGATCTACTTGCTCATTGGACAGCGCCACACTAGCAGGTGTCTACTTTCTCATTGGACAGTGCCACACAAGCAGGTGTCTACTTGCTCATTGGACAGTGCCACACTAGCAGGTGTCTACTTTCTCATTGGACAGCGCCACACTAGCAGGTGTATAGTTGCTCATTGGACAGTGCCACACAAGCAGGTGTCTACTTGCTCATTGGACAGTGCCACACTAGCAGGTGTCTACTTTCTCATTGGACAGCGCCACACTAGCAGGTGTCTACTTGCTCATTGGACAGCGCCACACTGGCAGGTGTCTACTTTCTCATTGGACAGCGCCACACTAGCAGGTGTCTGCTTTCTCATTGGACAGCGCCACACTAGCAGGTGTGTACTTGCTCATTGGACAGCGCCACACTAGCAGGTGTCTGCTTTCTCATTGGACAGCGCCACACTAGCAGCTGATCTACTTGCTCATAAAACAGCGCCACACTAGCAGGTGTCTACTTGCTCATTGGACAGCGCCACACTAGCAGCTGATCTGGCTCATTAAAAAGCGCCACACAAGCGGATGTTTACTTGCTCATTGGACAGTGCCACACAAGCAGCTGATTTGCTCATTAAAATGCGCCACACTAGCAGGTGATCTACTTGCTCATTGGACAGTGCCACACTAGCAGGTGTCTACTTGCTCATTGGACAGCGCCACACTAGCAGCTGATCTGGCTCATTAAAAAGCGCCACACAAGCAGGTGTCTACTTGCTCATTGGACAGTGCCATACTAGCAGCTGATCTACTTGCTCATAAAACAGCGCCACACTAGCAGGTGTCTACTTGCTCATTGGACAGCGCCACACTAGCAGTTGATCTGGCTGATTAAAAAGCGCCACACAAGCAGGTGTCTACTTGCTCATTGGACAGTGCCATACTAGCAGCTGATCTACTTGCTCATAAAACAGCGCCACACTAGCAGGTGTCTACTTGCTCATTGGACAGCGCCACACTAGCAGTTGATCTGGCTGATTAAAAAGCGCCACACTAGCAGGTGTCTACTTGCTCATTGGACAGCGCCACACTAGCAGTTGATCTGGCTGATTAAAAAGCGCCACACTAGCAGGTGTCTACTTGCTCATTGGACAGCGCCACACTAGCAGTTGATCTGGCTGATTAAAAAGCGCCACACTAGCAGGTGTCTACTTGCTCATTGGACAGCGCCACACTAGCAGTTGATCTGGCTGATTAAAAAGCGCCACACTAGCAGGTGTCTACTTGCTCATTGGACAGCGCCACACTAGCAGTTGATCTGGCTGATTAAAAAGCGCCACACAAGCAGGTGTCTACTTGCTCATTGGACAGTGCCATACTAGCAGCTGATCTACTTGCTCATAAAACAGCGCCACACTAGCAGGTGTCTACTTGCTCATTGGACAGTGCCACACAAGCAGGTGTTTACTTGCTCATTGGACAGTGCCACACAAGCAGTTGTCTACTTGCTCATTGGACAGTGCCACACTAGCAGGTGTCTACTTGCTCATTGGACAGCGCCACACAAGCAGGTGTCTACTTGCTCATTGGACAGTGCCACACTAGCAGCTGATTTGCTCATTAAAATGCGCCACACAAGCAGGTGTTTACTTGCTCATTGGACAGTGCCACACTAGCAGCTGATTTGCTCATTAAAATGCGCCACACAAGCAGGTGTCTACTTGCTCATTGGACAGTGCCACACTAGCAGCTGATTTGCTCATTAAAATGCGCCACACAAGCAGGTGTTTACTTGCTCATTGGACAGTGCCACACAAGCAAGTGTCTACTTGCTCATTGGACAGTGCCACACTAGCAGGTGTCTACTTGCTCATTGGACAGTGCCACACTAGCAGGTGTCTACTTGCTCATTGGACAGTGCCACACTAGCAGGTGTTTACTTGCTCATTGGACAGCGCCACACAAGCAGGTGTCTACTTGCTCATTGGACAGTGCCACACTAGCAGCTGATTTGCTCATTAAAATGCGCCACACAAGCAGGTGTTTACTTGCTCATTGGACAGTGCCACACTAGCAGCTGATTTGCTCATTAAAATGCGCCACACAAGCAGGTGTCTACTTGCTCATTGGACAGTGCCACACTAGCAGCTGATTTGCTCATTAAAATGCGCCACACAAGCAGGTGTTTACTTGCTCATTGGACAGTGCCACACAAGCAGGTGTCTACTTGCTCATTGGACAGTGCCACACTAGCAGGTGTCTACTTGCTCATTGGACAGTGCCACACTAGCAGGTGTCTACTTGCTCATTGGACACCGCCACACAAGCAGGTGTCTACTTGCTCATTGGACAGCGCCACACTAGCAGGTGTCTGCTTTCTCATTGGACAGTGCCACACTAGCAGGTGTCTACTTTCTCATTGGACAGCGCCACACTAGCAGATGTGTACTTGCTCATTGGACAACGCCACACTAGCAGGTGTCTACTTTCTCATTGGACAGCGCCACACTAGCAGGTGTCTGCTTTCTCATTGGACAGTGCCACACAAGCAGGTGTCTACTTGCTCATTGGACAGTGCCACACTAGCAGGTGTCTACTGGCTCATTGGACAGCTCACACAAGCAGGTGTCTACTTGCTCATTACACAGCGCCACACAAGCAGGTGTCTACTTGCTCATTGGACAGTGCCACACTAGCAGGTGTCTACTTGCTCATTGGACAGTGCCACACTAGCAGGTGTCTACTTGCTCATTGGACAGTGCCACACTAGCAGGTGTCTACTTGCTCATTGGACAGTGCCACACTAGCAGGTGTCTACTTGCTCATTGGACAGTGCCACACTAGCAGCTGATTTGCTCATTAAAATGCGCCACACAAGCAGGTGTCTACTTGCTCATTGGACAGTGCCACACTAGCAGGTGTCTATTTGCTCATTGGACAGTGCCACACTAGCAGGTGTTTACTTTCTCATTGGACAGTGCCACACAAGCAGGTGTTTACTTGCTCATTGGACAGTGCCACACTAGCAGGTGTCTACTTGCTCATTGGACAGTGCCACACTAGCAGCTGATTTGCTCATTAAAATGCGCCACACAAGCAGGTGTTTACTAGCTCATTGGACAGTTCCACACAAGCAGGTGTCTACTTGCTCATTGGACAGTACCACACTAGCAGGTGTCTACTTGCTCATTGGACAGTGCCACACAAGCAGGTGTCTACTTGCTCATTGGACAGTACCACACTAGCAGGTGTCTACTTGCTCATTGGACAGTGCCACACAAGCAGGTGTTTACTTGCTCATTGGACAGTGCCACACAAGCAGGTGTCTACTTGCTCATTGGACAGTGCCACACTAGCAGGTGTCTACTTGCTCATTGGACAGCGCCACACAAGCAGGTGTCTACTTGCTCATTGGACAGCGCCACACTAGCAGGTGTCTGCTTTCTCATTGGACAGTGCCACACTAGCAGGTGTCTACTTTCTCATTGGACAGCGCCACACTAGCAGATGTGTACTTGCTCATTGGACAGTGCCACACAAGCAGGTGTCTACTTGCTCATTGGACAGTGCCACACTAGCAGGTGTCTACTTTCTCATTGGACAGCGCCACACTAGCAGCTGATCTACTTGCTCATAAAACAGCGCCACACTAGCAGGTGTCTACTTGCTCATTGGACAGCGCCACACTAGCAGCTGATCTGGCTCATTAAAAAGCGCAACACAAGCAGGTGTCTACTTGCTCATTGGACAGTGCCACACTAGCAGGTGTCTACTTGCTCATTGGACAGTGCCACACAAGCAGGTGTTTACTTGCTCATTGGACAGTGCCACACAAGCAGGTGTCTACTTGCTCATAGGACAGTGCCACACTAGCAGCTGATTTGCTCATTAAAATGCGCCACACAAGCAGGTGTTTACTTGCTCATTGGACAGTGCCACACTAGCAGCTGATTTGCTCATTAAAATGCGCCACACTAGCAGGTGTCTACTTGCTCATTGGACAGTGCCACACTAGCAGGTGTCTACTTGCTCATTGGACAGTGCCACACTAGCAGGTGTCTACTTGCTCATTGGACAGCGCCACACAAGCAGGTGTCTACTTGCTCATTGGACAGCGCCACACTAGCAGGTGTCTGCTTTCTCATTGGACAGTGCCACACTAGCAGGTGTCTACTTTCTCATTGGACAGCGCCACACTAGCAGATGTGTACTTGCTCATTGGACAACGCCACACTAGCAGGTGTCTACTTTCTCATTGGACAGCGCCACACTAGCAGGTGTCTACTTGCTCATTGGACAGTGCCACACAAGCAGGTGTCTACTTGCTCATTGGACAGCGCCACACTAGCAGGTGTCTACTTTCTCATTGGACAGCGCCACACTAGCAGGTGTCTACTTGCTCATTGGACAGTGCCACACTAGCAGGTGTCTACTTGCTCATTGGACAGTGCCACACTAGCAGGTGTCTACTTGCTCATTGGACAGTGCCACACTAGCAGGTGTCTACTTGCTCATTGGACAGTGCCACACAAGCAGCTGATTTGCTCATTAAAATGCGCCACACAAGCAGGTGTCTACTTGCTCATTGGACAGTGCCACACTAGCAGGTGTCTACTTGCTCATTGGACAGTGCCACACTAGCAGGTGTCTACTTTCTCATTGGACAGTGCCACACTAGCAGGTGTGTACTTGCTCATTGGACAGTGCAACACTAGCAGGTGTCTACTTGCTCATTGGACAGTGCCACACTAGCAGCTGATTTGCTCATTAAAATGCGCCACACAAGCAGGTGTTTACTTGCTCATTGGACAGTGCCACACAAGCAGGTGTCTACTTGCTCATTGGACAGTGCCACACTAGCAGGTGTCTACTTGCTCATTGGACAGCGCCACACAAGCAGGTGTCTACTTGCTCATTGGACAGCGCAACACTAGCAGGTGTCTGCTTTCTCATTGGACAGTGCCACACTAGCAGGTGTCTACTTTCTCATTGGACAGCGCCACACTAGCAGATGTGTACTTGCTCATTGGACAGCGCCACACTAGCAGGTGTCTACTTGCTCATTGGACAGCGCCACACTAGCAGCTGATCTACTTGCTCATAAAACAGCGCCACACTAGCAGGTGTCTACTTGCTCATTGGACAGCGCCACACTAGCAGGTGTCTACTTGCTCATTGGACAGTGCCACACAAGCAGGTGTCTACTTGCTCATTGGACAGTGCCACACTAGCAGGTGTCTACTTGCTCATTGGACAGCTCACACAAGCAGGTGTCTACTTGCTCATTACACAGCGCCACACAAGCAGGTGTCTACTTGCTCATTGGACAGTGCCACACTAGCAGGTGTCTACTTGCTCATTGGACAGTGCCACACTAGCAGGTGTCTACTTGCTCATTGGACAGTGCCACACTAGCAGGTGTCTACTTGCTCATTGGACAGTGCCACACTAGCAGGTGTCTACTTGCTCATTGGACAGTGCCACACTAGCAGCTCATTTGCTCATTAAAATGTGCCACACAAGCAGGTGTCTACTTGCTCATTGGACAGTGCCACACTAGCAGGTGTCTACTTGCTCATTGGACAGTGCCACACTAGCAGGTGTCTACTTTCTCATTGGACAGTGCCACACTAGCAGGTGTGTACTTGCTCATTGGACAGTGCCACACTAGCAGGTGTCTACTTGCTCATTGGACAGTGCCACACTAGCAGCTGATTTGCTCATTAAAATGCGCCACACAAGCAGGTGTTTACTTGCTCATTGGACAGTGCCACACAAGCAGGTGTCTACTTGCTCATTGGACAGTGCCACACTAGCAGGTGTCTACTTTCTCATTGGACAGCGCCACACAAGCAGGTGTCTACTTGCTCATTGGACAGTGCCACACTAGCAGGTGTCTACTTGCTCATTGGACAGTGCCACACTAGCAGGTGTCTACTTGCTCATTGGACAGTGCCACACTAGCAGGTGTCTACTTGCTCATTGGACAGTCCCACACTAGCAGGTGTTTACTTGCTCATTGGACAGCGCCACACAAGCAGGTGTCTACTTGCTCATTGGACAGCGCCACACTAGCAGGTGTCTGCTTTATCATTGGACAGTGCCACACTAGCAGGTGTCTACTTTCTCATTGGACAGTGCCACACTAGCAGATGTGTACTTGCTCATTGGACAGCGCCACACTAGCAGGTGTCTACTTGCTCATTGGACAGTGCCACACAAGCCGGTGATCTACTTGGTCATTTCACAATGCCACACTAGAGGTGATCTACTTGGTCATCGGACAGTGCCACACAAGCAGGTGTCTACTTGCTCATTGGACAGTGCCACACTAGCAGGTGTCTACTTGCTCATTGGACAGTGCCACACTAGCAGGTGATTTGTTTCATATAGTGTGCACTTCTACGGAAAATTGAAATTGTTATTTGCTGATTTGTTTCTATTTAACACATTTATTCAAAACATAGATATATTTGTCTTTGATCGTCACAAGAATATTTTAAGATAGAATGAGATATATAAGAAACTAGCAGGAAGACCTGACGCTGCTCGGGATTTAACGAGGATAACTATTATGTACATTTTACTATGCTCATGACACAATATTACTTTATTTGTTTTTAGTGCACTTATTCTCTCGTTTCCCCCTATTATATAGTTCTAAGAAGCTGAAATGTTGCAAACTCTATGAAAACGTGTATTATACAAATAGTTGAAATTTCATTAAAACCGGATATACGTATTTGAAGTTTTGAGAGGACTCTGTCCCAATGAGCTACTTGGAGGTGAAGGCACGTAGATATTTGGCAGATAGACGGAAAAGTAAAGATTCGGGACCATTTTCATTGTCTTCCCCGGTAGATTTTTCATAAGAATATACTTTTATTATTTGTGTGTATATATAATATATAAATGACATAAGTTTCTATTTTCATATATCTATCTTTATAACGCCGAAACTTTGAAATGATGTGAGATTAGGTAAATCGTAAAAAGAGTAGTAAGAGGAATTTATTGCTTTTGTTGGCTGCAGAATTACCCGAATTACCAAATTTGGAGAGAAAGAGAGAAAGAGAGAGAGAGAGAGCTCTATAATCCTGACGTTCAGAACACAAGTTCCACAATTATGCGGCATTTAGAACGAGAAATTATTCTTTTTCTAGCTTGTCTGTTAATGTAACCTTGCGTGGTCGAGTGGCTGCACAGCTTTGCGTGTCCTTCATGAACTCTGATGTGGCGTCTTCCAGGCTCCTCTTCTAGTAGCAGTCGCAGAGACTCCTAGAACACTACGATAAATTTAGAACATTACTTATGCATTAATTACGCATAATTTAAATTGACAACGCCGACAATATCTGTTCTCTATTGATTATAGTAAGAACCATAATATATATTTTCTTTGGAACTTATACTTTTTATATATCTTTTATTTATATAGTGTAATAAATTATATATTCCGTATCTTGTTTTACATTTTCCTTCAGCAAACTGTTTATCTTTGAATAAATGGATGTGCATATACATCCAACTCTATTTTCATTATTGTCCTTTCCCCTTTCTACAACT
This sequence comes from Sepiola atlantica, assembly GCA_963556195.1. NCBI lineage: Eukaryota > Metazoa > Mollusca > Cephalopoda > Sepiida > Sepiolidae > Sepiola > Sepiola atlantica. The sequence continues at coordinate 30,180,809 of OY744533.1, read as the reverse complement.
GTCTATACGGTGTGGCTCAAGTAGCGTATCACGACCGCATCATTTTTGACCGCAGGATAAGCGACCGGCTAAAGTTGAAGTTCTACTGGACTATTGTGAGACCCGTCGCTTTGTAGAGCTCCGAGTGCTTACCGACAACGAGGAAGGCTGTGCAAGGATTCTTTCGTTCTGGAAACCAAAATACTTCTCCGGATTTCTGGAATTGCACTGTTTGACCACGTCTGAAATAATGATATCAGAAAGCATTGAACCGATTGAGGGGAAGATGAGAGAGTGGCTTCTAAAATGGTTTGAACAGGCTGTCGCGAAACTTGCTTTCGGATTAGAAGCTGTCGCGAAACGACCGAGAGGAATGCAGATGTAGAGATAGGCAGACACTCTGCACAAAGATATCTGGAAAACCGGTTTTTACTCGGACCAAGCCTGTGATTGTGTCAAATGGAGAGTCAAATTCATCCTTGCAGACCCCGCCATAGTTCAGGAGTAACGCATAATAAAAAGATGAAGAATGTATTCCAAAATCCTTCGACTTGGCGAAAATTCAATGTAACATCACAGACGCTTATTCATCAATTCACACTAATTCCCCTTAAATTAAAATACTATTCTCTACATCTTTGTAAAATATCTATTTACTTTCACTATTGGTATAGGACACGAAATGTATAAACGAATGCACAATTTATCAACGTTGACCCGACGGGTCACAGGTCGTCTTGTAAAACTTATAAGCGATATTTTCTACATTTAATTTGGAGAACATGTTTAGTATATAAGGAATGTCAATATCACACAAACGTTCCTTCAATACTCATTAATGTGTTATTATTTCGAGTGTTTTACTCGATTGGGGCATTCGTTTTCATCCTTTATTCTCTTAAACATTGAAAAATATTTTAGATGCGTACAGTGATTTTTACATTTACATAACTTCGACTGTATTTCCTGCTTATTTATTCAAATAAAAAAGATTCAATAGCGTAAAATACTAACATAAACTGGTTTAAAAATCCCATTAAAAAATTAATTGCGAAATCAAAACCACCAGAATGGTATTAGCAGTGCATTACATCGTAACAAATGAACCACTTTAATATTCTGTTAATGGTTGAAAAACAGTAGCAATTACTTCGTGACTCTTTGAAATTTGAAAGCAAATAAAGTGTAGAGTATTAAAAAAGATTGAAAGTTTTGGTAGCAATTTATATCCAATAATTTTATAACTAGAGATAGAAATAGTATTACCTAACACTTAATTATAGTTTTATAGCTATTTAGTTTAATTAGTAATTTAATGATCAAGCGATACCGTAATAATTAAATTTAACTTTAAAGTTGTCCATAAAAATGGCATTGTTTACAAAAAAAGCGGAACAAAATGAAAATACAACATTTCTCGGCAAAAGCCGGGTGGTACAGTTAGTTTTTGCGTGCCAAAATACTTTTTGTCATTTCATTTCAGTCAAAGATACGTCGTCGACAATCAGATGAACAGGTGGATAGTTGCAACATTAGCTGCTCTGATTGTTTTGATCAATCCTACGAGTTAAAACATTCCAGGCTTTACTTTCGCTCTTTGAAAAGGAGTTAGCTTATCGCTAACTGCCTGAGACACCCCTACTGCGGAATGCCAACGAGGCTGCTCATGCATTTTTACGGGGCCATAGTGCGCTACCACTTGTGCACTGGTCTGTTATCTCCACCTTCATGCCATGCACCATAACTTCCTGCGGTGGGGTGGAAGGTAAATACACAGTTTTAATAAAATATTAAATCTCTCTCTCTCTCTCTCTCTCTCTCTCTCTCTCTCTATATATATATATATATATATATATATATATATATATATATCGTATCTAAATAATACTCAGACATGTTGATATCTTACAAAACAGACAACATAAAGGTTCAAATAAAGGGAAAAACGAAAAAAATGGACGTATTTCCGGCGACGAATGGCAAAAACTGTAAAGGAATACATTTTCTTTTATTCTCCCTCCCCATTTGTATCGAATGCATTAATATAATTGTAAGAGATCATTTCCTCGCGGTGTCTTCGGTATCTCTATGCAGTTTGTTGATACCCGTCTAAAACATAGGATAAATTCATTGTTTAAACGTTGATAGATCTTTGGCAGTCGGCCATATTAGCGTTTATCTCTGCTGGACCACATTGGCCAAATATTCAAATGGCGATGATAAATTGAACTTGTTAGTACGTTGGCGTCTCGTGTTTTTGCTTTTGTTACTTATTTTTATTACAAAAAAACACATCATAATTAACTTTGGTGATTTCAAATACGGATTCTTATTTTTTATCTTTTTACTTTCGATTGATTGGCAGACTTTCTATGCTGTCTCTTCAAAAGACTGACTTAGAAGTGATACTGTCGATACCAGCATTTATTTATGAAAAAATCAAACGTTTATTTTTACAAATGCCCCCCCCCCCCAAAAAAAAGACAACAATGTTTGTATTTATCTTTCCGGAACAGTAGAAAAAATAACTACACGTATTTGACTTCTCTAGTTATTGATGGTCCAAATAATTTGTACTTTATATCCGTCTCTCCTCAACGCTACCCCAGTCTAAAAATACACCTAGACGAATTATGTATGATAATCATACTTTTATAGTTACGGCTGACCTAAATAACATCGACGACATTTCCCCTAAACAGAAACATAGTCTAATAATAGCCCTTTTAGATTTAGGTTTTCTCGTTTTCGGCATATCAACCCTTTTGTGGGTCGTTTAAGAGAGCGAGAGATGAATAGATGAAGAGAGAGAGATAGATAGATAGAGAGAGAGAGAGAGAGAGTTTGGAATACAGATGAAACGAGAGTGTGGAAGAAAGATAATGAGAGAGGGGGAGATAAAGAAAGAGAGATAGGACGGTTAAAAAAGGTAAAAGGAGAGTAGGATGGGAAAGAGATAAAAAGTGGGAGAGGGGTGGAAAAAGAGAATGAGAAGAGAGCGATAGGGGTGGAAAAGAGATAAAGAGAGAGAGAAGCGTCGAAAAGAGATAAAAAGAGAGATGGATTGAAAAAAGATAAAAGAGAGAGAGAGGGGGGGTGAAAAGTGATTAGAGAAAGAGAAGGGGGTTAAAAAGAGATAAAAAGAGATAAAAAGAGAGAGGAGTGAAGAGAGACAAAGACAAAGAGAAAGGGTGAAAGAGGGGGGCAAGAGAAAAAGAAAGGGTGGAAGAGAGAGAGGGGGAGTAATGGCGGAAGAGAGCGAGAAAGGGAAGAGAGAGAAAGCGTAACAGAGGTGAAATAGAGAGTGAGCGGAGGAAAGAGAGAATTTGAGGGGAAGAGAGTACGGAGAAGAAAATGAGAATGAAGCAAGAGAGAGGGGATAGGAGATAGGAGAAAGGAAGAGGGGGAGAGATGTGTGTGAGAGAGGAATGAAACGGAAGACCAGTTAAAAGAAATTCTACAAAGGGTGCATAAACGGAAGTTAACTAAACACTATATCAAACAGTCAGCTGAAGCATTTTACAATTTTATACCGATAACTCTCTCGCGCCATGTTTGAAAAGTTTCATACTATGCTGGTCACAGCCACATATTAGAATTTTGTCATATTCCGTCTCTAGTTTGGATATCTTCTTCTAAAGTCTGCCAATCTGTCTATTTTCATCATCGATAAGTTTTTTCTTACAAAATTAATATTCGATTTTGATTCGTCAATTTTTCTTGGAGATCACTGCAACATGTTCTTACAAACAATAAAATGCAATTCGAATTGCTTACATAATTTTTTTTTTCCGGGTCTGATTTATTTTCGTATAGAAGCTATTTTGTCTTATAAAAGGGACTTAATTCTGTATTTGTCCCTGAAATTTAAAACTTTGTTTGGAACAAAAAATAAAATTTATGAAACAAAATTATATAGTTTAAATTAAAAGCAAATAAAAATGCAAGTAAATATAGGACTAGGAAACGCTAGGTAAGTACAGCTAGTTTAATGCATAAACATTTCATTGTATGCTATCAATTGCACACAAGTTGCTATTTTGGCAATTAGATCCAGTTGTCTTCTTAACAATATTAGTACTTAAACTGCCCTAATAGATACACTAGATATTGAAATCGCCACAACCGATTCAATACTCGCCACAGTGACGTTATTATCCATAAATCTAGAAATAAAGCCAGCATAAAATCCAATCAGATTAGCTGTTAAATAATGAGCGTGTATAATTTTGTTAGTTGAGTAAAACAAGAAATAGGGTTCAGTCGGGGTCAATTAAGTGTACTAAGATGTCAGCTCGACATCCTGTTTACCAGAAGTTAACGCAACATCGCATGGCTAAAATAGAGGAGAAAGAAACACGAGTAGGCAGTCGGTTGGAAGTATCAAAACGTACCTCATAGATAGAGAATGACTTAGGATCGACGATGAATTATGGGGTCAAGGTGGCCTCCTTCGCTGTTGGCGGAAGAGAAGCAGCGCCAATATTTCAGTAAAGGGTCCTTTCTTTAAATTCGATGATTTCTTTGTTTAATTCGTGCCGCTCTGAAACATTAATTCCAGGTGGATTGGCGAACAAAATGTAGGATTTAATTGTGCTGTTATGATTTGTGATTGCATTAATAACAACACGTATTTTATTTTGTTGTGACTTGTGAGGCACTAGATCTCCTCTGAGGGGGGGGGGTATAACGCAACATATCTATACTTAATTTAAACGAAATGACGTACGCATGTGGTTCAGAAAAATGCAATCAATATTTAATACAAACAAATAACCAGACACATGCATCCCAATACAGTGATTTATAATTTCCAGAGACGTTACAGACTTACACAGCCTAATGTCTGAAAATTTACCATACATTTAACTTATATATTGTAATTATAAAAACGGGGTCGGCAAATCAAGTGAGAGTAACATATTTATATGGATTTAGATTACTGTACAATATTAAATTGCCTGTTTCCGGACTGAACTAGTACGAATATCAGAGGTTTTAGAGGAAAGCATGGGCGTTAAGGAACAAACGGCTGATTATAAAGCTGCGTAGTGTGGGAGCAGACATAGGCGAGAAAGAGAGAGAGAGAGAGAGAAACGGAAAAGAGAATAGAAATAGATACATTGAGCGGGATAAGAGGAAGATAGGTTGAGTGCGTAAGGGCAGAGGTTGAAAGAAAGTGGAAGAGGAGAGACTGGAATGAAACGGAAGACGGGTGTAAAAAATTTCTAGAAAGTGCCCATAAACGTCAATTAACGAAACACCCTTTAGAATGCCAGCCTAAGCTTTATGAGTGTTAACCAATTTGAGATAGACAAACAAAAACAAGAGAAACCCCAACAAAGCAAACCGTATGAGTGGCTTGTTTAAAAATATAGTGTGTAAAAGACACACCAGAACGCAAATAACGACAAGACATATCCAGTTTTCCCAGCGACAAATCATAAATTCATTATCGCCCTTTTTAATCAAACATTAACTGAACATCTAATGCGGTAATTCAAAAGAAAGACATTTACTTTATAAACGTGCAAAACAGTGTGAGAATGAAAAACATATTTTTTATGAAGCTGCGTTGTGTGTGCCGACCTTACCCAACACCTTGAGAACAACTGCTACTATATATGATCAGGCATTTAGGATATAATTAAATATTAATTAGTATTCTTCGCAATCAGGCGAAACGAACGCACGTGTTAGAATGTTACTCTTAAAAAAGCTAATAGAAGATGTGTTTCTCTTCTCCCCCCTTAGTTACTTATCTTTGATTGACAACGTTTGACTCTGGGTTTACCTATCACATGATACAAAGATAAATCCCGGATTAGTTAATTTAGTCGTGTCATATAGCCGAATTCGAAATTAGGGCAGTGGCGGTGGAGAAATCAGGGAAAAGTGTCGGCATATAAAGTCCAGAAACACACACACACACGCACACGCACACACACACACACACAAATATATATATATATATATATATATATATATATATATATATTTATGAAAATATATCAAATAATAAATGCATACAGACGCTAGCGTTCCAAGCTTATTGCTCTCATCAGTGCAAGAAAGCAAGAATTTCAGACGGTCGGGAGGCGCGAGCCCGGTCTACAGAGTAAGCCTAGAATATGTAAGCAGTTGCCGTATCCACTTAACAACCGGAAACTCTCACGTAATTACTAGTAATTAAGATCTATATGAACCTATAATCGGGCATAGATAGAAAACTAGTCGAGAGTGTTCGACGAGCGTATTCGGAACTTTGTATTAGAGCAGTCTATTTTAACATCCCCGAGTGCTCAACTTTAATTTCTTAAAAGGGCTTATTATAATATTTATAAATAAATATCAAATTATTAATCCTAACAGACGAAATTCTGGGATATAAATCGTTAGAGGCGAAACGAACGTATGCTTTAGTATGTAGCTCATAAAAATAACCAGTGTCTCTGTCTATCTCTACTTGAATATTGTAGCTAAAGTGCCTTAATAATATCTTTATTTGGGGTACAAACGTAAACAAGGGTTCATTATTGATAATTAATAGAGAACCGCAAGAGAGGGGTTTTTTGAAAGAACTGTCATCAGACGTGTCCAGCTCAGCAGAACTGAAACCACGACGGGAAGTAAATGTTTCAAAGTCTTAATGTTTTAAGTTATATCTTTTCAATATGCTAACAATAATCTAAACGGTAGTTTGAATTTGACCTCGAATCCACATTTCAATCGATTCCACGTGATTATCTCATTAGTTTGTTTATTCATGCGAATATCATTTATCTGATGATTTAGCAATTACAAATTTGTAACGAAGAGAAATTATTCAATAGTTGTGTTTATTACAGTAGTTTTATGATTGAATTGTCCATGAGTTCCGTTTTTAATGAGGGACAAACCCAGTTCCACCAAAAGAGGTTCTCTGAATTCAAACAAAAACAAAAATGGTTCAGAGTCAACACATAGGTAAGAAAAGAAAACAACACTATTTAACCGTGACTCTCACTGTTGAAGAGGTCGATATCAATGATTAACCAGTTCTTCATAAAGAACATTACACTATACAAGCTTCCCAATAAGAAGCGTTTTATTTCCGCAATAATGCTTAAATTCTATAAGAAAACTATTAGTCTCTTGCATTTAAAACTTCGATAATTTATAAACCCATTATTTCTGAAATGACGAGTAATATTGATCAAAACACTTAAAGAGACGCAGTTTGGAATGGCTTATCGTTAATCGAATTGTAGCGAAATAATTAACTGCGGGAAGATGTCAACATTTTGTCGTGGGTTCAAGTGTTATTGAAGAAAAATATCTCATTCTTGAGATAAAGAAAAAGAAGAAGAAGAAGAAGAAGAAAAAAGAAGAAGAAGTGGTAGAGGTAGTAGAGGAAAAGAAGAAGAAGAAGAAGAAGAAGAAGAAGAAGAAGAAGAAGAAGAAGAGAAAAAGAAGAAGTGGTAGAGGTAGTAGAGGAGAAGAAGAAGAAGAAGAAGAAGAAGAGGAAGAAGAAAAAGAAGAAGAAGAAGAAGAAGAAGAAGAAACAGGAGGAATAAGAAAGGGGCACCAAAGGACGGAGAATAAAAAAATAGAGGGAGAAACAGAAGAGGTAGAATGAGAAGAGGGGCAATTGGAATAGGGAGTAGAAAGAAAAGACTAAGAAGGGAGAAGGCTATAATTAATCTGATGGTTTAGGAAGAAGAAACTTATAGTTTAGAAAAGTCATGGAGAGAAGAAAGTTGAGCTTAAGTTTACTTTTAGCAGGCTCGTAACTTTTGCTTCCCTGTATTTTGTCCTGTAGTCTTTACATTCTATGAGCGACATTTCTGACAAAGGGAGAAGAATTGCTGTTTACTGAGTCGACTGTTTTTTGAGTGGGTTGTACGTGGATATTTTAATCCTCAGCATTCAACTGTGAATCTATTCACCTCATTTACCCTTATCTTCAAGTGATGTTGGCCTTGATATGGGTCGACTCATTCGTACAAACAAACGCTGCGTTTAATACAGTAAGCATTTGACTGAATTGTCCCAGAAGTCGGTTTTAAAATGAGAAAAACACAACACAGAAATTAGAAATGCCTCAGTTTATGATTACTCTTCATCTGAACAAAGACATTCCAGTTACTTTGATTTTAACCCTAACACCGAACAGTTTGATGTATCCTAGCATGAGTGTTTAGTTACCAGTTTGAATGAGAGTCATCCAGGATATACAACGGATGGGCTAATTCAGTCATGTGTTATAGAGAGATCGGACGTTAAGCCAGTTGCGATTTAAAAGTTAGAAGAGAAGGGTTATTGATTAAACGACCTTCGAATAAAACTTTTCATTATTTTTCCGCATTGAATCGGCACAGACAACTTTTATTCCTCGTTCATGTCAATTGCAATACGGTTGACTAACATTTCAACTTAAGTAGAAACTATTTCTCTACGCCAGGAATATCCTTTCGCATCATTTTATATCTCACCAGACTAACCTCTGTGATAGAGCACATTCGAGATATATTCAGCCGATTTTTCGTCAAATGGGGGTTTTAATCTCCCAGGTCCGCCTGAGACAGGCTTTTGTTTAGTCGTCGAGCGAGTAAGCAACAACAGCAGCAATCAAACTGACTTTTTCAAGGCCATTTTTCACAACCACAAAAATGCAAGGAACTGCCATTTTCAGGTCAACTTATTCTACAAACTATTGCAATAAATATCCTGTCCTTCCTTGGACTCCTTGCTGCTGCCTGCTTCCTGATATGTCCTGATTTGGCCTCTCCTGTACTTGGTCACACCCTCCTCTTCCCTCCGGCAACGTTCTCTACTGAACCCAACGACGCCCTCCTGCTAGTCTCTTCAGGGTTAGCCATTGGCGACGTCAACACGGGCTGAGCCTAGTTGGGGAACGTTTCTACACCCCAGGGACGTCAACAACTATCTCTTGGTAATTCCTTCCTGTAGATTCAGTACTTGGTGACGTCTACGCGGACTGGCCTGACCTTAAGCACCTTTCTATACCTCTGGGACATCCACATCAATCTCCTAGTGACGCCCTTCTGTCTTTCCAGCTTCCAGTTAAGTCCTCTTTCCAACTCATGCAGACTTTGATTTTATAATATTTTTATACCTTATCAGTGCAATAAACGACCTTTTGTTTTTACATTGTTCACAGGCGTTTGTCATTCCTTTTTTGGGCATTGTCGTATTTTTTGTTTGTTTTCTCTTCTTTTTTAGTCATAAGACTGATCACTACAAATGACCCTGCAAGTAGGTCAACATGTAAAGTCCTGATAGATAGGAGCGCTTACACTCTCTAGTACGGTCTGCTATTAGTTAGAATCAACGCATAGTTAAACAAAATATTTAAAAAAAATGCTATGTTACCGTGACTCTCTGTTGAAGAGACCGACTACAATGATTAACCACTTCTTAACAAAGAAATGAAACAATAAGAACAATTTGTTTTCTTTAAAAACCATTAAATTCTATAGAAAATATTAGTTTTTTGCAGTTAAAACTTAGATAATTAATGACGCTATAATTTTATTCACATTCTTCTGAAATGACTAGTAACATTGATAAAGGCACCAGAGGAGACGCAGTTTGGAAATAATTATCGTTAACCGAATTGTATGGAAATAATTAATTTTAACTGCGGGAAGATGTCAATATTTGGTCGTCGGTTACAGTGTTATTGGTGAAAAATAATTTTTATTATCGAGAAGAAAAAGGAGGAAGAATGAGAAGAATAAGTAAGAGTAATACATGTGGAAGGCGAACGAGGAGAATAAAAGACAATGGAGTAAGAGAGCGATGGAGAGAGAGAGAGGGAGCGATTAAGAGAGAGAGAAAAAAAGCGATGGAAAGATAGAAAGCGCGATGGATATATAGAGAGAGATATTCAGAGAGCGATGGAAAAGACGGAGAGAGAAAGAGAGCGATGGAAAGAGAGAGAGAGAGCGATGGAAAGAGTGAGAGCAATAAAGAGAGAGAGAGAGCGATGGAAATAAAGATAGAGTAATGGAAAGAGAGAGAGCGATAGAAATAGAAAGAAAGTGATGGAAAAATAGAGAGAATGATGGAAAGAGAGAGCTATTGAAAGAGAGAGCGATACAAAGAGAGATTGAGCTATGGAAAGAGAGAGAGAGAGAGAGTGATGGAAAAAAGAGCGATAGAAAGATAGTGATGGAAATAGAGAGAGCTATGGAAAGAGAAAGAGAGAGCGATAGAAAGAGAGAAAGAGAGTGATGGAAAAAAGAGAGAGCGATGAGAAGAGAGAGCGATAGAAAAGGAGAACGATAGAAAGAGAGGGAGAGAGTGATGGAAAGAGAGAGAGCGATAGAAAGAGAGAGAGAGAGAGCGATAGGAAGAGAGAGATGGAAACAGAAATAGGACGATGGAAAGAGAGGGAGAGCGATGGAAAGAAAGAGATGTTAAGAGTGTGAGAGAGAGAAGGAGAAAGAGAATTGATAGAAAGGGAGATAGGCAGCGATAGAATGACAAATGGAAGCAAAATAAAACGAAGCAAAGAAAAAAGAAACATTAAACCCATTATTTTTTCTTGTGAAGATCAGGTTATAAAAAACTCTTAAATTCATCGGCCGTTTACAAAGGAAGTACTACTCATAGTTTCTCAGTTATATTAATGAGATTTCGAAGGAACAGGCGTTTTCAATGATTACTGTTTACTCAATTGTACAGCATAAAAAGTTATTTAAAAAACAATAAAATTAAATGGTATCCCTAAATATCATTTAGAAACAGCAACGAATAAAGAAAGTGCATTTATTATACTTCAATTCGCAAGAAACAAGTCACAGTGCAATGTGGACGTAATGGACCTACTGTGAATTAGGAGTCAGATTTATAAGGGCATCCTTAGTTGATAGTTGTCCAGCGAGATGCTTGTTCAGATTACATTAAAATTTCCGCATGTTGGTATAGTCAGGGAAACATGAAGCAAAGAGGGAATTTAAAAGGCAAGCGGTCCTAGGAAAGAAGCTATCAGTGTAGAAAGTCTTCCAGCATATAGGGATCTCTACAGTGAAGGAGTGTGATTTTGCTGCATGTCAGGGGTATTTACTTTGAGGGCGCACAAGTGCGCAAGTTAGTCTGAGCACATTTCGTTAAAGTACTTGTAAAACAAGCACAGGGGTACAACACAAGGTCTTTATCTTAGTAGACAGTGTTGGAACTATTGGAGGCTCTTTTCAGCCTGTCTAAGAGGGAAATACTTGTGGTAGGTACACCAGCCCATATGTGGCAACGATGGGCGAATGATTGCTTTATAGGGATGTATAGAAACTTCTTTACAAATCATCGGTTTCAAAAATGTATATTAGATTTTGTTGGTCTCAGAACTGCGTAAACGTTACTATTTGCCATAAATTATTGTAAAGGAAATTGTGTTAGGAAATCAGTCAAAACAAATTTATTTTGGTTTACCTACTCATTAGTGACCTATGTGCGTAAACATTGATATTTAATAGAAGTTTTAGTTCCATAATTATTTGTTGTGAGTAAAGTAATACGGGTAATATATTGTAATCCCAGAAAATAAACAACATGTCTGGCACCTTATTACTTTTCTGCCAAGCAATAATAACGGAACTTAAAATACTTATAACTTACATTAAATATATTTTTAACAAGAATACGTCATAAATGCGTAAGTAAAACGAAATACATTGTTTTTAACTAATTTTCCAACTGTATTTCCTTTAATAGAATGTATGTCACCAATAGTAACGTTTACCCAAAACTGTTAAAGAGAGGTAGCACTGAATACAGTTTAAAACATAACGTGCGTATACAAAATGTATTCACAGCCAATGGCGATTCTACCGAGGTATCCCGCCACACTGAAGCATTAATAAAATTTAATATGACAATTAGAGTGATAATTCTTATTTTCGACGAATAAACTACGCTCTTAAACAAGGTAGTTCGTCTTTTGTTTCAAAACAGAACAATCTAATGAAACGAAAACGAAAGTAAAAATGCCATTTTGTCCTTAGAAAATGATTTAAACAAATTGATAACATTTGGCATTAGATGACTAAACCGGTAATCATTGTCCTTCATCACTTGAAAAGGGGGCGTTACCTCGAAACATCGTTTACAAATATAATATTCACCACTTATCCTGTTACTGAGTTTAATTTTTAGAATATGCATTGATATGACGTTCACATGCAATAATGCTAATTACCACAATGCCTCTAATGAACAATAATATTTTATTTACCGTATGCCTAGGCAAAATTCGTTTACTGTTTTCTTCGAAAATTGTTTCATAATAGAAAAATATCCTTTAAAAACGTAGAATTCTTACCGGACATCAAAAACAATAGCAAGGAAATTAAGAAAAACACAAAAAGACTAGCCTCAATCATGTAATTCGAAATAACGTTTAAAATATTTTTTTAAAAAAATTAACATGTTGTTACTGTGTCTTATTTTCAAATATCTTTTGATATGGTTTTATATATATATATATATATATATATATATATATATATATATATATATATATATATATATATATATATATATTCTTTATAGATTTTGTTATATTATTTGTTTGTTTGTCCCGTGCACATTGAATGAAGTGGCAGACGAATGACCCTATCCAATAAAGCAAGTGGAATACATCAAGAAGATTCTTAAACGGATGACGTCATATAAACTCACGATTTCTGGAAAATCTATAATAGTGTCGTGAATAATTGGGAATCAACAATTCTTCCCTATCACATGAATTCACTAGAACGTTGAATTTCTTGCCCAGCGGTTCCTTTTAAACTCCAATTTAAACTCCACAAACCACTTCCCTTACAAATGTTCCACTGTGGACAGAAGCCACACCCGATGATATGATAATCACCACCTACCATGTACGGGATATCATTTAAAATCTCGACAACTCCAAAGCATGTGAACCAGATCTTATCCTTCCTATATTAATAAATAAATGATCTGCTGAGCTGACTCCTACCCTATATAAACTTTACAACAAATGCCTTTCCGAATCTTGCTTCCCTGACAGATGAAACATTTTCTCTTTGGTACATGTATTCAAGAATTCTGGTGAGAGAACTGATCCGCAAAATTATCGCTCTATCAGTCTCGTTACGCTCTTCGCTAAAACCTTTGAATTATTAATTAATCTAGCAATATTCCACTAGCTCGTTACTGCTGAACTTCTTTCTGAACAACAGAATGAATTTAGGCAAGCCCGTTGTACTGTGAATATCCTGACTATTGTCTCAGAACGCATATACCATATTCTCGACAAGGCAGGTAAAGCTAAGGCAGAACCGTTTTATGTATATAAAGCCTTTGATAAAGGTTAGTATGACGGCCTTCTAATGAAAATTAATTCGTACGCTATAACTGGATGAATATTTAATATAATTAGATCCTTATTAGCTAAAAGAAATATCTAGGTTGTCTTCGATGGCTGTACATCCAAACATGACATTAATACGGGTGTACTTCAGGGGTCGATCATTGGACCCCTATTAGCCCTAATATTCATAAAAAATTCCCTTATGTAATTGTGTCTGAGATGGGCATATTTGCTGATGATACCAAGCTCTATTCTAGGCAAAACGAACGTACACGCATCCAAGGTAATGTCTGAATCCTTAGAAAATGACGCTCAGTCTGTAGTGGAATGGGGACGGTGATCGACCTTAGCATTTCATACTACTGACAAAGCTTCTTTCCTTTAAATACATAGAAGGAATAACGAAGGATGCCGTAACTAAGGTGGGCTCCCTCTACTCTGCTACAACACTTCTTAAACCTGCCTATATCTCTACAAAACTACCATTTGCATAGAGTATTACTGTCACGCCTGGGCTATTGCATCAACCACCAGCCTCTAATCTAATAAGTCCTACACTGTCAACCAAGCTCCAACTGCTGTCTCATCACCTCAATGTTATATACATGTACCTGTTTTACAAATACTTCAATAGAACGTGCTCCGACGAATTGCGGCATTGGTGACCCCTCAATATAAATACCCCTGACCAACCAGACAACTAGCAAAATCCCACCCCTTTCACTCTGGAAGTCCCCCCTCTTTCCCTGACTGAACAAACATGCAGAAATTTAAATGTAATGTGAACAAACATCTCGCTGCACAACTCCCCACTTAAGATGTTCCTATAGGTATGGCCCCTAATTCACAGTTAAAGTAAAAAATAATAATAGTTTTGTGACATCACCCATTAAAGAGGGTGTGGAAGACATCGGGAAGTTCCTTTATGTCACCATAAATGATGGGGTAACAAAAAGTTGGCACCAGCAAAATATAAATAAACGTCTAGAAAATTGAGGTAGTATACACAAAAAGTTGTGCTTGTCCCTCTATTAGTTAACGAGACCGAAATGGTGACAATACGCATGCGCTAGATCAAATTGTATATGTAAGCAAGAAGAGACAACGACTTATTTTCCAAGTTCATGTGATTTTCAATGTTAGCTCAGAAGGTTATTAATCAAAATTTGTAGTAAATACCAAGAGAACACCTCCCTACAAATTGTGTTGTAGTTGACTATCTTTTATTGAAATATACCATCACAAATAATGTCATCATCGATATACTACAAGAGAACGTAAGCGTGTTCGGCTCGCTTCAGCAATCATGTATGCACATTTATTTTTATGAGTAAAAAAGTGAGGCTTAATCTTAATAATAACTGATAATAATAAAGAAAGGAAAGCATAATCACGTATGCAAATTTTATTTAATGAATAAAGAAGAGGAGGCGTATGTTAATAACTAGTAATACAAAATAAAGGAAATAATTTCTTTTGATTTTGATAGACAGAAAAAATATTTTCTTATTCTTAATATTTTTGTGACTAAAATATTCAAATCCATCCAAAACCCTATTATCGTGAATCCGTAGTGACCGAAAATAATTCGGAGATTTTCCTCACTATTAAGATACCCGTCTGCAAGGTGGATCTAGAGAAAGGGACTGAAAACGGTTGGATTTTGATTCATTTAAACATTTTGAATAAAATAAGTTATTGCTTCACTTTATTGCGTATTGAACAAGCCTCCCCGAGAGATATCATCTATAACATAATAATAAGGGTAATTTAGTCAAAGACTAGGTACATTACTATTTTTGTACAATTATATTTTATATTTCCTGAAATTTTTATCGCAATATCCGACGAGAGAGATTCAAAGTAAATACTTTTAAAAATACGTTAAAACGAATAAATAATTCATCATTAAAAAAACAATATCAAAGTAGAAATTAAGGAATTATTATAACTTGTGCAAAGTGCAATTATCATTTCGATTCGATTAAGGAATGGTTTGTATTTATAAATAAGTGCACATAAAGGATTTTAGTACATTAATTAATAAAATAGTAAAATTAGGCAAGTCCAGCTAATTCTTATTTGAATGATTATTTTAACGATGGAATATCTTTTCATGCTACTTTCTCGAAGCAGGCTTTTACACACGGTCGAGCTTACAGTTCAGTGTGACTATTACTGTTACATAATAGTAGTCACGTTTTGATATTCGCCTATAATATTACTTCTACCTTCATTGACTCACTTAGATCGTGGTTGAGAAGCCCGGGTGTAGCATGTGGCTGAGAAGCCCGTATCTGGAGACGCAACTTTTTACTCTTCTACCAACGAGAAATAACCCAGATATGACCTTTCCCAAATACGCATCCTTTTTGTTTTACTAAATGCAAAAGATAGTGCAAGAAGGCCCATTTAAGCGTCTACAAATTATCAAAATGCACCTACATTTTAAGAACTTTAATGGTTTTGTGTGCTTTAGATACGGTAAACAACTCATTTAAATCAAAGCTTTAAAGAGAAGACGAAATTACAATCTGGATAAAATGAGGAAGATTTCCAACACCAACGCTTTCTTTCAGCTCTTCAAAATCCGACTACCCGTCTGCTTTAAATCAGTTTTTTGCAAAATCAGTTCGTCTTTACGAAACTAATTTGCATGCGTGAGCAATTCATTTATTGCTCACGCATGCAAATTAGTTTCAACTAAAAAAATCTGTCATTATAAACACGAGTTCCTTTTTCTTTAGAAAACGGCCATCCTACACGTGAAGAATCTAATATGCTTTGAAACTGGTAAATGTTTATTTTTGTCTCTATTGCTACACTCTCATTATGGCACATCGATGTGGCTCTGTGCTGTCGATTGATCTGTCATTGTTCAGCTTGACATAGCATTTCTATCACTAAACACACATCTTATTTTAGATCTGTCTGTCACGCTTACATTTGAAATAAGATTTCTATCATAAAACGTAGAGTTTGAACTAGCCATCGATAGCCATTGGTTTCAGTCGCTTCTAGACACAGATATAGTTTTCTAATTTCAAAAGAATTAGTTCAGTAGTTTTACGATTTCTCTGAATGATTCGATTTGGCATTAAGTAACGAATATTTAACTAAAAATATCAAAATCTAACACAAAGCGATTCTAAACCTTACGCTAATCGATTTTATGGCGTCGGACACACTAATAATCGTATCGAAATTAAATTATGCATCGACGTAAGTACTGTCGTCCACTTGTAAATCCATTTCTAGTGCATTACGGCACCCAGAGGTACGAATTTACACGAACATAAATAAGTATTAACCCTATAGTAGACATTATGTCTCTTAATAAATTACCTACACTGCAAACATCACAGGTTTTACCTACATATATACGTATACGAGTTGGGATATTTGACAGTCTCTAATCGAATAGCACTGTCAATCTATTTACATCTAAGCATGTCCTCTAAATCAATTAGTTGAGCAAGTGAGTCTAATTTGTTTCTTTATTTGACTCGTTGGTCAGAGTCTGACATCAATGAAAATTGGTACAACATCTATCGGGACCGAGTGGAAAATTAATATCGGCGGAATCCTTGCACTGCACACGGTAAAACATTCACAGCAAGAACTGATCTCTCTACAACCACAACACATAACTTTCCTTTCTCTCTCTCTTTACCAAAAACCAAACAGAACATCCATGAACAAATTTTCTTACCGAAAACATCCAATTTGTGGACAAGATACCTCAAGTCTGCTTCCCAAGCGACTACAGCATGATAGTCTTCAAGTCTAATGCAAACAAATACTTGTTGGATAATCAATTAATTTTAAGTAATCGTCTGCTCATTCCACTCATTGTTTCCCGTCCTTTCGTTGAGGCGATCATCGCCCAACTGACGATCTCTTTAACCCTTATCCTAAAGTGTCCCCCAGGCCCAGACAAGTGGTTTATCGATTAGTAAAAAAACTAAAAATACGTCAGAGGATATTGTGATCTTGCTTGCTTGTCACCGTACACACTTCATGTGTATATGGCTGTTTTTGTTGTTGAGAGAAAGGGCGACCGAAAATAGAGAAGCGAGATGAATGGAATGATACAAATGATTACTAGACAGAGAAGGAAATAAGAGAGGGTTAAAGATGAGAGAGAGAGAGAGAGAGGGACATGGGAGAAAGAGAGGGCGGAAAGATGAAAGAAAGTGAGGTGGAAAAGTTAGAGAAAGTGAAGGGGGAGATAAGAGATAGAGAGGTAGAAAGATGTACGAAAGGAGGAAGATGAGAGAGAGAGAGGGAGAAAGATGAAAGAAAGAGGAAATATGAGAGAGAGAGGGAGAAAGATGAAAGAAAGGGGGAAGGTGAGTGAGAGGTGGAAAGATGAGAGAAGCGGAAAGAAGAGAAAAAGGTGGAGGTTGCAAAGGGGAAATAGAGAGAGGTTAAAAGAGGAGAGAGAGGCTGAAAGAGGAGAGAGAGGTTGAAAAAGGAGAGACGTTGAAAGAGGAGAGACGGGGATTGAGGATGAAGGAGAAAGAGAAAGGAAAAAAGAGAAAAGATAAAGAGGGGGGAAAAGAGGTTTCGAAGAGGGAGAAAAAAGAGTGATTGGAGGGAGGGAGAAAGAGAGGAGAAGGAAAGAGAAAATGGAAAAGAGTGAGAGGGAATTGGTTAGGACGTCAAGGACAGTCTATGTATATTATTATATGACAATGTAAACTGGGTAGCAACACGGTCAGTTATATGAATAAAATATTTCTACTGTTTGAATGCATTTTAAATTTGTTATTTTTAAAGCAGTAGAGAGACCAATACATGCAGACTTTTTTTGTAATAAAATATTATTTATTTAAAATTCAATGTTCCATTTATAAAAGAATCTTTATAGGAAGATACAGACAATAATTTTTCTTATTTCTTTTTTTAGAGATATGTTGTCACTTATTTATGGCTCCGTTCTTCTTGAAGTCTGGTGTGTAATATCCGATTAAAAGTGGTGTGCCGTGGTACGCATGTGTATGTTATGAATAATATATATATATATATATATATATATATATATATATATATATATATATAGCGAGAGAGAGAGAGAGAGAGAGAGAGTGAGAGATAGATAGATAGATAGATAGATAGATATAGATATATGAAACCTGTGTTTCTATACGGCCAGTTGTATATATTAATTCCAAAATGTTTCTTTATATTTAATAATATATATCACAAATACTGATCTACGAGGTCATATATCATCATCTTTTAAAAATTTGTAGACCATTGGCTAACTAAGTAGATTAATGGTCTTTCTAATTCCTAAAAGTTATTATCAAGCTAACTGTTTCCGGTAGACACCTTCTCTAGCTTTCAATTTGTATGATCACATTTACACAAGCAATTTCAAGAACTTCGCTGATATAATCAGAGCAATTCTCAAGTATTGGTCTCAACCAGATTACAATGATACTTTATTTGGTCAGCTGACATGATAAGTCAACTAGTCAGTGGTCACTTCTGATTTTTAATAGGAAGTACTACATTCAAAATTAGAAACAAATGTTAGGCATTCATTTTTTAATCGTTAAATTGTCATCATTATTAATTCACATTTACCAGCTTCAAAGCGTATTAGATGCTTCGCGTGTGGGAGAACCGAGAAAAAATAACACGTGTTGAAATCGTTTCTGAATCGCCATTTTGAATTTTAAGTGACTGAACTGAATGGATGAATCGCCAACCACTGTCGATATAGACTATTTAAAATATGATTTTATTTATTTCACAACAATCACCAGCAGTTTTGGTTACATCATACGTTCATCGACCAATACATTACTTCTCGAAGTCGTCATGAGAAAAAATCCTACCGCACGGCCACATTTCTGCTAGCTTTTCACATCACTGTCTTAAATTTACTTTTATAAAATGGCACTCTTAGCTCACGTGACCTTTTTCTACTTCCCACATTAATTGTAAAACTAAAATCATTTTCGTTTTTCTAATTTTGTTTCCATGGGAATTATATTTCTTTCGTATATCATAAACGATTTTGTCATTAGAAGTCTACCAGATCAGGCTGGTTAATGAGGCAAATAGAGAGTTAACGTCACTGTTTTTCGATAACGTTCAATTTTCTCCTTCTCGAGTGTATCTTCCCACGTCCTGTCTTATTTTTTTTGACATACAAGTATGCTCACGCTTAGCGTGATTATTGTGTCTACTGGTGCATTACTCATCCCGTAATCAGCTGTTCGTTCAAACTCGTGGTGGTGAAAATATTGACTTCTAAAACATTTGACATTCAGAACAACAAAAGCTGACATCAACCCATTCGATAAGATACACCTGCAATAAGATACACCTGAAATAAGAACAGCGAGTTCGTAAAATTGAATATTCCGTTTCTTTTGCGAATCACTTTCATATAGTCATTGCTTGAATTTGTTTAGAAGTTTTACCGGAAAGTTCTAATTTATTAAATGATTTACATAGGATATAATTTTATGAGTATTTCGGTGCAAAAGTATTGGTATAAAAAGAGTGAAATATTCAGGGTTCTAGCATATTATCGACCAGTGTTGTACATGACATGAGTTCATGGGTTGTGGTAGGTGTTGGATAATGGCCCTATAGGAATGGACGTATCTGTTGGGAATCGTTGGTTTGACTTGTGCGAATTAACGAGGGCGCAGTCTAGTGCAGACTGGGGCCTGTTCTCACAGTCAGAGTTAACAGACGTGACAAGGTTACCGTGTGACGAGACCCCAGATCAAGGGTCAGTCTGCACCTGCGAGAGGCTCTGTGACGTCACAGGCCTTGCGTGGGAAACGGAAGGATCCGTGACGTCACTCGTTCTTCGTGAGAAGCGAGTTTCGCCAGTCTGGGTAAATGGAAGCAAACCGATAAGACGTGATTGTTAAAATGTAATTTACAACAGATAAGGGAAATATTTCCCCTAAGAAAATTACAAGCGAGAGAAATCCTTTCCATCCCTCTCTACGAAAATAATTGTTAACTAACTACGATAAAGTAGTGATTTACTTTCTCCCTCTCTCTCGACAAAGTTAATGACTCCCAGTTGAAATAACAACGCTTGTAATAAAATGAATTAAATTTAAAGAAGAGTTTGTCTTCGGAGTGCGTCATGAGGCTTTTGTTGCAGACAACGGACGGCGTGGTTCACGGCAGGAAGAAAGAATTCATCCACTAGACGACACGGCCATCTCTCTACACGGAGAAGGAAATAAATCTAAGGTATGCAACAGTAAGTTGCTAAGACTAGAGATAATATACAAAGTAAGATACACTTAGTTTATGGCGTTGTTAACACTAACTCATTCAAACAATAAAACGGTTCAAATGCGGTTTCAGACAATGCCAGCTTTATAAAATTCATATTGCCAATTGATTTACAAATTGTGAATACATTTTTTAAAGAATGTACCGACGATGTAATTCTTTCCCTAGCCACAACACACTGGACATTGAATAATCTCAGATTATACAGCAGGTTACCGATTTTTAAGCCACTACTTACATTTAAAAAAAGAATAGCGTTCAATACGAAGTAGAAGTCATCAAAATAGATCTGTTAATGTATAGAAGCAAGCCGGTTTTAGTGATGAATCCAGATTCTGTATTTCCTTCGGAGATTGTAGCCCTCTAATATGGACGAATTAATACAGATACGTCGTCAAATTTATGCAAAATGCATGATTCCTTCAATCTGTGATGGTTTGGTTTGGATTTCTGCCACAGCTGACGGAAATATTGCATTTTTGAAAAAATCGATTAATCCTGCTATCCATTAGAGTATTATGCAATATTTCTTCATACTATACATTTGGGATAAGTTTGGGAATGATGTATTCATCCTTAAGCATTACCTTTCCACCACCCCCTATCACGCACACACACGAACTCTACAAAATGGTTCAGGGAGAGAGGGTATCTTTTTTAACTGACGTGAAATGAGTCCAGATGAAAATTCAATAGAACATGTTTGTGGAATTCATAAATCTTGAATACAGTTATTACTCAAATGTTATGGCTGCTTTGTCCCTGTGTGATTCCTCTTAGGAGTAAGCATGCCCTGTGTGTGAGAGATAAACTCGTGCCAAAATATTTATCCCAGCATTGAACAACACCCGCCGTTCGATCACTGAATGTCTCACGCCTACTAATCTGAACAACCTGCATCTCCTCACTGGCATTGCCCCTACAAGTATAAGACGAGAATTTGCCAGCCGGGTAGAGACAACAAATTCTACCAGTGATGAATGCCATCTCCTTCATAGATGGGAACCAAGAGCCCAACTAATATAGTCTAGGAGAAGCTTCGTCCGCTATTTAAAACCCCTAAACACATCTCAGGAAGAGACCAGGCTAGAACTATGGAGCAGACAGCTACAGGAGGACCATTTCTCATATTGACATGAGGGTCCCCTTTCTGCCTAAGAAGCACTGTGGGTTCAGTGGAAAATAACCAACCGCCTGAGAATGGAAATGGGGCAGTATTAATTGACAAACTGGTCCTGACGTAGTTATATGAAGTTGCATACCTGATCAAAATACAAGCCGAACGAAATACAGTAGGTGAAACACTTACTATAAAATGTTACATTCGAGAAGTTTGTCGAATGGTCAGCGAGATTTCGTATGGTGTTGCTCCTTTGAAAAAGATTAATAACCACTGCTCTTAATTGAAATACAAATATTAAATCATCATCATCATAGCAATAGCATAAGAACCCCTCCCCCCAATATTCTACCTTTCTTCGTCGTCGGAGAGAGGCGATGGACACGTTGTAGTATGAACGCTGCTAACAAGATCCAGGATGAGTCAACGGCGGATCCGCCATTCGCTGGCCATCCCTGCGTCTGCGCATAACATGCAAGAATGTGTCAGATGCATGTGACATGCACATGACATGCAAGAATGTGTCAGATGCGGAACTACAAATCAATCCAACTTTGCTTCTGCGCTTGTGCAACCGTTTTTCGTTTGTGGGTTTGAGCCCAACTTTCCCCGATTTCGTATGCAACCGCTGGATCGTTTGGCTCTGAGTAGTAAAAACCTTCAATCTTACAGACATAAAGAATAGCTAGGATCAAGGTGTAGTACGGTGCAGACATGCAATCCTGAGGCACGACATTTGTGGGCTCGGTACAGAAGTCTGATTCGCTAAAAAATAACACAATCTTTAATTACGATGATAGAATAAATATTAACATTAACGCAGCACGAACCCGTCCCGGGACAAATATTCTTATAGTCTATATAGTATATCTGTAGTGTGGATGTAATGGAAAAAAAGCCCAATACCAAAATCAAACAACTTTTCTCGAGTGATACTTTTACGAGAGATCTAATAGTCGTATTAATTTTATATTAGATTTTTTAAATAATAGTGTGGGATCTTCGTTCTCGTGAGAAATATATAAAAATATAATACGACGTTGTGTTTCATTGAAAATTATAGAAATTACCAAGTAAATATATTTGAAATTGCTCGGGATTGCTATGTCCTTAGTCACTATGAGTAATCCATATCGTAAAGTTAAGCGCGACAGACCATTTACAAATTAAGGTATGGCAGACTAAAAATGACATTTACAAATAATGAGTAGCAGACCGGTGAAAATTCTATTTCCAACTTATAAGTGACCGACCAACTAATACAAAAAAATTCTGATAAAGATAGGGAAACACATCGATAATAAGATCCATTGGTATTTACTTGCTACCCTCTGCAGTAAGATGGGTAACAAAGCCGGATTCTGGGGGAAATCAGCTTCCTAGAAGGAGCGGTCTTGTCGATGACAAAAAATAATCGAAAATCGACCCGGCGCAATTTCTTGGTACGGATGCCTCAAAAGATCGCCAATAACACACACACTCTCGCCTCCAAAGCGAATACATAATCTCTGAAAGGTGCACCTCCTCGAATCGAGCCAGATCATACCTCATGTCAGCTCCCAGTAGGTATGAAATGAAAGACAGAACAAAGAAAAGATGAATAACACTTGTTGCACTGTCTCTTTTCTTCTCTGGCCTTTTGGCTAATATCAAAGTGTAGTATCTGTTCCGATGGATACTGCACCCCGTAGACTGGTATTGTCTTGTCCTTCGGGACTTGATTTACGCCGGTCTATGGGATTGTCCTGTGCAGTTCTAGGAGGTCCACCCTCCCAGGCTTCGCCTCCCCTCTTTGGGGAGGAGTAAGTTTATTGCTTACTGCCTGAGGCGCCCCTACCGGGGAATGCCGACGGGGCTGCCCAGTCAATTTTTGATGGTCAGAGTGCTCACCTCTCGGGCGCTGGCTTTTCAACCCCCACTTTCTGACCTGACCTTGGGTCACATCTTACTTGTGGGAGTAGGATAAAACTGGCCTTGTGCCTAACTCCTGGAGAGGAGTAAATAATACTGTTTCTTTTCTTCTCTGGCCTTTTGGCTAAGATCAAAGTGTAGTATCTGTTCCGATGGATACTGCACCCCATAGACTGGTATTGTCTTGGCCTTCGGGGCTTGATTTACGCCGGTCTATGGGATTGTCCTGTGCAGTTCTAGGAGGTCCACCCTCCCAGGCTTTGCCTCCCCTCTTTGGGGAGGAGTAAGTTAATTGCTTACTGCTTGAGGCGCCCCTACCGGGGAATGCCGACGGGGCTGCCCAGGCAATTTTTGATGGTCAGAGTGCTCACCTCTCGGGCGCTGGCTTTTCAACCCCCACTTTCCGACCCGACCTTGGGTCACATCTTACTTGTGGGAGTAGGATAAAATTGGCCTTGTGCCTAACTCCTTGAGAGGAGTAAATAAAACTGTCTCTTTTCTTCGTCGCATTTTCATTCATTTCTTCGTCGGCATCAATATCGTTATTTCGCTGTTACTTCAAATTTTCTTGTTGAGTTAGCGTAAGAACAATTGAGAGAAGAAACGGTTACGAAAATTAACGTTTATTAATCTTAACATAAGCTAACTATTGGAGATAGATAGATAGATAGATAGATAGATAGATAGATAGATAGATAGATAGATAGATAGATAGATAGATAGATAGATAGATAAAGAGAGATAGAGTGAGAGAGAGATAGAGTGAGAGAGACGTAGATAGATAGATAGATAGAGAGAGAGACAGAGAGAGAGAGAGAGGAGAGAGAGAGAAAGAGAGAGAGAGAGAGAAATCAGCAGTTATCTCGTCTTTAAAACATTGTTCTAGCGACCGGTCGCATCAAACTCTAAAATCAGTACGGATTTAAAATTGAACCATTCTTTGCCGCTTTGGTCCCACGTGAAGTCACGTCCTTGAGATCTGATCCGTATATCGCTTTGAGTCTTGCCCCTCTGACCGCATTCGTGAATTCACCCATTATCTTCTAATACACTGTCAGCTTTCTTTGTCTCATACATGGGAATAGTTGTCTCTACCCGTACCCAATGACCTATGCTAAAAGTTATACTAGTAAACGTACATACCCGTTATCTAACGCACTGTTATAGAGATGCTTGGACGTATTAACCATAAGAAACGCCCATGTAATCTGTGCAACTGGCGATTAAAATGCTATTTAACACTCAAGTGTGACCGAAGATCACATCTAAAAACAATACCGTAATACAACATTAACGACAACTATCACTATTAACTAGTGTACACCCAAAATTATACTTCGCAAGTTTTCACACACGCTATTCATCAATATATATGACTGAAATCTTCACAGAAAATCATAGAACTACAACAGTAATTTATTCTTTCATATATAAATTATTTATATCATTTCTGATGACCTAAACAAGAAAGAAAAAACACCAACCGTTGCCTTTTTATTATAGATTGGAGGATATTTTTTTTCGAATTGATTTCAAGCAACGGAGTGAGTCATGGATGGTTGACTGACTTGCTATTTGCTTTCCCGCTTTCTCTCACCATTGAAAATGGTTTTGTCCGGCGACTAGAAAATGGCACGTGTTATACTCGCTTACTTTTATGCGACGAGATGGAAGTATACACTTTCACACACACGCGCACACACACATATATATATATATATATATATATATATATATATATATATACAAATAAATAAATACACATTGGTCATTATTATACAATAGATTTTTATTATTATTATTATCATCATCATTATAAATATTATTCTCACTATATATAAAGTAAGGTGTATATATATATATATATATATATATATATATATATATATAGGGACATTATCTAAACTAATGAACGGATCATTATGACTTTGGGAAGTAACATGGCAATATTATTTTTTTGTAAACTTTAACATTTTGAGGGTGCACCAACCCAACTTCGCCTCCGTCCCCAAAAACATTTAAATAAGTTAAATACCAAAAAATGTAATAGAAAAAATTACTCTAGATAAATTTTTTTAGTTCTATAAAGTAATACATTTTTAAAACGATCTATGCACGTGCGAAAATGTCAATAATGTGTATGTGCTTCGTAAAATCATAAATTATTAAACTTATTCTGAATTATGGACTATGTACTTTAGTTTACATTGTGATGAAAGTGGGCAGATTATTATTTTTATTGTAAACTTCACTATTCAGGGGGGGGGGGGGAGGACACTGAAACCGGACAATGCCACAAAGAAAAAACATTAAAACTAATGCTATATATACTGCTGGTAGTGGTATACCCGTCCTGGTACGGGTACACTACTAATTATATATAAAGAATATAAAGAGTAATCGGCCGTTTTCCTGGCAGAGATAGACACAAAATCGGTTTTTAATGTGGGAGAAATCCAGATCTTCAAAAAGGGTCACTCTGGGTTAGGGCGACTAAAATGTTTCAAATTGCCTCAGTCTAGAAGGATTTCTCTTTCACTAACTGAAGACAGAACGGATACTTTTAGGAGAGTCATCATTTTTCAAAGACGTAATAATGATTGTATCGGGGGAGTTTTTTACTGGCGCCAACCTCGGCGTTGTCTCGAATGAGAACCAATGCATTTTCTCTTGCTCCATCTCTGGATCTAGTATTTCGAGTTTAATTCTAATGTTCGTCTTTTTACGACTAAAATAAAATAACGGGTCATATTTGCTTTTTATGTACGATATTATTGTAATAATATTATTGTAATCATATCATTGTAATAATATTATTGTAATAATATTATTGTAATAATATCATTATGATAATATTATTGCAATCATATTATTGTAATAATATTATTGTAATAATATTATTGTAGAAATATCATTGTAATAATATTATTGTAATAATATTATTGTAATCATATTATTGTAATAATATTATTGTAATAATATTATTGTAATAATATCATTGTAATAATATTATTGTAATAATATTATTGTAATCATATTATTGTAATAATATTATTGTAGTAATATTATTGTAATAATATCATTATAATACTATTATTGTAATAATATTATTGTAATCATATTATTGTAATCATATTATTGTAATAATATCATTGTAATAATATTATTGTAATCATATTATTGTAATAACATACTGGGATAATAGTAATACAATCATTAGATTTATCGTAAAATTTTACTCAATGAATGTTATTTTATCGTAATATTAGACGCTGTCCTCGCGTACACCCTCACGTATATACCACAAATATAGTATAGAGTTATGGGATATGATGTGTTGATGTAGGGAACAATTTTGCGGGAAATCTTGTCGAGTGGAGATTCTTCTTCACTCTGTCAGAGTTATTGTCGACTTGTTCATATTTGTTTAGCCGAATCATTAAAGGCATATAAAAGACATTTGTATAAAACGTATATACTTTGATTATAGTGTACGTTACATATATTTTTTAATTAAGAGAAACATAATATATAACTTTATTATTGGCGGGCTCATCTTAGGACCTTTTCCTCCCACCAGAGCCGACAACCACATTGTCCCCGATTTGCATCGCCGTAATGTCCTTATCCCCTAAACGAATTCTCCTTATAGAAAAAAAAACACTTATTCCTACCGATTATTTTGCTTCAGAGATCTCATGTTTGACTACCGACAGCTAGTTTTTACATCTGTTAATAATAAAACCTAATTTATCAAATATGACCAAATCATATTATAGTGCCCTCCGCAAGCAATTACGTCCTCATCGATTCTTTCAACGTCAACTTTTATTCCCCACCCTCATTTTCTTTTCTGGTGATCTGTTTATTGAATTTGATATATCTCTCAAAACCCAAAGTGGCTATGTTTCCGCTCCCACGCTTCTAGCAGTTTTGGTGAGAAGGCTTCCCTGACAATTTATTTTTCGGCAAACATTATGTTTTTTTTTTCCTTTTCTATTCAACTGATTTTTCTAAAATTCTATGGTAGCACCACAATGCAAACCCTCTGAGTCCACTGTTGTTGTTGAAGTTTCGCATTTTTATTAACGTAACTGACAACCTATTAAGATGTAGCAACTGAATTGTCAGCAATTACAAAAGTACACGAATTAATAACTTTCATAGATAACCTATCACGTGATTCTCGTTGGCCAACCACCGTTTATTCTTGAGCAAATATTATTAAAAGCAGAATTAAAATTTTGTTAAGTTCCACTCCTCTAAACAACTACTCTTAGAAAATGCATAATATAACTGCATTTTTACCAGAAAATACTGGCACAAGTTACTTTAAGGGGAACACATCGTAAAATCGTAAAACATAAATTAAATTAACAATCAAAAAAGAATTGATAAACAATTGTCGACATTTTTATACATATTTACATTTGTAAGTTCTGATTAAACAAATTAAATAAATAATATAATTTTCTTTTTTTAAATATACTATGCAATTCACTTGGATTTTTTACGTAATTAAAAAAATCAATAATGATAATATTTCACATGAAGAAAATAAATAAGAATACATGTTTGCATTACTATTTTACATTTTGATATAGGATTAAACGGGACAATAAATCACATATTTATTAATATTGTTGTCTAATGGACACTAGTTGATTTCACGTCATGCTACGTACATTTTGGACGAAACCGTTAGATATTCCAGAATTCGTGTTTCAATTTAGTTTTAAGTTGTATTCAAACGTGTATAGACGTTTAGGATTTTATTAATACACCAGCTGTACCAATCGGGAGTTGCCCGGGATTCACTAATGTAGTTTGAGTTTTTTCTTTTTTTTTCAATTTTAGAATTCTGAACAAAAAGAAATAACCTGTTAGTTTTTATAGTTTTTATTTCAATAAATATTAAATTAATACTAAATCTAAAAAGTCATCATGTGCAAGTCACATATAGGCGAGAAACACACACCTATATGGAAACACGCTAAGTTGTCACATTAATATAAAGACGAGATTGAAGATATAACTATGTAAGGTAGATAACTCCTATTATAATCTTCAAGTTATAATATAAGTTATGTTCTTAACATTTTTTAGGTTATACTTAGAAATAAAGGCACTGTTTACAAATGATGTGTCACCTGATAGCTTTCCTGCGAAAAATATTCTCAGCAGGAATAATTGTCTTGCAAAGAAATTAAATCGAATACCAATTATTCTTAACAACATGAAGTAACGATAAAGAAACAGAAAATAGCTATTTAGAATTTAATATTGATATTTTGCGACGGAAGCTATTTAGGTCAAAAGTCGAAAATCCGATTGACTTAATTTAAATTTACGGATATTCCACGAAACTGCAATACATTGTTAAGGTACTAGCTGTACCTACCCGGCGCTGTCCAACGACTCGAACCCAGAACTCGAATAATTCGAATCTAAGTTTCTTACCGCTCGGTCATCGTGACATGCACATTTCAAATGCAAAAGAAAAAAGCTCTATGTTTTTATTTGTAAACACAGTAAGAAATTAAGTGTTCTATCATATATATCATATTTAAAATAGGACACTGTAAAAATGAAAACAATTTAAAAACGGGGAAACAAAGATTTAAGTAAAAAGGCTCCCGTTCAACACCGGTAAGTACAGCCATATGGATATATATTATGGGTTTACCTACACAGTGTTACATTGGAGTTGTTTTACTTTCATTTTTGTTCCGCTTTTTTAAACAATGTCGTTTTCTTTAACATTTT
This sequence comes from Sepiola atlantica, assembly GCA_963556195.1. Taxonomy (NCBI): domain Eukaryota; kingdom Metazoa; phylum Mollusca; class Cephalopoda; order Sepiida; family Sepiolidae; genus Sepiola; species Sepiola atlantica. Next base: position 30,151,410 of record OY744533.1, on the reverse strand, counting down.
GTTCTAATTATGATTTTTAAAGTGAATTTTAATAATTACAGTATCGTTTTCTCCTTAAATTATTAATTAAACAAAATTGCTATAAAACTATAATCATATAATAGTAAAATTTTTTTAATCTATTTACAAAACTATTGAATGTAAATATACTTTCAATCTGTTAATACATGGTATTGTCCAATAATTTTAAAGCCAGGGATGACTTCCTATTCGACAGTTAAATACCACGAAATCAACCCGGATCCGTCATAAGTAAAAAATATCTCACATGATAAAAAGTAATAATCGACAAAAGCCGGTAAGAAAAAAATACAAATCCGATGACATCAGGATATATTACACACCGATGATGCCAAGTTTTTAGCGAAATATCTGTATCACTTTAAACTAACAAAAAAAAAATGCTAGTTTATAATGAAAAAAAAATCGGTTTCGATTTATTTTTCTTTAAAAAAAAAAAAATTGATATCGCATCTTTAATGCTTCAAAAGGTATTTATTTTACCTATTCCTTATTAAATTTAACAATAGATACTTCTTTAAAAAAAATATGAACCTTAAAACACTTTATATATATATATATATATATATATATATATATATATATATATATATATATATATATATATATATATATATATATATATATCCTTAGTCTCTGGACCATATTCTTGGTGGTAAAACATATTAATGTGCACTTATATAGTATACAGGGATGTTTTTGTCTTAACGCCTAGGGGGAAAGAAGTTTTAATTTGTCCTCTCATTGTAATAGATAGCTCAGTAAGAACTGACCGACCTCATACTGCACATTTTTACCACATTCAACCGCTCGCGGGCATAATTCTCATAATGGATAGGACGCAGACCGTGCAATCGTTTCTTGATGGTATAAAACTTTAATATGAAGAGACACTTGACTTGAAACCTTCAAGCTCTTTTGGACGACTTTTCGTCCGCAGCATATCGTTGGCAATATAATTAATAGTCACAAATGGTGGCACGTTGAGAACCGGAAGTAACGATTAGCCGCCATCTTGGAAGGAGAGAAACCTCAGACTTATAATAACTAAGTGGAATTCTATTGGAATTTTTCCCTTTTCTTTTGTGTTTTCAGCTTTTACATATTACAAGGTTCCTCTGAAAAGTAACGGGATTGGACGGGCTATGTGAGTCCCTGTTAACTTGCCTCCCCACAAAGGTAGAATTAGACACTAGGAAGTTTTTAATGTGGGGAAAATCCAACTACCTCAAAAAGGGACGCCTTAAATTGCAAATAATTTTTTTTTAGTCTAGAACAATGTCTCCTTCACTGGCTGTGGACAGAAAAGATGAAGTGTAGTATCGAAGCAGATACTACACTTTGTTCATAGCTAAAGAGCATGTGTGAAAGAGAGGTTGCGCATCGAGTTATCATCTGTCATGATATATCGGGGTTTATAACCGTGACGTTACTTATCTACAACCAATGTATTTTCATATGCTTTTTTTATTACATTTTCAGATCGTTCAGCCATGAGCACCGAGGAACATACGGCGACCACCGTCGAATAAATACGAAGATCATTGCCTCGCAATGTTGCATACGTTAAATTTCTCCCTCGATGTGTAGAGGGTGGTCGTGTCGTCTAGTGGATGAATTCTTTCTTCTTTCCTTCCTGCCGTGAACCACGCCGTCCGTTGTCTGCAACAAAAGATTCATGACACACTCCGAAGACAAACTCTTCTTTAAATTTAATTCATTATTACAAGCGTTGTTATTTCAACTGGGAGTCATTCACTACGTCGAGAGAGAGGGAGAGAACAACTCACTACTTTATCGTAGTTAGTTAACAATTACTTTCTTACCCCTTCATAGAGAGGGGGGAAGGATTTCTCTCGCTTGTATTCCCTTAAGGGAAATATGTCCATTATCTGTTGTAAATTACATTTTAACAATCACGTCTCATCGGTTTGCTTCCAAAAACCCACGAGAACGAGTGACGTCACGCAAGGCCCGTGACGTCACAGAGCCTCTCGCAGGTTCAGACTGCCCCTTGATCTGGGGTCTCGTCACACGGTAACCTTGTCACGTCTGTTAGCTCTGACTGTGAGAACAGGCCCGAATCTGCACTCGACTGCACCCGCGTTAATTCGTGCAAGTCAAACCAACGATTCCCAACAGATACGTCCATTCCCATAGGCCATTATCCAACAGCAAGAACAACCTCTCGATTTATCTAATCTCGCCTTGAATTACCTTTTCTTTTACATTAAGTTAAAAAGGGAACATCATTTCGAAGATGTAGAGGCCAGTAACGGAACCTAATAGGGAGTCTATAAGGTCCCTTCTAGCATATCGTACATAAGGAGGCATACTTTGAAATAGAAAGGATATGGATTTTGTCAGGTTAAAAAAAAGTGTTTCTGATATCAGCCCCGTTAAATTTCAGATAAACTTCATAAAATACGAAAACAGAAAGTGACGATGAGTAAGCTGTGCAAAACAAATCTTGAATGTGTTAAATCAATTATATATACATAGTAATCAACACAGGGTTTCGTTGTATCACATCTCTACAGTGTGGCTAGACTAGCAATGTCCTCAAGCCGGCGCTCCTAAGCATTTGACTGTCAGTAAGCCACTGTGAGTAAACTAAATCCCAATTCGAACTCTCATTTGCCGATGAGTACTACATTTGTTAATACAAAAAGCTTTGCTTTGCGATTTTATTACTAGTGTGCTCAACCTGAATCACATGTAGTCATCCTAATACACACACATTATATATATATATATATGTATATATATATATGTATATATATATATGTATATATATGTGTGTATGTATATATATATATATATATATATGTATATATATATGTATGTATATATATATATATATATGTATATATATATTTATATATATGTGTATATATATATATATATATATATATATATATATATATATATATACACATATATATAAATATGGTAGTATAAACACAGCATGACGTCACTTGCTTTATATGCATCACCTCTTCTTTAATAGTAGTAGAGTGCTTCGACATCAAGCCGCTTTTATATGTGTTAAATTATCATTTGTTTATCGGCTGTTCAACTGGTGGGCGCGCGGTTTAAGGCGTTGGATGCAAGTTGAAATATACTTGTTATCCAGGGTTTCGAATCGTACGACCGGTTGTGAATAGTCATATCTCTATGCTGATGAATCCCGATTGATAAGGGATGAAACGTATACGTACATAGATAATAAACAACAACAAATATTTTTTATATATATATATATATATATATATATATATATATATATATATATACTGACGAAGGCCGAAGGATTACGGCCGAAAATGTTGTTCTCCTTTCTTAGAAAAAAAGCTTTTTTATATAAGGGAAAATTGATATTCCTAACGTCAAAATATAGAAAATAAATTGTGAAAATATATAAAAATATATTTTTCACATTGATTTTTTATACACACACACACACACACACACACACACACACACACATATATATATATATATATATATATATATATATATATATATATATATATATATATATATATATAATAAAAAATATAATAACAGAAAACTATATAATCATCGATGCAATAATTTATTTTAACCTTGGGGTATTGTCAAGCATCCAAGTGAGATGATTACATTTTTGAAAATGAGAAAAGAGTAATACACAATCAACACACACACACACATATATATATATATATATATATATATATATATATATATATATATATATATATATATATATATATATAAATATATAAATATATATATATATATATATATATATATATATATATATATATATATATATATATATATATATATATATATATACAGTAGCAGGTTAGATTCCACTAAACATCTCTTTATATATTTTTTAAAAGATCCAGATCTTGATGGACCGTTTCGTCATCACATAGACAACAAACACACACAGTTTCATACCTTGGATTTTCTATAAGTTCTGAAGGAAATTAAAAAAAAAAAACATGTACAGAAATATCAAAAAAATAATATGAAAAAAAAAACGCACATTATAAAAACATTTATATATATATATATATATATATATATATATATATATATATATATATATATATAATGAAGTACCAATTTGTATGTATATTTGAAGCGAATGCTGACACATCTGAACTAATGCTTTGAAACTTTAGAATATACATTCTATTCATAACAGTAAAACAAGCGTGAATAGCGGGTAATTTCTATCTGTCTACACAGTGAAGCCTATATAAGAAATAAAAAAATAACGTGATTAATAATTGAAACTGCTACTTTGGGACTATGAAATATATTATTGATTACTTTCCCTCGCTGATGAATTGGACAATCACTCGCTTAAATGTTGAAAGTCTTATTCGAGGTTTGCAACAATTTAACGATGATGAAGTACCCCTTCAGATGTACCTACGTATGACCACTCTGAGACCATAAAAATTCAAAAGCTTTTTTGGCTCGTGTCATACTTAAATAGTAACATTGGATATATATATATATATATATATATATATATATATATATATATATATATATATATATATATATATATATATTCGTATCTTAACGACAATAAATGGGAATTAGCATAAAATACGCTTGGTATGGCTCCGAATGCTGGCTGTCAGCGAAGTAAGCAAACACTGTTTTTATGTATGAATTATTTTTATTGGGTGTCTATTTACTTCTTTCATGTATGTGTATATCGCCCCTATCAACTTGGAGAAACTCAAGCAGAGAATCATTGATGCGCTGGGGACTGAAATTATGTAATGGAGACATCTGCAAGCAGATTTATCGCAAACGGATGTATTTCGAGCGGTTCAAAATCCTCTCGGGAACAATTATTTAATGAAAATCCAATCTTCAATAATTTAGATGAGAAGCGATACAATAAATCCTGAAGTAATACAAACACGAGGTAATTGAAATCGAGAGAGTATGATTAGCATTCAAAGTAAACATGCTCGTTGAAACGAACCCTTACTTCAATATTCACGCTCTTCCCTATCCGTTCACTAATTTCATTAGGGATATGCCTGTTCTGACTATCTTCTATTCCTTCTTTCTTGTATTATTTGAATTTTCGATCGAGATCTAGACTTTCCCCAGATTACTGGTGTTCAAGAAAGAATCAAAGGATTTAAACAAGGAACTTAATAGTTCTTAAGTGTACAGCAAGGTTCTAAACGCCTGGTCATTTATAAATCTATTATCAATGTCAAATCTGATAAATCTATAAACTGTATGATAATATATAAAGTGCATCTGGACTTATCTACTTTTTGAGCACCTTCTCCAATCTGCTCCCATGCAAAGAGTTTTTCTTTACTTTCTACAATTTCACCGAACTTTTTCAACGGAAATTTACCACCCGGACAATTTGCATATCTTTTTCACGGAATTTTGCTTTTCATTCAATACGTTTTTTTAACAAAAATTATTTTAATAATTTTTAATAATAATTCTCATATTTTTCAAATATTTGAACTTTGGTTTTTTCGAAAGCCAACTTATCCATCTGTATTTCTCCTCTGATGATAAGATTTCGATCTTTGAAAAGCCTTGGCTTAAAGAAAGAAAAATAAACACTAGTTTATTACTGACAACCTTGCATTGAACAATTGAAATTTGAAATAAATTTGGACAATCGTCGCATATTTATCACTCTTTTTTCTTCTATCTCTCTCTCTCTCTCTCTCTCTCTCTCTCTCTCTATATATATATATATATATATATATATATATATATATATATATATATATATATATATATATATATATATATATATATATAAAGTTCAAATATATTGATAAAATGAACATAGCACTAATATTATTTTAAGTGCTCAATATTGAGTAGAGCATTTATCATATTACATACACACTGGCACAGATAACGTTAACTGACTAACGTTTCGATTATATTACATCTGCCCAAAGACTGCATATAAATAAACATATATTTAGTTAACGTTGACTGTACAAGTATTTATTTAATTATATATATATATATATATATATATATATATATATATATATATATATATATACTGGAAGGTCATTTTAATGACGGTAAATTTATAAGCAAATTATTTGTTGAAATAAAATGTTTAATAAGTCACTTATCTGTAATATTTAAAAATATGACATGTTTTTTAAATATTCTGAATAAATCTTGCGAAATAACCCGTTATATGATTACTTTCCTTGAATTATGAAAATATTCCGTAAGTAAGTGAAAAAGTCGCTAAAATAACACTTTTCTTAGCCGGAATAAGTATTTTCAGAAACAAAACATATTCGTGTCAATAAAATATCAGACAGAAGTAACGAAAAAAAGTTAAGTTTTATCAAGGATTGCTATATTAGACGGATTGCTATTTAAGTCTGACTTAAAAATTCTGACAATATTACATTGTATTTTAGAATACATATATGCTTCTTTTCTCTAAGAAATATTTATACACATTTGCATATTTTCTGATAATGGAGTTTGACATCTCATTTCGTTTCTATGTCTCATCATGCCAACTTTAGGCACATATAGGTTTAGAGTAAATATTGAAGTCTAATGAAATACAATATTTGAGAAAGCCAAATCAGGAAGTCTAGCGGTCTTCCAAAAGTAGACTATCAATAACTGTCAGCATAAATAGAACCACCACATTAGTATCGCTCAATTGTAATAAAAGTATAAGCCAAATGGTAGAAGGCTAATTATAAAAGGGGGTTTGGTTGCTTCAAGTAAGGGATTATTTTGATATTTAGCTGAACTTAGTCGAAGCTGATTTGGGATATTTATATGTAAATGCCGAGATAATTATCTTTGGTTTTAACTTTTCCTCAAAATAAACCTTTTGTTTTAGTTAATTAGTTGAGTATTCAATTTAGTATATACTAATTAAACTATTTATTAACATTTTATAGTTAAATCATTATTTATTTACGATTCTTAATCTATTTATTAGTTCCGTTATACTTTAATTTATTGTAAACTACTTATATATATCGAAGTGAAGTATGTGAAAAAATAGTACCCAGTCTTACAGATGACAGTTGAAGTACTTCAAAGTGTGAGGGTAAAATTTCCTTCAACATCCTTTCTTTATGTTTACTAAAACATAAAATATCGATCAAAACTGAATATAAAAATAGATTAAAGCGATTGAAAATAAAATCTTGTTTCTTAAAGCAGATTTTTATTAGCTAAACTTTGTAGTTAAAGTGATAGGGGAACATATGACTTTTCTTGGTATATAGAATATACTTTCTCTCACAAATATATATATATATATATATATATATATATATATATATATATATATATATATATATATATACGTATATATATACATGTTTTACGTAAGAAGAGTAAACATGAACAATAGAATAAGTCACCTATAGTCAATAAAAGCAAATTGAAAATATCAGCATTTTAATACCTTAAATACTGTAGTTATTTACATCAGCTCAATGGTTGATTATTTAGATCAAACAGTTACTATAAAGTAGGTTGAGATGATTAACAATTACTTGAACTGGTTTTAGCGTTCATTGCGGATTAAAACCAACAATATTTGTTTCCACAGACAGGATATTTGATATAAGTTTAATCTAAGAACAATGTGCCTCTTAGTTTCATGAATAATTGCCTTTTTTTCTTTTTTATTATATTTTTCTTTGATTATTTTTTTCTTGCTCATGTTGGTAATCTTTGTTTTTATATACAAAGGTTCGTGTTATGCTTTATAAATGTCTGTTTTCATTAATGTGGATATTATATATACTCTATAAAACTATTTAAAATAATTTTATAAAAATAGTTTTCTCTGTTTTTGCATTTTATTTCCTATAATTTAGTATATATTATTTATATATGTATATTTATATAATTATATTATACTCTATTTAATTTATTTTTCATATTTCATTTTAATTAGCATATTAATGTCAGTATTTAATTTTTAATTTTTAATTTTTTTATTTTATACTTAATATTTAATTTTAAAAATTATATATAATTTTAATAATCATAATTATAATTTAATGAATATTGCATTTAATTTTATATTAAAATTATAATTATGTGGGTTATAAATTATTACTACTTTTCTTACTTTCTTACCTGATTTCATTTGTTATGATTCTATAATCTATTATATGTTTTAACTATCATTAATTATATTTATCTTCACTACAATTTATTTTAATATTTTATAATTTTTAACTTTACTTTATTTTATTTATATCAATTTTATTTTATGTATTTTGAATTCAAAATACTATAATATCTTATTATTATCATTATTATTATTATCATTATTATTATTATCATTATTATTATTATCATTATTATTATTATCATTATTATTGTTATCATTTATATTATAAACAGAGTAGTGTAAAAGTATAGACTAATAACTGGATATATGTGATGTTTTGTTTTTATTGGAAAATGTTATGCTCTTCTTGCTTGACCTCTATTTGTGATTTTAGGAAGGACACCGAAAAAGTTTTTTTCGAATCAACTTAAAATATATTCCATAAAATATTCCAAATCATGCTTCAAATATTTGTTGTCTTTGGATTCTTGTAAGTAATATCAATAATGTGCTAATTTTATTTATTTCAACCTACTTTATAATATATATATATATATATATATATATATATATATATATATATATGTGTGTGTGTGTGTGTGTGGGTGTGTGTGTGTGTGTGTGTGTAGGTGATTTCATGTTATGTGACATCTCTATAACCTGGAGAGTTATTATTCATAGAAGATGATCTTCAAACAGATGGCATTGCTATGTTATATTTGCTATTTCAAAAGTACTATATCACGTGATACCTCTAATCCAATCACGGCTCATCTAACTAAAGCATTAACGCCTTGCAAATTTTCCTGGTTTTCAAATTCAATAAGGTTGTTTAAATCCAAGTCATGAGTGTAGAAATGATCAAAGCAGTTTAACAGAACACATCTGAGCTAAAATCTAATTAAAACACACTATTTTGAGAATACATAGTTAGAGGTTCAAACCAAGTCAATATTATTTTTTCCTATACAATTTTAATTTTTAAAGTTTTTTCTAATTTTCTAATTCCTTGCTAAAATGATCCCGAATTTTGACACTGCGATTTCTATAATTCATTTCATTTCGTTAAAATAAAGTAAGTTACATTTTGTCTTTTAAAAATAATTTTGGAAGATTTAATTTGTTTTCTATTAGTGAATAATTTTACAGGCTTTTTTGAATTTTAAGTATATTTACTTTTTGGTTAATTTTATTTCAGTTTTCACAGTAAAGTTTTGACTAAAACTTTTTTATATGATTCTTTTTAGATTTTGATTTTAAAACGTGACATTTAAAAAAATGTTTTAACATCATTTTACCCCAAACAGGATTTATATATGAGTCGTACAGCAAGATGTTTGTTCACATTACATTTAAGTTTATGCATGTTAGTACAGTCGTGAAAACAAGGATAGGGACACAATTCCAAAGACAAGCGGTGCGAAGAAATAAAGTTATTTGAATAGAGCATTCTTCAGAATTTTGGGATCTTTTCAGTGTAGGGGTCGGATTTTGCTGCTCGTCAGGTTGGTCGGTGGTATTTACGCTAGGGGTAAAAATGCAGTAAGTTCGTAGAAGTACATTCCGTGGGAGTATATGTAAAACAAGCACAGGGATGCAACATTGCGGTGATGTGACACGGTCTTGAGATTGGTAAACTGCTCGAGACCTATTAGGTTAGAAAGTCCTTTTTTTACCCTGTCCAAGATGGAGAGACAAGTGGTTGGTGCACTAGCCCAGATCTGACAACAATACTCTATGCATGAGCGAATTATCTGTCTGTAACTGAAACTATGTTATTATATAAATATACTATATCTGATATATCTTGTAATATTCTGAAGGATTAAGAATTATTGCCATATTTTGTAAACAAAAAATAAAAATCCGCAAATAATTTATATGGTACGCAGTTAAATTAAGTTCTCTATTGACCCGTATACTTTTCTTGAGGGGTATCTCAAAGAAAGGGTTTACATAAACAAACCTGAAACTATAGGAATTGAAGAATATCAAGAATGAAGTCGGTGAATTAAATCGTAATCGAGTGATTCTGAAATACGTCAGGGATAATGTTTTGGAAAGGACACGCATTTGTGAAGGTGAACATTGACACCATTTAAAAGATTTTAGTTTTAATAAATAAATTATTTTAATTTTTTTTAAAACAAGTCTTCGCTATATTAGGTCAAAATTCTATTAAGGTACCATTAAATACAAAAAAAATCCATTCAAGTTAAAAATCCCTTGGCACTCCCTCAGTGACTTCTTATCCACCCTGTATTTCTTAAATATATTAAAGCAAAATGGAAGCTAACCATTACAAACCATTTTCCTTTCGTTTTGAAAACAACCTGTATCTATATGTATACTTACACGACTATGAATTCTACGACTATTTGATACTATTGAATCATCTTTAAGGGCTCACAACAGTGTTCATCACGGAATGAACTAATATCCTCGGTCGAATAGCTTATTAATATTTCTCCAAATAAGGCATGACCCCACTTTATGTAAGGAGCTAAAAAGAACGAAATATGATGAGCGAAAACACAGTTATGTAATCTTGCAAAGACCAAGGATATAGATAAGACGGTAATAATCAGTAGGAACAGAGTTCGAGAAGCCCGCAGTTCGTGGTAAGAAGATACTGGAATAGGAAGATGTATCATAACGAAGTATTTTCACAGCGAAGTAATGAAGACCACTAGACACAAGAGTCAAACTAGCTTAAACAAAGTCTACAACGAATAAATCAGACAATTCTGAAGAATACATGCTCAAACAGACAATTCTGAAGAATACATGCTCAAATAGTACTTATGGAAGAGACTGAGACAAGCACCATGTGTGTAAGAGCGAGTGCAGAGAAGAAGAAATTTAGCAAACGTACAAACAGACCTACATGAAGAAATATATGTATATCTTACAAGATTAGCACATATGTAGTTGTTCCCTACAAATGTCTTGTTTTGCTTTTTACAGATATTAGTATTGATTTCATAACAAGTTTTATTATTAGTTCCTGTCGGTTTACAGAAACATAGTTTTACTTGTGTGATTTTATGCTCCGATAGTAATTATAAAAGGTGCTAATGACATTAGATTGGGATTTGACGATGATTGGGAAGATCTGATTTGCAAAAGAGGCCATTGATTGATGAGGTTGATTGGGTTTGTTTTGGGTCAGAAATAGAATCGAGCAGTGAGAAAAAAGAGGACAAAAAGAAGGAATAAAAAAGAAAAGAAATAGTGGGGTGAATGGGAAGAGTAGGAGAAGAGTGAAAATAATTCTAATGAGAAGAAAAAACCCAAGGAAAAAGAGAAAAGGAGTGAAAATATAAGGTAAAAAATGAAGAAGAAAAAAGAAAAGAAAAAAGGAAAATGATTAGAAAGGGTAAAAATAAAAGGAAATAAAAAGAATAGGCAGTTGAAGAAAAATACAACGAAGAAGGGAGAGATCCGAAAACGGGGAAAGAAGAAAACGAATATCGCAAAAAGAATTAGAATAAGGAGAAGAGTAGAAATAGAAAGTTGAGACTGAAACATGAATAAACGAATGGAAAGTGAGGCATAACAAGATACGAATAAAAATACAAATAGCGAAGAATGGTTATAGAAAACGAGAAGAAAATGAATTAGTAAAAGGAATGGAAAAAGAATTGAAAGGAGAAAAACGACTGATTAAGAAAGAAAAATGGAAGAGGACATAGATGAAAGTATAAATAAATTACAAAAATAGAAAAATGAAATAAAAGGAAATTGACAATTAAAACAAAATGGACGGTCAAAGAATAATAATAAAAGAAAGAATTGAAAAAAAAACGAATAATAGCAATAACAATAATATTAATATTTATACGTAGCGAAGGCTATGTTTGGATAGAAGGGTTTGAATAGCATCTTAAAAGTTAGAGGTGACCTCAAAGCGGAAATCGATTAAACCACGTGACTTCCGGTCGGGGATTTTCCATCTCTTTTGTTGTCGAGATTTTAAGCAGAAAAGCCGCGTTTTGGTGCTGCCTCTGATAGGGGCAGCGCACACAGTTTGACCGGGTGTAGCGTGACGGCCTGTCCATCTATCGATCTGTCTGCCTTTCTCTCACGTGTAAACACGTGGACTGTCGCTTAGATATTGTATGTGATTGTCTCTCTTTATAAATAAGACTTTTTTTAAAAATCAGTGTCCGAGTGGATTTATCAGCAGACAAAAATAACCGGGATTTACGACAACGACTAAACGAGTGTATAATTGTTTATACCCCATGTGAAGAAAGTAAGTAAAAATATAACAATATTAACAACAATAATGATAGATAAGAGGCGAAAAGCTGGACAAGGAAGATAAAATGAGCAGAACAAGGATAGGAGGACATAGATGAACATAACATACTGGGTCACATGTGTGTACATTGTTTTTATTTTAGCTAGACTAATTGCTTAACAAAATTGTGAAAATTAAGTGTACCCTGTCATGGTTTCACATTCCCAGGTGCTATTGTGCCTTCAAGGTGATATCTTTCCTAACGTTCAATCGGTTATACGTAATGATTGATGGTGTAAGTCCTTGGAGGTCAGATGGAGCTGCACAAGAGTGAGTGATTATTAGTTTGTCTGTTGCGATGTCATTTGGGGAGGATTTAGCAAGCTTTCAATTGTTGCCTAAATGTAAAATAGTAATGAGTACATTTCTAACATATATCTGATGATTTTATTTCGTAGAGCGGTATTAACATATACATAAGTAGGGTCATGGGGTCAGCGAGTATGCACTCAAATGTCACCTCAGCCTGCTAGCCAGAAGGGGACGTGACATCACATGGGTCAAAAAAGGAAAGAGTAAGACAAGTAGGCAGTCATTTGGAAGTTTTTGAAGCGAACACAACGAGTAGGGATGGCTTAAGATCAACGATAAATAAGGGGTGCCAACAGCCCCAAAATACACGTGACCAAAATGCACCCGCCGCTGGCAGAAGCCGAGGCAATGACGAAAGCCTCATAAAAGGTCCTTTCTTCAAACTCCCTTTTCTTCGTGTTGCTGTGTCCAACTCTAATTTAAGCGAGAATTAACCCCTGTAGACAAGCATTGAATGACTACCTCAGTTACGGAAGATTGTTATAGCCGAACGTGGAAGAAACGAGCTGTGTGTTTGAACGTCCATGCATTTTATTTGGTTGTGACTTGTGAAACATTAGCTCTCCTCTGAGAGGGGAGGTAATCTAACATAGATGTTCATGAAGCAAGAACGTCATGTAAGTACATCCTCTTTTGAGGATGATCTAACCAGAAGCATCTCATAGGTTATGAAATAGGGGATCTATTTGTTAAAATGAATAAAATATACGCCGATTCTTAATATACGTAGCCCAATAAAAGTATGAAGATGAAATGTTCACTCCCCAGACTTCGATGACCCGGCAATGCATCGCTGCACGTCAATCCTTGTTATCTCATCTTTTGCCAAACACAACACTTATTCAACATGAGTGGTATGTAGATTAACTTTTTTTGTAAACGTATATTTTGTAAATCTGTAAACGTGTAGTAAGGTTTATATTTTCATTCGATTTTATTACGTACACATACATCGTACGCGAGAGAGAATGAATCAAACAAACAAATATCACCGATAAATTGTAATTTTAAAGTTTATTATTTATACTTAAATTTAAGTTTAAAAACGATTTTGTTTAATTATTTAATTTTGTTTTTTATGAAATACTATTTTAACCTTACATATTCGAACAGAATACCTATATAATATATTTAACGATAATGTGTCAAACTGCAATTTGTTTCATATCTGCGACGAGCCCGTTGGCAGGTGTGAGTAAGTATTAGTGTGATGTTGCATCAGCACACACGCTAAATAGGTTATCCGTATCTTCGATGTCACAGGCGAGTGTCATCGGTCTGTCATTTGTCTAATTCAAGATCCTAAACTTTTAAATCTGATAATTATCATGTACAGTAGAAGGTATTTTATAGTTCTGTAGTGTATTATGATTATTAAGATGCATATATTGTAGTGTTTTGTTATACATGTAAAACTTCATGTCATTTGTTGCACTTTGGCATATTTTTTGTTCAATAAATATACAGTGTTCCAAAAATCATTTATACTACTATACTATTAGTCCTATAAAACATTTTTACTGTTTTAAAACCAATATAAACAATAAAGCATTTAAGGGTGAAGAGTTACATTTGAATAATATGGTATCGGTTGGTGAATTTAGAATAAAACAAAAACAGGAATGCGTAATAGAAATGAAACTAAAAACTATATTGGACAATACACAATGGACTCATTCAATCTAATGTGTGACGTATGGATGAAAATACTATTTGAAACTTGAGCGTGAGAGACAGTACGATGAACCTAGTGTATTTTATCAAAACTTAAGTGTGTCCATTTAATATCCACGAAAATTGTAGCACTGCATTGAATCAATTCTTGTCTCCATCGGACAGCGACTCATCACTAGAGTCTTGTTGTGTAAATTAAACGTAGCAATAATTCGTCCTCTTTTCCTTCTCTTCTTAATACCAGCGGCTGTAAGAAGTTATTAATGGATACATCACACGCTCATTTGAGTTAGATCCTATTAAACCCGGAAGTGGAAGCTTGGCTGGTATTTCCACTCTGGGTCACTTTCTAAAATGAAAAATTGAAGCCTCACTCCATCTTCACCGACGACTTTCTTGGAAGAGAAATGTCCATTCCAAACGCATTCAAAAGAAAGAAAAACAAACATCGAATGACCGTGTGTTCCCAATATTTCGACGCTTCTTACACTGTCTGCAGTGGAAGACACAACTAACGGATGTATTAGTCGTCAATAATACGCGTTTCCTCCCGAGAAGGGCCCAAAATGACAATAATTGATCTGTGGGATTTTAGGAAATTATGTTTTGGAAGATTTAACTCATCTTTGCTGCATGAATTAGGGTTGATTAAGTATTATATGTAACACTGTGTCATTCATGACTTAGTGGGAGGATAGACGGATGCATATTGTTTCAAAGTGTATGTGCAAAACGAATGCAGTATGAATACGGTTAAAATTAAAATCACAGAATAAATGTGTATCTTTATAAGGAAAAAAAACTAGAGCAATACCCGTCCCATGGCGGGATAAATTAATTCCCCGTGCACAACAGTTTGGCATCAGTTTAATGTCCCCGTACGGGGATAAAAATTAGGATACTAAACTTTATATCTAGAATCCTTATATCAATTTTGATCAAAATCTATCACACGAATTTCATTTGAGAAAATGTCTAAAATTTATGGTTTAAGCTTAAGTGGTCTTAAGAAGGAATTGAAATCCAGGGAATCTTGCTTAATTGATGCGTAATTACTATGGACTAAACTCAAATGCAAATATGAAATATTAAAATTTTCAAATAAGAGATTGTATCCATATTATCCTCTCCAACACGTTTTAAGATAATACAAAGAAACTGGAATTGTGGGTAAATTTAATAATTGATGTCTAATACCTATTGTCAAAATTACACAAAATTAAAGTTATCTTAATTTTTACGACGATGTCCAACTATCGTTTTACCCCTTTTGCATTAAATTTAATAAAAATAAATATAGCCCATATGCGTATCAGCCGTGTTCAAAATGTATAATGATATGTTAATTAATTTAGGAGTAGATCGTGTACATGCCAATATATAAACATATGCACATACAAAACATTTTATGAATAAAAGTCACGCATGTAACACCGACGTTTCCCTGTAATGTATTCCTATTCCCAGCTCTGATACCTATATTATCATTTTTACACTTATTTTTAAAGTTCTATAATTGTAATCATAATTAATTAAATGGTTAATAAAAATTAAAATTAAATCTATTAACTTCTTGAATTTCTTGAATGAAAGAACACATTTATCTCATACCACAGCCAGGAGTTTGGTATCTTATGACTTCTAATAAATGAATATTATAGTATTTTGTATCTATAAACTGCTGGAGGTGATACTAAATCATGAACTGTAAGGTTTGTAAGTGTAACTCTAATAGTTTGTGAGTTTTAGCCGGGAACAGAGAGAGAGATAGAGAGAGACAGACAGGCAGACAGACAGACAGACAGACAGACAGACAGACAGACAGACAGACAGACAGACAGACAGATGAAAAAACTTTTCTTTTATACGATAAATAAAAACTTCATGTA
Organism: Sepiola atlantica; assembly: GCA_963556195.1. Taxonomy (NCBI): domain Eukaryota; kingdom Metazoa; phylum Mollusca; class Cephalopoda; order Sepiida; family Sepiolidae; genus Sepiola; species Sepiola atlantica. The sequence goes on along the minus strand of OY744533.1, from coordinate 30,135,080 downwards.
TCTTTCACGCGCGTAGATCATTCACGTAACATAGATTTTTCGATGTGAATCACTAAATGAAATTCTAATTGGTTCTTGTGTCTTTGATTCATGACAGAAAAACAATCGAAATAAATCTTAGCTATAGAAGTGATTTCAATATGATTTATTGTAAATGTGTCCTACAATCACAATAAGGAAACATGATCCGGCATTGATACACTAGAATCGCTTCCAAAGGAAAGAAACAAAGATAAGGAAACACGTTTCTTATGTTATTATGAATCTATTTGGTTTATCCGTGGGTCATATATATTTGTGTGTATATTATTGACAATTTAAATCATTTTCAAATCATATTCCAAATAAAGAATATATATATAAATGTATTAAAGTAGTTTACAGCTGTTTCAATGCAATGTTAATTTAAAACAATGTATGTTTCATTAAACATACATTGTTTTAAACCATCAACTCACTTCAGAACAATATATATTCTTTATCTGAACTATATAAACGATTTTTTATATTATCATATATATATATATATATATATATATATATATATATATATATATATATATATATATATATATATAAAATGTGTGGTTTATCGTTCAAGTTTCAAAGTATTGCATAGAAAAGTTAATAAAATTGAAATATAAGCCAAATTAGCAATACAAGATTAATTTTTTTTTCTTACATTAATCCTATCGATTACGGAATAAAATTCCTTCTTCAGGGGTGACCAGTATTAGGTCATTTTTTTTTTTTTTTTTTCATAAAAAAACAAGAATAAAGAAACTTATTTCTTTGTTAATTTGATAAACGTCTTTGATGGTACGACGCCACCGCCGTGCTGTTACTGATGGCGGCTAGGACTCAAAAACCGGTGTCGAACGAGAATTGCGTTGGCACGCTGTCAAGTAAAATGTGTGGTTTATCGTTCAAGTTTCAAATTATTGCATGGAAAGTTAATAAAATTGAAATATAAGCCAAATTAGCAATACAAGATTAATTTATTTTTGTGTGTGTATATATATATATATACATATATATATATATATATATATATATATATATATATATATATATATATGTATATATTTCTGCAAACATTGTTAAAAATGACAAAATTGATCTGTTTAATCATACCTTTTTTTATTTTTTCAATTTTTCTGACTGTCTTTTTTGTATTAAAATATTAAAAACAAATAATAAAAAAAAACTTCCAATAGGTTTCACAAAAGTTTTCGATTCTTCATCGGATCATACGCAGGTGTCAAAAGCAAATGAACAAAAAAGCTATAAAAAGACGAGAATATTTAAAAAGACAGCGGAAAAACGCACAGAGACGTTTTTCGCATTGTTCCAGGAAAGACGTTGTCGATTTAAATTCAGCGACACTGGGGTGGCATCACAGAATAAAATAGCATTACGTTAAGCATTTTAAAATGTTTCCACTGGTTTCATATGTGATGTTATTAATTTAAGGTTGTTATGTTTTATGTAGACAGCTTCCAGTATATATGTGTGTGCTTGTTTTGTGTGTTTGCTGTTGGAATCCGTAATTTTGACAATACTTCAATTGCTAACTGTAACTGTTTGATTTCGGGAGTGTCTAGCACGGTAGGATTTATATATATATATATATATATATATATATATATATATATATATATATATATATATATATATACGTAGAAGTTGGAATGATTGCACAAATGAAATCGTGTTTTATGTCTATAACAAGTTGACCCGTGCCTCTGCGTTGCTTTGAAAGTTAATAAAACGTTTTATAATCTAAATATATTTTAAAAGACTATTACTAAAATAAACTAGCTTATATATATATATATATATGATTAATTTTGATTACTTAATAATTACTTATATATATATATATATATATATTCGTAAATGTTTATCCCTCTTCTTTCATCTATCTTCATATATATATATATATATATATATATATATATATATATATATATATATATATATATATGTGTGTGTATATATATATATACATAAAGTGGTGTACTAAAAGCGAACTTTTAGGAAAAGTAAAACCTATTGTGAAGAGTATACAGCTCAATATCCATGATAGAGCAGGTAGAATGAAGAAGAATGGGGAAGAATTAGAGAAGCAAAAGCCAAATCATAATTGAATTATGATTTGGCTTTTGCTTCTCTAATTCCTTCCCATTCTTCTTCATTATATATATACATATATATATATATATATATATATATATATATATATATATATATATATGAAGATAGATTAAAGAAGAGGGATAAACATGTACGAATGACAAATTTATTTCAACTTTGATTGTTCAATGCAAGATACTCGGTAAAAAGATATGTTTATTATTCTTTCCTTAAGCCAAGGCTTTTCCATCTGTAAATCTCATTTCATTGGACACTTCATCAACGGACATTAACCAACTGGACAGACTCTATATTTTTTTACACGCACTTTCTCACTCTCCATTACTTAATATTTTTTCAAATTTTGAAGTTTGGCTTTTCCACTGGCAACTTATCTATCTATGCACCCAGTAATGGCTATTACTTTTTCTTGTCAACTCATCATGTCAACCCAATATTTTCACTTACTTGCGTGACATTTTTCATTATGAGGAAGTCTTAAAAATAAAGACGAAACGTTAATGAATATATTAAAAAAACATCCTTTTTGGTTTTTTCTTTTTCATTTCACATTACGTCGGATTACCTTCATCCTTCCTTTCTCATACATATATATATATATATATATATATATATATATATATATATATATATATATATATATATATATATATATATATATATATATATATATATATATATAAGTATCTGGCGTGTGTATTTATGTATGAATTTTAGTAGGGATTTTAGTAGTTGGTTTTACCTGTGTGTGTATTTTTAGCATTATGTACAGATATATATTCTTTTATGCATATGTGTGGCGTACGTCGATATTGATAGTAAAAGTGGTAGGGATCTTGAATTAGCGAGTTACGGTTTGGAAAAAGTGACATGTTATAGACAACCAACCCCTTCGACTTCTATGAATTTAAACCGAGTAACTGCGTCGGTTGATTGTGACATCCGATTTTCTGAAGTCTCGACCTCGGTTTTTTTTACAGATTAATTTCATTATAAACATTTGATCCCGATAAGGTAAATTGAGTACTGAAATATAAACGTATTGATGTAGACCATTTTAAATGTTTATATATATATATATATATATATATATATATATATATATATATATATATATATATATATATATATATATGAAATTTTCACATAAATCTAAAATGAGGAAAAATGTTATTAAGTGCAAATTCCTGTGATCTGTCGTGTTTGATCTTCATGGACATTTAATGGTTTTGATTAAAGAAAGCAATATTTTCACGGAAGAATCAAAGACGATTTGAGATCGCTTGTTGAATGCTAAATTTGGCTAATTGTGGCGTAGACAGAACCCTTTCAGTGCACTACTTTCATATTTCACCGAAGAAAACTATAAAAGCCCCAACAAAGTGTGACTGCATGATTTAATGTTCTCTGTAATTCTTTGAAATACACTAAACACTGAAAGTGTCCACAGTAACACTTTCGTGTTAATGAATCTAACACAATTAATCTGTATTGGCTAGGAGAGAAAATTGTGGAATTAAATAACATTACTGGAGCTGGACATTGAGTGCTTTGGTTATTTGGATTTCACACATATTTGTATATCATGTATCGACCAAAACTATTTGTTGACTACTAGCGGGTCTCATGTTCTGGCGTTTCCCGGTAAAATTGAAGAACCTAAGAAACTCCTGCTCCCACAGTTGAACACAATATTACACTACATTTTCGTTAATGGTCACATAGACGTCAGTGTTAACGTTACGCTTCTGCTGGATAAACAGTGAGTGTTTAAACAACGCTCGAGGTAGTTCTTAGATCAGAATCAATATAAAAAAAAAGGAAAAGTGCATACAGAATTGCAAAATAAATTAATCTTACAGAATTTGATAAGAAAAAAAAACATTCATCCTGGAAAGAAATGTAACCGTTACGTATTGTTGGTTGCTTTATACAATTATAAGCGACTATTTGTAGCGTCTATTGAATGTGTGAATTTAGCATTTATAAAGCGCAACGACTATAATTACCGTACTCCGTTGTTTACTGTTAAAGTATAAAGTTTAAAATAAAATAAGGGTTTAATAAAAGCTAAAGTTAAGTGGCAATTATGATATTCCGTAAATATGTCTGTGAGAGCGATTTAAGAAGACAGATTTTCTGTTTCAAAATCTATTGCTGTATAATATTTATAAAATTAACATATTAGATAAACGTAATAATTGTAAACCAGTATCGTTGTCTTGTAAAGGTCTAAACTTTAAAATGTTAAATTAAAGAATGTATTGATAATAAGCTTGAAAATAGTTACTGTTTGAAAGCACAATTAAATAAATTAAATGAAATAATCCGTAATCGAGATAAATCGAAAAGGCGATATGCAGTAGCTGAAAATTGTATTTCATTTTCATATGATGACACGATGACGTATTGGAGTTAAAATCAATTTAAAATTACGTATGAAATAGAAAAAAAATCTTTTTACAATCGTAAATTAGCCGACATACTGGCATATTTTAATATGGCCGGCTGTTTTGCTTGTTAACGTAAACATTGGATGGAGAATAGTTCAAATGAAAAGAAGTAAATTCTATTTAAATTGATCATTTATATCATTTGGATTAGTCGGAATACTTCACTGATTGTAGATGCTATACTCACAACGTTTCAGCCGATGTAAACTCCGACTGTTTTCAGGTGTCTTATTGAACTCAAAAATTTGTACAGCAACAATATCTTCCTAAGTAGACCTAATATACTATATGGGAACTAGTAAATATGAACGGTAGATTAGAAAAACCTTATATATATATATATATATATATATATATATATATATATATATATATATATTATATATTATATATATATTAATTATTTTAACCTACCTACACTAGTTTTTAATGCTATATGCAATCATCAGTGTAGGGAATGTTAATTATTACCCGTCTAAGGATTCGAAGCTAGCCACAAAGTCACCTGAACTCTTACCCCCATGCCACTATTAAACAACAGAGACTGAATGGTATTTAAGATCTATGAATGTCAAACGACGGACAAGTTACACCCAGCAGTCAGACAGTGTTTAACTTGCCGGGACAGGGAACGTATATATATATATATATATATATATATATATATATATATATATGTTTAAGGTTTCTAAAATTAATATTAGAATTGTCTACATAAACCCGTGGTGCAACGGATAAATTGCTAAGTGATAATTAGTTGTGACAGCTTTCTGGAGGTTGAAGGTACAATGCCATGTACTGTACTAGGTATATAATTAAGACATTCTTAAAACCTCTATGCGATCGTGGATCACGGGACGAGAACAATATATCGCTGTGGATTAAATAAAGAGTTCCATTCGAAATTCCGTAGGAATTCCCAAATTCGACATAAAGATTCCGAGTGTGACAAGACGAACCCGAAGATGGCCGGAGTTTACATCGGCCGAAACGTTGTGAGAATAAACATTCAAAATAAAACATAGATTAAGCGGACTACTGTTCTCATCTTGACTGATTCTCATAACGTTTCGGCCGATGTAACCTCCGAACTTCTTCAGTGTATCTTGTCGAATTCAGGAATCTTTCTGTCGACCTCGGGAATCTACACGGAATTTCGAACGGAGCCTTTTTATTTAATCCACGGGGTTAGCATGTGCTCGTTCCGTCAGCAATGACCGGATAGAAGTCTACAGTTATTGTCCTCTAGGACCCGTGGCGTAACGGATAAAATACTAAGTAAAATTCAGTTCTATGTGCAGTCTTCTGAAGATTGAAGGTTCAATCCTTAGTGTGGGCGATACTAGGAATTGCGAATTACTGAAGACTTCTACTCGGCCATGGTTGCAAAACAAGAGAATGTTACCTCTGTCGATTAAACAAAGGGTTCTGTTCGAAATTCCGTGCAGATTCCCGATTTCAACAAGATACACCTGAAAAACGTTGGAGGTTACATCGGCCGAAACGGTTTGAGAATAACACTCAAAATGACAACAGTAGTCCGAATAATCCAAATTATATAAATTATTAATCCTTATCTAAAAAATTCAGAAACAAGATAAAACAGTTGTTTGAATAATTAAAATAATACAAAGAATTTGATGTTAACAAGTGCCTTCGTTCTCATCACTCACCTTTTTTACCGAAAAAATGCAAGTGTAAATAAATCTTGGCATCTATTCGGCTTTTACGATACCTTCTTAAGTAATACACTATTTTTAATACTTTCACGCGCAGCCGGGTGCAATTTTTATTATTGCTACTACTATCCCTACCCAAATCTTGACATTAAACAGTCTCCATGTAACAGCGGGGAAGGCCGGGACGCGTCGGCTTGCCCTCCCCGATCGGCTATCAGATATTCATTTTTCACTGAAGAAGATCTGTGTTGATCGAAATATATGATTTATTGTATAAAAAAGAAAGAAATATTGGCATCTATTCAGCTTTTTAAACAACATTGTATTTCACTTTACGATGCCGTCGGAAGTAGAACACTATTTTAATATATATATATATATATATATATATATATATATATATATATATATATATATATATATACTAGCCATCGCCTCGCCAAGTTCGCTACTTAAAATACTTCAAACCAAAATGTTAAATATTAAACATTACATTCGTATGTTTGAAATTAAACCGCTGATAAATGAACAGAAAAAGGAAATCAATTGGTCTGGGCGATCGACTGTGCTATAATAGTTAGTCAGCCTTTCTCTTTATTCTACATAGCGTCGCTAACAGGAAAGAGAGAAGTGTCAGTCAGTCATCTTTACCCCTGTCTGAACTCTGGCTTATGCCTCGTATATATTTCTTTGTCCAATATTTAAAAAAAAATTACTAGTTTATCTTTTTTTTATTACATCAGCAATTAATTACTGTTCATATCGACGAAACTATTGCATATATTTGGAAACAAATAGGACGATTAAATAACGAAAGAATAAGATCAAAGGTCAATTCATTATGAAGTGTTTAAAACATATGCATTCAAAAACTTCTCCTTGCATCCTTCGTTTGTACCATATATACAGTATTGTATTATTGATTTAGATAACAGTAAGCCGTTTTGATGGTTATATAGGGGTTAAGAAAGAAATACACTTTCGCATTTATCATAGAGATTTCGTATATGGACATTGAACTAATCAGATGAGCAACGAGAAGTGATCCAAAGAAGGAACGCTACTGGAAAAATGTATTTCGGTATGAAGATTGCTGTGAGCACCGTGGGACGTTAACCTGGAAATAATAAATGACATCCATGGCAAAATATGGTTCTCTTAAATCCATACTGAAAGTCTATAGTCATTTATCATAATTATTTTGTTTAAATTTAGAAATAAGTGTTACGATATTAAACGTTTTTTGTAAATATATATATATATATATATATATATACATATATATATATATATACATATATATATATATATATATATATATATATATATATATATATATATAAACCAATCTCTGTGTTTATGTGCGTGTGTGTTCCCTATAGAAGGAAAGATTAGAGGATCTACATAACATCCGAAAGTGTATTCTTATGTAAAATTTACGGGGAAAACAAGGGAAGTATTCCCGAATCTCTAAGTGTATCGTAAAGAGGCTATGGAGGATGAAACTTCTGTAAAACTTCAAATATATTCTTTTTTGATGAAATTTAAATTATATGAATAAAATTCTCCAGAAAAGACAATGGAAGTTTTCCCAAATCTCTATGTTACCCTCTTTACGCCGAATATATACGTTCTCGACCCTCTAAGTTACTCATTGAGACAGAGCCACCTTGAGACTTTAAATACGTATACCTGATTTTAATGAAATGTAAACCATTTGTATCAGACAGCAAAACAATGGCTAGAACATTTGTCGATGAGAAAGAAGAAAGGGTGAATACACTACTTTCTTATATCTTCACCTCCTTTGCTATCTACTTTCACCTTCAATTTACGATCGGTCCAAACGAGTTTGGGGACTTTTAAAAATCTTTTTTCTATACACTTGCTTAATTTGGGTGGCTAGAGCGTTCAGCATCATTTGTGTTTATGACAGCGTTTAAATTCAGCATACCACTTCTAAACCGTTGTTCATAACGGATCACAGTTCTAATAACACTTGTCAACTTATTGATTTGATTTAACAGTATGTTTTCCCATAAGAAAGCCATATTTTATCAACAAACGGAATTCAAATTTTTCTTTTACTTTGAAAATTTGCAACAGTACCTTAGCTTAAATGTCTCTAATTTGGGAACTAATAATCCGATTGAGCATAAATGTTGACACGTGCCATTTGAAAGTTAGTTCTTAATGAAAATACTATGTTTTTTTATGAGGGCGCCATCTATACACTAGACCCGAGACTTATTGAATGATATCTGATATGTTCGAATTTTATATTTAACTGAAGAAGGTGGCAGGAACGGCAAAAGTTCTCTCACTCCAATGGAAAACGAAATAAATATATATATATATATATATATATATATATATATATATATATATATAAGCAACCAATGGTATGTAAACTTCCAATGACAATTTATTTGCGGAAATTAAAAATAATTTAACATAACTTAGAAATTGTTTCGCGCACAAACAAACAACGAGGAAGAAACATGTAATTGACAAAACTGTTCATCATGCAGCTGATCAGAAGACCAAAATATCACTCCCGGTAGAAAATACCCGAACAGAAAAAAACACACACTTTTACATGCGTTTTACGTAAAACTCATCTCATTAAAGGAACCAAAGATTTATTTCCAGTCAATCGGCCATTTTGAATTTATAACACAGAGCAATGTATATATATATATATATATATATATATATATATATATATATATATATATATATATACATATATATATATATATATGTATATATATATATATGTATATATATATATATTATAATATAAAATGAAGGATACTTTACTTGAACTTTGAATCCCAATAAAATTTGATTGACACCTTATTTTATTAATAAGGTGTCAATCAAATTTTATTGGGATTCAAAGTTCAAGTAAAGTATCCTTAAGTCCTTAGCTCATGAGTTTACAAAGATAATTCTTCTCTTCAGAGGACCATTACCGCAGTTATACTACTACAGGTAATAAAATTACGCTTTGAAAATATATAAAATTATATACAAATACACAAAAATACATAACATGAAACATATCAACCCAAAAACATACTTTTTGTTGGATCCATACAATGCATCCAGGTCATACAAATTGAGAAACATAATCAGGAAAGACATTACTCCAAGTTATAAACAGCAGTCTATATACGTGAAATTGAAGGAGCTGACAAAGTTATCCAGTTTCGAAATGTGTCAATATTCAATGTTAATGATAAATAAACTAAATAATACAGACAGTTCAATTAAAATTCCAAAATCCCGATATGCGCAACGCAAATCAAATCAAAATTCGTTGTTCAATTAGAAAACTCGTTAAATCCGAACTGAGCAAAACAAGACTGAATCTCGGTCGCATCTTGCCAGCAGAGCGAAAAAATAAGTAATCTTCTCTCCCCAGCGATTCAACCAGACATGACAAATCCCTAACGAACAGAAGGCGATATTAAATTGTCTCTGAATGACTTTAATAGATCGGAAATCATGTCTGTGTTACATCCTGTTTAAACCCGCTTGGTAAACTCAACGAAGAAAGCAACATACAACCCCTCCATCCACCCCACTAGAATTGGATGTTACCTGTCTGGGTCGAGTGAGAATATTCTATGTCAAAGGGGAAGGGGTTAAGAAGTTAAAAGAAAAAGAAAAGGGAGTTAGGAAATATAGGTCAGATCGTGTAATCACGTACACATCCAAAATTATTACTTAAAATCTAGCTTACAGTAAAAACCGATTTCACAAATCTCGCCCTATCAAATAATCTAGAATATTTATGAAATTAAAAATTACGAAGTTATTAAATTCCAATAATTTTATAGTTTAATTTAAGATTTAATTTTTTCAGGTTAGAAATTATTTAAGTGTTTAATAGTTTAATTTAAGATTCAATTCTATCAGCCCAGGAATTCCAATTCAAGGTTTAATTTTCCTAATTAAGATTTAATTTTCCCAACTACGAAGTTATCAAAATAATTAGAACTTAATAATTTAATAGTTTAATTTAAGATTTAATTTTATCAGATTAGGAAGTTTAATTTAAGGTTGGTTTGCCCAATCAAGAAGTTTAATCTAAATTAGGGTTTAATTTTTCCTAATTAAGAAGTTGTAAATATATTTAAGGTTTAATTTTATATTATTATATTAATGCTCTATCCAGTATATTGAGCTTCAGTTATTATCCGGATGTTTCACTAATTATAAGATATTAGTTGACGCTTTTACCTTTTGTTGGATTTCTTCATATATATATATATATATGTATATATATAAATACATATATACATATATATATAAATAAATATATATATATGCACATATATATAGATAGATATATATATGCATACATAAATATATATGTATGTATGTATGTATATATATATATATATATATATATATTAATATTATATATATATATATATGCATATATAAATATTTATATATCTATATGCATATATTATTATATATATATAAATATATATATATATATATATATATAAATATATGCCTATATAAATATATATATGCATATATAAATATATATATATGCATATATAAATATATATATGCATATATAAATATATATATATGCATATATAAATATATACATATGCATATATAAATATATACACATATATGCATATATAAATATATACACATATATATGTGTATATGTATATGTATATATATATATATATATATATATATAAATATATATATATATATATATATAAATAGGGTAAAGTACACGATAAGTCATGAAAATAGAAATGCAGTGGTAGACAAGATGCTTTAAAAAAGAAAAACGGCAAACAGGATTAAAATGCAGGAGAAAAACAAAACAAGACATTTACCCGGTTTCTTTCGTATTAACGAACATCTTCAGAAACGAACAGAACCGGTCAAATCTGTTGTTTTTGTTTTTCTCATGAATTTTAACCTGTTTTCCGTTTGTCTGTTTTCACACACACACACGCATATATATATATATATATATATATATATATATATATATATATATATATATATAAAATAAATATATATATATAAATATATACATATAGATATAAATATATATATATACATATATATATACATATATATATATATATACTTAAATATATACATATAAATATATATATACATACATAATATATATATATATATATATATATATATATATATATATATATATATATATATATATATATATATATATATATGGGAAATGAAGAAAGAAAAACCAAAAATTATGTTTTTTTTATATATTCATCAACGTTTCGTCCTGATTTGTAAGAGTTTTTCATGATGATAATATTGAGAAAAATGTCATGCAAGTACGTGAAAATATTGGGTTGACATGATGGGTTTATGGGAAGAAGTAGTAGCCACTGCTCATATATATATATATATAGATATATATATATATATATATATATATATATATATATATATATATATATATATATTCCATGTATCCACATACCATTGTATAAGGAGACATAATTTTTTTATGTATCAATTTTCAGTATTTACTTCAACAGTGCTCGATACGTAAATAGAGCTAGGTAGAAGCTATGAAAATATATTTTTTACTTGAAGATTCCCCCAGGGATGAAACGCGGGAGCCTCAACATAGCTTAATTGCCATTAATATATTTTCATAGCTTACTATATATATATATATATATATATATATATATATATATATATATATATATATATATATATATATTATTTATCTACCTCCCACAGCGGTAAGATGTGACACAAGGTCAGGGAAGTGGGATTAGATAAGCCAGCGCTCGAGAGGTGAGCAACCTGGCCATTTAATAATAGCCTGGGCAGCCCCGTCGGCATTTCCCGGTAGGGGCGCTTAATGCGATTAGCAGCAAACTAACCCCTTCTCAAAGTGTGTGAAGGCAAAGCCTGGGGGTGGACCTCCTAGAACTGCACAGAACAGAACAATAGATCAGCGTAAATCAAGCTCCGAAGGCCAAGACAATACTAGTCTATGGGGTGCAGTATCCATCGGAACAGATACTACACTTTGATCTTGGCCAAAAGGCCAATACATATATATATATATATATATATATTTATTTTTATCCCTAGTTCCCCCCCTTCCTTAACGTCTCTTCTTATTCCCCCCCCCCTTCCCCTGTTCCAACGGTTCCCTCCTTGGCTTTGATCCATTCCATAATTCAAATTCCTTCTCAAATTTCAAATCTCATTTCTAAATATATTTTTTTCCATAAGTAATCTCCCTTTGATGACGCATATTACAATAATAACAGCCCACACGTAAATTTAAATTTGAATTGAATAAAGAAAAAAAGAGAAAAAAAATTAATTAATGAATCATATAAAACAAAATATAATAAAATTATAATAATTAGTATATTAATAAGCAAATGTTTATAATATTTTAACTTTAGTTGATTTTGACATTCTCTTCGTTCCTACTTCCAATTGTCTGCTGCCGTATTTCGATGTTTTGACACCGGTTTTCCTAATTTTCGACCCACTCGGTCTTTTATTGTTGTCTTCTGAAAATGAAAGTTTTTCTTTCGAAAATTGAAGATTACCCTTTGCCGAACTGTTACTTACCAGACGGTATTTACTATTTTGGTATTTAATCAGTTTTTCGTGAAATTATTAATAAATCGTTTTGAGTTTCACTTTCTCTCTTCGTTTATTTCTTTTCACTTTTCCATCTTACAGCTACTACATCGCATTGCTATAGCCACGGACGACTAATCTGCACTTATTTTTACCAGCAATGCTTCAAGCAAACTACAATCTCCTTATATATATATATATATATATATATATATATATATATATATATATATATATATATATATATATATATATATATATATACGAAGTATTAGCACTTTTTATATAAGTATCGTTTCGTATTTGAATATTATATTTTAAGAAAGCCAAAAAAAAAATATATGCTTTTTTTCTATTAACTAAACATTTTTTACTTTAAATTATTCATGCAGCAAGATTCATGCTTTAAGGTAAATAAACGTTTATTTTAAAGAAAAAAGCATATATCGTTCTTGGCTTTCTGAAAATTTTATATTAAAATACGAAACAATACTTATTAAAAAGTGTTCATATTTCTCATAAGATTTTCACGCCAGTCACGTGGGGCACTGTAGACTTTAGAATAGTCCAGTAAACACCTCACATCTTTAAAGAAAATAAACAAAGATTTATAAAACAAAATATTGCTAGAAAATGGTTGTTAAAACCGCAAGCCTGCAGCATGACTACTTTAAGCTAAATAAATGATTATCTTAAAGAAAAAAAGTATATATCTTTCTTGGCTTTCTCAAAATTATATATACTAGCAAATATGTGCTCCCTCCGGTCGCATATTTTTGCTTGGCTGCCGCGTCAGAAATTAACGCTTACGTGTAAACTGATTTAGCCTCAGTCATATTTCTTGGGTGGTTATACGTTGATATTCTTTATTTATGACCAAAAATAGTTGTAGATGTAAATAATAAAAATAGAAATTTCGACCAACCCCGATTTTTGTATTAACCTTCCCCATAAATAGAAATGTTTTTAATAATTTTTAAATCAATATTTATTTTAATTAAACAATTTGATTCAGTAAAATTGTTAAAATCAACAATTTAAAGAACTGAATACAACAAACAGTATTTTTTGGATCGGAAGAAAGGTGTACATAAAATAAAACAATAAAAAATCTGTATTCTTGTACTGTAGGATCTGTGCTGACTTTGACGACGACCCAAACACTAACCCTAACACCCACTTTGACTCTGACCCTAACCCTAACGATGGAGTCAAAGTTAGCGCGGGTCCTAAAGTGTAAAATCACCAAAAAATCAAATATAGTGAACATGGTTACTTATGTAAATGGTCTCGGAAAGAAAGTTTACCTAATTAAATTTGTTAGAATGTGTGTGTGTGTGTGTGTGTGTGTGTGTTCGTGCGTGTGTGTCCGTGGTTTTTTTTAGTAGTAATTTTTAAATCGATTTTTATTTTAATTAAACAATTTGATTCAATAAAATTGTTAAAATCAACAATTAAAAAAAAACAACTAAATACAGCGAACAGTATTTTTCGAATCGGAAGAAAAGTGTTTATAAAATGAAACAATGTAAAAATCCGTACTCTTTTATGTGTGTGTGTGCGCGTGCGTGTGTGTTTTTAATGATATTTTTTAATTAAACAATTTGTTTCTAAAATCAGTTATATTATTTTTGTTGTTGACAGAAAAGAAAAAAAAATCACATCTTTTATTTTAATAAATAAAACATGGAATAATAAGAACAGTTTATGAATAAAAGCTTAACAGCGTAAGTTAAAGTAAAACGGTAATATTAGCGTTTGTTTACAAATTACGCGCTTGTATTGCGTCCAAACTGAGTTCACGGAGGGAGATTGTTTCAATGGATTTACGTTCCGCACGCTGTTTAATCAATTGGACGTAGATAAAATAACTACGTAACTGATTAATTTTTAAATCAATTATTATTTTAATTAAACAATTTGATTCATTAATTATAATTTATAAGTAAGATTAGTAGCGAGCAAAATTACTTAAATACATGATGAAATCTGAATGAAACGATCCTGAGTGTATGTTTGCGAATACTAATTTATTAGAAGTTCAAAAGCAATTGATTATGTAAATTGAGAAATGCCCATAGTGTTTATGCCGGTTTTTTTCATAGTATATAATGAAGCTATCTGACTTAGTAAATAGTTATACAACTTTAATGGAGTTTCGGCTTCAGACAGACAGACAGACAGACAGATACATTAACTCCATTATTAATATATATATATATATATATATATATTGAGAGAGAGAGAGAGAGAGAAAGACAGAAAGAGATGCATATATGTGTTTATATTAATGTGTGGTAATGACTAATTAAAATAAAACTGGAAATAAGTTGGGGCTGTAATGAATTCTGATGTGGACTATGAAAGCGGTAAGTAGAGTTAACATAAATCTAATGATTCAAAATAAACTAATTAATTCTTTATCTGCTATTTATGCAAATAAAGAATCGATTAAATGCGTTTGACCAATTTTATGTTTCCGAATCCCAACCGACTGATGTTAGACGGACAAGAAATATATCAACGTCTGAATCTCTACGGATTACTTTGATCAATACATTCAGCCGATGATCTGTTCAACAAAAAACATGCCCTGGAGGCCTCACATCAAAGAGACTCTAATGTTTACAGCTGGGTTTATGAGACTAAACTATTGAGCAGGAAGTGGACACTGCGGCTTGGCTAATATTTACACACTGATTTATTAGTCGGAAATGCCGCAAATTATCAATTTCTGATTCGCTACGGATGTTCACCGAAATGAAGCAACATTATCATGTTTACTTGATTGAGAAAAAAAAGATCTATAATCTTTACATTTATACAGTGTATAAATATTTGGTAGAAACATGACTATGAAAATTTTATATGCGGAGCTAGATTATTTTATTTCATGTAATTTTTCAATATCGTACAGACATTCTTCAGATATTAAACGAGATTTACCAGGGGTATTCTAAAAAAGAAGGATAGTGAAAAAAACTGATAACCTAGATGGTAACGAGATGTAAGTCATGGGTATGGGTAGACGTCGTGCTAGGAATACGAATGTGATTATTTTGATGATTGCAAGGTTGAGACTAAAATTGAAAGTGTAAACATTGTATTGCTTTTATTTTGCAGTATGCCGATTTAGCAATGTATTAAAAACCATTGCAGAGTTACGACACCGATCGGAAAAAAAACATACGAACAGACTTGACGTTCAAAGTTAGCAGACGTTCCATCTTTTTCTCCCCCAGCTTTAGGGAGATATATGGCTGTATCGATGAAGTGGAATCTTCTAAAGGGGTGTTTGTCATTCTACGTGCAATCAATTAAAAGATTATTTCTTGTTTAAATTTCTTGATTTCTGTTGCATCAATTTTTCGATGTGATGAACGCGGGGACAATATTGCAATATGTAAAAGTCAAAAGTCAAAAGTCAAAAGTCAAAAGTCAAGGAAATGTTTTCAAATTAAAAAAAAAAGTATTAAAACTATTAAGGAAAGATAATTGACAGGAGAAATTAAAATAGACAGAAAATGAAAACAGAAGAAACACGAAGAGATTAAGGGGATTGAATCAATATAAAAATAAAAAGACAAATGAGTAAACACGAAAATGCGTATTAATTAGCTGCAAAAAATTATATTACAACTATTAAGGAAAGATAATTGACAGGAGAAATTAAAATAAATAGAAAATGAAAACAGAAAAACCCCGAAGTGATTAAGGGGATTGAATCAATATATAAAAAAAGGTTTAAGACAAATTAGTAAAAATGAAAATGTGTATTTATTAGCTGCAAAAAATTTAAAAAACTTAAAAGAATTGCCCAATATATAAGAATACCCAGAGCTGGATTGTAAGCTTCTGTTTATTTATTAGAATTCGTATATCTATATATAAATCTCAATGTGTGTGTAATGTTTGTGTGTTCCCTATAGAAATAAAAGTTACAAGATCTAAATGTGTTCTTATGTAAAATTTACCAGAGAAGCCAATGAAAGTGTTCCCACATCTCTACGTGCATTATTAAAGAGACTATGAATGCATAACCTCCTTAAAATTCCAACTTCCATGTGCCAAATATCTACGTGCCCCCACCTCTAAGTTACCCATGGAGACATAACCGCTTTAAAACCTTCAAATATGTATATATCCGGTTTTAAATGAAATTTAGACGTATGTATCAGACACTAATTCAGAGTTTTCCAACATTTCGGCTTCTTTCGACTATATTTCGTAGGAGGGGGCTGTAAAAACAAATAAAGTTATATAGTGTTATGAGCATATTAAAAAAATATAAGCGTTATCTTCATTTAATCTCGAGCAACGTCGGGTCTTCCTGCTTTATATATATATATATATATATATATATATATATATATATATATATATATATATATATATATATATATATATATAAAGGAAATAGATTAGATCTTTGAAGCATCTATGTATATGAATATTTTATATTAAAATTTAGAAAACCAAACATGATGCAATTTTAAAATCTATAAAATTATTTATTTATTTTTTAGGCTTAGACTTTCGATGAATAAATAATCCTCATAACAAGTTTATTTTTCTTCTTTTCTTTATTTTGTTGGTATAACTCCCAGTGTGGGGCGAATCAACCGTAGAGCTAGACGGTTGATTCGCTCCACTCCCCTGAAGTTAATCTTCTGATAGGGAGATGGTAAACGAATGTTATCGATCTGCCGTTGACTGATAATAAACAATCTCTAACAGAATTGCGTTTTACCAATTTAATTTCATAGTTTTATTATAGTTTTCAGTTCCTATTTTTGTCAGTAAAATTAAAGACTGATTTAAAATTCTTCCTCTCCATAGTTATATATATATATATATATATATATATATATATATATATATGTATATATATATATATATATATATATATATATATATATATGCGAAAGTTTTTTCCATCCACCCTAACAATATTAGCATTAAAATACGTTAGGATTATTTAATTCTAGTGATGTAAGAATATATTGAAATACCATATATATAGACATCTCCTGCTCACTCAAATAAATATCGATTTTGCTTATTTGCATATTTATATATTTTTAAGTTTTTAATAAATTAATAATCTGTAATATACCTTTCTACTTTGTATTCTCAAATTTTCTTCTACATACGCAATCGTTTTATCAATAGTACTATTATTATAATTATAAATAAAAATAAGATAAAAAGAGATTATATTTTTTAAAATAGCGTTTAAATACTTATTTTGCATTTCATTTTAAGGGGGATAATTTACTTCCGGCTTTAGTGAAGTGTCAAATATCGCTAGATGTCGAACAGATGCTACACTTGGATCTTAGCCAAAAGACTACGGAATAAAATGATTAAATTATAATATTTTTAATGGGCGGGGAAGGGTAGTATCATTTCTGTTATTATAATACTGCCCTCCCAGGAATTACTTCCTCCGTTTGTAAGGGTGTGTAGGGGGAATACTTCCAGAATGAAAAATCCCCAAGACTCGATTTAGTCAGAATATCTTTTAAGGGGGATAGTGTAGTATCGGTTCTGTTCTCATAAGACCGTCCACGCAAGAATGTCTTCCTTCTTTTTTTGGGTGGAGGGAGGTCGTGTTCGTTCATCATGATATTATCGTCTGTCGGGGGGAGGAGGGTCAGTGTAGTATATCTTCGTTCACCATAATAAAGAACGATAACTCAAGTTTATAATAAACATGTTTTTTTTTAACTAGAAAATTATGAAAGTTATCGTTCTTCTTTAGCCAGCATATTCATCTTTGTTTATAAAGATGGCGACTATATTTTTACAGCTAATTTTCATTTAAGCGTTTCACGTGGACAATGAAACTTTCCATCGTTTTTAATGTTATCTAAATAAATAAATGCAAAACTGTTTTCCACCTGTTCTAACTATATTGACATTAAAACGGTTTATGCTTATTTAATTCTCTGTAGTATATTTTCATTCGTTATGATACATTTCTCCTGGGCATTACCTCCATTCGGGGAAAATTATAAATTTGTTCAACACTATACCATTTCCTCAGAATTAACAGTTTTGTGTGTGAGGGGAGTTAGTGTACTATCTATTCTGTTGTTATGATATTATCCTTCCAGGCATTAACCCCTCCTCTGGGGGTGGGGTCAGTGTATGTAGTTCGTTCATTTTGATATCATCCTCTCATTTGCATATTTATTTATTTTTAAGTTTCTAATGAATTAATATTTTCAAATTTGTTAATAATTAAATACATGCGTTTATTATTTTTTAAATAGATTTGTTGCTGTGGTTTTTGTTGTGGTTGTTGTTGTTGCTGTTCGTATTCCTATTTACTTCCTCCCACGAGAGCAGAGTTAGGCACAATGTCAATATTAAACGTGGGGAAAATACAGCTGCCCCAAAATGGGCACTCTAAATTAGAACAAAAATTTCAATTGCCTCGGTCTAGAATGATTTTTTCTTTACTGACAGAGAACATAAAAACTAAGTGCAGATTCAGTGCAGATACTACATTTTGCTCCTAGCCAAAAGACCAAAGAGTAAACATTTTGGTAGTGATGATGATGATCATGATGATGATGATGATGATCATCATCATAATCATTTGTCATAGAAAAAATGAGCCTACTCTAATCTTTTTAAATTACAAAAAATTTCTTTAATATTCTTTACGTGTTTTTATTTCTTTTATAATAAAGATGAAAAGTACAACGCATCCATTTCGAATTACTCAGTAATATAAAAGTGGAGTATTTGACCAATCGACGTTATATTTATTCATTTCATTATATGTTTTAATGGGGAATTTATTTTAATGATTATGCTGAAACAAGATAAACATTTTCGACGTTAAATAAATATAAATACCATATAAATTGACCTTTTTGTTGTTTTTTCCTAAAAAACAAAATTTGACGATGTCTATGCACAGTATATTTCCCCCATATTAGAATATATCAAATAACACTACGACAATCATCATTTTGTTAAATTTCCTCTAACTTACCAAAATATTAAATGAAAATTACTTCTTTGGTTTCTTAAAAGAAGGCTACAGCGCCAATAATTGCCGTCCGGAGGGCGGGTACTTTTTGTTAGTATATATATATATATATAAAGTTTAATATGTGTATATGTTTCTTTGTATATATAGGACTAACCAGTAAACTAATTAACTTAGCTTTATTAATGTTGGACCACAGTTGCTAGGCGCTAGGGTAAGTAATTTGTTTAATTCTATTTCATGTAAAGACTCTAAAAAGGGATCGAAGTTTTTCATGAAAATTTAGAGACCTCCGATTGTTGTCAAATAATAAAAATAGGTATTAGACATTCAATTTCTTTGCGGCATTTAAATAGTGTTCACGGAATATAATATTGATACGACTTCCTATTTGAAAATTAATATAACTCAGATTTGCATTGAATTTGATCCATAGTCATTCGACACCAATTAAGTAAGATCATCTGAATTTCAATTTCTTCTTTACGACCCCTTAACTTCTAAATTTTTTTTTTGAATCAAAATCATGTAATGAATTTCGATTTAAATTATAATAAGGATTCTAGACATAAGCTTCAGTAGCATTATATTTTGATTTTAATCTGCATAAGAAGACTTAAAAGTGATGCAAAACTGTTCTCTTCGGGGATGTTATTTTACCGATTTGGGACGGGTATTCCTCTAGCATATTTGGTCTAGTTGACAAGAGGAAGTCCATTGCGTTTATTAGGAAAAGGGGCGTTTAATCAAAACTCAAAATGATCGGACATTCTCGATCTTGGTCTGTTAAATGTGTTTCATATGAAACTGAATTTGTGATTTGTAAGTTACTTTTTATCTGCAACGTGTCACAGATACAAATAAGTGCAATTAGAAATAACATCACAACAAAATTGAGGTGGAGCTGAGTAGGAGAACTGGACATGAAATATGACATTAGTAATTTCGCCAAATATAGTTGAACCGAGACTCATAACAATTGCAATTTTGTCAACGTTTTTAAGAATTAAATAAATAAATATATAAAGAATTATAAATAAATACGTTAATTAATATACTTTTGCAGAGAAAATTATTATCTAGGCTAAAGTTATTCCCCTTGAGAAAGAAGGAAGAGAACAACTTTAAAAACAATTGATGAACAAAGCAAAAATGAGTTACGATTGACGGTATTTTTCTCAGTTTCATCCAACAAAGTGTAGAGTTGAATTCTTTTTATAAGTTTGATCGTGTTTAATGATGAATATATTCAGCACGTTTATTTTTCAAGATACAATGCTGACGGATATAGCATGAACTCCTTTGCAAATCTGTTTTATTAAGAAAAATTAATTTGGAACTAATCTGTTGTTTTCTCCTGACTAAAGGAATGTTTTGGAATTATTTATAGTATGTGTATTTGCTTCGTATTATTTATTCTGAATTTTAATTAATACATTTTAATATAATGATAAGATTTTTTTACCTATTAAAAATTTAACTAAAATATTATTTTGGTAATGAATAAAGCTAAATCTTGGAAACATGTGTACATACAGATGACGTGTTGGATATTTATTTCAAGAATTGAATTTGAATATTTGACTTTCTAATTTATGTTTTGAATGTTTCGAATAGTGCCGTATCAATATATGGAACCTCTCATTGGTAAAACCTATTAATGATTGAGCTTAGGTTTACTTACAGCATTGAAACATCTCATTGGTATGAAATAATAACGATATTTTATAAACATATATAGGGAGGAGTTTCATCCAGAAGAATTAAATAGTTATTTCAGTTTATCAACGTGTATTTTTCCTTATATATATTAAACCAGTTTAGGTGTATTTATAAAATGAAAACCAATATTTTCAAAAGTGTTCAATATTAGGTAGAATATTATAAATATTCATTATATAGACATTTAATTTGCCTTACGAAAATGCAATTACGTTTCAGTAATTATACGCTTCGTTAGAGCTAAAAACTTATAATGAAGAATAAATTCGAACAATCAGTATAAAAGAAACAAAAACAAGAAATCAGAAACAAAAACCTCCTCCGCCTCAAAAACACCAAGAACAACAGTACAGAGAGTTGCAAATCATGCCTATTAAAAAATTCTTTCAAACCGTGAATACATTCTAGAAGCAATTACTATCAGGGTTAACCATAGAGGAAGAGAGTGTCAATGAAATTTAAGCGTGTCACCTTTGCTATATCGTTTATTCTGCTTTTTTTCAAATGTATTAATATTTCTCCGCAAGTAAAAATGAAAGTGTAATTTTCTTTCTTACGAATAGAGCGAATTCAAAAGCTAAAATAATGTGTTTAAATTATTGCGTATATATACATTAACCACACACGCCTATAACATATATATATATATACACACACACACACACACACACACACATATATATATATATATATATATATATATATATATATATATATATTAATTGATCAAGTTCAAATATCTTAATAAAGTGAACATGAAACTAATTTTGAAAGAGTGCTCAATACTAAGCAGAGCATCATGGGATCAAAACTTTAGTTGACAGACGTGAGACTATAATATTGTTTTATGTAATTATATATATATATATATATAATGTGTTTAAACCATTGCGTATACACACATTACACACACACACGCATATAACATATATATTATTATATATATATATATGTACATATATTAATTGATTAAGTTAAAATATGGTTATAAAGTGAACATAAAACCATTTTCTTTAAGAGTGCTCAATACCAAGTAAAGCATCATACATGGAAACGTTGGTTGACTGACGTAAGACTATAATATTGTTTATGTCATTTCACATATATATATATATATACATACATATATATATATATATATATATATATATATATATATATATATATATATATATATATATATATATATATATTTTCTGATGAGTCCCGATTGAAAAAGGACGAAACGTATACGTACATAGATAATAAACAATAACAAATATTTATTATTTGTCGCTCCTTGAAAGTAGAGCACTGTAATTGGTAGTATTAACACAACATGACGTCACTTGCTTATAATGCATCATTCCTTCCCTTAATAGAAGTAGAATGCCTCGACGTCAAAGCCGCCGTTAAAGTGTTAAAATTATCATAGTTTATTCGCTGTTTACAATTGGCCCAGCGATTAGCGACGTCGGACTGGAGTTGAAAAATACTTGAGGTCCGGGGTTTCGGATCGCATGACCGGTAGTGAATAGTCATATCTCTATGCTGATGAGTCCCGATTGAAAAAGGACGAAACGTATACGTACATAGATAATAAATAATAACAAATATTTATTATATATATATATATATATAAATATATATATATATATATATATATATATGAGGGAGGAAATAATAAAAAGAGGGAAATACATTAATTTAATGATCCGGCTTTCGTCCACACTTGTCTAAATATAGTGGAAAGAAAATTAATATACAACGATTAAAAAATAGCTTCGTAATATGAGAACCACTGACGAGTTAGAGGGGGAAAACGGAGGGAGGGGTCACAAATATATCACATTAAGCCCCAAAAGCTTCTTTTCTTACAAAAGATGGGTTACAATAATTCATATTAATTTTTACATAGAACAACGAATAGATCCACTTATTGAAAGAGAAACTCTCACCGGTGTAAGCCGACGTACATTCAGTGCTATTTATGAGATGTTGAGCTATAGTGAGTCGAATGTGTTAACTAAACGATTTTTATTATTTCCTCAGCCCTTGCGTATTTCAGTGAGGATGTGTTTGATTCTGGTCTACAAACTTTTGCACCTTACTACTCACATGTTCGACATCCCACATACATTTGGATTTATAAATAATATCGCTTATATGGTTGGTGGCTGAACATACCTGTGCACATATATTAAGTAAAGGTCGAGCCGAAACACAATTCTAAGGTTCGAAGCATACAAATGCAATATAAAGAAGTATTTCATATTGACGTCATCAATAGAAAAAACAACAGTGTTGTTTTCAGTAAACGCTTAGGTGTCACTAATGTAACTTTGTCGGAACGAAAAAGAAGACACATAAAGACAATAATTGGCAGAATTTTGTTCATACAAAAACAAAACGAAACAGCGAAATTGCAGTAATTAGAATCCACAGGAGATCCTAGAATTACGGATAGAGAAAGAATAACTGAAAAAAAAAGAACTGGTATTATTAGGGTGCGTCTATTCAATGAACGCGTTTAGCGATGAAAATGTTATTTCTAGTTTAAGCTAGATAGAACAAAGACATTTCTAATTTAAACTTAAGCATGGCAAACAAAGAAAATGCTATTTCAAACTTAAGCATGGCAGAACAATGAAAATTATATTTCAAAATTAAGCATGGCAGAGCAAAGAAATGCTATTTTAAACTTAAGCAGTGCAAACAAAGAAAATGCTATTTCAAACTTAAGCATGACTGAACAATGAAAATTATATTTCAAACTTAAGCATGACAGAACAATAAAAATGCTATTTCAAAATTAAGCATGACAGAACAAAGAAAATGCTATTTTAAACTTAAGCATGACAGAACAATAAAAATGCTATTTCAAACTTTAGCATGACAGAAGAATGAAAATTCTATTTCAAAATTAAGCATGGCAGAGCAAAGAAAATGCTATTTTAAAGTTAAGCATTGCAAACAAAGAAAATGCTATTTAAAACTTAAGCACGACAGATGAATAAAATGCTATTTCAAAATTAAGCATGACAGAGCAATGAAAATGCTATTTTAAACTTAAGCAAGACAGAAAAATGAAAATGCTATTTCAAACTTAAGCATGACAGAAGAATGAAAATGCTATTTAACAATTAAGCATGACAGAGCAATGAAAATGCTATTTTAAACTTAAGCATGACAGAAAAATGAAAATGCTATTTCAAACTTAAGCATGACAGAAGAATGAAAATGCTCTTTCAAACTTAAGCATGACAGAGCAATGAAAATGCTATTTTAAACTTAAGCATGACAGAAAAATGAAAATGCTATTTCAAACTTAAGCATGACAGAAGAATAAAATGCTATTTCAAAATTAAGCATGACAGAGCAATGAAAATGCTATTTTAAACTTAAGCAAGACAGAAAAATGAAAATGCTATTTCAAACTTAAGCATGACAGAAGAATGAAAATGCTATTTCAAACTTAAGCATAGCAGAAAAATGAAAATGCTATTTAACAATTAAGCATGGCAGAGCAATGAAAATGCTATTCCAAACTTGAGAATGACAGAAGAAGAAAATCAAACTTTAGTTTGGTAAAACAAATTTTTGAGACATACGATTGCTAGAACCTCTTATAAAATGTGTTGCCGTTCAAAGGCACGCTTCCCGATTAAAAACTTATTCAAACTTAAGCGTGACCGTCTGATGGACAAATCCTATCATTGAAAATCGAGTACACATTTACAAATTCTAAATTGCCATCGTTAGAATCGACAGAAAAAATCATGGCAGTCAATACGCAAAGCGAAAGAATAAACGTAAGAAAAGAATCGATTTTTACCGAATGAGTTCACAGCTACTAAACGGAGAAACATAAACAGGTAAGAATAAAACATGAGAAAAGAATAAAAGAAAAGAAAATTAAAAAAATCAGTGTAAGTACGTTTTAGTGCATCTGTCAGCTAATTTGAGATGGGTAATCCATTACAATGCGATACTCTTTGTTTTAACACACATGGATACGACGGGCAAAATTGTCAGTTACTCTCAACCCGCTCCTATTTTTACACTGCCCTGATTTTGGGTGTGATGACCCTCTTTAGTTGAGGATTAGTTAGGGGGTTCTTTTTATAAACATTATCTTAAAGATAAGCTTACAGATAAAAAATCTGGGGGATTAAGATCCGTTGAGTGAGAACCCCATTCAAGATCACACCTCCTACTGATGAGACGATCACAAAGTATCCCCGGCGATAAAATAAAGACTGTCGGACATTCATGACTGAAACTTGGTTGACAAGTAAGACATAAACTGAGGTGTATTTGTCGCAAATGTGGTTGGATTGCAGAAAGATTGTGAATTATATGTGAGGCGTTATTTCAGGAGTATGGGATAACCGTGAATTTGCATGCAAAAGTGTGTACTACGTATGACAAGAAACTGTATCAATTTGGAGTGTTTGGGACGTGTAGAATCACCGCATCATTGCAATTACTCCCAGGTCCACTCTGATCTGGAAAAATTGTACCTGTCAAGTATTAGAAAGAATCTCGTCTGTGTATGACATTAAATCTTCCGTTCTGTATGGATTTAAATTAGGAAATAGTATCATCAATAGCTTATTATTTATTATTATTTCGAAATAAGAAAAAATGTTAATTTCTTCAATTTTCAACCGATGAAAATGCTCTTCATGGTGAGGGGAGGCAAATGACTATATAACTCACTCTCACAAGTTCTCAAATATTCACACACTGCCAAAACAAAGACACGTAAATGCGCACACAATTCTATACTGCCTATTACTCCGAACTCACACACATTTACAGACAGACAAAAGCCGCATACGTACAATGTCTTCTGAATGTGCACACGCATATTCACACTTAAAGAAAATGTAAATAGACATACACACTTTCTACGAGTGTGTATGTCTATTTTCATTTTTTTCGTCTTCTTCCACACTACAAACACGAGAACTTAACTTTTCTAAACGAATCATTGAATCACTCCAAATATCTTTCACACCATTGTAAATGTTTATGTATATAAATATGGTGTGTTCGTTAACCATTCTTTTCAGTCTTTTAGTCAAGACACCGTGCTGGCGAATCTAGCGCTTATAAACTGGTGACCCATTCATTATATGCATTTTTATCCATTTGTGTCATTCACAATGTATAACCATGTTAATTGGCAGCGTTATTCTCGATACATTTATAAGGACGCAAGAGTCGTCTCTATCCTGTCCAAGCCAGGACCCATGCTACAAATTTATGACTCTTCGAATGTCTATTCTGACCTGGGATGATAGTCTAGTATCTGTCATGATCCGATCTATGACTTAAATAGAATCGCTTCATACAGCACCCGGAAATATAAATATATTCACGCTATTAATAACTATTTAAGGCAAGCACCATGAATATACACACACACACACACACACACACACACACACACATATATATATATATATATATATATATATATATATATATATATATATATATATATGTGTGTAAATGTGTTTGTTATTCCACGTATGCTTCTAGTCGTTAGTATGTGCATGAATATGTTGGCATAGCTGGCGGCCACTTTAGTGCCCATGGCGGTGCCTTTAATCTGAAGGAAATATTCCTCGATTTGACACACACAACA
>OY744533.1:30055280-30102780 GCA_963556195.1 Sepiola atlantica | reverse complement strand
GCCTCTTGTTACGGAATCACAAAGAGAAAGGATTATTGATTGAAGAGTAGCTTAAGTAAACGAAAATGTAAATGTGTTAGGGAATACCGAGAGACAACAGGTTTTCAACAACGGAAAGCATAAGGAGAATAAACAAATCACCGATACAATTCGGCATATCCAGTCACTGAAAAGTAACCGCGTAAAACTCACTGCACGGCGACGAACACTTCAAAGCATGTAGACTCTGTACACAATAACAGATATTCGATGGAAACACCTTAAAAAACAAATAAAAATAAAACAAACACTGACTCCCCAGAAACACTTGAATTAGCGCTAAATAAATAAATAAAAACGCGAACATATCAGCGGCGTTGTATGTCTATGTGGATGTAAATATTTAATAATTATTGGCCTTTAAAGGGGGCCACTGTGTTTGGGAAACATTAACTGTTTCTATTAAAGCTGTAATGCATAGGTTCTCTCCCTTATCAAAGCTGAGATTGAACACTCTTAAGAGACAATGTATCGTACAACTGAATCGTTGAGCGCATGGATATAGACGTTGGGTTGGAAACCTGAGGTCTGAGGCTTCAACCAGGTTGCCGGCGTGTCAGTTGTATATAGTGCCACACTGATGCGTCTTAGAGAGACGAAACAAACGGTTGTCTGTGTATATAAATATTTCATTATTAAATTGTAAATACATGAGTATATATATATATATATATATATATATATATATATATATATATATATATATATATATAATATATATACAGGGTGGGCAAAAATAAGGGTCCTATTTTTAAAAATTCATAACTTTTTTATTTATTGATTTTTTAAATTTTTTTTTAGAATAAGTAAAGGACCCCTTCCGAAGCAAGCATGAGCCGTATTAGCCCTAAGGAACGTACCCTCATTTAGAAAACATTATTTTTGCTTAAAAAACTCAAAACAGTGTAAAAAACAATACTTTAGTTTTTGTAAGTTTTAAGAAGTGTTTTTCGGCTAAAATTTGTTTTGTTTATTTCAAAAAATCTCGGAAGGGTCAGTCTACACACACATAAAGTTTGGTGAGTTTAACTTTTATTTTGTGGAAGTTATTCAAATTCAAGTTATTCAAATTTAAAGATAGGACCCTTATTTTGGCCCACCCTGTATATATATATAGGTGTGTGCATTTTACTATATATGGTTTACTTAACACACATATGGACTAGATGCGGTGGAACTACCATGTTGTTATCTATAGTAGCGTGTGTATTTACCATGTACGGGCCATTTATCTATGTACATTTTTATTTATATAGTAGTGGTATACATTTTCCGTTGCCCAGGTGGAGACATATTGCTCGTTGAAAATAATTCCAAATATCATTATATTTACAATTTTTCTTTGAAAGAAAATTTAAAAAATATCATTTGCAATATGACGTCAAGTAATAAAAAATAAATGTTAGCGCCGTGGTGTTTTCTGAAAAAAAAATATAAGTGCATTTCTTGCAGGCAGCTGCCAGGCAGCAAATGGCTTTTACGAATCGAAACGAATTTGTTTTATGTATTATATTAAATCTTTAAAATACTAATAAATATAATTATTTAAATAGTACAACCTTTTTTAATGCATTCTTCAGTGAGATATTTTTTTATTTAATTAAAATAACATTATTTGAAAATATATCTTTTTCACAAATAATAATTTCTTGAGGAAACTAATTTGTACTAACATATTTAATAAATAAATGCAGTATTAACAAAATAATAACACCTGGCAAGAAACAAATATGAATTAACCTGCATAGAAATATTAATTATCAAACAAACAATTTGAAAACTCTTTAAAATAAACCAAATAATATATTAAACAACCTAAAAGCAGCAAACAAACGCGTATCTAAATCTAAAAATCAAACAAAATCACTCACATATTATGAATAGCCAAATTCAACACACTAAAAACACATTCACAAAAGAAACATTGTAAACCTGACTGATTCTTGAATATAAAAAAAGTATGACCTGGCATGACCTCATGATGTTAAAAGTGTCGTTAAACAACACCCGACAAACTAACAATCTTATACAAGAACTAGTCTGCCCGTCTTAGACAGGGTACAAAACTAGTATTTAACGTAATAGGTCACATACTGTCTATCATGATCCAGCCCCTGACCCATCACAGCAATATTACATCCCTGTGCTTGTTTTACAAATACTTCCACGGAAGGTGCTCCAATGAACGTACTGCACTTGTACTCCCTCTAAGTAAATAGACACAACTAACGAGACTAGCAGAAAAATCCTACATCTTCAGTGATAAAGTGGCTAGATGCCGGAAAACTCTCTACTCTAAAAGTTTCTTATCTCGGACCATTTACCTTTGGAATTCCATCCCTGCTCCCCCGACTGTACCGAAATGCAGACATTTCAAAATAACGGGAACAAAATCCTTTCTACACAACTATTCACTTAGGTTGCCCCTTTTAAATCTGGTCCCAATCATCTCCGTGGCAGTATACCTTATTTGGAGTGACCACAAGTAAAAAAAGTAAAAGACTAGTTGTGCTGCAAGGGCTTCAAATTTCTGGTGCAGGAACCAGCAAAGCTTCCTTGAGCAGTGTACAGCACGTAATAGTACTCACCATAACGTAGCCACAGGACTAAAGCAATCAATGCAAATATCCGTCAATCCTGTCTGATAGCGCTATGAGATAATCACGCATGGTTACAACCGGTGAATTATCGCAACAAGTCATTATAAGCACCGGAAACGGAAATTGAACACTAAATCAATCATTTTCATTCGTTGATGTTGCTTTGTCGTATTTTTTTGGCGCATTCAATTCCGAATTCAGTCTTTTTGGTAAAAGGTTTATATGTGTTTAATATCTTCAAATATTTGTAGATTAATTTGTGTAACAGGCATATATTTTGTACATAACCAGTCGGAAAATGATAGATGCTATTGAATCTATAGACGGAATTCTGATAGCTACTGCCACAGCGCATTAGAGTGAATCTGAAAATAATACCAACTACGGGGTGACTTCTAAACTGAGACAACACCGAGTATTGATTTACTCCTCTCCAGGAGTTAGGCACAAGGCCAGTTTTTATCTTACTCCCACAAGTAAAATGTGACCCAAGGTCGGGTCGAGAAAGTGGGGTTTAAAAATTGCCTGAGCAGCCCCGTCGGCATTCCTCGGTAGGGGCGCCTCACGCAGTAAGCAATAAACTTACTCCTCCCCAAAGAGGGGAGGCGAAGCCTGGGAGGGTGGACCTCCCAGAACTGCACAGCAAAGACCCATAGACCGGCGTAAATCAAGCCCCGAAGGCCAAGACAATACCAGTCTATGGGGTGCAGTATCTATCGGAACAGATACTACACTTTGATCTTAGCCAAAAGGCCAAGACACAGGCAATAAATCTCCACCAAAGGAGGAAGTAATGCCTGGGAGGGTGAACATCCTAGGCCGAACTATACTTTATTTTGACAAAGGTTCTGATAGTTCAAGTCAGTCACTAGTTTGCCAGAATTATGGATAGGCAAACCTTGACTAGTATGACAATTTGCAAACCAGAACCGTATGAATTTATTTAGTTTGAGAGAGTGAAGAGTTCGAATGCAAAACGCGATATACGTCATTTTAAAAATCACGAAACTGTCCCAAAACTATGTGTTACATAATATGATACAGAAATAATATATTAGTGTTTTTATTTTTTAAGGTCTCAATTTTAACGAATTGGACTTATCGCGTTTTGTGTTCGAACTTTTCAGATATATGAATATGTGCCAGTATCCCCATATAAGTGTGTCTACATGAGAAATATGTGCGTTAAGAAACGTCTATACGAGCAAATATACGTGTGTTTTATTGTGACATGGAGAGAAATTGTCTAGGTTGTTTGTACACTTTCTAATTTAATATTTTGTATCAGATGTTTCAGGAAAAATTTGACGAATAGAGATATATCGTAATTGGTATTTTTTCAAAAAAATGACAATGACGAGAGTGTCGCTGTAACATTTCTTACATTCGCATTGTTACTTGTCGAATTCGTTGGAGTTACAAATGATAGTAATGTGCTGTAATACGGACTATATTTTGTTTAATTTAGTTTTATGTAAAGTGGGTACAATCCCTGGGTAAAAACTCAGACACCTTCGATTTTTTGTGAAATTTTAATGAATCAATAAAGAAATATTCCCCAAATTTCAGTTTTATTTGAGCATTTTAAATGGTTTTAAAAGGCATAACATGGACACAACAACCTATTTGAAAATTAAATTATTCCAGATTTGTATTAGATTTGATCCATCGCTATTTTACACCAATTAATTAAGATACCATGAATTTCAATTTCTTCTTAAGACTTCTGAAGCTTAAGTCTCAAATTTGAGACATTTTCTAGAAACAAATCATGTAATAGATATTGATCATAATTAGAATAAGGATTCGAAACATTAAGTTTATTATCATTATATCATGATTTTAATCTATGTAATGCGGCGTACAAGTGGTGCAAAACGTTTCGGTTCAGGGTATCAATTTTACTTACCCGGGAACGGGTATTCTTTAATTTTAATATAAATGGCGTCCAGTATGCGGAAATGCATTGTGGGATTGAGACTTTTGTTTTGTTTTTCAACGCACGCCTAAATTGCCATCACAAAATTTTAATTCTTCAATCCAACCTTTGTCGATTTATTTTTCATTGATATGCATTATTTCTTCTTTTTCTACAGCAACCAATCCTTAACAACGTTTTAAAAGGATTTCTTTTTTTTCTTTTATTTAGTAAAAGTGTTTGGTTAAAAAGTTAAATTTAATTTAATTAAAACAGGTTTATAAAAGGAAGGTTAAATATTTTTTATTTTGTACCTTTGTTTTATAGACGTGTGTGAAGTGTATGGCGGAAACTAAAAATAAATGTTATCTACTTCTCTTAATTTGATTATTCTTCGATTTTTCTAAGTTTTCTACAAAGTTACAATACTGAAAAAAAAAACCTAACAAAATAAAAATCAACAACCTCTAGCCCAAATTGTTGCAGATCCTTCTCAATTGCTAATGTAAACGAAAAAGGTATTTTCGGATGTCATGTTTGAATTTAAAAATTGAAAAGAACAATCCTTATAATTGAACCACATTTTGTGGCTTCTATATAATAAAATTCCGAGCCAAGTCGCCTCTTGCCTGTGGCATTTCACGTTCAGACGTAACTTTTAAAAATGTAATGTTATAATACATCACAATTGTATTCAATCATAATCATGATCAAACGATACTTTGACTTACTCGATTAAACTTCACAAAAATCCGATTTAAAAAAAAAGTAAAAAGACCAGCATGCAACACCTGTATTTTTCATTTAATATGATAAATGATAAATGATATATTGTATGACTAGTTTTATATCAAAACTGATTTTTTTTAATGACATAAATTAATTCAATGAATTATTTTAAAATAAATAAATAGAAAAGGCAGAAAACTGGGAGGATATAATGATCGAAACAAAAAGTAAAATGACACCCGGGTAACGTCAGTTAGACGCAGCTAGTACCTCATAAATGGGATCATGCGATGATGCACTTGTTGGGTATGTAAAAGCAAGTAAATTCTTATATGCAGGAATAGGTCACATGATTCCAAGTAGTCTCTCATTTGCTGACTGCAACCACAAGTTGTTTTTGTGAGAAATGGCGTACTGATGAAGAAATCCATCATTGAGTCCAGGCCATACTTTAGAGAGTAAGAGAGAGAGTGAGAGAGAGAGAGAGAGAGAAAGCGAAAGAGAAAGAGAGAGAGAGGAAGCGAGGGAAAAAGAGATAGAGAGACCGCCATGCTAGTACTGAGACCTCATAAATAGATCACCAGTTGAACTACTTCACAAAATCGTTATGACTACCTCACGTTCATCCCATCAATAGTTATGGCTCGGTAGTTGTAAACAAAATATTAAAGTCTGACATAGATTTCTTCCAACATGAAAACCTAAATGCTAGCGTTGTGTCTCAGCAACACTGATAGTTAATAAAACAATTATTTTTTTACTTATATATATGATCTGCTCAGACAATTATATTATAGAATTTCTTATCAAGCCCTTTTACTAGGTCAGCTTTGAGAACCACGATGAGGTCATCAGGCAATGTAAGGAATTTTCAAGACAACGGTACATAGTGCAAGGGTGTAATAAGGATATAAAACTGACGTGTATATAAACAACTAATAGATGTTGCATGGAGTCGACCGGACATTTTTTTCGAGGTATTGGGAACAATAATGTTAGATATGAAATGTTATTTAAGTATTCAGTAGATCGCGCATATCTCATTGGTTATGTGGCATAGAAGGGCAAGGGTTGAAGTGAAAGATTCGAGAAAACGCCTGGCTGAGCGGACTGGAAAACTTAAGGATAAGATTATCTAAGTTCAAACTTATATAGATAAAGGATAAGTATTTATTAGAGAATGGATTAAAACTAGTGAAGTTAATTTAAAGTCAACAACTTATTATTTGTAAGGTATGAACATTTGTTGCTACTGCTTGCTAAATAAAAAAAAAACAAATAAAGAAAACTGAAATGCCAACGGACACCGAAAAAGCGAGAGATTAGTTACTAACTATCATTCATAATCTGGTTAAAGATTTGGGTAACGATGAGGCTCAACTAGGAGAGGAGGCAATATGATCACATTTGATTTGGTGGAACGCTAGGAGTAACAATTCGTCGGTAGCGCTAATATGGTTTCAAAGGGTTACAATTCATCAGTAATGACAACATGGTTTCAAAGTGTTATGATTCGTCGGTTATTGTAATATGGTTTAAAAGGGTTACAATTCGTCATTAACACAAATATGGTTTTAAAGGCTAGCACTACTTTCAGCTCAGAGATGCAATATAAAATAAAGTTTGATAAAGGAACAGTTTTTATCGAGTACAATTTGACGAGAAATTCAATGGTTTTATTTTATTTCCCTCCTCTCCTAGAGGTTAGATACAAAGTCAGAGCACTATGATTAGCGTACTCTGGCTTACAAAAAATGCTTTAGGCGATAATGAATAAAGTAACCCCTTTCTCACAGAGAAGATAAAGCATGGGTGGGTGGACCTCCTGATACTGAACAGCACCATACCTCAGCGAGACAGAGCAAGGCCGAAAGAAACCACAATGCCCCACCTTCTGTCGAACTGATCGCCAGTGACGTATCCCTGACTGGTACAAATACACCTACATAAGCTGCGCCAGGTAATCCAATGATTTTATACATGGTGTTTAATGGGTGTACAATAATATTATCGTCGGATCATCGTTCGAACCAGGCATCTATAA
Source organism: Sepiola atlantica (assembly GCA_963556195.1). NCBI lineage: Eukaryota > Metazoa > Mollusca > Cephalopoda > Sepiida > Sepiolidae > Sepiola > Sepiola atlantica. Next base: position 30,095,450 of record OY744533.1, on the reverse strand, counting down.
GCAATAAATACGATGCTTTTGCAGAATGGAATTGATACTTACCGACATAACGTGGCCCAATAGTTTATATGTACGTTAATATTTCTTAATTCAAGCAAAGAATTATCTTAATAGATTATCATGCATGAACTAGTAGGCAATCAGAATTTAGAGAATGGACTTGCCAATCTGAACATAATGGGACATTCCAGTATATTTATAGTGTTCTTTTCAGTCTATTGTTTCATGGCTCAACTGGTCAGACAGTCAAGCACTAACTACTAAAATCAATAGTTTTATTTTATTTTATTTATAACTTGCGGGAAGGCCCGACGTTGCTCGGGATTGAATGGGTATCACTATTATGTACTATTTCATTACGCTCATAACACCATATGAATTTCTTTGTTTTTACTTCCCCCTCCTCTCGTTTCGCCCCCTCATATAATCGGAAAAAAGTTGAAATATAGAAAAACTCTCAAAATTCCATTCCTATACATATGGTTTAAATTTCATTAAAAATAAATATACGTATTTTAAATTTAAAGTGGGGTTGTGTCACCATGGGTCACTTAGAGAGGAGGGTGGCACGTAGATATTCAGAAAATAGAATATTATGAAGAGATTCGGAGCCACTTCTATTGTCATACCCTGGGAATTGTAAACATATGATATACATTTCATAAATATAAGATATATTTAAAGTTTTAAGGAAGTTCTCCCCCCCCCTCTTAGGTTAAGATGGCGCTATAGATTCGGGGTCACTTTCATTTTCTTCTCGATAAAAGGTTATACATATAGATTAAATTTCATAAATATAGAATATATTTGAAGTTTTGTAGAGGTTATGTCCTCATAGATCGCTTGAGGTGCAGTTAGAGATTCAGGAACACTTGCATTGTCTTCCGGGGTAAATGTTACATAGGAATACTCTTTTAGATTGTATGTTGATTCTCTAACCTTTCATTCTATAAAGAACACACACATATCATACACATACATACACAATAGAATTAAGATATTGAAATTGAAAGTATATACATTAAAAAAAAGAATACTAATGGTAATATGGATATAGGAGAACAAAGGGGCTCTCATTCATGTTTTATATTTTCTATTGCTGTCCATTATTTATGATAATGGTATATTTAGGCAACATCATTACACCACATAGATATTTGTTGGCAATTTTAATATTTATTTCAATATATTTTATAATTCAGGGCTAATCTTTACAACGAACGAAACAAGATTATTTACTCACCAACTACTTTCAATTCACTAAATATCATATCAAGGGGCTATTCATTAAATCGAAAGAAATATTTCAAAATCCGTTAAGCTTAAAATCCTCACCAGTCAAGTATTTGTTCAATTTACTCTAATATTGTCAAGATTTTATTCTCAGAAAATTATTCTTACAAATTGTTCGCGAAAAGATCTGATGACATTATAACATACATTGTTCAACATTTAAATGTATTAATTAAAAATATTTCAATAAGAACGACTTGACACGATCTTATAGGAAAATATGCGATTGAAATAATACATGATCTTATTAGAGTAACTAGCAGGAAAATCCGACGTTGCTCGGGATTAAATGATGATCACTATTATGTACTCTTTTCACTACGTTTATAACACCAGATGACTTTCTTGGTTTTTACATCCCTTCCTGCCGTTTCGCCCCATAATATAGAAATTGAAATGTTGGAAAACTCTGAATTAGTATTACACATATGGTTTAAATTTCATTAAAATTGAATATCCGTATTTTAAGTTTTAAGGGGGTTCTGTCTCCATGGGTCACTTATTCGGAACGACTTCCATTGTCTTCCTCAGTAAATTTTATACATATGATTTAAATTTCATAAATATAGGATATATTTTAAATTTTAAGGGAGTTATATCCTCATAGATTATTTAGATGTGCACTTAGAGATGCGGGGAAACTTCCATTGTCTTCTCTGGTTAATTTTACACAAGAATACACTTTTAGATTTTATGTTGATCCTCTAACCATTCTTTCTATAGAGAATACACAAGCATCACACACACATTGAATGTTATATATATATATATATATATATATATATATATATATATATATATATATATATATATATATATATATATGTAGGGGATGTCAGAAATCTCTTATTATACTAAAACTGAGCCAATGGACGTTTGTTTCCCTGAGACTATTTTCATATATATTTTAACTAGAAGGATACACTAACCCGAACGGTTAAAGTAAAATTAATTTACTGAACAGATCAGTTTTGCACCACTATATGTCCTTACAAATATTTAAAAATCAAGATTAATGATAGTGAACCTCATTTCAATGTTGAAATGTTGAACACATCCATGACATGATTTTGATTTCTGTAAAACGTCTTACATTAAAGGCTTAAGCTTAAGGGGTCTTAAGACATTTAGATTCAGTTAATCTTGCTTAATTAATGTCAAATAACTATAGATCAAATTTAATGCTAATCCGATACACTTGAATTTTTAAATAGACGGTTGTGTCCATATTTAGTTATCTAAAGCTCTTTTAAGTACTCAAAAGAAACTGAAATTTGGGAAATATTGCTTTATTGAAAAATCTATTGTAAAAATTTCACAAAAATCGGAGGTAGCTGAATTTTCTCTAAGAACGTACACCTCATTTTTATCGCTTTTACATTAAACTAAATTAAAATAAATATAGCTTACATTACGACGCCTTACGCCTAGCAGCTGTGTTCCAAAATTCGTAATTATCATTTAATTAGTTAATATACACGTACCTGACTTCATATTAATATCGATAACACAAAATATATGCTAAAATATCCTTGGCGCTGGGATAAAATTACGTTTTAAAACAGTTAAATTGTTCTAATCAGCCGTAATTTATAATTAAGTGAACAAGTCACTAAATTCTCTCTTAGCTATCTATGTCTTTCTATCACTAGGCATACAAGAAATTCGACCTGAAATATAACCACATCAAATAACTAAATACAAAACATCGCATGCATCTGTATATGAAAACGCATGGTAAGACCACGGTTATAGATCTGCCAATCTTCGACTTCCGCACATTAATTCATTTTCAGTGATCTATGAATGCCTCGGATACCTCACTCAACAAGTATCAATGTGTCTTGTTTGTCAAAGACCTATCTCAACGCACCCAAAACACACATTCTGTTTATTTTTTTCAGTTTTTGTTTATTTAACAGCAATAGAATAGACAATTCCATCGAATTACTAATGTCATGGCCGTGTACTACAAAGAAGAAAAATAGTTAGACCCAAGTCGACCATGTGCCAATCAACATCACTGTAATTTTATATAAATGCAGAATATTCCAAAGTCTTGCGATTTGGGAGTGTTACGACCTTCAATGACGGGCTGAAAGTGAAAAGAGATAAAAGAAAGAGATGTTTACGGGTATGAACCTAAACAGCCCTGATTTTCACCGACCAAGGGTCTGAGATTTATCTACTCTCTGCGAAACCCATATCAAAACTGATTTTTCGAAATTACTTTTTAGGAATGGTCACGCGACGAAAGATCCAATGATGCAAGAAGAGGGAGTTAAAACGTGAAATAAAGTGGTAGGGGATTAGGCTTTTACAAATGGGTTGACCGATGTACTCTGAAATCCTGGAGTTTTAACCTTCTAGATAGTTCTGAGACTTTAGTTTTAAAAACATAGCAGACTACCTAGCACCTGACAACGGTTTCCTTGCTTAGAGCAACATTCTGGGGAATCAAAATTGGAGGACTTTTGATATATAGGGCGTGAGAGGGCAAAAGAAGGTGTCCTGTGATCGCCAGTACTCTAATTATAATAATTATAATTGTTCATGGGTGTGGGAGAAAAACTGACGTGTGTACTGTTAGATATTTATAAAACTGTGTAACATTTGCTAATTTGGGGGTATTTCCCAATTCGCAAAATGAGGCAACAGAATTTTCTTGGGGTCACCAGTACTGCTTTCATCATGAAAAAACAATTAATCCTAAATTAGGATAAATTTTCAGACAAAACTAATTCAAAATCTTTTAGATATTTGCAAATAATTGCCATTTTGATCATTTTGAGGGATTTTAAACTCTCGAGGGAATAAACCAGAGTTGATTAAAAAAATTCAGATAAGTCAATTGTCTGGGTTGATGGTCATATACATCCATGGAATTACTAATGCGTGTGAGTCGTGGTGCTTAACTGCGGACCTTTCGAGAATGATACAGACCGTAGAGATGAGATGCTTGCGAAAGACATCTCATATAGGGATCACATTACAAATGAGGAAGTGAAGAACAGACTCATGCAAGCTATCGTGCCGTATGCGGTTCTACTGACGACTGTAAAAAAAGAACATGACGTGGTACGGCCATGTCACGTGATCATCAGGTATCGCAACGACAATCCTCCTAGGAACTCTACAGGGAGGAGGAAGGAAATGCAAACAAAGAAATAGGTGAGAATACAACATCCGAGGGTGGACGAAGCTGGCCCTGAGTAACACGTTCAGGAAGGTAGAAAACCGGGAGGGTTTGAGAAAGCTGTGTTGCCGGGTCATCTCTGCCCCCCCCCTAACGGTCAACTAGACCATGTGGCAAATAAGATAAGACATCCAGAAAAAATTACATGAAAAGATACTGAATAATTTTGAGAAAATTAGAATCTTACAGACGAATGGACAGTGACCAAATCCAACTACTTTCTGAGTAACATCAGAGACCAAAACCGGAATACAGTGAGAAAAAAATGGAAAATTATACAAAAGATTAAAAACCAAACATTTCGTAAATACACTGATCTTGTGAACGCACATTTATTGCTGGGTAAAAGCTGTACATTAGATCCAATTTCGCAATCATTTTTGACGCTATAGTGGTTACAAAAAGGATGAGATAAACTGCACTTCAATGTAATGCCATTACATCTTTGAAATGAGATATCGATTTGTATCTAGTTCTGAAATAGCTAAACATCAAGTTAAACGAAATAGCTTAAGGGAAGATTATCATCACACGATTTTGGCTTTGGGGACATTTTAGAAAATGAATGTAAATTTATTGAGTTGCTGCAGTAAGAAGATCACCATGACCCTGTAAAGAAAGGGAGTTTAGACGGGCGTCTCTTGGAATTCTCTTTCTTGTCGCTGTGAAAGTTTATATTTCTAATGAAGTGGAATTCAAGTCCAAGAGTGGTTAATATCATTAGGCAACGCTTGAGCATTTCTTTTTATAGATTTGCTCCAGACAAAGCATGAACCCACTTGATGTAAGGAGTTAACTTTTTAATAAGTACCAAACTTAGGACACCAAGCACATTTTAAATAAAGCGGTCGGTACATTTTTAGCCGGCATATCAACCTATTTAGTGGTATTTAACCCTTCATGCATAACATGTACATACATTCTATGTACGTGATCTAACTTGTTCTAGAACTATGTGCTCTCAAGTTGAGCTGACTTCCGAAAATCGCCCGTAACGACTGATAATGGAGGCAAAACTTATTCATCGATGTCTCTGACTCTAACAAAGACAAATATAATTGGTCAACTAAAAAACTATGATGATTTAGAACAACTTTTCTATTTGTTGTTACGGAACGAATGGAAGGATCAATACCGAATCCAATCATTTAATAAACATAATATTCTTAAATATTTATTTATAGTATTTACTTTTATTAGTTATTCAAGATGGAAATTCTATGTATATAATTGGTCACAGTTTCGTGTTACTCTCAGGGCAGATTCTATTATGGACTATATATTAAGTGCCAGAGCGGACCTGGGAGCAGTGACAACTAAGGGGTGGATATGTGATCCTTATATATTAGATGATTAAGTCAAAGTCACAAACACTAAACAATAAAAAATTTGCTAAATAAGCTTTAAAGTTTATGGAATTGATTCGAGTGACTTGACTAAAACTGGACAGAGTACACAACATACTCTTCTCAAAAGACGTCCGAATATGTTTTGTCATTTCTTTCTAAGACCGCTCTATTTACTTTTTCGTGGTGGATCTCTACACAAAATGTTTACTCTGTAGCTCCAGATCAGACAGTTTTGGGTGCACATACAAACGCAGATACAGACTTTGTATGATTTGGATTGTTCGGACTACTGTTCTCATCTAGGATGTTACCCGTCGTGTAACGGATAGAAGTGCTAAGTAATAATCAGTTCTAAGTGACAATCTTCTGAAGGTTGAACGTCCAAACCTCAGTACGGGCGATACTCAGAATACAATCACGAATTATTTAAGACTTATATCCTTCTATGGCTGACCGAACGAAAACAAGTTCCCTGTATGGATTAAATAAAAGGTTCAGTTCGAAATTCCGTACAGATACTCAAGTACGACAGAAAGAATTTCAGAGTTCGACAAGACACAACTGACGAATGTCATAGGTTACATCGACCAACGCGTGGTGCGAATAACATCGAAGATGAGAACAGCAGTCCGAATAATCTAATAATACAAATTATCGATCCTCATCTAAAAAATCCCGAAACACAGATGCAGACGTATTTTATTTATATAAGTAAACCATTCTTGTTTGTCTTACACGTCAATCAATCTGATTGTGAAAGTAGAAGTGATTAAAACTTGCATCCTCCATTTGGGATTTGGTTTGACTAGTTTCACTATTTGATAACTTCGTTGTTTCCTTGATTTTGTAAACGCCTCTGCTTCGAGGGAATATAGTTGTGGTTTAACAGCCGAGCCTTCTGCCGTTCAATTATCGAGCAGAGAGGAATATGGCATGTTAATAACTGCTAAACCACAAATGCTTAAAACTGATTCCGGAAGTCTAAAGGGAATTTCAATGCGGGAATATTGATTAGCCAAGTCGTGACCTAGAACAGCATCAGAGCATAGGTCCTGCATTATCACAAACCCAATATTTATATCTCTAATAGTAGTGCATTGCATAAATAGGCATATTCATCGAACACACGTAATATATCGCATACAATGCACCAAATATAACACATTGTATGTAAGCAGTACTATTAGAAATTATTTTTGGCACTTCATAACAGTCAAAGATATGTCATCGACAATCATTACGATAGAGTGGGTCAGTCCAGCACAGTCTATTCAGGCTTTACATTCTCTCTTTGAAAAGGGGTTAGTTTATCTGTGAGCCACCCTTACCAGTAAATTCTAATGGGGCTTCTCAGTCGTTTTTTTTTTGCAGAGGTCATATCACAATCACTTGTGCGTTGGACGTTTAACCCTTACTTTTCAGTATCATGTCACATCTTCCGGTGAGAGGTAGGTACTTAGAGTACGAAAGAAAATCTCAATACAAACGCACCCTCTTTTAAAAAACACACAGGTACATTAAAACAACATATATTTAGGCCGATGTAACTTCTGGCCTTATTCAGGTGCATCTTGTCAGACTCTGGAAGTTGTACAAAAAGAAACAGTGAATATGTTAGCTGACTATGGTCTAAGTAGACTTAGTATAGATTCGTCTTTCTGTACTCATGTACCTGAATAGGGTAACATTTTATTTAAACTGAAAGTTTGAGGTGAGTAAAAAAAGAATATTTCCTCAGAGATAACAAGAGAGAGAGAGAGAGAGAGAGAGAGAGAGAGAGAGAGAGAGAGAGAGAGAAGAAAGTGGCACAAAAAAAGAAAAAAAAAGAAGGGAAACAGAAAAGAATATGAGAGAAATAAAGAGAAGAAACAAGGTGTACACGTGGTCGTAGTAGTAGTGTTGTACGGATAAAATCATGGAAAGCAATTAAAAAGAACATAAAGAGCCTCATAATTTGCTCTGGGAGTTGATTTATTTTTACAGTGACTTACAGTAATTACATCTGAATAAACTGCATCTTCCCAGCCAAACCTCGTTAGATGGAATCGCTTCAAAAACAGACGTCCGTTCACATTAACGTCAAACGCCCAAAAGGCAGACTCGATCTCGTTTCGCTCTCACGTACTTCCTGTCATGACGCAACTTCCTGTACACGTAGTTCTAGTTGTACTCTTTGACATCTAATGGAATGTTCTACTTTCGGTTACTCTAAGATTATATTAAAATCTCCATTTTTAACACCATTTTAACAACGACTCTCCGTCCAGTATCGCGCAGTTTTTACCTGGTTTTGAATTATTAAAGATTTGTTTTTTTCTCTATTATAATAATGTATATTAATGGGCTTGCTTATTTTAGTAAACGACATTTTAACTTTTTTACGGTCATTTAATGCTGGAGACGATTATTTTCTGGGCAATGTTTAACTTTTGTAAACGGATTGTTAGAAAAAGAGTTGCTTTTATTTTTAACCAGTAAATGAGCAGAACGAGAGTATTTGCACCTTTTCCACATTTTATTGTCTATTTTCAAAATATTCGATAGCCATGCAACACGGCGGAAATCTGCTAGTTAGGGTTAGGGTCACATTTCCTTAGATTATATTCACAATTTTTATCTACATACTTTAATAAATACCAATTCAAGATTCCTTGTAAGACTCTTTGTTTCAGATTGGAACTAGCTAATGAAGTCGCCATGGTTACAAGTTTAAGTACTTTCAGTCTGATCGTAAAATTGTATGCAATACTTTTGAAGCCTATGGAGATATACTAAAATGAATTTAACTACCATATTATTACTACTAATTATATCCTTGAAAGTAAAATAATTTTCCCTCCATATTTATTCAAATATTTAAATTAATAGTTATCTTCACAATGCTCAGGAATGGTCTACGATCAGATATAAAGTACTTGGAAGTGTATTATAAGTCAGTTCCCACCTGAAACAAAAATCTATTAAGGAAATTTAAACAGATCTCTACAAACATATGTAGACGCAAATTACCTATATTATTTAACGGAATAACCTTAATATATATATATATATATATATATATATATATATATATATATATATATATATGTATATATATGTATATATATGTATATATACATGTATATATATATATATGTATATATATATGTATATATACATGCATATATATGTATATATGTATATATACATATATATCTATATATGTATATATACAAATATGTTTGTATATATAAATATATATATATGTATATATATATTCGTATAATATATATGTATATATGTGTATATATATATATATATATATATATATATATATATATATATATATATATGAATTAATAAAACTAAAACAATACTAGACTATAATTTATTTCGGCCTGATTGGCCTTATTCAAGTCTAGAATTGAAATATACGATTTATCTTTCTTTCTTATATTACAAATCTTCCAATCATCAAAGGAAAAACACGGAAGTGTTTTTCCCGTTTTCAGAAATCGATACTAAAAAAAGAGAGTTCACACACATAAACATACAAGAATTTTAAAAAGGGGAAATGGAAATGTTGATATACAAGCAAAAGGTTATTTAAGTAGACATAACTATTTAGAAGCGAAATTAATGGCGAGACTAAAACTTTGTACTAAAAGATGGAAGAGTCAAACGTCAGAATACTATACATCTTTGCTCTTAAACTAAGATTTCCTGTAGGATAAAATCTGTAACCAAACTTCAACATAATATCTCTATTTATATAAAGTTAGGAAAATGTACATATTTATATGCATATGATTCAGTCTTCAGCTAATTAACCGCCCATTGGAAATGTTAAAACAGCTGCTAGACGTAAGGCTTGTCAGTTTTGCCTATATTTTGTTTAATGCAAAGGTAGAAAAGATGGGGGTTAAGGCTTTTCGCGAGAATTCGGATACCGCCGTTTCTTGTGAAATATCGCAATAAGTATTAAACATCAATTTATGAATATTCCTCAAATTTCAGATTGTTTTTAGTATTTTAAAGATTTTCATTTGGCATAATATGGGCACACCTTCCCATTTCCAAATCCAAATATTTCAGATTTTAATTAAATTGGATCCATAGATTTTTTAGACAAATTGAGCAAGATTCCTTGAATTTCAATTTCTTTTGAAGACCCCTTAAGATTAAGCCTTACTTTAAAGACATTTTCTTGAATCAAAATCATGTAATAGATTTTGATTAAAATTGGAATAATGATTCAAGATGTGAAGTTTAGTATCATTATATATTGATTTTAATCATTGTAAGGCGACACTAAACTGGTGTAAAACTTCTGTTTTGATAATTAATCTTACCCGTCCGTAGACGGGTATACTTATATATATATATATATATATATATATATATATATATATATATATATATATATATAATAGCTTTTTTAAATTGAGCACTATTGGCTGCTGAAATGCTTAAATTAAGCATTTATATTTCACTTACTGTAATAAACTTGTATTGATAAAATCAGTAAGACGTCCGTCTTAAATCAAGTTAGTCGGGTTACGATCTCAGCTTGTGGCACTAATCAAACTGAAAGCTGTGATGCAGCGAAACAGCGTCTGTGTATGGCAACTCTTGTCTTTCTTTCTCTAACTTCTTAATATATCAAATTTAGTCGGCTAAATTCAGGAAGTTAGACCTATATAGCCTTGCATCTCACAAATCTATATTTCATTCTAAATAGTCATTTTCTCTTATGATTTGTGATCCCATGTTTTAAACACAAAAAATATAATTCGACTTGATTCTTTCAGAAATTTATTTGCCATAATCAAAAGATTTTTAAGAGGGAAGACACTTCGTGGTCAGCATTTTTCAGTTGCAATGGTTTTATTTTTTACGGCATATCAACCCTTTCCGGGTTATTTAATGCCAAATCCGGTCATTTTGGTAAAAGTTTTATGCTTCAAGTTCTTTAAGTATTCAAATATTCATTAATGGTGTTGGTTTGGTTGTTTTGTAGTTGAAAATTGTTGTTTATGTGTTTAAATTTGCAGAATATGATTGAGTTATGCAAAGGGAAACGAAAGAAAAAAACAATAACATCAATGTTTTGTACATTTTAAGTCAGAAAGCCAGTATCTTCAGACAACCTTATGTGGCAGCACCAGGTCAATTGCAATGGTCGCGATCATTATTGTATTTAGTATTAATAAATATAATGAAAACACATGATCCACGAATACAATTTTCCTGAATCGGTATTGCTTAGAAGCCATTGAGAAAGAGATTCTAGGATGCACGGAGACAGTGATGGGATGAACAAAAAAGAGCTGATTTCATTTCAATGTTTTCATACCGTTTACAACGGTATTAGTGAAAATATTGAACTAGCTCCGAAAGAACTTGAACCTAGAACACCCAGCGAACAGTCCGCGCCTTTAACAATTACATCACGTCACCTCAACCGACACACATAGACACAAATATTTTTATAAAGTTAGGTATGCTTATAGGTACAGGATTCACTCCTTAATTAATGAATCATCATGAATTTTTGAACACATCTGCTTTGCCTAAGAGATCGTAATGTGGTCTATATTATGTTTAATTTATACAAAGTGGTAAAAAATGGATGGAATCCGTTCGTGAAATCTCAGATACCTTCGATTTTTGTGAATTTTTACCACTAGGTATTATACATCAATTAATAAATATTCCCACAATTTCATTTTTATTGGAGTATTTTAAAGGGTTTTTAGAGGCATAATATGGAAACCTGCTCCTATTAGAACATTCAAATATTTCAGATTTGCATTAAATTTTATCCATAATAAAGCATATTTTCCTGAATTTCGATTTTGTTTTAAGACTTCTTTTACCGTAAGCTTTATTTTTTACAGATTTTCTTGAATCTAAATCATGTAATAGACACGCCACGTTACGTATTCTTATATATATATATATATATATATATATATATATATATATATATATATATATATATATATATATATGTATGTGTGTGTGTGTGTGTGTGTGTGTGTGTGTGTGTGTGTGTAATTTACATAACATATGCGACGTGGGAGCCCTTGATAATACCAGATAGTTGACATCTTAGCAAATAAGCTGACACCAGAAAGCAAGTTACTCTACTCATGAACACAAATTATTGATCTAACATCGCTTGCAGAAAAAAGGAAGAGACACGTTAGGTTGGGTGGGGTTTTTTTGTTTTATCTCAATAGACATCTTTAACACTGTCACAGTCTTCTGTGTTCTCGCTGTGGCAACACAGACTGCGGCGGTGAGAGTGAATTTTCAATTGATAAAAGGATTTTTATAAACAATGGCGGCCGCCTTTGTTCGTCAATCTTCTTTGTTGTTATGTTTCTTAAGCAGAATAAAATCTATCGAGTGTTTCGTTTGTGTTTGAATCAACTACGGATCTATTTTCATTATTAATCATTTATTTGTTCGTTCATTATGCCTGTTTGGACTATTCCATTCTTAACGATCTTCTCAACTCAACCCATAATGGAAAAGAGACAACGCTTTTCTGTAAAAAATGACACGGTTCTCTAATGTTTCTGAGGAAATCTTATATTATAATATATAAAAATGTCAGTCGGATTCTCGGAGTTCAACAAAAACCGTATTATCTCTGACAAATAGATATTTAGCCAGTGATTTATCGAATGTTTTAGCCTCTTTTCGTTTCATAAAGAAGAAATTCAACTTTCTTCCATTACATATTCTATCTGTCCCGATAATCATTTTAGTAGTACACACTTCTCAAGATTCACGTTTTTTTTACATGGAAAATTGAAAATGGCGTCTACATTCGCTGGCTACGTATTTATTAATGTCCTTACTTTATTCGCATACAATTACATTTTCAGAATTAAATTGCACCATTTATTATATATATAAGCCTATTTTTTCAAGTTTCTTACTACTCTCTTCTCGAAATCGTTATTACAACCGAGAAAAATTAAACTACACTGGAGTTTTACTGGATTTCATTATTCTCAATGATTGTTCATCAACCTGGATTGTTCTGCTCAGCCTTTTCGGGGATTTTATTCTTACTCAAAATGAATTCATTATTGTTATTTTATCTATATACATTTATTTCTATTGTCTATCGATTTCTTGTGCGTTGTTTTTGTTTATTAACTATTGCTAATTTGGTTTATTAGTTTAAAGTAATCATCGAAAATTACATGGAACATCCGTCTCGATTTGTTCGTAATAATATTACTACTAAAGATTAGAATGGTTCCAGTGGAGTGAAGAAATCTGCGAAATTATTTTTAACTCTTTGTATTAATACACTAGTGTGATTCTGTGTTTATCGCTTGTATGTGACGCATTATTTGTTATTTACTATTAGTCGATGTATTGCACTCAAAGGTACATTAAGTTAAATGAATCAAATAAAATCCCCAACTTTCTGACGTTATTCATCATTATGATTCTTTTGTACTTCCCCAAACAGAAGAAAAACATTAACTTTTGAACGTGCTTGAACATACAGAAATCGAAAAGTTTGAGATTTTACCGCTTCGAATTTATTTGCATTTTAATTTGTAAGCTTTGGCCAGTACATCTAGACCTCCATATAAATCAGACCCTCGTTGGGTTTTTTTTTTATTGAAATAAAAAAATGGTTGTTATAAAAAGCTTCCCTTTTTAGATCCGATCTTTTCTTTTTTTCTTCATCCAAATGAATAAAACTTAATTTGTCTACCTTTATTATTTATTTGACATTTATTATAAGCAAGAATGAAGAGGATACGACATCTAATAAAAGGAAGAAAAGTCTATACATACAAAATAGATTAATTATATTCAACAACTTGCGAAGACAATGAAAGATAACGTTCCTAAAGAATAAGAATTAAAAGCGTCCAAGGAAAGAGTCCGTAGAACACAAATGCTTAGAGTGTCCCAAAAGTTGTTTTTCGCATAAGAAATTGACTACCCATTTGCTTCAGCTGTCGTCTTGTATGTTAAGGAATTGGGTACAGGTTTGAGCTGCCCCCGTGAGTGTTTACGTATATGTAAATGAACAGATATGCAGATGTGTGTGTATCTATTAACGTTCCGGTATTGTAAGCGAGAGGATGTGCGCGTTTACGTACTTGCGTACATGTGCGTTCGCTGAGCAGCGTTTTTAGTAAGCTTCTCTGGGCGTTGTGTTACAAGTCGATGAAAGTCTCTCGTTATGTGTGGACTGCTTGCCGAGGAGTCGTATGTCTCAATGGGAAAACTATGCGTTTACTTTGTTATAGTGTGCGTTTGGGTGGTTTGTTTTACGGAATATAAACCCTTTTTCGGGTTATTAATGCTAAATCCAGTCACTTTGGTAAAGGTTTTTATACTTTAAGTTCATTATATCTTCAAATATATATTTATAGTGTTTGGTTTGACTTTTTTCTAGAAGAAAATTGTTGTTTTTTGGGGGCTTTGCAGAACATGATTGAGTTTTGAATAGGGAAATGAAAAAACAATAAAACCAATGATTGGTGCATTTGTGGTCAGGATGCCAGTATTTAGAAACAGTCGGATCCGGTAGCACCATAACGCGCTGGATTTCTCTGAGTGACTGAAAAGGATTTCTGATTAGAGATTGTATCCTGTGAGGAGTCCATATATTAATACATATTCACTGCGCTACTACTCTAAATAAGAGTTTACTGTGTATGTGTACATTAGTTTAAATTAACCAATTGAGTATTCACTCTGTATGTGTGCAACAGTGTAAATTAAACCGCTTACATTACATGATACATCCGGCTCGCCTATGCGTGACTTACACATTAGTTTTATTATTCAATATTAATCGAGTATTTATTGAAAACAAATGCAGTAAGTAAAATGTAACAAATTACAGATCCTTAAAATTATTTAATTACGAAATCAAATCAGCAAGAATCCTTTTCGGTTTCCTTGCAAAACATATCAGTCATTTTAATCATCGTCTCATTGGATAAAAATAGAAATAATTTATTCGTTGCCTTTCGACATTTGTAAGGAACTTTGAAGTATTTAAACTGTCGTATAAAAAGTAATACTCCTTAAATTTCTTAGAAAGTACCCAGGTATTATGTACTAAAAGATTGAAACAGTCCCGCCTTGGCTTGTTATCTACGTATCATGAATCTACTTTGGTTTGATATCTACACTTTGTTCTGCGATTTACACCTCATATTGCCATCAACACGGTAAAAGAGCAAGGAAAACACTTATCAAATTTAGTTTCGAAAGAATATGTGATTACCGAGCCTGGAACGCTCTGCCTAATTGTAACCATAACTTTGAACCCTAACCCCTAACCCCTAACCCCTAACCCTACTCCCTAAAACTACCTCATAATCCTAACTCCTAACCCTACCCTAAACTGTAACGTTCAAACAAGAGATCGTGCTACACTTTAGCCAATTATTCACCGAAAGTCACTGAAGACTCAGTAATCTATTCCGACGACTGGAGAGCTTACGCTAATTTAAACCAACTCAATTTCGTCATTTTTCCGTAAATCCTCAGCAAAATTTCGTCAAACCCGACACTGGACTACACACAAGGAACTGAATGCCTTGACTCGAAGATTCCTATATTGAAAAAAATGAGATGGCGTACGGTGTCGATATCGTTTTCTTTGTAGATATCAATCCAAAGTAGCACTGATCAAAAGTTTTGCCAGGCATTTACATCCAATCAGGGTTAAAAATAGAATTAACAGCAGCATTACATTTACACAATTAGTTATGTTTTTATAAATATTTGATTTAATAAATAACTTATTGACTAAATAATACCGTAATAATTAAATTTTACATTATAAATCGTATTGCAAAAAGCGACCCGGAAAACGCCGGCTACGTACAACTAGTTAAGACTAATGACGAAATATTAAAACTCGCCATAAGGGTTAATTTGATTATACAGTTTTGGTAATATTCGCTTTTTCCATTTTATATTACATAAACATTACATACCTTGGCTTTTTGAGCAAAAGTGTAGTATATGTTCCGATACAACACTTCATCTTTATCTCCCTGATCAGTGAAAGAGAACTCCTTGACTGAGGCTATTTACATTTTTATGAGTGCCCCTTTTTGGGGAGATGTATTCTTTCCACGACCTTGTGTCTAACTTTGTCCTCGTGGGGAGGCAACAGTATAGGTATATATTATATATTTATTTTTTTTATTATGGACGTAATTTTATGGTCTTATATGAATAATTTAGTAATATATCTAAATAAATAGCGAGTGCGAACACTTGTGAAGCATAATTTTTTTCTGTAATATGTCACGAAGGGTGTTTCATACATAAACCGCTGTTTTGTTGTATCACTGCCCCTTCGTAACTAGGCATTGTGAGTGTCACAAACTGAGATTTGAAACCATACGGCTGCGTTCTTACCCTGAGCCACTTTAGTTATTTCGTCCTTCATCATCTATTTTCTTTTCTATCTAATTTATATTAAACGTATTTTGTTTAGTTCGTCATCGTCTGTCCATTCTTACCGTAAGTTTCACGTGTCGAATCCAATTGATATCACTAAGATGCATCACGGAGAAGGAATAGCAGAGCTTACAAACAGTTTGTATAGTAAATATGTATCACTTTCCACTTCATGCAAGATACATCTTTATCTATATAAAAAATAAAGCCTACTTCCTATCACTACTGGGTTGATATTACCAATATCTTCTTTTAAGCAGTTATCAGTTTCTGGCTCTGTGGAGCGGACTTTGTTGAGAGTTAAGCCAAGATTGTCGGTAACCACGAATACTTTGCGCTATCAACGAAAAGTGTCAGTTTTCTGTGACAATATAAGTTTGCCGGATTCAGGACATGATACCTCTACTTTATCTTGAAGGGTCTTTATATATTATTTCTTCTTTCTATTATTATACCAAGTTTAGCCTGATAGACTTATGTAGGTTTTGGAAATAAATAATTAGATAAAATCTCTCTTTCTCCCTCCTACATTATATATATATATATATATATATATATATATATATATATATATATATATATATATATATATATATATATATTTATATATATATATATAAAATGCCATTTACTAACAGCTGTTTCGTCGTTTCACAATTCATTAGTGTGACTAAACGTATGAGGCAACGAACCCGTGATATATAGCAAAAATCAACTCCTTAAAATCGATACAGAGTACAATTAAGACGGCACACCTTATACACACAAAGGACTCGATATCTCTTCAGACAGAGCTTCATAACAATAACACGTAATAAATGTGTCTTAGTACATCACTGTAGTTTCGCGGAGTTTTCGATTGTCAGGATTAATGAATCCTTGAAGCCTCTTGATTTAAATACAAATTACAAAAAGCTTGAATTTGTATTGAAATAGAAAGAGACTTTATGATGCATAAATACATTTCTGATAATCGTAAACTCGATGAAACTGCAGTAAAGTGGTTAGTTAAACAACGTTCATAATCTATATAAAGTTAAGACGTTTTTCCCCCTGTATTTTTGTCGAGAGTAAGAAAATAACCACATGCATCACAGGCTACTAAACGTACCACTATATTAAGCTTATTTTTTCAGGCGTGTTATAATAAATTCATGATTACTTTCTCCATCTAAATATTACCTTTGGCCAGCATAGTAGACTCTCCCCATAACATAGCTCATAGAGGTAGTAGCAAACACTTTTCCTTCTTATATTTTACTACTAACACTCTCCCTCATCTATACCGGTAACTAATAAACAACGCAGACTTTTTTAAAAACGTAACTTTTATTATTTTCTAAATATCTGTCATTAATTTAATACATAATACAATACATTACGCACAAATATAATAGTGGCTCTCTCAAATTCCGTTGATTTTCGAGAATATCGGATAACTTTTTTTTTTAATATTACGTATAGCCTTATTCTCATTTTTGTTTCTACGGATTATAATTAACGAACATAATTACTTATAGATGTCCATGATTAAAAATGGCGGCTATCATCTCTTCAGCGATTAGACTTTAGACATTTCCCTGATCAGTCTTCGTTTGCTTAAGATATAATTTCATTTTTTTACTGAAACACTTAGTCAATTTCAAACATAACACCTTTAAGGCTTAGAAATCTTTTTCAAATACTTACTGAGTAAAACGAAGTGCTGTGTTAATTTTGACAATATTCAATTGTTGATAACAATTCCATGGAAGCCTCAATATCAGTTTCTCTACAAACCTTACACTATTTAACTAACAGAAACACAAGTTCATTATTTCACTGTTGTCCATCTATACAAAACCTAACATTAATCCAACATTTGTGTTTTCATTTTCATGTTAGGTATTCTTTTTTATTTGTGGGGGAGGGAATTTTACGTATGACGTTTTTTTTCTTCTTTACATTTCTATATTAAAACCTTCTGTTCCTTCTCTCTCGCACTCTACCCACCCTCTCTCTCTATCTCTCTGCCCCTCCGTAATTATATATATATATATATATATATATATATATACGTTTTGTTCGCAACAATTTCTACAAAAAACGTGTTTAAATTTTCGCAGCCAATAAACATTACAAAGATACCTCCATTCTTTTCTGCTCACATACGATTTAAATTAGCATTCGATTAAAAAAAAAAAATTTTTACAATGACAAATAACGTTCCTTTACATAACACACAACAGTTAAAAAGAACACAGACCCGCGTCGTTAAAAATTATATTGATAATGCGACCTATTTGCGTTCTCTCAGCATTTTAATAATATATATTTTACACGTGGTTCATACCCCGTTGTTTCGTCTTTTTACACTCATACTTGCTTCAAACAGTCCTTACTGACCGACACCTCAGATTTGTTTTGCATTTCTAGCTCCTTACACAATTGGGATTAACGTGACTAAAATAATAATTAATCAACACCTAAATTTGCGTAATTCAAATCAAAATTATTTCATTTTTTTACACAATATATATTTATTTTAAATGCCTAAACTAATTTCTACATTCGTTACACATGGTTCACTTTCAGTCACATTTGACTACCCACGAAGGTAGAGTTAGACACATTTACGCATTCTACAAGGATTTCCTTTCAATGAAGAACGACAGAATAGCTAACAGCCCGGTCCGAAACAAGTAAGCTTTTCCATAACTGGTCAGTGAACGAGATATCCTCCTTCACTATTTCTATTGTTGTTCAACTCAGAAGTAAACCTTTTCATGTGTAAATATTGTCCGATGTGACCTATTTGCGTTCTCGGATGTTGACACATTTTAATTTATACTTTTATTCTTCTCCCGGACAACGCCAGACGTCGGGTCCAGCTAGTTATATATAAATAGATTGTGGATCCAACAGAGAAAGGGCGTATATTTTAAAAAATTAGAAGGCCGCGAATATTTCAAATGGGGTTATATTTATTTTTTAAAATGTGGAATATACGCGGACGTCCATTTATATCTTTTTTAAATAGCTTCTTTCTTTCACTCTTACCGCATTTGCTTCCCAACCTTAATTCCAGGTTCATCAAATATTTTCAAGCTCTAATCACGATGAAAGCCTTACTTCACGTCAGATGATACTGTTCTCGTCACTAGTTTACATGCAACTCGCGATTCTTATCGGAATGTGCTGATTAATCGGCAACGTCAGCGCTGATATCGAAAAGAAATTTGAGATAAGAGATTAACACCATTGGATCTTTTCTCCAATGTTAACAAGTGTTATCCCCCCGAGAAAATAAGGAGTTAAAATGACCAGGAAATGTGTACGAAACATATCACAGTTATATAGCACCTCACTCAGAGACGATAGGGCGGCGCTATTCTACAGAGTGAAGAAAGACCCCTTCATGCGCATGTGTAAATTTCATCACCGCCTTTCTGCGCGTTAATCGCTGCCTGTCGGTCGCTGAGAAAGGTGCTACACAACGTGTTCGTCCGATTACCGATTTTCTAAAAATTAGTGAACGTGTTGAGCAAAAGTACTGCATCCAATTTTGTCAAAAGATTTGTGATTCTCAAAACAAAACAATTCGTAAGATTCAGCAGGTGTTTGTAGAAGATGCGATGGGTGCAACACAACTTAAGGAGTGGTTCAACCGACTAAAAAATGGCCGCACATCAGCTCGGAGTGCAGCTGTTGTTGAGAGGGTGCGACATTTGGTGATGAAAGATCGTCGTTCAATCGTGCAGGAGATCGCCCAAGAGGTCAGAGTGAGTAAAGTTTCTGCACATGCAATTTTGTGTGATGATTTGAACATACACAGAGTGAATGCGAAATGTAAGCCCAAGTTTTTGTCGCAGGAACAAAAGGATCTCCGTTTCCAAGTTGCACAGGACCTTCTGGAAACCGCTAACACAGATTCTGGGTGTCTGAACAACGTGATAACTGGAAATGAGTCATGAGTGTACGGGTACGACTCAGAAACAAAAAGAGAGTCGTTGCAATGGAAGCATCTCGAGTCTCCATGCATTCCCCCCCCCCAAAAAAAAGCGCGACAGGTGCGAAGCAAAATCAAAGTGATGCTGACTGTCTTATTTAATATCCGTGGAATTGTGCATCACAAATATGCACCGGAAGGACAAACAGTGCAAAGGAGTACTATCAAGATGTTCTCCGGCGTCTCTGTGACGCAGTTCGGCGCTAAAAAACACATTTGGACGGTGAAAAACTGGCAACTGCATCACGACAACGCCCCTCTCCAATTAATCACATTTCTTGGCCAAATATGGAATTGCAGTCGTTCGTCAAACTTCCTACTCTCCAGACACGACTCCTTGCGACTTCTGGTTGTTTCAAAAATTGAAGACGAAACTGAAAGGTTCCAGTTTTGAGACTAGAGAAGGCGGAGATAAACACCATCCCAAAAGAACACTTATAGACTAGTTTCCAGTAGCGGATGGGTTGGTGGGCAAAGTAGGTGCAAGAAAGAAAGAGATTAGGGTCTCACCCCGTCAGTTATTTGAAATATTTTCTCTGGCCTAAGGTCAGATACTTTTTAACAGGTCATATATATATATTAATAATGGAGATTATGTATATGTCTGTCTGTCTGTCTCTCTCTCTCTCTCTGTCTGAAGCCGAAACGCCATCAGAGTAATATTACTATTTAATTAGTCCGCCAGCTTCTTTATATACTACTACAAAAACCGCCGTAATCACTATGCGCATTTCTCAATTTACATAATTAATTGCTTTTAAACTTCTAATAAATTAGTATTCGCAAATATACACTCATGATTGTTTTCTTCAGATTTCCACATGTATTTACGCTAATTTGCTCGCTAATCATCTTACTTATAAATTATAATTATTTATTTTATTATTTATATATATACATACATGAAATGAGTTTCGTAGTTAATATATCTATGACGAAACTGATTTAACAGCCAGCGTTAATCCATTGAATTGGTTCCCTCCCTCCGATTATTCAGTATGGACGCAAGACGGTGCGTTATTTAAAATGTAAACAAAACGCTGGCATTTTCTTTTTTTTTCCTTTAAAAATTAAAAATATTTATATGTATGGGTCAGGATGAAAAAACATTTTTTGGGGGGGGGATCAGTCAAAGATTTATTTTTTTCTTAACTAAAAATATGTCTATGTATGGGGGAGGGTAAAATAAAAGAAATTGTTGTTTGACACACCCCGTGTCAAACAACATTTTTTTTCTTTCATTTTAAACTAAAGATATTTCTATTTGTGGGGGAGGGTAAAACAAAAATCTGGGTAGGGTCGAATTTTTTTTCTTTATTTTCAACTAAATATATTCTTGGTCATAAACAAAGAAAATCAATGTCTAACCACCCCCAAAATATGACTGGGGCCCCATCGGTTTACGCGTGAGCGTTCATTTCTAACGCGGAAGCCTAGCAAAAATATGCGACCGGAGGGAGCATATATTTGCTAGTATATATAATATTAAATGATATTTTTTAATAGTTCACCTACGTACCACGTCGTTTCGAGCTTACGGCTCTCATAAGCGCAAAGGTAAAACAATCTCAGAGACACCTTGAATCTGTAAGCGTACATTTAGTCCTTGTGGCCACGAGAGATTGTCACGGGATGACGGAGAAATTAATTGATATTTACACTGAAAGCGGCAAATATAAATAACTAGACGTGCGATAAAACTCAACGTAGGATGTTTAAGAAGGCATTAATTTAATTTTTTAAAAATAATGAAATAAAACCTACAATATAAATATATTAAGAGAATTTATTTGTCTAAGAGACAAGAAAAGATTAATTGTATCCGCAGATATATGAGGGTAAAAAGATTGGAAGAATAGAAGAGACTTTGGTTGTGGTCGTCTGATGAAACATAAATACTAAGTAAATAAATGAACAGATGAAAGGCGTAGATTGATTGTTCCTTTGCCATTGGAATGCATCAATAATATATATTATCCATCTATAATATATATATATATATATATATATATATATATATATATATGTATATAAATATATATATATATATATATATATATATATATATATATATATATATATATATAATGAAAAACAAATATTTCCAAAAGTCTTGGAAACGTACGTACGCTTAATAATAATTGATTTTGAATTCTGTGAACAATGTTAAAATGTTATTGATCTGAACTAAGTTTATATATATATATATATATATATTATTTATTTAAAACACTACATTACAGATTTTATAGATGTATCATGGTTTTATTGGCACGGGTAGGCTTTTACTGTTTAGAAAAAAGTTTTCCATTTTACGATCTGTCTTCATTCTGTGCGACACTAATGATTTGAAATGTCGGTGAATCAGCTAGTTTCTTTTACATGCAATCTATTTAAGGGGGTACTTTGTTAACATCATTATTTCGGTGGTTAGTCGAATCGTAACATAACTAGCTATACATGAATATGGTCAAATGAAAAAGTGTTATTCTTTCTTTCCTTTTCCTTATGTAGTGAATAGATTTATTCAATAACAAAAGTTTGGCAGCTAAAAATACTTCAATTCTTCACCTTTTATGTCCTTTCAAATTAGTCTAATTTAAAGACCCGGCTGACGTCCCTAAGACTGTCTCAAGTGACGTCTCAACACTTTTATTAGACCAGCTTATAAGAACATGGCGTTATCTCATCGGATGTGCTTAGTTTACTTATTGTTTTGTACTACTCAAGTAGAAATAATATGGGTTTAAAATTGCAGCTTTCGAAGTTAAAGGTGAAGAGAACAATTTGAAAAATTGAAGTAGGGGGTTCATAAATGGGCAACTGGACAACATCACGGACTATAGAATCGGATATGCTGAACTCAAATTAAATCAACTCTATTCTGTGCAATTACAAACCAATAATTCTGTGAAAGATATTAAAGAGCGACTTGTTACAAGCTGTGAGTAAAATAGCAACTTGTGTTCAAATAAGTGCATTCCAACTGAAGCGTAAGGGGCAACTGTGATAGGGACCAGATTTATAATGGGGTAACCTGGGTGATGAGTTACGCAGCAAAATGTTTGTTCACATTACTTTTAAGTTTCTTCATGTTGGCACGATCAGGAAATCAGGGAGAAAGGAAGGGACTTCTAAAGACAAGGGGTTCAGGGAAAGGAGTTCGCAGAGAAGAAAATCTCTCGGAATCTAAAGACTTTGAAAGAAATACAAACACAAAAGTCCGGAGAATATTCAATTGGGGTACAAAGTCTCAGTAAACACCGTTTGTGAAATTTTCGTAACTCCAATTTTTCGCTTTCTTATTCAAATATACTCACAGTTTAAGTAATAAAAATATCCCGTTTTCTCTCGCCTAATTAGTGGTATTAACTTTCCTCTCACCGCGAGAAGATATGGCACAAAGCAGGAAGGTGACAGAATAAGCCAGCCCCAAAGGTGTGCACCCTGGGCCCTTAACATTTGCCTGAACCTACCCGCTGGCATTCTCTGTAGGAGGCACATAAGACAGTTAGCAATTAATTAACTCCTTCCCAATGAGGGAAAATAAAACCTGGGAAGGTGGGCCTCTTACGATTACCCAGAACTAATACCGGAACCCAACAGATGAATGGCCACCGCAATGGTTAGTCTCTGTCGGACTTATCGTCGAGGATGTATCCTCGACTGGTTATCTGAAGCGGAAGAATCAACGATTTCGACGATTTCGACGATTAATCCGGTCTGCCCTCGATACAATTTTCTGTTGTTTTACTAATAACTATATGCTCCCTCCAATCGTATATTTCTGCTACGCTGGGAATATTATATAATTGTGACAGAACTACACACAACACGTAGGTAAAGAAACATAAATATTAAACTATTATTGTTATATATAACATAAAAGTAAAGTTCCTTATTTATTGATGTCAAGCACGAATGCAGATACCACACTATTTTTATTAATCAAATTAAGCCAAACGTATTTCCTTTTTATAGACGTCAAGCGCGAAAGAAAATAATACGAAATTACGACATAGCCGCCAACTATTAAGGCATTGCATTAAAGTTCGATTTTCAAATCTTTAAAAAATAAATTAGAATTTTATTTCGTGATAAAAAATACAATTTTAGACTACTTAATAAATTTCATCCAAAATGTGTGCGAAAATCAAACGAAATAAGTGAGATATTCAAATAATCCATATAGTACAATTGAACGTCAATCGGAAATGTCTATTTCGTCCCTTCAGATTTTAATTTAAACAATTTAGTAATTTGAAAAGGGTTTTTATAGTGTTAAATAAAAATGGGGGATGTAATAAATGGAACACCCACTTAAAAGGGAGGAAGTAATTCCTGGGAGGACGGTCTTATGACAACAGAACCGATACTACACTTATATGTTTCCATTGATTTAAAAATGTCTAGTCACAAAATAATATTTGTATTGCTCTTTGGCCTTTTGGTTGAAATAAAAGTGTAGTATCTGTTCTATTAACATCAACGCCGGAAGTTTTCATGTAATTAAACTGAATGTGTTAAAATGCTTTTAAAACGCTATCGTTTTTTTAATGAAATCTTTACAATTAATTTTATGAATTTTATTAATAATTATGATAATATTAATTTCGAGGAAAATATTATAAATATAACATTTTACAATACCAATTATAAATGTACATTATAGAATAATAATTTATTAGAAACTTAAAAATAAAATAAATATGCAAATTTGCAAACGCGGGTTTAGTTTGATGGAGTTTTCAGATTACTATATATACTGTGTCATTATATTCAATTTAATAGGTTGTGATGTTAAAATACTTAGGAAAGGTTCGCATTTATTGATACTTAGATTTGGATCGAATTAGATTAGCTAAATGCAGTATTTTCCATTATTTTTTTAATGTATTACCTTTAAGAAATTGTGACTGATGGAAAGATGTACGGAAAAATACCTATTTATATAAGATAGGCGCCTGACGTCGAAGATCCGGGCGTTTAGTGCAATCGCTCCCAACATCCTGGCACCTCAAATGTTCATGTACAACCATAGCTTATTAGGCGAACTCACTGTTTGTTTGAGGCTCGAGATCTAATTTCACCAAAGTCGCCCACACACGATGCATGTCGACACGTGACTTCTTGTAGCTGCTGGCGAACACATTTTTCTATTCGTACCTCATTTGCCACAAACTTCTATAGTGATGGGTCAGAAGTTTACTGTTAGTCGAGTGGGTCGAGGATATATACATGTGTGTGTGTGTTTTTATGTAAATGTTAAATAGATAAATTTAGGCCAATATTGAAAGCAACCATTTCAATAAAAATACGCGGATGAGTCTAAACTTTTCGCTCTTTCATAATGTTGCTATGCTTCCTCGCCAAAACGCGAGGTTGTATTCTTTGACTTTATCAGGTCAAAACATGCGAAATTATTTCGACAAGCTTCAACTGATTTCTATTACATTTTTTTATTGTTAAGCAGAAACCAGATCGATAAATTGATCGAGATTCGAAATGCAGAGAAAATATTTTATTAAAAAAATAATAACACGAAACATTGTTTTAAAAACGAAACCTACACAAATAAAAGAATGTGAAAACAAAAGAAGCAAAACAATCAAGATTATAAAACAAAGTAGAAAAAAATATATTCAAATAATTGTCCCAACTTGTTCTCCTTCAATAGTTTCGGACAGTTTACTCTTTTTGGGTGTTATTCTAGCATGAAATCACGGGCTTAATTTTTGTGAAAAACTCACATTGCTTATCTAGATTTTAAATCAATTTCTATTTTCTTGTTGAACAACAGAGAAAGATGAATAACAAAATAAACACATTTTTAAATAGAAAGAGCGAAGTTGTTTTCCTTAAATCTGATTGGCTAGATTTTTACTTTTCAGTCTCTACCGATTCGCCTCTTTTCCGCCATTTCGAAAAACAAAAAAAAAGGATAATTTTAAAAATACTATAAGCTTTCAATGCAATTTTACTGATTAAAAATGTTTCTCCTTTTTTAACATATAAAACTATTATAATACCTAAATTCTAAACATTTCCTGAAAAGAATAATCCAAGATTTTTTCGTTACGCATGGAAAATCTGCAAAAAGGTGCCAAAGAAGAAAAGCACTTTTATAATGCGGATTTCGTGTTTGTAACTAAAATTCGGAATATTTTTTGAAAGTAATATAGTGATTTAAAAAGAAATTATATCAAAGACGATAAAACTTTCATTCAATATCCTGATTTCAACACAATCAAATTATAAAACTAAAAACGCGATAAAACCTGCATTCTTCATTTTTCTGAATAAAAATTATTGAATCTTTATGACTATTTATCATGTATTATGCATCTATCAAAATCAAATCTTTAATAAAGAGGCCTCTGTTGCGTCCTGTGAGGTTGCCTGCGCGGAGAGTTTATGGCGAAGATTGGTTTCACAATTTTCAACCGTACTTCTCTTGAAGTGTCATTGATTTAGTCTAGTGGCAAGAAGGTCTACGATGACTGGAAACAATGCTGGGATAAGCAGACGAAGTTGTGCTTCTCCTAGGCGTGAGAATTTAGTCTACCCTACTATTTAGTTAATCGCTGAGGGGGGATATTTGAATTTATACCTTGCACTAAGGTTTCGTAAAAGTGAGGCAGTAGCTCCGATGGTATCGCTAGAGATCAAGCGTGAGAGAGATGGAGCGTGAGAGAGATGGAGCGTGAGAGAGAAGCAGAGACTGAAGGGCAGAGCACGAGAGAGAGAGAATGCTAATTTTCGAAATGTTCATGAGAAAGTACACATCCAGGTTATTAGGCAGGTTATAGAGAGTGGAAAGTGGACCTTGGGTTTACCTTCGATAGGCTTGTGACTCTCACTTCCCTTATTTTGTCCGTTAGTCCTCACATTCCAAGCGATGTTTCTGACAAAAAGGGAGAATAATTGCTTTTTTGGTCGGAATCTATCTATTTAACACTTATCATTGGATAGTTTTAGACTTTGAAGTAGTATTTTTTTAAAAAGCTCCTTATATCAAGTAGCTTCATGCTTTGTCTGGAGTGATTTCCATAACAAAAACAAATGTTCCTAATATCGAAGTTACAAAAGTATTGCAGTAGCCCCAACAGAACTCGAATCCGAATATTTACGAAAATAAACACTTCTTGTATGTTTGTAACCCAAAGTATTAATATAATTTAAAAACGCACATGGTGCTAAATAACAAAGACGTCGTTAAATATAAGGATTCGGGTTATTTAATTGATTGGCATGTTAGACTTCAAATGCTAAATCGAAATAGAACATTCAAACTATACTTTTTTTAATATCATGAGAATTAATTGATTAAATAGAACGGGACACATTAAGAATAAACTAGATAAATTCAGAAATAATGGTATAGGAATTAATTTACAAAGATATTTTCTGCGTTTTTCTTTAGGTCATCAGAAATGATAATTCATATGTGAAAAATTAAATTACTGTCATAATTCTATGATTTTATATGAATACGCGAACAAACTCTTTTTTGATCGAGGTTGTACACTTGTATATATATATATATATATATATATATATATATATATATATATACGTACCAGTATAGATATTCACATCTTTTATAAATCTCAACCTTGTACCGCCACATCCAGCCTTTGTGAGGAGTGAGGTAAATAGAATCAGTACACAATTAACACAAGCTAATATATATATATATATATATATATATATATATATATATATATATATATATATATATATATATCAACGTCTGTCTGTGTGTCTCCTATAGTAATAAAATCTAAACATTTATTCTAATATAAAATTTACCGGGGAAAAACAATGGAAGTGTTCCCGAATCTCAAACTGCATCTATAAAAGAGATATGAGAACATAACCCTATAAAAATTCAAATAAATCATATTTTCATGTAATTTAAACCATATGTATACAATTTCCTCGGTAGACAATGGAAGCGGTCTCGAATTTTTACGTTAATCACAATGTGCCGTATATCTACTTGCTCTTACTTCTAATTGACTATTCCTACAGAATCCGCCTAAGATTGTATGTAAATATGTAAATCTGAATTTAATGAAATTTAAACCATATGTACAATTCAGAGTATTTTTCAACATTTTAATTTCTTCCGACTATATGAGGGGGAGAAACGGGATGAGGGGGCCAGTAAACACAATGAACGTAATATGTTGTCATGAGCATTATGGAAAACGGCATAGTAGTAATCCTTATTGAATCCAGAGCAACGTCCGGTCTTGCTGCTAGTATAATAATAAAGCTGTACTGCGAATGTTTTAACAGGATACTGCTTTTTTCTGATATTTGAATTTTCACTACATGGTATCCAAGTGAAATATGTTTAGCTAGACAGCGAACACGCATCGAACAAACAACGTGGTATCGCTAACTCTCTCTTTCAACCAAATGCACTGGACGCTACAGACGTTCTTAGTTTTCTCATCTTGAACACCAGAATAATCCATCTTATATCGAGCTACAAATGACATATCATTTGCAATCCTTAGGTCGACTGATTGAATCAGCCTGAATTCATCTTCCTTTTTTAGGCTTTTTGTACAGCACTGGCTATTTTTTGTCGTTAACTTCGGGGAGATCGGCTTTGCCCATTACAAAAACATTATTAATATGTATACCACCACAGTAAATGATCCTTCGGGTTCTTAAATCCAAAGAACCGTTATATAATATGACGTGGCCTCTTCAGGGTTTCGATTTGAAACGCTATTTGAGATGGTCTGATACGCTGAATAAATGACGAATTATAGCTGATAATTAGTTCTAGTAAACAGGACTGGTAGTGATGCGTCATAGGATCACTGTGGCATTGCTTGTAAGTTCGACCCAATACTTAACTCAAGTAATTTGTACCTAAATGTTTGTTGTTTGTTATAACTTTGGTACAAGTTAAGGCCAAGAGCGAGAGACAGAGACAGAGAGAGAGAGAGAGAGAGAGAGAGAGAGAGAAAGAAGGCACTAGATTAAGCGAGCAATAGAGACCGAACAAGATGAAACGTGACGGGCGGAGGGGAAACAATAGAAAATATAGAGAACGTGACAGGAAGAGAACACGAGAGAGTAGAATAAAAAATGAGAAAGAGGGTGAGAGAGTAGGAAAAAGAAAGAAAGGAAGAGAGAAAGAGAGAGAGAGAGAGAAAAAGAAAGAGAGAGGAAGAGAGACCGAGAGAGATAGAGGAAAAAAAGAACGAGAGAGAGAGAAGTAGAGAAAACGAGAGAGATGGGAAGAGAGTACGAAAGAGAGAGTAAGAGAGACCGAGAGATGTGAGGAATAGAGAAGAGAGAGAGAGAGAAGAAGAAGAAGAAGAAAGAACAAGAGAGAACGGAATAGAGAAGAAATAAGAACCAATAGACAGAGAGAGAGAGATAGAGAGAGAGAAAGAGAAAGAGAGAGAACGAGAGAGAGAGAGAGAGAGAGAGAGAGGGGGGGTAGAGAGAACGGGCGAGGAAGAGGAAAAAATGACAAAGAGATAGGATAAAGTAAACGAAAGAGTGAGAAAGAGTTAACGACAGAAAGAACGAAAAGGTGAGAACGAAAGAGAGAGAAAGAAATAATAAAAGAAATAATGAAAGAAAGACAGAGAGAAAGAACGAAAGATAAAACACGAGAGAGAAAGAGGAAAGGACAACAATAGAGAAAGAGAGAGAGGGAGAGGAAGAGAGAAAGAGTGAACGAGAGAGAAAGAGGAAAATAAAACGAGAGAGAGAAGAGAGATAAACAAGAGAATTGAAAAAGTAACAAGATAAAGGAAAAAATAACACAAAAGGGAACGAAGGAGAACGAGAGAATAAGAGAATGACAGAGCGAGATTGAAAATGAGAGAGATAACAAGAGAGGGAAAGAGAACAAGAGAGAGAGAGAGAGATAACGAGAGAGCACGTAGGGAACGAGAAAGAAAGACAGAGCAGTAGAGATAGAGAACGAGATACAGAGAAGCAAAAACAGAGAACAAGAGAAGGAGAGAGAGAGAGAGAGAGAGAGAGAGAGAGAGAGGAAGAAGAAGAGACAGGGAACACAAGAAGGAGAGAACGTTAAACAGAACAATAGAGAGAAGAAGAGAGAGAGAGAGAGAGAGAAAACGACAGAAAGAGAACCAGAGAGAGAGAGAGGGAGAGAGAAAGACAGAACAAAAGAGAGAACGGGAGAGAGAGAGAACGAGAGAGAGAGCACGAGAGAGAAAATATCGAGAAAGAGAGAACGATAAAGAGAGTGAACGAGAGAGAGATAGAGAACGGGAGACAGAACGAGAAAGAGAGAGGAATAGAAAAAGAGAGAGAGGAAGAGAGAACGCGAACGAGAGAGAGAGACGAGAGAAAGAGATGAAGAGAGAGTGAAATACACTGAGGGAAATACTAAGATGAGAATAGAGCGAGGAAAAGACAAGGAGGGAAAAAGAGAAATGGGAGGATAGAGAGAGGTGAAGATAGATAAAGGAAGAAAGAGAGTGGATAAGAGAGAGAGGAGAACAGAGAGATGGGAAGAGAGAGAGAGAGAGAGGAAAAGAGAGAAGGAAATAGAGAGAGGGGAAGAGAGAGATGGGAAAAGTTAGAGATAGAGTATTAAAGTGAAAGAGATAGAGAGCATGAGATGTTTAGCACGATAGAAATTGAGAACGTGATATACAAGCAGGTGCGATAGATAGCGTGAAAGAGATGTAGAGTGAAATAGATAAAACGCTAAAGAAAGAAACAGAGTGAGATAGTATTTTTTGAAAGAGGCTGAAAAGAAGTACACATCTAGATTATTAGTCACAAATTGTTCCTGATCACAAAATTGCTAAGATGTGTCAATATATGTGACCTGCACACATTTGCAGTTTACCATACAATGATTTAAAGACGTTCTCAGAGAAAATAAAACTATCAGTTATTCATGCACTTTAAATTTCAACAGGAAAATTAATTAATTAATTAATTATAGATAATTAAACAAAACCTATTCTGTAATTGTGAATCTGACCAAAACTAATTAGAATTAATTAATAAATTGAATTAACTTGTTTGGCTTTCTGCCTTCAGCGTCGATACGACCTGAACAAAAGGAGTTTTGAAGGAAAGGCCTTGAACTGCTTAAAACCATCATTAAATAGATTCGCCATTTCTATAGGTGTTGCTTGGAGTGACCACAACAACTGACCTTTACAATGGCGTCTGATTGCTTTCGTTGCTTGGTCTGAAACAAAAAACTGTGACAGATCACTTCTCTACTTCTTGGTTGGACACATAACTACACCTAAATTACAATAAGTGGTACCTGAATAGTTGGAATAGTTTAGAAATGGTTCACACATAATATATACGAGCAAAAATATCTTCCCTCTGGTCGCATATTTTGCTAGTATATATATGACTAACGAAAAGATACTACACTGGAGGAGATAATGCCTGGGAGGATGGTATCATGACCAACAAAGATTCTACACAGTTCCCATAAAAAAGGATGAAGTAACGCATGTGAGGACGGTCTCATGAGGATAAACAGACTTCACGAATCTTCAAATGGAGTAGGTAATTCCTGGGAGCCTGATATGACAACAAAAATACTACTCTACGCCTTCTTTCTTTATGAATTGAGAATTGAAAGGTAGTTTGAAATCTTATGGTAAAGTAAAGCATTAGAAATAATAATAGTATAGTTTCGGCTTCAAACAGAAATGATCAATCTGTAATAGATTACTATAAGATTTATGTCTGCTTGTACGTCCACTAAATAGCTATGAAATATAAGAAGTTGTAATACTCACTAAGGAGTTCTGCAAAATAGAGTTATATCCCCTTAATAAATGGTTAACCATTAACCAAATATAAAAAAAACTAAAGCCTTAGCTAATCCTGATAATCTATATATTACTACAACTCTGATGTTATTGCTTGCACAGTGAATAAACCTTGATTACAGTAAGGGTTACCAGAATAACCATAAATTGTTCCAACGTAAAATATTCTTACTAATACGACAGGTGTTGTATTATTCGAAATACTGTTCTTAACTTGGGTGTTATTCCTGGGGTGTGTCTTGTAAAACTCGGGAATCTGTGGAGAATTTCAAACGGAAACCTTTATTAACTCCAGGAGGGTAGTTTGTACTTGTTCTGTCAGTTATTATGTTGAAAAGGAGGGTATGGATGACCTAATATGGAGAGAAGCGGGAAATCCTTTACCCTTACGGGACGAAGTAAAAATTATAGACTGAAAAAGACAGTTGAGAGTAAGACAACTCAGAGAATTACACCAAGTATAGAATTTCATACAATATAGCAGATGTTACATCGGCTAAAACGTTGTAAAAATAACGTCCAAGATGAGAACAGTAGTCTGAATAATCCAAATAATACAAATTATTTATCCTCACCTAAAAAAATCCGAAACATGAACCTGAAATAGTTGAATTCTCAAATGTTAGGTTGTGCCCAGATTATACCCCTTTAAGACCCCTTTAAAATACTCCAAAGAAACTGAAATTTGGGGAATATTTATTAACTGATTTCTAATGCCTATGGATAAAATTTCACAAAATTCGGAGGTATATGAATTTTACGAAGGGATTCTACCCCTTTGCATAACAATAAATAAAATTTAGGATATCCCACATTACGCACCCGTACGCATAGCATCATAATGATCGGTTACTTTGTTTAAACGTAAATCCTGTACATACAAATATATAAGCATATACACATACCTAACTTTTATAGGGACCATTATTTTAGGTATATGCTTCGGGCAGAGATATATAGAGGTTTATTATTGGCTATGACTGTCCTAAATGTATCTTACATGGAATTTTCACGCAAGTCCTGAACAGTAAGTTTTAATAATCACTTGCTTACGGACTTGACATCATAGGAGAGATTTAATAATACATTGTTAGAAATTTAGGTTAAAATTACACAACAAAAACATACTTCCTCCCTCTGAAAGCTTTCCATCATGTTATTTTTTACCGTTAAAACCTTTTAATTTTACAAATGTTCTTGAACCAGAGTCTACTTTCTTTCGGTACAAAAAATAAATAACTCATTTAATTACAGAGAGTAAAAACTACTTTCTAAACAAAATCCAAGAAAGAATTTAAAAGAGAAAATGCTATTAAAAAGTATCTAATTTATGTTTGTTTTTCACTCAGGTAATTTTGTCCAGTAGTTCGAGTTTATTTAAAATCTACTTCTTGCCATTTTATATCCATTAGCTGTATGTCATAAGAAATTAATTAGGGCCAATTAGTAAGCATTAACATTGACTAATAATAGTAATTAAATAAACAATTGTATGAAAAAGAAAAGTTACATATCTATATATATATGATTATTTTAATATATATATATATATTTATATATATATATATGATTATTTATATATATATATATGATTATTTATATATATATATATATATATATGATTATCTTAATATACATAAAGAAAATAATGATTCTACTTAGCATTGACGTAATATTGTTCCATAAAAGTGATTGACTACTTTCAGTTATTAGTATCGTAAATAATATATATATATATATACATATATATACATATATATATATATATATATGTATATATATATATATATATATATATATATATATATATATATATATATATACATATATATATATATATATGAACGGATGACAATATTTATAATGCGATAAACTTTCTCCCACTGCTACTAGCTAGTTCGTGGTTCTGTAGTAGTGCACCGGACGCAGTCACTGGAATCCCGGTTTTGAATCCTGCTAGGTATGCCTACATTGATGAGTCGTAGAAACGATTAAACGCGTGCCTGTAGATTCCATATCATATATATATATATATATATATATATATATATATATATATATCATGTATATATTTTGGTTATGTAGTCAAAATTAAGTAATAAGCTCAATGGATATTAGACGTTTTTACAGAACTAATATTTAATTCCACAATAGTTATGAATTGAGATATTTTCCCGCAAAGACAAGGTTTTGTGTCAAGCAAAATTACTCTGTTTTTAACAAATCACAGCTGTTTCCTCATAGACAATACAATCGGTAAAAATAAAGGTACAGATTGTATAGGCTAAGAGAAAGCAGCTGTAATTTTAAAAATGCAAGACCAACTTAGCTTGATAAGAAACCTTGACTTTGTTAGAAAACATCTCAATTCATATATACATGGTGTTGCAACAAAATTCAACACTTGACAAAAATAAACGAGATTCCATGAAGTGCTGAGGAGCATGGTAAAGCCCTGAATGTCGCCGCCGAACGCACCTACATCTTCTAGCATGACTCCGACCCATGCATACAAGACTAAGACGCCACAGGCGTGTCTGCTCAACAATGTTCCTCGCAACTTTGGTTGCCGCATTTGTTGCTGCCTGCCTCACCCGACTGCAACTCTCTTGACTATTTCCTCTGAGACGTGATTGAGGCCAAGACCAACAACCTCGCCAACAACACGGTTGACTTTCTGAAGGCTGCCACCATGGAAGCGTTTGCCGCTGCAGACAAGAACATGGTCGTCAAAATGTGTGACTCATTTCGCGTCCGCCTTGAGATGGTCGTCTCCACCGGCGGCAGTTACATTAAACAATAATGTGGTATGTAACTATTTCTAAGTAAACTGTCGGGTCTCTGAATATACAACTTTTCTTTTAATTGTCCATTTTGTTTTCTTTTTGTAAAGTGTCGGATTTTGCTGCAACACCCTGCGTATATATATATATATATATATATATATATATATATAGAGAGAGAGAGAGAGAGAGAGAGAGAGAGAGATTTTAGTTTTTGTGGTAGTTTTAAACAAATACATATTTATCATTAGTACCAGTGATGGAAAATGAAGTTTAAATATTTTTTTAAGAATCGTGTTTAGAATCGGAAATTAGGTTCATATTTGCCATATCCCATTCCTCGAAAGGTTACGATCTTTTCATTCGCGATTAATAATCCCAAAACTAATATATATATATATAGAATCAAGGCTGCATGTCAGTTACGTATAATAATGTATTTCATCTGCTGTAGGAATATATCTAAAGGCTATTAAAACAGAACTTTCTTAAAAAATAAAAAATAAAAGATGAATTTTCGAAACCCGGATGTAAACTTTTATCTTCTTTTTCAGTATTGAGATTAAATGTTAAGTTGTGTCTGAAGATCAGTCATTTATACATGGAGTAAAAACAAAAACAATAAGTATTCAACATTTATAATAAAATGCAAGCCTAAAACACCAATCTATAAAGACCACTCACAAGAAACGCCACCTATAGAAACAGTTACAGTAGCATTGTTCTCTTTTGCGTTTCTTGCGTTAGTGGTGTTACCATAACACTAATATACGTCTTGTAAGGATTTTGAATACTTGAGATACTGACTAAATTCTCATATTGCCGACTTAGAACTTGTGCATCTATATCAGTCGTCAAACATAAGCAGGGAACTTAACTCTACAACGTGAAAAAATAGAGAAGGGGATTTGTAAATAAAGACCAAATAAAATAAGTGAAAACAACATATATAGGAAGAGTCGATATTTCGCTTCATTTATTTAACACTTATTCATGACTCAAAATATTAAACGAAATATATACTATTCCCATTTTGAAATTTCTCTTTGTTTATTTCGTCTATCCTTTATTCATCTTTACTTTTCTACATGAGGTCGGATTCACATCCTTCCTGCATCCAGTCATATGCATATATCATGTGTATAAAAGCGATACAGATTTTATTGAATAGTCACGCTTTTTTGTTTCATTAAGTATCGAAAGGTCATTCTCCGGTAAAAAGGACCAACGTTAATTGGTCCCCCTATTTATAAAATCGGGGGACTTATGTTTTGAAGCATGTCCGTCCGTCCGGATTTTTCTCCGCAGCCATCCATTGAATTTCTCTGAAATTTTGCATGAAGTTGTAACTTAGGTCAGGTTAGAAAGTGACATTCTCCGATTTTTGAAAAAAAATCTGGTTAGCCCTCCAGGGGGTCAAAAGGCCCCGAAATGGCAAAAAATGACATTTTTGCCCCATAACTTTTCATCCATCCATTTAATTCCTCTGAAACTTGGCCAAAATGTGGAGGCAATTGTTCCTAATAGAAAATAAGTATCGCTGATCTTGGAAAAAATCTATTCGCGTCCCCAGGGGGTCAAAAGCCTCCCAAATGGCAAAAAAGGACCCCTTTTTCCCATAACGTTTGCTCCATCCATTCAATTTTTCTGAAACTTGGCTAAAATGTAGAGGCAATTGTTCTGGATATAAAATGAGCATCTTTGACCTCAGAAAATTCTGATATGTTTATTATTTAAAAAACTAAATTTGTTGTTGCGGATAGTGATGATGATGATGATGATGATGATGATGATGATGATGATGATGATGATGATGATGATGATGATGATGATGATGATGATGATGACATATGTCATGAAAAAGAATAAAGAAAAAAGAAAATCTAAACTTACTAAACTACAAAATAAAATAATTCCTATTATTTTATAGTAATGTTCATTATATTTTTTCTGTCTTATAAAAAATACGTGCGAATTTTTTTCCAAAAATTCTAAGGTGTTTTGATAAAAATATGATTCACACGAACTATATTCATATCAAAACACCTTATGTTTATTTAATCTGATGATACAGGG
The DNA here is from genome assembly GCA_963556195.1 of Sepiola atlantica. Classification (NCBI taxonomy): domain Eukaryota; kingdom Metazoa; phylum Mollusca; class Cephalopoda; order Sepiida; family Sepiolidae; genus Sepiola; species Sepiola atlantica. The sequence continues at coordinate 30,058,497 of OY744533.1, read as the reverse complement.
AAAAGAATTAAAATAGGATATACATACTGATAGCTAAACTTATAAAACACGAATATATACTTCATTTTCATATGTATTTTTCAAACAATGTTTAATTAATTAATATTCTTCATGATTTGAATCTTCTATTTCATTATATATACGGAATATTTTTATTGATATTATTATTATTATTATTATTATTATTATTATTATTATTATTATTATTATTATTATTATTATTATTATTATTATTCATAGTAGTAATATTAATTAAAACGATTGACTGAAAGCAGTTTTAAAATCAAAATAAATCTCGTTTGATGATTTTTAAATCTAAATGATAATTTCTGGTAACGTTTACGCCCGCGTAAATTACTTTGGAATATTTCTTAAAAAACAAGTCTGCATAAAAGCAAAGCTAATAAAGTGTTTAATAATGAAGTAGATAAGTTTATTCTTGTTTAGATAACGTTTTTTTGCTGCTGTTGTTGGCAGTGGTGATGATGATGATGATGATGATGATGATGATGATGATGATGCTGCTGCTGCTGCTGATGATGATGATGATGATGATGATGATGATGATGATGATGATGATGATGATGATGATGATGATGATGATGATGATGATGATGATGATGATGATGATGATTACACTTGTCATGAAAAGAGAAAATAAGTAACAAAAAATAGATATTAATTTCGTTTAATCTCCAATACGTCTTCTTTATTTACCTTGATGAATAAAATTGAAAAGCACAAAGTAATCATTTAAAATTATTAGATCATATAAAATTGTTTCATTCGACCAATTGATCTTCCATTTTTCGTTTATTTGTTTCATTATACAACCAGTATTTAATAGGGAATACATTTTCGTTTTTATGCTCATGTTCATACAAAGTAAATTTTCTTTAAATGGGAATATATCAACTAACACCATGACACTCATCTTTTGTTGTATATCTTCAAATTACCAAAATGTGGAATTAAATTTTTTCTTTTTGTTCTGTACAGAATAGTACAGTTCTATTAATTGCTGCCCGGAGGGCGGATAGTTTTTGCTAGTTTATATACGTACATAAATATATAATGCATATATATAATACACATATAATGCATTCATAGATATAATACATACATATATCATGCATAGATGTAATACATACATATATCATGCATGCATAGATATAATACATACATATATAATTCCTGCATATATATAGATATATAATACATATATATATGTGTGTATGAAATTCTTCAGGGAATTCACATACCTTTTAATTAAACAATTATCTGTTGAAGATTTAGTTTAATGTTTTTCAACATCAAATCGATTTTATATAATTTAGCTGAGATTTCTATATCAAACGTTTATATCAACTGTTTTTAATCTACCTGAATTTGTATGCAAGTAAATTTAGGAGTGGCATTTAAAAAACGTGTTAGATGTACGGATCAAATAACAGCTGTAATTGAAGGAAACGAAATAGATTTTACCTTTTGTGTCGGTGCTTCACAAAGAAAACGAAAAAGTAAAACGAACTCCTTACCTGCCAAAAGAAAAAAAGTATTTTAGTACAAATTCAACATATTCATGTAGTAAAATATTAAAACAACATAATATGTATATATATATATATATATATATTTATATATATATATATATATATATATATATATTTATATATATATATATATATATATATATAAGTAAAAGATGAATAAATATATGATATATAACTTTAAAGTAAAACCTATTATTAAGAGTTGATGCTCGATATTTGAGCAATTATATAAACAAGTAAATGATGAGAATAAAAATTGTGCAATCTAAAATATCTATTAAATCATCAATTGTTAAAAACAAGGGGTTTTAAATAAGATAAATGTGTCATTCCTTCTTTAAACCATGGTTTTTCTAAGGAATGATATCTTATTGTCAGAGGAGAGTAGAAGGATACATTAGGAAAGGCAAGATGACCAAAATGTCAATATTTGAAAAGATACAAAAAATATAAAAAATATATAAAGTGTAATAAGAAAATTTAGAAAATCTAGGCAAAAGTTCACCGTTGATGATACCAGTTAGAAAAAGTCGCAGTGTGTGAAAGTTTAGGATATCAGTGGCGTATTAAAAACCATTTGTAGCTAACATTCCTGGGCCTTGCAGAGAGAGTTTTTTGTGAGTTCTTCACTTCAAAGTATGTTGTTAAATGGTAATTTCAATTCAAAAAGTCAACAGTAAGAGAGGCCAGCAGTGAGATACAAATAGAATATATATTCAAATACAAATAGAATATATATTCAAATACAAATAGAATATATATTCAAATACAAATAGAATATATATTCAAATACAAATAGAATATATATTCAAATACAAATAGAATATATATTCAAATACAAATAGAATATATATTCAAATACAAATAGAATATATATTCAAATACAAATAGAATATATATTCAAATAGAAATAGAATATATATTCAAATACAAATAGAATATATATTCAAATAGAAATAGAATATATATTCAAATACAAATAGAATATATATTCAAATAGAAATAGAATATATATTCAAATACAAATAGAATATATATTCAAATACAAATAGAATATATACAGAATATATGAGATACACATAGAATAGAGGGTTGATAAACTTTAAAGTTCTCCAAAATCTTTTAAAGAAGTGAGATAGCCAACAGCTGCCAGCACATAATAACATTTACTGTAGACTAATATATATAAATAAATAAATAAACAAAAAATAAGTAAAAAAAACATAACCAAAACAAAATCTAATAACTTAAAAACTAAAACCTAAAATATAAATACAAGGAACCATGTGTTAAAATAAGTTCACCTATTATATTGACACAACAAAGAAACAGGATATATGCCATTCTATAGAAAACAGAACAATAGAACAGGAAATAAGAAACCGGACTTTTGTTCGTGAGAAGCCCAACGATTGGCTAAGAGAACAACAAAGCATCTGATTGGTTAATTAGCTTAACCTTGTATATAAAAACGCCCGGCAAAAAACTCCATGCATTTTATCCTGAGGATTACCCACGGGGATGAAACGCGGGAGCCTCTGTGTAGTTTAATTGCCATAAATATATTTTCATAACTTACTACCTAGGTCTACTTAGTACCGAGCACTGTTCAAGTAAATACTGAAAATTGATACATCAAAAATGATATCTCCTTATATAATTTT
>OY744533.1:30002780-30047780 GCA_963556195.1 Sepiola atlantica | reverse complement strand
ATTCTGAAGAACACATGCGATGATATCATTTATAGAAAAGACTGAGACTAGCAACATCAGGTCTGTGAGAGAGAGAGGGTGCGAATAAGAAGAAAGAGTAGGTCCAATAAAATTACAGATGCATTTCTCCACCTTACGAAGAACCCCAAATTGGACAGAGATTCATCAGCCCAAATATGACAACAGCACTCCATACATGGTCTGATTAAAGATTTGTTGAGATAGCGAATAGCTTCAGGTGTGAAAAAGTGTTTGGAGAGATAGAGAACCGACTTTACGAGAAGCAGAAAGAACAATGGATCTAATGTATGAACTCCATAAAAGATTTGATGAGAGAGAAAGACTAAGAAGTTTCACAGTCGATTTCTCCTCAAGAGCAAAGTCATCCATGATAATATCAGGAAGAAAAGAGAGACGCCTACAATTGAAAGACACAAGATGGGTCTTAACTGGATTAAATGAAACAAGCTATTTCGTACCCAAATACACAACTGAACCCAGGTCAACTTCTACATAAGCTGCATATTGCGAGCAGCAACACCAGAATAGAAAGTGGTATCATCAGAAAAGATGTTAATTTTCTTGATCAATATCCTCTGGAAGATAATTTTGATAGAGAAGAAACAGTGTTGGGACTAGAATAGAGCCCTGGGGTACACCATCATTGATAGGAAACGAGAATGAAGAGATACCTCCCAAAGTTACTCGCAAGCTTCGATCAGAAAAAAAGACCATACCCCTGAAGTTTGTGTAGGAAACCAGAATGCCACATTCTGTCAAACGCCTTCAAAATGTTAAGAGAAATGGTCTTTCTCTCTTCTAAATGAACAAAAAGCTGGAGAAAGAAGAGGATTTTTCAAAGCCAGTGGAGAAGCGCGCAGAGAACGTTTTCCGCATTGTTCCAGGAAGTCGTTGGCGATTTTAAATTCAGCAACGTTGGATGGCATCACAGAACAAAATCGCATTACGTTAAGCATTTTAAAATGTTACCACTGGATTCATATGTGATGTTTTTAATTTTAGGTTGTTGTGTTTTTATGTAGATAGCTTCGAGTATTTTTAATTTTTTTAAAAATTGATTTCGGAATGTATAATTTTACTGTTATTAACTAGAATTTGTCTTAAATCAGAGAGAGGGTAGTTATGTTTTTAATTTTTAGTATTTTTATACAAAAAAGACCATCAGAAAAATTGAAAAAGTATAAAAAGGTATAATTAAAAAGACTAATTCAGTAGTTTTTAACAATGTTTGCATAAATGAGAAAATGCTGCCTAAATACACAGACAATATATATATATATATATATATATATATATATATATATATATATAAATATATATACATATATATACATATATATACATATATACAGATATATATACATATATATACATATATATACATATATATACATACATATATATACATACATATATATACATATATATATACATATATACATATATATATACATATATACATATATATACATATATATATACATATATATACATACATATATATACATATACATATATATATATATATATATATATATATATATATATATATATATATATATATATTAAGGTAGTAAGTCATTATGTATGCTAGTCTGGTTAAGTAACACGGAATTTTTGCGTTTTTAATTTTCTTAATAATGTTCTTGATGTTGAGAGCAAGCTTTCTACACAAAAGGCGCGATGTCACTAACAGAAAATAATTATGAAGTGTTAGAAAGGATCGACAGAATGAGGAGAGAGAGAGCACAATCAAATCTTCCAACAGAAGACCCCAACTAATAGTGTGATTACGAGAAGGCTTATTGTCATTAAGTTTCAAGAGAAAATCAATGGCCAGTATCAGTGAGAAATCAAAGAAACGAGAAGGCAATGTTATTTGTAATGGTTACCGGAAGAAGAGGAAAGTTCTAGGTATCACGGGAGACTTGTTGTCACTAACACTCCAGAGAAAAACACTTATTATTGCTAACGAACAGTCACTAGTAATTGCTTGTGTAAGAAAACCTAGTGAGTAAAATAATAATGTATTAATAAAAACCTTCGAGGGAACATCAAATTCTATCATATTTAGCTTGAGCTATCCCCACAATAAAAAAAAGTAGAGAAGAGAATATATATACTATTGCTACTACTAGTACTATAACTAGTAATAATGATGATTACTAGTAATAATGATAAAAAATATTACTAGTAATTATGATGATAAACATATTACTAGTAATAATGATGATAAAAATATTACTAATAATAATGATGATAAAAATATTACTAATAATAATGATGATAAACATATTACTAATAATAATGATGATAAACATATTACTAGTAATAATGATGATAAAAATATTACTAATAATAATGATGATAAACATATTACTAATAATAATGATGATAAAAATATTACTAATAATAATGATGATAAACATATTACTAGTAATAATGATGATAAAAATATTACTAATAATAATGATGATAAAAATATTACTAATAATAATGATGATAAACATATTACTAGTAATAATGATGATAAAAATATTACTAATAATAATGATGATAAAAATATTACTAATAATAATGATGATAAAAATATTACTAATAATAATGATGATAAAAATATTACTAATAATAATGATGATAAACATATTACTAGTAATAATGATGATAAAAATATTACTAATAATAATGATGATAAAAATATTACTAATAATAATGATGATAAAAATATGACTAATAATGATGTTAAATTATTACTAATAATGGTGATTATAAAATATTACTAGTAATAATGATGATAAAAATCTTACTAGTAATAATGATGATAAAAATCTTACTAGTAATAATAATAAAAATATTACTAGTAATAATAATAAAAATCTTACTAGTAATAATAATAAAAATATTACTAGTAATAATGATAAAACATTACTAGTAATATGATGATAAAATTATTACTAGTTATAATGTTAAAAATATTACTAGTAATAATGATGATAAAAATATTACTAATAATAATGATAATAAAATATTACTTGTAATAATGATAAAAATAGTACTAGTAATAATGATAAAAATATTAATAGTAATAATGATAAAAATATTACTCGTAATAATGATGATAAAATTATCACTAATAATAATGATGATACAAATATTACCAGTAATAATGATGATAAAGTATTACTAGAAATAATGTGATAAAATATTACTAGTAATAATGATGATAACATATTACTAGTAATAATGTGATAAAATATTACTAGTAATAATGATTATAACATATTACTAGTAATAATGTGATAAAATATTACTAGTAATAATGATGATAAAAGTATTACTAATAATAATGATGATAAAAATATTACTAGTTATAATGATAAAAATATTACTAGTAATAATGATAAAAATATTACTAATAATAATTATGATACAAATATTACCAGTAATAATGATGGTAAAAATATTACTAGTAATAATGATGATAACATTTTACTAGTAATAATGATGATAGAAATATTACTAGTAATAATGATAAAAATATTACTAGTAATAATGATAAAAATATTACTAGTAATAATGATAAAAATATTACTAGTAATAATGATAAAAATATTACTAGTAATAATGATGATAAAATTATTACTAATAATAATGATGATACAAATATTACCAGTAATAATTATGATAAAGTATTACTAGAAATAATGTGATAAACATATTACTAGTAATAATGATGATAAAAATATTACTAGTAATAATGATAACAACAAGGTTGATAACATAACATAACACACCACTTAATAATATATAGTCTGAAATACATATAGTGGCGGTAATAAAAAAGACTTCACATGAATTTTATTAAGTACTAACTTTTAAATGTCATCTGTCAATTTGAGCCAATCGGATTATTAGTTTGCAAATTACAGTTAATTTAGTGAAACTACTGTTGCACATTTTCAACACAATAGAAAAAATCTAAATTTTGTGAGTTGATAAAGCATTTCTTTATGATGGGACCAATTCTATTCAAGCAAATAAATAGCGAAATAAGTGTTATTCGGAAACTGTCTCGTTTGAAACAACGGTTAAATATGTGGTATGCTAACTTTAAACGCGGTCGTACATACACAAATAGTGCTGAACTCTCACATCGACCAATTTCGACAGTTGCCTCGGAAAACATAAAAATATTCACAAAACTCGTTTCGGCCAATCATAGAAGTTGCATAAGATAACAGAGAAGTTGCAAATATCAGAAGACAACGTATTTACAAAAAAAACAAAAAAAAAAACATTTGTAAGCGAGAATCCAGTGTTAAAAGTGAGGGCGCATTTTCTCATTGTCGATCCAAAGCAACAACGCGATTCAGATCGTTGTTTACAACTAATTCTAACGCAACTGAAAACATTTTCTTCGTCAATATGTGACAATGGATGAAACATAGATCTACCACCTTACTCTAGAGTCAAATTGAAAGCGACCCAAAGCGACTAAAGATGCAAACATTAGCAGACAATGTTTTGACCTCTGTATTTTCAGATGCGCAAGTAATTTTGTGGAGCGATTATCTTAAGAAAGGAAGAAATATCAATAGCAGATATTATATAACATTCTTTGTGCGTTTGAAATAAATAAATCGCCCCCCCCCTCAAAAAAAAGTCCACAAATGAAGAAGAAAAAATGCACCAATCACAACAATGGTAAAACTACATAAATTACCCATGGAATTGCTCCGCACCAAAACTTTCTCCAAAAGTCTTGGTCTTCAATAACTATTGGCTGCTTGCAGACATCAAAACATGTTCGAGGGTAAAAGATTAGGCTCCAACGAAGAATTGCTATCAGAAATTGAGGTGTATCTTAAGGCAAAACACAAATAGTTCTACAAAAACGGCATCGAATTGTAGATAAGCGTTGGAATTGGTATATCACCATAGAAAGAGACTATGCTGATGGATAAAATCGAACTTTGTCTAAGAGTTGTTGGTTTATTAGTTAAGCCCGGAACTTATTTAGTGATGTGTTTAATAGTACTCGAATTTTGGGAAAACTCAAATTCCAGAGAAAACCATCGAACGTTATGAGCGAGAAAACAGATAAATGGTTGGTGCAAGAACATCAAGTGAGTTATAATAATAATGGACCGGAACAAATAGTACCGGAAACCTGGTGGGTGTTGTTGTCACTAAGCATCCAAGGAAAACCAAATGTCCCTATCAATTGTCTCCTCACAAGGAGAGTGAAACACAAGGTCGTGTTTTAATGTAGGGAAAATCTAGCTCCCCGAAAAGAGGCACTCTGTATTAAGAAAAACATAAAAATTGCCTTAGTCTACAAGGGTTTCTTACTTAACTGAACGAGGGCAGAAAAGTTAGAGGCTTTTATCAGAACAGATAATACACTTTGCTCCGATATAGAATGCAAGAGAGAGATGTTTTTGACAGCTAAAACGACTGGTAACGACTGCTGTGAGAACTCTAAATTAGTAAGAGATTATACTTAAAGGCACCAAAACTATCATACAAATTTCCATCGAATACAGCTTAAACAGCCTCATATGACAGCGGCATTGGGCTAGCGATATTAAAATGTTCATATGCTGTTCGGAATTTTAAATGTTTGCTCATCAGAACACACGGTTCAAGCTAAAAACATGTATTAAAGAACATTTGATTTCGTTTATCTTAAGACAAACCGACTCTTGAGATTATTTAATGCTGTTGGCTCAGAATATTCAGAAGTTACCACCCTTGAACCATATCGAAGTTACCTCCCCTGGATTATACTGAAAAATGAAATAATGCGCCCCTTATATCCAAGAGTTCTACTCATGGGCGAAATTCAGAATGAAGCCTTTTCTCTTTTTTGCCTGGTCGTAGTCTGTCTGACTCTTCATCTTATGATTTTCAAAACTCTGCCGCTGTTTTTTTTGTAAGATGTCATTTACGATACAGTTATTCCAGATTCTCTCGATTCAGATCGGAGAATAAGTCCCAGAATGTCAGCAAGGAAGCCCTATTTGATGGTCATTATTCATCGCATATCTTTCTCTTTTAGTTTACACTGGCAAATGTTGTTTATCGATTATGTTAGGTCAATGAACGTAGCTTTTTCTTTTAAAACTACGTCTGTAGTTTTCACCCCTTTTATGTATCATGTTTGGTATATCTTGACGTAGTCTTTAATGAAACACCTCGATGTATATACACGGCGCCGCAAAAGTCGCGCATTGGTTAGAAACTAGACTTTTCTGATTAATAATACATTTACTTGGTAATTTTGTTGCAGTAGTTTTTTAAAATAATATCCTTTAAATGGCCACCATTTTCGGCCTCACAAAGACGGGCTCGAGTTAAGGCATTTTCCATTACACTCCTTAGAATAACTGGCTCTAGTTCTTGGATTTCATGTCTGATATTGCTTTTAAGCTCTTGAATCGTTGTAGGCTTGTTCACATATACACTTTCCTTAAGATAACTCCAATGGAAAAAGTAAGGGGCTGTTTAACCCGGTGAACGTGGAGGCCAGTTAAAATCAGAAAATCTGCAAATTAAGCGCTCGGCAAACAATCCCGCAAAAATCACGCATTAGTTTGAATCAGTTGTTACTGATTCAAACTAATGCGTGACTTTTGCACCACCCTATATATATATATATATATATATATATATATATATATATATATATATATATATATATATATATATATATATATATTATTAAGTTATATTTTAAAATATTTTTAAAAACTAAATTAATTTGCTTCTTAATTGTTTTGTACATACAAAATTGCGACCGCCTGTTTGGAAAGAAACCCAAGCACGTGGTCTCTAGAAACACGTAGAAATATAATATCAAATATTCCAACTCACCAACCCCAATAGTTTGCTGATAGCATTTGAATTCAATTTCATCCGCTCAACAGAACCTATTAGGCTAGTCACGCTCCAATATATTTGATGAGAACTGTGACAATGTTGGTAATTAAAGGTACCGTTCTTTTGTCTTCGAGACCTTCCTTTATTTCAGTTTAATTTACTATAGCTATAGAATATATTGTTTCTTTGAATTTACGAAAAATAAAAGCTAAAGAAATATACAAAACGTTTTCATCACAGAAAATGAAATGCGTATAGTAATGTGAAAACACACAAATAGATATCTGAAGGGAGGAAGATGATTAAAAAGCCGGTCTGTACTTTGAGCTATTAAATAAAAGCACATTAAAGTGGAATACACTCAATATACTGGCTGAAAATTAACTCCAAGTTATTTTTGTTTTATTTTTAACGATGCCATTTCAGATGATATTATGAGAAGCCGAGGTCATTAGCAAACGTTCAAACAAGTAATCACCTTCACAATTACCTCATGTTGTAATTTAAAATATAATGCCTCCTTTGATATAAATCGAACCGAGTATGATAAAAAAGCAATGGAACTTTCAATGATCGCATTATATCTATATAAATATCGTTTTCGTTTTGTATATCCTTATCAGGATGTTGGGAATATGCACAAGTTTTTAAATAATCGTAAAAGTGGGTGTTTACACGTTTTTGAAATGTTGAATAGTTAATGTAAAAACATGTGAGTAGAATTTCAGTGCATCAATTCATCTCACAATATAATAAGTAAAGTGTGTTGTTAACTCTGTAGCGACGCCCCGAGTTATCTCCCTTTGGAAGAAACTATTATAAGCTAAAGTTATGCCACTTGGTAAAGAGCGGTTTAGCGTCCCGTAGTAATAAAGAAAATCTTTAAATCGTGTTGCATACTAAAAATCTAACAGTGAACTCTTGTACATACACGTGGTTAATAATTAATATCATGATTGGTGGTTAATTAGTAAATAAGTGTTTTAACAATTGGGAATGTAGTAGTTTAATCAGTAAAATCTTGTACAAACACGCAGTTGGGAATAAATACCATAATTCGTTCTCAGTCGTTGCCAAAAATACAGGGTGGGCCAAAATAAGGGTCCTATCTTTAAATTTGAATAACTTGAATTTGAATAACTTCCACAAAATAAAAGTTAAACTCACTAAACTTTATGTGTGTGTAGACTGACCCTTCCGGGATTTTTTAAAATAAACAAAACAAATTTTAGCCGAAAAACACTTCTTAAAACTTACAAAAACTAAAGTATTGTTTTTTACACTGTTTTGAGTTTTTTAAGCAAAAATAATGTTTTCTAAATGAGGGTACGTTCCTTAGGGCTAATACGGCTCATGCTTGCTTCGGAAGGGGTCCTTTACTTATTCTAAAAAAAAAAAAAAATCAATAAATAAAAAAGTTATGAATTTTTAAAAATAGGACCCTTATTTTTGCCCACCCTGTATTACAGATTAGACCTGCTGTTGAGCCCGTCACCTAATAGAGAATACATTATGGAGGCATAGACTTGTTACCTCTAGTAGTACTAACCTTGTTACTTTAATTGTATATGAACGAGATGCTTAATTATCGGTCGAGTTTGTTTTTATACACTTTAGCGTCCATATCGCTTGGCATCCGCCACCGAACTTTATCAAGATATCGATCATGGCTAAATTAGGCTACTCAAACCCTTATTGTAACCAATGAAGTCTCGCGTCTTATAAAACATTGATATTAACTTTACCATGACTTAACTATTTATAGTCAGACATTTTGATGGAATTTTAACTTCATATTTTTTTCAAATTTGATGTATGGATCTGATGCTCTTTGATAACAGTTACCACCATGCAATAATTCAGCCGTATCAGATAAAGCATTTTTTGAGTTTGCTGCGTTTTCATGTTATAACTCCGAAGTCATGCCCAGATAAGACTTTTGATCATACTTACGTTGTCAGGCGGATTATGTAGTCTAACGACTTATAAAGTCTCATCTTATATCTGTAATCTCTATATATATATACCTGCCTCATTGATGGTGTTTATAGTTCGTGTAGACAAACTCATCAGAAACTAGTAGAATGCTCACCCCAGAACGAGTATAAACAATAAATATAGCATTATTATTACATGTTAATGATGTTTTTTTGGGGGGTGGGGGTGGGGGGAGGCATAACACAACGTCGGTGGCACCCCCTAAATGTTAAAGTTTACAAAAAACAAAATAAATAATGTACTTTCGCTACTTAACCTGTGGCTAGAGTATTCTATACTTCATTATAATAAGTTCAATATGTTAAGATTTTGAGAAGCACGTACATATTAGTGACTCTCACGCACGCACGCACGCACGCACGCACGCACTCCGATTATGAAAACTATATTACTTAATAGAATTCAAAATGTGATGTGTTTTCTCTATTAACTTTTTAAATTTGAGAAAATAACCTATTCAAGTAGAAAGCTTTCTAGCCTCTGGTCGGATTTTGCTCGTTCCCGGGTTGGTCGAAACAACGATTTAAACATATTTTATATAAAAGTCGATACTCAAAAAAATGATGTGCTCATAAAACTCACCATGTTGTTGAGAATATATGTTTGCAAATTCATAAGGATCGGTTCATTATGTTAAAAGTTTATTCTGTACAATACATATATATAAACATATGCACACACCTAACATTATATATAGGCATCCCTAAATGTTAAAGTTTACAAAAAATAATATAAATGTTACGCAGTGTGTTGCCGAAAATATATATTCAAAAACGTCTTAATGATCCGTTTATTAGCAAATATTATCCTGCCTATAAAAATGTATAAATATATAAACATACCTAACTTTATATAGAGAGAGACGTTCTAGCTTTGTTAACTACACACCTTTTATCGTTTCTTTATTACCGACACGTGCGTTATCCTCCAAGTGGTGCACTACATTCTTAGCAGCACTTAACAATGCTAATCTTCATAAAGTTGAATATCAAATATGCACATTCTTTTACTCTATTGTTTATTTAATTGACTCGTTATGAAGTAGAGCATGGATAATGGCAAAGTCGAATGTATGCCCATTGCACAATTGCCTCCCCACAAGATCAGCTTTTACATAAAATATGTTTCAATCGATGTTTCGATCAACCCGACAACGAGCAAAATTAAACCAAATGCTAAAAAACTTTCTCTCAAACTGATTGCCTTTTAAATTTCACCCACTGCTAAATTCAAATGTAACGTGAACAAACATCTCTCTGCACAACTCCTCACTTAGGATGCCCCTATTAATATGCCCTAATTAAGAGTAGCCCTTTACATCTCAGTGGCAATGTGTCTTTTTGGTTAAATATAAGGAAAAAACCCCACTTGTGTAGTCAAATCCTGATTTGCCTCATATCGACAACCTCCAACATGTGAGCACACACAGCAATCGATTTTGAACATCTCCAGTTTATTGGAAATGCTGAGGATTAGCTTCCTGGAGCTCGTTTGGTTTCATTCGTTCTTTTATTACACATCAAGTCTTTTTGGATCATTTAATGAAGAATCCAGTAATTTTGGTAAAATAATGAATGCTTCCGATATTTAACCCTTTCATGCATGGCTTTTTACAGTAATTATGTGTACCTGATCTAATTAGTGATTGAACCACGTGCCTTCAAGTTGAGCTGACTTCCGAAAATGCGGTAACAACTAAGAATGGAGGCAAAACCTATTCCTCGATGTCCCTGACTCTCATTAAAGGACAGCATGCGTGAAGGAGTAACTATGTATTTATCTATACAACAGATTTAGATGTTTTAAATTAATAGAAAAGTTTGGATTATTCGGACTACTATCTTAATCTTTATTCAGAAATTTTCGGTCGATGTAAACTTTGAACTTCCTCAGGTGCATCTTGTCGAACTATAACAGCTTCATAGCGGACTTGGGAACCTTTAAGGAATTTCTAACTTGACTCTTTATTCTGTCTCCGGAAGTCACCAACAACGACTGAGTAGAAGTGTTATGTTATTCTTACTTATTATTTCCTGTAGTTAAGATTTAACCATAAACCACTAGAAGACTGTAAACCAACGCCTTTAACTGTTATGCCATGGGTTTATATTCACAATTCAAGTTAGAATTTGGGGAGCCTTAAACCGTATCTTGTCTAAATGCGTAGTATTACTTCTTTTTTGTCATAATGCTAAGATGTTCACTAATATGCTGGGAGACCAGTGTTCAATCCTTTGTCGAATTACACCAAATACATAAAGAGATTGCACTTGATGCCACCTTGCTAAACACTCAGCAATATAAGGTTAGGTTCATGGGTAAGTGGTGTAATCATGGGGAATTTTTTGCACCCTTCTCTACACCTTGATGTAGTAGATAATAGAAAGGGAGCCTTCGTGTCGCCGTCGACTATGGTTGACCACTTTACTTTCTTTTTACTACTTATTACTTTATAATTACTATTATTTTCTTTTTACCGTGACTCATATTATGAGGTAATAAAGTTGGAAAAAGAATCCCTCGAGTAAAAGGTACCCAAGTTCTAAAAGATACATCTTAATATGGCCAGAGGTGACAGTAGTTACAACGTTGTAGATATAACAACAATGATGAGAATGGTAGTCTGAATAATAAAACTGGTACAACCGATCACTCCTTATCTAAAAAATTCCCCAAACAGAAATTTTACAATTTCGGAATTTTTCAGATGAGGGTTGATAATTTGTATTATTTCAACTATAGCTTTTCACAACGTTTCTGCCGATGTGACCTTTTTCAGATGAGGGTTGATAATTTGTATTATTTCAACTATAGCTTTTCACAATGTTTCTACCGATGTGACCTTTTTCAGATGAGGGTTGATAATTTGTATTATTTCAACTATAGCTTTTCACAATGTTTCTGCCGATGTGACCTTTTTCAGATGAGGGTTGATAATTTGTATTATTTCAACTATAGCTTTTCACAATGTTTCTGCCGATGTGACCTTTTTCAGATGAGGGTTGATAATTTGTATTATTTCAACTATAGCTTTTCACAATGTTTCTGCCGATGTGACCTTTTTCAGATGAGGGTTGATAATTTGTATTATTTCAACTATAGCTTTTCACAATGTTTCTGCCGATGTGACCTTTTTCAGATGAGGGTTGATAATTTGTATTATTTCAACTATAGCTTTTCACAATGTTTCTGCCGATGTGACCTTTTTCAGATGAGGGTTGATAATTTGTATTATTTCAACTATAGCTTTTCACAATGTTTCTGCCGATGTGACCTTTTTCAGATGAGGGTTGATAATTTGTATTATTTCAACTATAGCTTTTCACAATGTTTCTGCCGATGTGACCTTTTTCAGATGAGGGTTGATAATTTGTATTATTTCAACTATAGCTTTTCACAATGTTTCTGCCGATGTGACCTTTTTCAGATGAGGTTTGATAATTTGTATTATTTCAATTATAGCTTTTCACAATGTTTCTGCCGATGTGACCTTTTTCAGATGTATGTTGTCGAACTCTGGAATCTTTCTGGGGAATCTGTACAAAATTTCGAACTGGACCCTTTATTTAATCAAAGGTCCAGTAGCGTAATGGATAAAGTGCTGAATTAATAATCAGTTATAAGTGACGGTCTTCTGGAGGTTGAAGGTTCAATTCTAAGTACAGGTGATAATCAGAATACAATTACGAATAATTGAAGACTTCTACTCGGTGATGGCTGATGGAACGAGAGCATGCTATCACGTCCATTAAAGAAAGGGTCCCGTTCGAAATTCTGTACGGATTTTCGAGTTTCACAGAAAGATACACCTTAAGAAGGTCAGAGGTTACATCGGCCGAAATATTGTGAGAATAACATCCAAGATGAGAACAAGTGGTCCGAATAATCAAAATAATATATAAATGTTATAAATTGCAACTGTATTTCCTCATAATACAAAAGCCAAAAAAGGATTTTGATATTTCCTTAAATATATTGAAAGAATATGAACAATATCATCCAACATGACAGATTTATGAATTCTTAATTAACTGAACCAGATTAATTTTGCATTTAATCATTAAATAAGAATCCGAATAAAAGGATAAAATATTCGCTCTACTATTAAAAATGCAATGCGAAAAGGGTTGTTTATCTTCAAAGAGACAATTCAATTAACCATTCACTAGATGAAGAATGATTGTCTAAATACACTTTTTTATATAAGACCAGTATGCTTTTCTTTTCTTGCGTCCATTCCAAATTTATAAAAAAAGTTTAAAAAATAAAAATGAACGTCGCTTATCGTGCATTTCCTATTTCAGAAAAAGTGAGAAAAAATCCTATTGTAATGAAAGACATAACAACTTTCAATGAAGTATTGAAGATAAAACTTCAAGGGTTTCAGATATTATTTCCACACAGATTAAAAAGTGTCTTTCAATGATACGGACATGAAAAGTATTCATATCAATAAGCACATTATCAAGGGTGTTATATAGTTATGCTCCCATTTAAAACTCTAAAGAAGAAATGTCAAAAGCGAAAAACATAACTTCACGCCGGTTCAAAATATAGTTTAAAACGTGTTTAAAATATTGTTTAAAAACAAGTAATTATTTTCAAATAAAAAAATTATAAAGCTAATGAATATTTTATATCCTAGCTTAAAAAGCACTTTTTCTCCCTTATTATTATTAAGTTGATTCGATCACAAATTTCCGACATTCAAGATTTAATAATAATTACCGTCATTAGATTCATTGTAAAGCTGTATTTATTCTAGTTACATAGTTATGCTAGGTACAGATATAAATAGGAAAAAGGTAATAAGAAACAATAACTATACAGAGAACAAAACGAGTTGACACAGGGTCATACTCTTTTCATTTCAGTATTTCGTTTCATTTACGAAACTTTATCAAGAAAATATTTTATTGAACAGAGTTCGAGTAGATGTACATGAAGTTGGAAGTATGGTGAGAGAAAAGAAATCTTGACTGCAATTGGGTAAAGTAAAGGATAGTGTTCGGGGTGGGATAGTGCAGGTTTGGCGGTAGGCTGCACATGGGGTGAGTGATTACAGATAATTGCGCACATTCAGCGTGTGGCCTATTGCCAAACCGCTGTAATGTTGATAGCATTTCTCTCTTTCGTTTTGTGGCAACCGTCGTTTTTATTATAGTAGCAGCGATTTAAACAGTTGTTAATAATGAGTCTTTCTGTGTCTTTTACAGTGTTCAAAAATAATATCGCTGGTAACAGAAGGAAGCATCATTCCAAATATGTCCACTTTTCTTTGCGGTTCAGAAAGAAGAGAAAAATTGTATCAGCTTAACCACTACGTGTCTTCAGACACTTCCTGTCTGTGACGCAACATCCTGAACACGTTGTTTTTATTCTAATTCTTAACTTCGAATCGAATTTTCCGATTTTTTTCGTTACCTAACCTTGTGTGGAAAATTCCGTTTTCGCACACCCACTTCCAATATAGCTACAACGAAAGATCTTCACATGCACTTATTTTTAAGTGATTTACACTATTAGAGTACTCACCTCTGATTATTTAAATGTTATAGTCCTCTATTTCATGCAATAGAATTGGTATGAAATAACTTATTCCTATTTCTGCCACCGGATGGGTAATTTAAAAACTACTATGATATACCCACCACAGGTTCAGAGACAGTAATTAGATATGACCTACTATAATATAATAGACCTGCCTTTAATTAAACATAGATATATTACATAGAGAAAATTCGTATAATAATACGTGATAGGGAGTAGTAGAGGAAGATGTCGCTGTTACAGTATAAACAAGTTCATGATAGGGGACAAGAACTGGCTTTGTTTAAACAAAGACATATCTAAGAAGATAATTCGTATAATAAAACGACAGGGAGTAGTAGTAATAATAATAGTAGTAGTAGTAGTAGTAGTAGAGAGATATTGCCATTTCTACCTCCATTACTGGCATTTTTGTGGTGATTATTCTAAAGAAACTCTCCAAAATGTACAGATATTATAAGAGTTTCACACTATAAGAGTACCTATCCCATAATGTGGCGCGTTTTCTCATATCAGTCTGATTGTAAGGAATACACAATTAGTCATTTGTGGTCTTTTCTTCTTTTTGATAATGCGTCTCAGCTTGTGGGAGTTATTGCTTTTCAGGATTATTCACAGTTGGCGAAGCGTGACAGTTCGGTTACACGCCCATTAAATTGGCGATGATCAATCGATAGATATATCTCTGGGTTAGTTCAGCATGCTAATTCGATCAATTCACCATTGATCGCCTTGCATTACAGAAGTGCATAGGACGCAAAGACGCGTAAATTTGATTTTAAAATGTTGCGTTCCGTTATTTTCTGCATGAAAATTTAAAGATCATTTAATCTATATACCCATATATGTAAATATAAAATACTAGCAACGATCCCGGGCATTGCCGGGAACGAATGAGGGCCCCTGTGTACTCCTGCTTCCAAACCTGAACTTTGTATTAGTATTTTCATTCTTAAGTTTTTCAATAATTTTCATGCATATACAGTGAAATGTTGTCTTTGCTGTTTATCGATATCCGACACTAATAAATTTTGATGGCTTGTAATATTGAAGTTGAGCATTGTTTTCAATTCCTGACGAGTTAGAGACATTAAAACTTATGGAAATTAGTCTCTCTGAATCCGAAACTATACTATTACTTCTATTAATTGTACCATTTTACTATCTTTTACACCTCAATTCAGTGTACGATACTATTTTAGACTAATGTGTCCGATACTATTAGAGACTAATGTACGATCTTTCAAAGCTCAATTCAAAGGGGTAGTGTAGCATCTGGTCTATAATCTCATGACAACCTCATGATCCCTCTTTCAGGCATTATGTTCTCCTTTAGGCGTTAGTGTAGTATGTGTTCGTTCGTCATTATACTACCATCCCAGATTATCTCTCTCATTTGGGGTTAGTGTAGTATATGTTCGTTTGTCATGATACTATATTCCCAAGCATTACCTCTTCCAAAAGTATGCGACCAGAGTGTATATTAATGCTTCTGTTAATTCCAGATAATCTTCAGTATTTTTATTTTGCGTTAGGAGGATAACTAAAATTGTTTTGTCGTAAGAAGAAATTTAAAAATTAATTTTTCCGTAGGAGGATAACTACAAATTAATTTGCCGTAAGAGGATAACTACAAATTCATTTGCCGTAAGAGTAAAGATACATTGTTTTACCGTAACAGGATAACTAACATTGTTTTACCGTAGGAGGATAACTAAAAATTGTTTTACCGTAGGAAGATGACTAAAAATTGGTTTACCGTAGGAGGATAACTAAAAATTGTTTTGTCGTCAAAGGATATCTAAAAATAAATTTGCATTTAGCGTGAAGATATTTATTTCTTAAAGAAAGTTCAATTCTCACTTGAGATAACATAGGAATTATAGTTGAACATAAGCGTTGTACTTTGAATTGTGAGCGACAACTTTTGAAGAAAAACATCAACCGTGTAAATTGAACAACTTTATTTAGGCAAGTAAGAAATAATGATATTCCTTTAACCGTTCCGTTTTTCCGCAAAAAATCTCATTACATATCCATATAAATTATATATATATATATATATATATATATTATACTAATGCTGAATTCATCAACGTTTGTTTCCCTAAAGTTGTTCCTATGTATTGGAATCACATACAATACATGCTCAAATATACTTCAGTTTTGGGATTGAGTTATTTACGGCAAACACGTCTTTTCCCGTTCAAGTCTACCCGGCTAAGAAACAGGAAAACATGTGGTTTGCGTAACTTCCGTTTTGTGCAACCCCATAACCTTTCCATGAACACGACTGCTGTTATCAAACGCGACCAATTAATCATAAACCACTTAAACAAAACGAATATATGCTTACCTGTAAATATATAATTAGAACTCTAACACTCTATGTGAACCGTTGTTGAATTCAGTATAATGGTACTTTTGACACGCAGAAATATGGTATTTCCATGAATTTCCTTCTCAGAGGAATTTTCTTAAACTTCCTGGAATTTGACCCTTTCAAATATCTATTTCTGGAAATGTCCATTTATTTCTCGATACACCGACAATGCACTCATATATCGAGAAATATATCAAAAGGCATAAGAGAATTAAATATAATCGAATCCAGAGAATTCACTTCCGAAAATGAAACCAACAATCGTTATTTTTCAAAGACATCCTTATTATAAGAACGTATAAAACACTAGAACTAAACGTTTACAGAAATCCCACTAATGAAAATGACCTCAAACAATTCTACTCCCATCACAACACCAACAGAAACCCCTAAGTTAGTCGTGAGACTGCGTATCTCCGTCTGGCAATGTAAGGATGGGCCAAAGTCTTATCTGAGTCTTATTTATCCATATTATATGAAATATTCCTGCCATTATGCCCAGGGAATGTTGATAACTAAAAAACTATTTATCCTATCAAAGAGCCTCAGATGCATACATCAAATTTGAAAACAAAATGATCGAGTTTCTACGATTAACAGAACAGTCATCGCCAAAAATATGACAAACTTTTTCTCTTCCCTTGATCTTTGACATATATATCCCAAACTTAAATCAATTCAAGGTTAGACCCTCATCGATAGTGTGACTATGAATGGTGACGATCGCATAAGCGATATACACTAATAAAATAAACTAAAGTTAAAACATAACCACCGCCTTGGCAGGGGTAATAAAAAAAATGAGCATAATCTTAGGCTTTTATTTAAGCGCTGTAAAATAATGTACTCATTCAGCGATGTCGACACTAGTCTATGCACAAATAAAATAAACTCAACTATGTCAAATTATGTACCAATTAACGTCTCGAAAAACACAGAAACACTTTTAAATCGTTACGACACCCAAACTATTCATAAAAAATGACAAAAGTAACAATAAAAACAAAAGTCAAACCTAAAACATTCTCAACATATCAGATTTGACACAAAAACTTCAGAATGAAAACCATTTTAAACAAAGTTTGTCTGCAAACCGCCATTCACACATACAACACGCTTAAAAATCTAATTAACAAACCACAAGATGGGTGTATGAATAATTTATACACCAGCGTCTTCGTTGTGACCCCAGCTTTTTGATCGTATGTAAATAAAACACTCGGACGCTGCGGTTAGAAGAAAGTTTT
Organism: Sepiola atlantica; assembly: GCA_963556195.1. Classification (NCBI taxonomy): domain Eukaryota; kingdom Metazoa; phylum Mollusca; class Cephalopoda; order Sepiida; family Sepiolidae; genus Sepiola; species Sepiola atlantica. The sequence continues at coordinate 30,029,699 of OY744533.1, read as the reverse complement.
ATTTATTAAACTGTAGAGCGACATTTTACTTGTTCACGCGTTGGATGACGAAATGCATACTTACAGACAGACAGACAGACAGACAGACAGACAGACAGACAGACAGACAGACAGACAGACAAATAGATCACTTGTCTCGTTACACTTAGCTACATTGTACACGACCGCCTCCAACCTTCTAGGGGTTCCTCGGGCAACGACAACGTTTCACGTCCACCTGCTTTAGAAGCTAGCCAAAAAGAGGCCGATCATTCTCCGCCGGCAGTTATGTGATTACATTGACTTCCACCTTAAGGGCATCTCTGACTCTTAGAGTGTCACTCAAATGCTTCTATCTACACATCTCTTTAGCTATTAAACACAAACATACAGAGAGTTTGGAGAATCGATTACATAACTTCGGAATTGTAAGTAATGAAAACATTTTTCATAAATATAGGTCTGTAAACGTTTTGTTACCGAGATATATTCCATCGAACCAATCAAGATACTTTATTGTAAACATTTAACACGTACGATGTGTGTTATAGTATTGTTATTTTATAGTACTGTTATTTTCTAGTACTGTTATTTTATAGTACTGTTATTTTCTAGTACTGTTATTTTATAGTACTGTTATTTTCTAGTACTGTTATTTTATAGTACTGTTATTTTCTAGTACTGTTATTTTCTAGTACTGTTATTTTCTAGTACTGTTATTTTCTAGTACTGTTATTTTATAGTACTGTTATTTTATAGTACTGTTATTTTCTAGTACTGTTATTTCTATATATAAAGTCGATAAACGATATTGTCATGACAAGCTCCCAGCTAAAATAAGCCTGGTTATGGCGTTACCACATACACCAAGAAAACGATTAAAAAAATCCAAATCAATATAAAAGCCGTGGAACCCATGAAAAAAACTAAGCGTTATAATCTGCGGAGTCTCCTTTGATAACCAACATTGGGAGTCTATGGGATCCTGCGAGCGTTGGCCTTTCACTTATAAACCTTCAATCTAACTTAAGAATGTTTCACAGTCCTAATAGTTAGAGTTCTATATAACAATATTCAAGTTCGAGTAAATGCACTTGAAGAAAGTCGGAGGTTACATCGGCGAAAACCTTCTGAATCTAACAACCAGGATCACAGTAATACACAATCGTAATCATCATCTCAAAAATTACAAACATGAATTGTACGCTTATAAAATATATTTCCGTTTCCATATATGTATATATATATATATATGTTTGTATATGTTATACAGCTTACATGTCTAAATTCACGTTGCAGATACACGCATGGGACACATTATCTATGCCAGTCTCGTTTAGTAAAACACACCTTTGTAGGACTTTTATTATTCCATAGTTTGATCTTTCAATTATAAGTTAAATATATATGTTTCATACTAAACATGGTCGTCCCTTCATCAGATATATTTTTTAAGTGGGATGCGATTTGATTAGCTAATTCAATCTATTGTGCGATACATTTGACCAATCGCTGCATTTAATTATCTAAATTGAATTGATACAAGATTAACAGAAACCTCTTTAACGAACACACTGTTTGTCATATGTACCCAAACGTAAGTAAACACATGAACTTTGATAGTTTATGTCTATCAAAAGGTAATAATTTAGAAAGCTATTTCTTTTTAGATTAATGGTTTCCTCAAGTAAGCTATCTCCTACGATTAATAAATTACACTTAATGAATTTTCTAATATTAAACTAAATCATCTAAATAATTACAAAATAGATTTTTGTTTTTAATTATAAGACTCTTTAACATAATAAGCTTTTGAAGAAATAAGATTGTAGAGTTGAACTTTAATAAGTACAAAAAATAGATTTTTCAAATACTCCCGAGCAATGACGGGAAGAGACAGCTAGTATATTTATATAAAAAATAAAATATTAGCAAATTTGGTATTTCGGGTTAAATAGTATTACTGAATCCAAAAGATTTCAATACTATGATTAATAAAGCTGTAACAATATTATTATATTTAACGTACTTCAACATGGCAACGCTTTGCCACAATAAGCCGAATGAGTTTTGCATCTAGAGAGTCAATTGTTTACAAATCTTGGCCAGACGATGTAAGTTGTATATATATATATATATATATATATATATATATATATATATATATATATATATATATGTGGGTGTGTGTGCGTGTGTGCGTGTGTGTGTGTGAAATGGAGTGTTTTTCCAAGTATATGTTTTATGCTTGGCCAAACCCATTCACATGTGATCTTATTGATGGTTTCTATTGATGAAAACACTGTTAAATCATGTTTCAGTGTTATAGCTTTGCTGAAACGAATACAGCCAGTAAAACTAGAAAAGCCACATTTACAATCGATAAATATGCATCGTAGTAGATGCAAAGCATTATTCCGGCAGCGAAAGAGAGAGAGAGAGAGAGAGAGGGAGAAAGATAGAGAAAAGAGAACTAGAAAGAGAGAGGGTTAACTTTTAGCTATTTCTAGGAGTTACATTTTACCACGTACGTACATTCCGCCTCTACCTACATTCTCTTTCGCTCTCAGGATGACAATTCATAATTTCGATTTGGGTATTTCGTTTCGATGCGCCAATTCTGTACTCTTGAAAACGTGCATCATATATTTATCCTCCCAAAGGCCACCTCAATAAATAACATGATCCACCATTAAACTAATTTCACGTTCATTACGTGTGTGGAAAATATAATGTGAATTAAATAAATTAATAACTTAATTTGTGTAAATAAATTATGTACGTTTTATTTATCAAACATCAGAAGGTATTGGATAGTTAAAAGTTTGTACGACGGTAAAGTGAGTCCAGAAATATTTCGGTTTGAATATTTCCAGCAAACTCCTGCTGATGTGTGAACATGGGCATTTCCGTGCGTGTGTGTGTTTCCCCCACTAGTTCTTTTAAGTAGTAATTATTCAACGTGAAGAATTCTACATTGTTCAAACTGCTATGCGTTGTCTTTTGTTGCGGTGACAATTTGTTGGTCCAGATCTGAACTAACCTGCTAATAATTTGTTTTCTTTTTTATATAGTGTAGGGATCGGTTCCTAGCGTGTTAGCTCCACACATTTTATATTTCCTATTTAAAAAAATCTGTTTAACTCATCTTATTAACTGAAAAATAAACACTTACTTATATTAATTTTATTTGAATTTGGAGACGATTTTTCACTAAAATATCCATTTTTTATGAATATTTTATAGTGTTCGCATACGTTCACCGTATACGAACTAATACTCTTTAAAAAGTTAGGAACCCAATAGTTTACTAGTTACGATAAAATGGCAGTTTTACATCGACAGATCATTGATATCGTTTTTATCTATTGATGTCATCTCGCAGACACTGAATAAACGACGCCTGGCGGGTGTCTAATGATCACACAAAAATACATCATTGGATATCACTAAAAATCTTTGAAGCCATCGACATCAAGGCCTTATTTAAATGTCTAAATAAATCACAAGAGACAAGCCCATGTAATATCTGACGAGTGGCTACAAAATAATTTTTTAAAAAACTATAGGGATAATTAATTTCCAACAAATGTTTACTCAATAAAACCCCCGGCTGTTTTTGTTAATTTTCTGATGGACTGACACAATTCATTTGTAATGGCAGACGACAATACTTTCATCTTTATTGTTCAATGGTGAAACAACAAACATCATGATTGCCATTGGAATTTTTTATGTGTCCTTGCGTATTAATCAGCAGTTGCTTTTTGTCGGTTTGTCTCGCACAAATGTAGCTGTAAAAAACTAGAAGTTTCTCTCATTCTCTTTCTGTCTGAAGTATGTAACTTAGATAAAACAAGAACCTAAGTCAGTAGTAAGACTGCATATGCCCGCCTGACAACGTAAGAATAGGACAAAACCTTATATGGGCCTTACTACTAAATGTTGTATGAAATATTCTAAAAGTTATGTCATTGAAACATTGATGAATCAAAAACTATTTATCTGATTAGGTCGAATTTTTTCAAAGTGAGTATTGTTATCAAAGAGTATCAGATCTATACAACACATTTGGAAAAATCGGAAGTTGAAATTCCGTTAAAATTTCGAGCATGACCAAACTTTTCAAAGTCAAGATCAACGTCCAAGCTTTATATAACATGCGGGACTCCATTAGCTACAATATTGACTAAGTAGCGAGTTTCTGCGATAAACAAAACCGAAGTTATCGCCAAAAGTAAGACATTCATTTTTTCGTAACCTTGATCTTGACTTTTGACCTAGATATACCAAAATTAAATCAGTTCTAAGTTAGACAATGGTTAACATTTTGACTAAATTTGGTGACGATTGGTCAATCGCTATAGACGCTAGGCTGTACACAAACAGACAAAACATAGCGACAAACCAACAAAGAAACTCACCGTAAACATAACCTCCTAAACATTGGAAACTATAAACAATACAAATAAGTTGTGTTAATTAATGGCGATCATGGCTACAGACAACTCCATGAAGGGCGTGCCCCTTCCCGCAAAGACGAAATATGCATCTATTCAGAACGTTATCACATTGACCCCCCCCCCCCAAAAAAAAAAGAGGACATTATTCGACAATAAAAGTGCGTAATTAATCGTTAGATTTAAGATCGGACTCTAACTCTTTTCTATAATAAATGTCAATGTATATTTATTTCTATAGTTAATTATATAATAGTTAGTGTCCTTCTTTACTGTCACGCAAAAGTTAGCGATTAAAAGACGCCCCTTCTTCTGGCTGACAAAATCTATTTCAAGTTATGAAGGAAAGGTAGAAAGCAAATAGCATGTCTGACATACCTCGCCTGAAATTAATTCGGAAAGAAATCCCCTACATGATAATAAAATGTCAACGTTGTGTGAGTTTTTTTTAGGTCATCTGAAATGATAATTTATGCATGAAAAAAATTAATTACTGACGTACTTCTATCATTCTGTATGAATATTTTAGTAATGTATCTAGATAAATAGCGTGTGTAAGCAAAGAAAAAGCATGTATTTCATTTTCGTCATCTAGTGACAAAGATATTTGTATCTATCTGTCACCAAGACAAGGTCTAATTTCTCGAAAATGCGTCATATTCTCAAGAAAAACCTTTATTTTGAACATTAAAACTTATTTTACTATCAGACTGTCAAGAAAGTTTGTGCCGATCTTCATCAGTTCATGTTTCGACACGTTAGAACATGTTAGATTATTGACATATTTAGTATACTTAAATTTCCGGTTAGGGCATTTTCCAAGCTATCTTTTAATTAAGGAGAACTTTAAAAATGGAAATTGTTACCCAGATTTTAAGCACTTGATGCTTTTCTATTTCCATAAAGGAAAAAAAGCTTTGCCAAAACAACAGAAATATATGCAGTATACGATGAAGATGCTTTAGCTGACATGACTATACGAAACAACAGAAATATGTGCAGTATACGATGTAGATGCTTAAACTGATATAACTATAAGAAACAACAGAAATATGTGCAGTATACAATGAAGATGCTTTAACTGACATTACTATAAGAAACAACAGAAACATGTGCAGTATACGATGTAGATGCTTTAACTGACATAACTATACAAAACTACAGAAATATGTGCAGTATACGATGTAGATGCTTTAACTAACATAACTATACGAAACAACAGAAATATGTGCAGTATACGATGAAGATGCTTTAACTGACATAACTATACGAAACAACAGAAATATGTGCAGTATACGATGTAGATGCTTAAACTGATATATCTATAAGAAACAACAGAAATATGTGCAGTATACAATGAAGATGCTTTAACTGACATTACTATAAGAAACAACCGAAACATGTGCAGTATACGATGTAGATGCTTTAACTGACATAACTATACAAAACTACAGAAATATGTGCAGTATACGATGTAGATGCTTTAACTAACATAACTATACGAAACAACAGAAATATGTGCAGTATACGATGAAGATGCTTTAACTGACATAACTATACGAAACAACAGAAATATGTGCAGTATACGATGTAGATGCTTAAACTGATATATCTATAAGAAACAACAGAAATATGTGCAGTATACAATGAAGATGCTTTAACTGACATTACTATAAGAAACAACAGAAACATGTGCAGTATACGATGTAGATGCTTTAACTGACATAACTATACAAAACTACAGAAATATGTGCAGTATACGATGTAGATGCTTTAACTAACATAACTATACGAAACAACAGAAATATGTGCAGTATACGATGTAGATGCTTTAACTGACATAACTATACGAAACAACAGAAATATGTGCAGTATACAATGAAGACACTTTAACTGACATAACTATACGAAACAACAGAAATATATGCAGTATACGATGAAGATGCTTTAACTGACATAACTATACGAAACAACAGAAATATATGCAGTATACGATGAAGACGCTTTAACTGACATAAGTATACGAAACAACAGAAATATGTGCAGTATACAATGAAGACGCTTTAAGTGACATAACTATACGAAACAACAGAAATATATGCAGTATACGATGAAGATGCTTTAACTGACATTACTATAAGAAACAACAGAAATATGTGCAGTATACGATGTAGATGCTTTAACTGACATAACTATACGAAACAACAGAAATATGTGCAGTATACAATGAAGACACTTTAAGTGACATAACTATACGAAACAACAGAAATATATGCAGTATACGATGAAGATGCCGTAACTGACATTACTATAAGAAACAACAGAAATGTGTGCAGTATACGATGTAGATGCTTTAACTGATATAACTATACGAAACAACAGAAATATGTGCAGTATACGATGAAGACGCTTTAACTGACATTACTATAAGAAAAAAAAACAGAAATATGTGCAGTATACGATGAAGCTAACATATCTATACGGAAGTTGTTCGAAAAGTTTAGAGCTGGAGGGATTATCTTTAATGATTAAAAATGCCTAGGTCGACCAATCTCGACGGATGACGACTTTATCAAGATATTTGTTGAGAATAACCCATATTATACAACCTAAGAACAAGCAGAAGGCTTAGCTAATACAACTCACGATTTAATGGGATTTAGTAAAACCTGGGTGCACAAATCAATACGATGTTCGGGTGCCACATGATTAAAATTCGGCACGAACTGTCCGAGCAAACTAATATTTTAATATTAATATTGCTGTATTAGTGGTTCTACATTACGTTAAATAGCTTCCGACGTGCAATAGTATTTAATATATATAAATAGATCTTACTATATGTAATACTTGCCAACTTACATCTCTTTCAAGATAATAGTTAAATTCAACAATTCACTAATGACGTTTAGTATAATGTTCTGTTGCATGCGATCACGTATCTATATACGAGGCCTTTCTCCTCTATCTTTCTGTCTGTCACGTTTCAGGAAAATATCAGTTCCGTCGGTCTGTCATACTTCGGTTTTCAATATAATCTTCGCGGGTCTGTCAGGCATAATTTTCCAATATCAGTTTTGTCGGTCTGTCTGATTTTATTATGATTTAGCTTTACATTAGAGAGAAAAACAACCTTTAGTTTCTGTCGACAGCGGAAGGAAAAATAACCCTTCCCTCATCTTTTCTTGAATTCAAACCAGAGAAATATCAATAACATAATAATACACGTTATATCTCTATTTACTATGAAACCAACCCCGTTCAGGGACTTGAACCTTCGACCCAACGATTATAGTCAAGCATAAGCCTTTTTGGCCATGTCCAGCTCCTCACAACATTTAAGCGAGAAACCAGACCTTCAGATGTGGACCAATGGGCTAAAGAATATTCATCTTTTCTTGAATTCAAACCAGAGAAACAATTGGGTGAAGGAAGAAAGAAAGTTTTATTTCCCGACCAACATATACATGTTACAACAAATGACACTTGATATTTCAAAGAATGTCATGCTAAATAGCTAAGATAGTTCATTTATTAATATTTAATATAAAGAAGACAAAAACATCTAGTGAGTTAGACACATGTTTACCCAGACAAACTTAACAATTGATAACTTCCAGATTGAACTTTAACTTTTCGTAATTCTTTAAATACACCCTGGTGCATTGAGAGGCTTTAGCAGTGATACACATATCTCAAAATTGCCAAGTCTTAAACCGTTAAACAAAAACACTGGATCTACATGGAAATTTAAAAGGATGAAAGAAAGAGTAAAAATGAAAAAAAAAACAACAACCAGATGGAATATTTCTTTACATCCGCTTCTTTAACCAAACAAATACCGTCAGTTTAAGCATTTATCACCTGTTTATGTGAATTTTAGAATTATTTTTTATCAATGTTTGACGACAAAATATTCTACACCGCGATAATTTGAATTTATTTACTGCTTATGGTTGTTCGGACATACGCAGACTGAAGTAACTATTTAGTATTACAAAACTGCTATTTTTATATTTCAACAAACTGGAATGTGAAACAAAGACTTGTGAATATACATCAGAATGTCCAGAACTTAAAGAAAGCGGCAATTACAAAGTGAAAATGTTACAGAAAAAAACAGTAGCATGAAAAATTAAACAAACATGGTATTTATGCAAGAAACAGTCTCATTAACAACAGTATCTGGTGATTCTGAGAGCTGTTTCAGTACATATAAGCATGAAAGTGAGAATACCTCCGATTTTCTCTGTAAATGATATTGATGGAAGAAGTAGCTTAGCCAGAAAAAAGTTTTAAGAAATGTTGACAGGGAACGAACGAACGCACATTTTCCGGGAAAACGCATCAGGAATTAACGAAACGGATTAGAATATGAAGGTTTGGGTCAGCTTTATAATGGTCAATGAAAACTGGAAACTTTACTTTACTTCATTCATTGAGAAAGCAATATCTATACAATAATGTTTCCATTTCCACAATTTTCTATTGGTGAATCAGTCTAAATGACAGAATAATCTATCAGCGAAGATGCATGAAATGCTTGAAAATAAACCAGTTTCTTTTTATTATCCTGTTACGCTTCTTTTCCGTTGATGGAATATTTGATTCGCTTACTTTACAACCGAACAGATGCCTTCGTATTTAGATGCAGACATGAAAGATTATATTCAGGCAATAGAATATACTTTAAAGTAGGTTCTTACTAAGCTTGGGTCAAAATACACCAAACAATAATACAAAAGGTAATCTTGCGAAACTAACTAAATCAGCAGTTATTTCACAAAGAGATTACTTAGAATAATCGCTGCTATAATGTTCCTTGTAAATAATAATCTTAGTTTTGTTTACAAATATACAAATCATCATTTCAGTAAAAACGACTTTAATAGAATATTTTAGTTTTGAGTAAATACCCGTCCCAAGACGGTTAAATGAATTCCCTAAACAGAACAGTTTTGCACTAATTTTACGTTCGCTTATGAAGATTAAATTAAAATATCATAATAATAAACCATAAGTCTAGAATCCGTATTCCAATGTCAATAATAATTTAATACATAATTTTGATACTAGGAAATATCTTCAATTTCTGTTGCAAGCTTAAACAGCTTTAAAATAAATTGGAATTCATGGAATCTGGCTTAATTAGTGTCTAATGACTGTGGGTCAAATTTCAGGCAAATCTGAAATATTGGCATTTTCAAATGGGAGTTTGTGTCCATATTATGCCCTGCTAAAACCCTTTAAAATACTCAATATGAACTGAAATTTGGAGAATATGTATTAACTAATATCTTATAGCTATTGTTCAAATTTCACAAAATCTGAGGTATCTGAATTTTATCATTTGAATGGTTTCGTGAAGGCAGCGTTGAAAATGTTCAAAAATGAAGTAACTCCAATAGATATATGTTTAGTTCAATCGTAAATTGAACGCACTTATTCTGATGTAATTTTGAGAATTAGGGCCATTTTAAAATACTTCCGTGGACCGAGAATAGAAATAGTTTTTCTTTTCAGAGGTTGGGAATGAGCTGTGTATGTTAAACGCAGGCAGTTGGGGATTTAATTAGTGACTTCAATCGAGTCTAAGAGACAATTACATCCGAATAAGTGCGTTCCATTTACGATTGAACTAAACATCTTTCTATTGGATTTACTTCATTTTCGAACATTTACAACGCTGCCTTCAAGAAGCCATTTTTTCCATCTATAAATCTCCTTTCACCGGACACTTTATCTACGGACATTCACCAACTGGACAGACTCCATATTCCTATACGCACACTATTACTCTCCATTACTTCATATTTTTTCAAATTTTTAATTTTGGATTTTCCACTGCCAACTTATCTATCTATGTAATTCCTCTGATGATAAGATTTTAATCTTTGAAAAGCCTTGGCTTAAGGAAAGAAAAATAAACATGTTTTATACCGAGTACACTTTGCATTGAACAATCGAATTGAAATAGATTTGTCATTCGTACATATTTATCTCAATTCTTTCATTTATCTTTATAATTGCTCTATCTCGTATATTGAGCTGTAACTATTTCACTATAGGTTATATCCTCTAAAAGTATACTTTTAGTTTCATATTGTATATATTACACATATGTATGTATATATTACATATACTAGCAAGTACATGCTCCCTCTGGTCGCATATTTTTGCTAGTGGTTTTATTTCATTGCTCAGTAAAATGTGTTTGTTTTTCACAAAAAAAGAAATAAAACAATCCCACCGTTTATTTTAATAAATAAAACACGGAATAATAAAAACAGTTTTGTAACCAATTTTACCCTTTACGGCGTAAAATGTAAAACTGAAAATCCTTAACTCACTTCAGGTCGTAAAAAGATGATAATATTTGACGTTTTTTTAATCGAAAAAAAGTGTACTTAAAATAGAATCAACAGTTATTTTTATTGCTCAGTAAAATGTGTTTGGTTTTTCTTTAAAAAATAGTAATTTGTAATCAATTATTCTTGTAATTAAATAATTTGATTCAATAAAGTGTTACTATATAACATAATTTCTAATAATATTAAAAAAAATAAAACGTATTAATAAAAAATGAAAGTACATATATCATTTTTGAGCGACTCGTACGATAAATTTAAGATATTCTGTTGTTTACATGTTATTAATTAAATAACGCGCCCCTGTATTGTGTCCCTTTCTCTCTATCTCTCTTACTCTCTTTTTTTTGAAATAGAACTTTCTGTGCGTCTAAAATAGAACCTTATACTTAATAATCATAGGTCGGATAAGACATATACTACATTAACCACCCTCTCAAAAAAGGAGAAGATATTGCGGGGTAGGATGGCATAATGACAACAGTACTACTACACTACCCCCCCCCCCGCCTAAAAAGTAAAAGAGAGGGTAATCAATGGAAGGGAAGTATAATGACTACAAAGCAAATATATATCCCCTCCCACCAAAAGGAGGATGTGATGCCTGGGAGGATGATATCATAACAACAGAACAGATACTGCATTACATCCACGCCTCTTAAAAAAAGGAGCAGATAATACCCGAGGGGTGGGTATCATGTTAACAGAACATATACTACACTAACTCCACACCTATCAAAAAGGAGGATGTAATGCCTCAGAGGATGGTCTCATGGCAAAAGAACAGATACTACACTACCTCCATACCTCTCAAAAAGGAGGAGGTAATGCCTGAGATAATGGTATTATGACAACAGCATACAGTGAGAGAGGACCTAAGAGCGTATCATCAACACTCCAACCCCGCGCCTTTGGCAGGTGGCGGTGAAAATAAAGAGAAGGGGTAGCTTCTAGCAGCTAGTAACTTTCTTATAGCCGTTCGTCTCGCACATCAATTTCTTATCTACCACACTCTCACAACTGCTGAGACATCACAATCCGATGAGCCAACGACTTACATGTAAACGAAAAACGAACAGCTGTTACTATCTTAGGAGACGGTGACGAGCAATCTGCGGGGATCGAAGAATCTATCACACAATGCTAAAAACTGAAGACATTTACACATGAATTGAGTGATTATGTTCGGAGATTTTCAACGTTATCGGTGCGATGGCACAAAAGCTCCAGTATAATTTGAACCTGGCAGAGCAGATTTCCAATTCTGTAAGACAATCCATTAGTACAATAGTGCAGCAACAGATGCGTGTGTGCGCACGCACGTATTCAGATTTCAATGTAAGTGTGTAAACGTTACTATCTGCATACATTTTTCGGTCAATTTTGAATTCGCCATTCTCGCATAATTTTCAATAAGACTTAATTAAAGCTTCTTTTTTAAAGCAAAAACTTGATGACATACATATGTACCGGTGCTTTGTCGGCATCGTTGCTTTTTCAGTGGTTCCATTTTTGCCCTCACTAATGACTTCTTTGACTTCAAGAAAAAACGCATTTGTCATTGTCCTTAATTGGTTTCCAAAACTAAAATCTCGCCTTTTCAAGTGCCACTCGGAATTGTTATATATATATATCATCATACATATGGGCGTTATATATCTATATTAAATGTGTATAGTTTATATATTTAGTCGTATGAGAATATACTTATGATAAGTAACTGCATAACTTTTGTGTGTTCTTTTGTCAGGAAACTCTGGCATAAGTTTATATATATATATGTATACATATATATATATATATATATATATATGTATTATACTATTATATCTTATATATATTATATATTATATATATTACATGTTATATATATATATATATATTATATATGATAACAAATTATATATATATATATATATATTATAACAATTGTACAAATTTAAAACCTATACTAGGGTGTCACACTCAGATATTGAAGTTTTGAGTTACTACACATTCATTCTTACGACACCACTAATAAACGTCTCCTTAAAATATAGATTTATACATGTTACATTATTAAATCAAGTTAAACACTGCAAATTTAACTCACTTTTTAAATGTATGTATATATATATAGTATGAATTGTGGTTGGAAACACATCTGTGGAGACCTAGTTAAGGTCGAAATAACTTATAATGTGTACATTTCGAATGTATATCTAGTCTTTTTCAACCTCATAACTTATATATATATATATATATATATATATACACACACACAAGCAAATCACAGAAATTCAAATTTAGATATATCCTCAAAAATATTGTCAATCACACAATTACCCCTATCACCCAAGATAATGAGATTTAACTCGTGAATATTTTTACCCTTCCTTATCCCCCTCTGTTCCATTTCTCATACATACCAGATATATAATAGACAGCGTTTACTTACTCAAAATAACGTAGTTGTTCAAAGAAACAACCCTCACCCTTACCGAGCAGACATATTAAAGTGAATAACGTGTGTTTCCTTTTTTGTTTGTACCAGAAATAAAACAGACAATAAACACCTGCGCATATTTCCTTGACAAACGACCCTTTGTATCCTGTTTTTTGGTTCACCGTTGTCAAGAACTTTGTTCACACTTCATTGAACGCTTAAAGAAGGGAAGTGTTCCCGAAAATTTCCTACTCAATATCCTACCACACAAGAAATACAAAAACAGAAATTGGGATTTACTTTGCTTCTAAAATCGTCTAATAAACTCGGCACGAAATTGTAAGTCGCACGTTTATTTGTTTATTTATTCTCAGTGTTTATTTATTGTTTTTCTCACCCACTTGTGCGCTTATAATTTTCCGTGTACTGATTACACATATACACATTATATATTATATATTATATATTTTTATATATGTAGTATATATATATTATATATATTATATATGTATATATATATATATATATTATTAATATATAAATATTATAAAAATATATATATATTATATATACGTGCGTTTTATTTTTATCGAAGACGTATTTTAGTTTTTCGTTACGTAATTAAAGATAAATATTTATCGAAAACATGCTTTGTTTAGCATTACATAACTGAAAAAACACAGATCATTGCTACGTCTGCTGTGATTCATCTAAATAGTTTTCTATTTAAATAAAATACAAAAATCACAAATCAGTTTTGCTAAAAGAAATTATGTTATCATCCGTTATGCTCGAAGTAATAACAAAGGGATGGTTTAATATTCCATCTCATCGAAAGCAGTGAAAGATGGATCAATGTCGATTGTAGTGTTTTTAATAATGATATACATAACAAAATCTGTTACGACATGGAAATTGCTTTTTTAAATAAACGGAAACGGAATACACTGTTTTTGGAATTCGGGAAGGCAGAAAAATTAACATTGGTTATTCCGAATTATGTATAACTACTTAGATATTACATATAAAAATCTTATCGAACTTTATATACATACATATATATATATAGATATATATATATATATATATATATATATATATATATATATATATATATATATATGAAATTCAGAAACCAGATAAGTTGACGCGAGACGATGAAACAAAAAGAAAAATATTTTCTGTATTCAATGATTAGGGTTTATAAAACCGAAAATTTAGATTGAAAATATGATTTAATAAATATTTCATTTATTTGAAAAAATCTCGCGTCAAGTTATCTGGTTTCTCCATGTTCAAATTTATCATTTCAACGACGTTTCTAACTGTAGTAACACCCATCTCATTATATATATATATATATATATATATATATATATATAGGCAGAAATTCAGTATATATAAAAGTTTCATTGAAGACCATGGAACTTTTATGTTTTGTAATTTTATTAGTTTTTTTCTAGACACAGCGGGCAAGCTTTCTTGTCTCTGATAGTAATTGGTAAACTATAGCTTTGAGTGTTTCTCGGGGCAATCCCAAGCTGTTTCTATCGTCATGAGGAGTTGGGTTGCCTTTTTCTCTATGAGATTGGTGTTGTCGTTTTTTCTTTCGTGTTTTTATTATTTTCTCTGAAAGTTATGGCGGGAGAAGAGGAAACGGAAAAATAGAATCTGCTTGTTAATTTTTAAATTGGGCATATGTTTGTAAATCTTTTAAGTCGCAATTTTCTCTTCAAATAACCTTCTACATAAACTCTTTAATACAAATACTTTTAACTTAGCTATATTACTACAAATAACTTACGAGCCATAATAGACGGTAGATGCACTCTGACTCACCAGAAAATAGGCTGAGCTATTCCTTGGTAGGAGCTTTCCAACAACCTTCTAAAAGACTGAAGGACGATACCATATCACGACAGAGCAGGGTTGTTGATTAATAGTGCACCACCCCACAGCCGTCGTAATATAAAGCCTGTTAACTGAGTCGTGTTTTTCTGGTGACGTCATTGATAGTGGGTATAAGCACCGCTATAAATGAAGACCGGAAATGCCCGAAGGCACTAACGAAAATGCGTCCTTCTGTTGTCAACACGTAATAACAGTGCGCAGACTCACGCCAATAGAATCATTCATCGACTTGGAAATCATTGTGAATTTGTTCCTTCTATTGTGACTTCATTCCCCTGCCAAGAACACGGCTAACCTCCTAAAGATTATTAATTCACTTGGAAATTATTGTTAACGTGTACTTTTTTTTTCAAACGTACCTTCTTTTTTATAGATGTTAAGCGCGAAAGAAAATTACCACATGCCCTCCAACGATTAAGGCATTGCAATAAAGCTAGATTTTCAAGTCTTAAAAAATATAATTAAATATTTTATTTCAGAATAAAAAATAAAACTTTAGACTAATTAATAAAGTACATCCAAAATGTGTGCGAAAATCCAACGAAATAAGCGATATATTCAAATACTAATATATTATAACTAATATGACTAATTTATTACAAGTTTTTTGTAAATAAATTAATCGTTTTGCAAAAATAACAAAACAAAACAAAAAACACACATCATTAATTATTTCAATGAATGTTCTATTAATTAATTATTTTGACTTATTGATTTTGTGTTACATTATTACTGAATTCGTAATCTTTTATGTTTAATTTACTTTAAAATTAAAAAAGATCAAGAAACATCATTTATTCTTTTCGGAAATGAGATTTACTCTTATAAAATGATTTAGCTAAAACTGATGATAATGAAATGTTTATATGAAGATAAAACTGCTTGAGATTTGTTTCTTGTGTTTATAAACCAAGAGATATTTCCATGCAACTGATACTCGTCTTTTCATTGGATGTTGACCATGTTGCCATAACAATCAACTCAAATATTAAAAATAACCCGGAAAGAATAAACTTATTTTAAGAATCAATATTTAATCAGCCAAAATACTTTTCAAAAAAAAATGTTCATGTTTTAAAAATTAAAAAATTATGACATCAATAATTAATACTTAATAATAAATTAAGTATTAATTTAATGTTTGCTGTTTAGCCTACATGAATTACACGAAATAATACATTTGCACTAACATTTTCGATAAAGTAATGGGTTAATTATATTCCGTCATCGTTAATACATTCTGAGAATAACATTAAAATTGGTCCTGAATCTTGATGCATTTTTAAGTGAAGGAAGGGGTAAAAATGTCCACAGTCTGACTGTTCGACATATCTTGTTTTTTACTTTAGGAATTAACGTCATTTTCCAGTGATCTGCTTTCCTTTACGACAGCCGTGACCACTCTAAGATGTATCTTTGACTGAACCTTTCAATTCGCGGTATATATATATATATATATATATATATATATATATATATATATATATATATATATATATATATATATATATATATATATAAATACTTTTACATATATATAAAACAATAACAAAGACTGTTCACTTATTTACTTTAATTAGATAAAATAGTTATCAACGGACACGTGTTTCGTCGTTACCGTGGCTCATAAACGTGACTGACTATAACAAGTTTTCCACCCTGGACTAGATGCACGGTAATCAAGTGTGTTAACAATTACGCTACGAGGCCTGTCTGAAATTACGTGATAATTTATCACAACAAAAGTAACTATATATATATATATGCATACTTTTGATTATTCAAACAACAGTTCTCATCTGGAGTGTTTCCATCACAACGTTCGGCCGCTGAAACCTTCGGTCTTCTTCACGTGTATCTCTTGGAACTCGAGTATATTTCTATCGACCTCGGGAATCTGGACGGAATTTTGAATTCTTCGTAACGCCCGTATCGAGGGTTACAGCGGCCGTAACGTTGTAATGGTAACACTCAAGATGAGAAATGTAGTCCGAATAACCAAAATTATGCTAATTATCAATACTCATGTAAAAATTCAAAAATATGATATATATATATATATTTACTATTATATATATATATATATATATACATATATCATATACATTATATATATATATATGTTTTATATTTATATTATGTATATATATATTATATATATTATATATATATACATATTATATATATATACATATATCATATACATTATATATTTATATTTTTTATATATATATTATGTATATATATTATATATATTATATATATATACATATTATATATATATATATTATATATATTATATATATACATATTATATATATTGTATATATATATATATATTATATACATACTATATATATTATATACATACTATATATATTATATATACATATTATATATATATATTATATATATATTATATACATATTATACATATATATATATATATATTATATGTATATATTATATATATTGTATATATATATATATTATATAGATTATATATAATATATATGTATTATATATACATATTATATACGAATACTAATGCAACTAGTCTACCCTCGTTGATGTAATAAAGGATTTTGTTCGAAATTGCGCCCAGGTTCTAGAGTTTAACTCTAGGTTTTCCAGTTTTAAAAGATTCACCTGGATGAGAGTGTATATGCCGAAACGTTGTAAATATAACAATCACGATAAGAATAATGGTCAGTATAGTCAACATAATATAAATATAAGTTAACAACTTTGTAAACAACTTTGCAAAAAAAATAAATAAATAGCCAATTACTTTTTATAAGCACAATTTCGTCACTTCTGAATATATACACTATTGAATTATTTGTATATCATTTTGTTTGAGTGTATATTAATTGGCTGTCTTCAATCTGTTGCTTGCATTTCTATCGAAAATGTTTTTGTTTTCATCATCTTAATGTTTAATTTATGGGATCCGACGCTTAAATTTCTCTATTTTAAACACCGGTGACGACAAATTAAACAGCACACGTCAAAATAATATCAATATAGAACTGAATGATAATACTAAAATTTTAAAAATTATAAAAAAATACGCTATTCTTCTGTTGTATTAATAAAAATTCTACAGCTACGTTCAGTTATTCTAAAACCGTAGCCATTGAGAAAGGCAGACATGTGTTGAATAGCATTTATTTGCGGCTGTCACTTCGCAAGACTTAACGGCGTTAGTTTTGCAGGGGGAGTAACGTGACATTGTCATCGTCCTCAAACATACAGCACCTGGTATTTCTAAATGTTTACCCATCTAGTACTGGCCAGGGTAACATCATTTAACTTTGATGATCTAACGAGAACCGACGTGTGCAAGTGCCTATAGCCGTACATAGCAAAATAGTTCAAAACATAATTTTCTAAGCTAAACACCTTACTTAAAACAAAACCAAGTGCTGTTACATAATACGCTCCCTGAAGTGTGTAGTTATAAACAATAGATACGTAAATACATACAGTGAATTTTAAACCTGATTGTTTCGAGACAAAGCAGATAAACAACGTTTTTGTTTCCGAGAAAGACTTTCCTTTTATAGTGTAAATGTCAGCATCCTTATCTAAGAACCAATCCTCTATAAAGACGATGGCTTTCGCATACATTTCAAAAAGCAACAAAGGGAAAGGGGGTTATAAGGAAGCAGAACATGACATTGCGTGTTTAAAGTTATCCAAAGATTTGAGTAAAGACACTGACAAGTGTAATTTAAGCTGAAACAATGACACTTTCCCTTATATATACACTTTTACTTTGTCTACTTTTATAATGCCATCAAGACTTTGAAAACGTTTTTAAAAATATCTTATTTCAAACTCGGAGAAATGTTTAATAAAATTGAATAATTCTATCTTTTAACTTTATTTATTGATTCATGAAAAATTGACGAAGCTGAAATTATGAAAAAAACACAGTCGCAATTTAACAAAAAGATAGACAACCTGTGAACCGTTGGGTTAACGTTGGTACAGTCTGCATATGTGTATGTATGTGTGTCCCTACCCGATAGTGAAGTTAGATATTTTTAAGTAAATCCAGAAACCGACACAATAAACTGACAGTCCTGTTTTGTATCAAATGGGAATAAGTTAGCTTTCACGAATAAGCTTCTGAGATATGAGTTACGAAAAAAATAAACACACTGTTTTACCGTCTCAAACCCTGCTCAATAAAGCAATATTTATTCCATCCAATCAAAGCCCGGTCTGCCTCAGTGACTAAGCAGATAGTATACAGCTTATTGGTTGACCCATTATTTACGTCACCTTCTGACTCACCTATTACGCTACTACTGCTACTACAACTTCCCCTCTTTCTTCCTCCAACCACTTCTCTTTTATTCTTCTCCTCTCACCAGTTCGTCTAATTTGCCCTTCCCTTACCGCCTAAAACATGTGCAAGAAACAAGTAAAATTATCAGAGTTTTAGTATTATACAGACAATGTTTCTGAGCTTCCCATTACAGAAAGATGTGGCACAAGGCGGTTTAATGTGAGTTAAGCCAGCTCCTGCGAGGAGGGGGCACTTTGCCTGGTACAAAAATAGCTGAGAACGGCTCCGTTGACATTCTCCACTAGAGGCGTCTGAGACATTCATCAATAAACCTACTCCCCTTTTCGAAGAAATGGTATTGCCTGAGAGGAACCGTAACATCATTCCGACAAATAAAAACAATGGCAAGGCGAACCTTAGCTGGTATGAAAAATATTCAAAATCACTACCCATCTTTAACAAAAATCAACTACTGCCACGCCTCTTTCACACACACACACACATATATATATATATATATATATATATATATATATATATATATATATATATATAGAGAGAGAGAGAGAGAGAGAGAGAGAGAGAGAGAAAGAAATATATATATACATATATATATACATATATACATATATATACATATATATAGAGAGAAAAAAAAAATATATATAAAGAAGGAAAATTAAATTATTTATACCTAGATACGCCGGCGTTTTAAGCTTACGCTCTCATAAGTGGAAGAAGGAACAATTTCACACGGTCACAGGGCGCAAACCCGGTTCACAGAGTCAACCAGGAATGTACGCTTTCGCTCTGTCCTCGCGGCCATCGGGCATTATTAGATATTACAGGAGAAATTAAGTTATCTTTATGCTTAAATACAGCATGCTAAAAACAACGTAATCGAAACCTTGCTTATAGCTGAGTTACAGTCGGGTTTTTATACCCCCGAACAGTGCTTAACTTAACTTTAATTTCATAAAGGGGTTTGTATATATATATATATATATAAAGTCAATGTTTGTGTCATAAAAATTGATATGTAAACAGAACATTAAAAAAAAAATTTAATATGTGTTATATTTGTCACAGGATCAAAATGTTTTCCTTCGATTCCAGCGGGGGTCATTAGGTGCATAAACTAACTGAACGATCTTAGAACCAAAAATCAAATCAAACAGAATATCTCAGTGCAAAATGTATTTAGAAAAGGCTTAAAATTAAATAATAATTATTATTGGTATTTTTGATATTTAAAATAATTAAATGAAAATGAAAAAAAAACAATTGTCCGTTTTACAACTGCAGAATTTCTTTCAGATAAAAACTTCGAACGCGTTCACTTTTAAAGTAATATTTAACTCCTGCAGGAATTTTTTCTTCAAAATTAGACTTGGCACAGGTTCATTTGTTGTTTTATTTATTACTTTATATTTAACTCGGGTTGATGACAATAAAAACTCGACTCTTACTAGGTTGTTTTCTAGATTTTTTTCCACGTGTTTTTAAAGTTACTTGTGATCATGACAGTAAAATGTTGACTCCATTTTAAATGTATACTTAACTCGCAATGTTACCATTACGGAATCAATTGTTACTGTTGTCGTGTTTTAGACACTGCAACGGCCAAGCCACACCGGGCGCCTTTCTAGTAATAGATAAAAGACAATAAATAAGCAGGGAAATGAACTTGCGTGCTGAAATGTATCCAACGTTAGAAGTGTAATTAAAGCATTATGATTGACAGTTTCCTTTTTAAAATATCTTAAATTTTATTTTATCCATTATTATACTGTCTTCATCATTTTCTCAACAACGACAAAACGCGACGCCAAAATATTTTATGTCAAAGTCGTGTTTACAGAAATATCAAATTGCATCTGAAACCCGAAAAACAACACAAAGAAAAGAAAGGTTACATTCGTTGTTCTGCTTTGCTTATGGACGTACATTGAATAACGGACAAATAAAAGTTCGTTGTTTCAATTGTAAGAACGAGAATTCTTAAGATGCGTTCATTCAATCTGAGCGTTTAGCAATGGAAATGCTCAAACTTAAGCGTGACAGAGCAACAAAAATGATATTTTAAATTTAAGTGACATACCAATGAACATTCTATTGTAAACTTAAGCGTTATAAACGGAAATTCTAGTTCAAATAAAAACGTGACAGAAAACGAAAACGCTATTTCATACGATTACGTGACAGATCGCTTGCCGGAAAACAACGATTCATATAGAGCTGCTTATCTATCATAATGGGCCGTAATTTAATCTCCACGTTTAGCGATGAAAACGCACTTTCCAACTAAAGTGTGACAGACCTACCAACCTAGTCGTTTAGAAAGATGCAAGACCGAATCTAAAACGAAGAAAATGGCAAAGTTTCTCTTGCTGTAAAGTCATTAGCATTTCTGAACAATTCCATTATCTTTAAGTGGTTTTTCTTCGTTGTTCGGACATGTTGCTTTTTTAAAATTTTCGTTGAAGAATGAACCAGAAAAGACTTCACTGTATAAATATAGTTTGGCGTATTCTTGGAAAGAATATTTGCATTTTATAAAAAGTAATATTTACAAAATTCAAAACAAAATGCATCATAAACATATGTGAACATTTTTTAAAGTTTTATATCATTTGTTAAAAAAATGTTATGTTAAGTCAGTATTTATATATCTTTATAAAGTTAGGTATGTGTACATGTTTATGTATTTGTATGAAAAAGATTCACTCATAAACTAATTAACGAATAATTACGAATTTTGGAGCACATCTGCTAAGTGGAATAGTGAATAATTTGGGTTATATTTATTTAATTTAGTTTTATGCATAAGGATTAAAAGGCAGGTGAAAATTATTCGTGAAAATTTAGATACCTCCGATTTTTGCAAAATTTTTACAATACTTATTGGACATAAATTACAAAATATTCCCCAAATTTCAATTTGGAGTATTTTCAAATGGTTTTGAGTGGCATACTATGGACACAGGTGCATATTTAAAAATTTAAATATATCAGATTTGTATTAAATTTGATCTATACTCAATAGACACCAAATTAAGCAAAATTTCCTCGATTTTAATTTCTTTTTAGACATTTTCTATAATAAAATCATGTAATAAATTTTGATAAAAATTGGATTAGAATTCTAGACATAAGGATGAGTAACATATATATATTGGTTTAATCTTCTTTCGGAGATATAAAAGTGGTGCAAAACTGTTTATAGGCATAGAATTTACAAAAGTAGTCACTACTTTTGTAAATTCCATTTATCATGGAATGTCACATAGGATCCAGCAGTAGATAACTCGCAAAGGGCTGACATGCCATAGAAACGACACACAACACATGACTTTCTAATTTTTGTTGCATATCTAGGTAATCATAATTGTAATCATTTGTATGTGGTTAAAATATAATGTGACCCACGTTATTTTTTAATTTAATTCTACTTTTGTTTCGGAACTAGCTAATTTCTGTTGAGTCATTACAAGAAATAAAGACAATGACCAATCAGGAGACATCATGTTGTCTAGACCGATTAACTACGTAAACTTACAAGTGATTTAACATTGTTAACCATTTTTACTATACAAGTTTGTTGAAAGTCGCCTCGAGTTTATTATCTAATGGTATTTAGGCTTTATATTGAAGTACTTTACTTGCCCTATTACATGGGTAGAGACAGCTCAGAAACGAACAACGGGGAAATAAACTGTTCTAAATGGTCCAATGCCACTGATAAATTCGCGAACCAGAAATAGATCAACAGGTCAATAGAAAAAAAAAGCTAGCAAATCAAATAAGACAGACGGAATTCATTGTCCTCATTGTCAGACGACTTTCAAAGCACAGCATCAACATGTCAGCCATTTACGAACGCACTAAACAATTCGATTCACACAAAAGAAAGAATGGTGGGGTAATATTTATCGTTGACACAGCTTTGAAATAGCAGGCATATTTATGCAATCTTGGACGGTAACGACGCCAACCTTGTTTGTGCATTTGAATGCTTCTAGTATTAACTGTTGAAACAGCCTATCATTTCAGCTCTTAACGTTAAAATTCAGTACTCAATTGTTCATATTATTTAACTCATTACCAGAAGGTTAGACAGAATATCAGGTGTGGTTTTGAGAAGCCATCGCACTAAGATAAAGGAACTCTAGTATTAAAAAATGCCTGAGCAGCCCCATCGGCATTCTCTAGTAAGAACGCCTCAGACGATTAACAATAAGATATAAGGCAAAGCCGTGGAGGGTAGACCTCCTTGTACTGAACAAAACCAAACCTCAGCCCAACAGCAACAACCCCACTGTCCGGATCATTTGTATAATAATTGTATAATACAACATTGCTCATGTCCATGAAGTAAATATTAAAACAATATTAAAATAAAAGTAACTGCTCTTTTGTCCCATTTTAATGTTTAGTACAACGTCCGATGTTACTTGAATGTAAATACACTATTCGTATTCTCAATTGATAGTCTAACCTTCGAAAAGCGTTTCGTTCTGTCTCAGAACAATCCAAGTGGTCCCAAATTTCTAAGTGCCTCTTAACCTTAAGAAGCTCATTTAAAACTTCAAATATATTTTATTCTTATGAATTTTTTATCATATGAATACAATTCCCCGCATAAAACAATGCAAGTCGTTTTGAATCTTTACGTTACCATGTAGGTGCCGAATATCACGTGCCTCTACCTCTAAGTGACGCATGAGGACATAACTCTCTTAAAACTTCAAATAAGTCTATCCGAGTTCAATTAGATTCAAACCATATGTATGAGACACTGATTAAAATAAATTCAACATTTCAGTTTCTTCCGTCTATATTAGTAATCCTCATTCAATCCCGAGCACCGGCGGATATTTCAGCTAGTCTACTATATTTATTTAGTCTACTTTTAAGTTTTTAGTACTGGTCGCCATAAGTTATTTTAATGTAAACCTATACGAATTTCCAATTTTAATCGAACATTAGGCTGCTTTTTCTTCACCGGACAGAGAGTATCATTGTGTGTTGAAGTATCAAAACATCGACTGAAGAATTGGTTACATTCGGTATCTTTAAATTTATCCATGGTATTTACGTATGTGTTCATTTTTGTAGGCCATAGAAATTACATTTACTAACTGTAATGCAAATGCACGTTATTATTTAAGGAACGATACATTTATTGGAGGAAAGTGTCCTAAGAGAATAGAGACACATTGTAAATAAAAATGAATATAATAAACGCATTCGTTGTATATGCGTTTACTTCATGGAAATAGTTTTTCGAAATATTTGATATTGAATTGTTAATAAGCGAATTCTACAGATTATTATGGATTTCATTTTTATTTTCATTATAAATATTATTATAAGCAAAATTAGAAGACTACTAAATGAATGTCCAGCGAGCATTTCTTTTTAATTCTTTCGGATAGTATCGATTAAGTACCAATGTTTTAGATTATAATAGATTTTGAAAAATCAATTATAATTATTTCAAATTATTTGTTCAATTTATAGCAGTTAGACATTTTGCTCTTTAAGTTCAACTTCGTGTATTTCTTCACTGCCCGATACATTTCGTATATAACATTTGTACACATCTGCCAAATATTGTTTTTCGACAAACTCAACTTTTAACGTGAATAAAATTGCAACAATACAAAACAAAAATGGTAAAATAATCATAATTGTTCTGCGTTTATTCCGCATAGCGGAGTCCGCATTGAATTTCTTCCTCCGCCCGTACTCTACCACTGTACTTTAGTCCGAATTTCAAGCCCCCGGACTTAGGGTTAATGGAATGGTAATGCATGAGGGTGGTTAACTTTTAAGGAATGAAGCCTTGTCGACAGTTAGGCGACAAGAGACTATTATTCGTGTGTCGTAAAGACAGAAAAAAATTGAAATAAAATATTTAAAAGGTTTTCATCAAAAGTATACAGGCCAGTAGATAATTAAATTTTACTGCGCTTGGTATATGTTATTTATTGTTATTTACGTTTTCCCGACTGTTAACTATTCTGCACTTAAACCGAAAATTACATTGAAATTGATTATTTGAAAGAGGCTCAAACTATAAGTGGTCATCACAGTCATCTGAATATGACTTTAATGTTATTTTGTCCGACCATTTAAAATATTTATAGTCATCATTGTTTGTTTTTCATTTATATAACCGAGTTGAAAGTCATTCGTTGATTATGATTTTAATCTCAGAGGTATTACAAATGTTTTGAAAAACAATCTGATATCTACTATTGAACATTTCACCTTTTTGACTTGAATTTCTGGTTCAATGCAAAATCATATTTGTGGGGTTCACCTACCACTTTAGTTCAGTCAACTTGGGAAAACCCGTTAGTTTAATAAAAAATAAAATAGTACGGTAATTCCGTTCAAACATCCCGTATATGTGACATTATCAAAAGTAATGAAATTGTTTTTTTCTTTTCACGCTAGCAATGCTGATCAAATCACTGAATCTTTTGGTGGTGTTGGGTTACGGCATATCAACCTTTCCCGGTTTATTTGGTTATTTAATACCAAATTCAGTCATTTTCATACAATTGTCAAGTTCTTAATATAGTTTTGAGGTTTTTATGTATTGTAGGTGTATATTTTGTAAATGTATTGATTGTAAACAATAGATTGTATTTAACCCCTAGATGTAACACTGACGGGTACTATCACGCTGAATCAGAGTGGATCTGGGAGGAATGACATAAAAGGGATGATTTCACATTTCTTAAAGCCTCTAAATTCGAACAAAATGCACTTTAATGTGACACCAAGACAATTAATGCTAAATAGTAACTGTATTTTTCCTACCAGTTTTTTAAAAGATACACCCCACAAGCTGGTCATTCTAAAAAGTATTCCAGCATCAAAAAACAAACACACGTTTCCGTGTCTCAAGTACACAATGGTTACAACATAAAATATTCAAGAGCGTTCTGCCAGATCAGCCTGGTATAAATATCGTATGTTACAGGTCAAACTGTAGGCCCTGTGTAAACGAGCAACTGATTTCAAATTATTAATTATGATTATACGAAATAAAATGTAGTGATTCAACGTGGTTAGTTTGCTAATATGCATGATGGATCTAGAGAAGTAAACCTTTAACAAAACCTTGTCTATTACCAACGGATGCTTCGGTAGAGAGAGAGTTTGGCGGATGGCCATTCTAAATATCTGGAATGTGCACGTCTTCAGTGAGCTGAGAACCGTAAATTGTACAGCGTTGGTGAGCCATACACTTATCTATCCCTGAAGATAACTTTAGAAAATAATTCAGTATAACCTGCTAAGCTATAGATATGCTAATATATATTAAGTAAAAAATAGTGAAAGAAAAATGAAAAGGGAAAAGACTCCCGGCCAACTCCGAGTAGGCACAGTTAATAAATAATTGGCGGTAAAATTGAATCATGTAATACACAAAATACATCGAATGTGCAGCGATACTTG
>OY744533.1:29870280-30000280 GCA_963556195.1 Sepiola atlantica | reverse complement strand
CTAAAACCATAACCGATAGTTTTTTTTGTTTTTATTATTTTAATTACTAATTTTTTTAATTTTTATTTTTTCTGAATATTTTATATTTTAACCCACCGATGAAGTGCCATATATTAATAAAAAGAAATACATATATATATATTTGAAGATAATTCAGAATGTATTTCTATTTTTTATTTCTGCTTTCTATAGCAATCCATACACTTTTCTTTCCCTTGTCTTTTTTAACCTCTCCAATTTTCTTTCAATCTTTCGTATTTTTTAACTTCACTGATTCACATATTATTCGATATGAATATGAATGTTCGTCTGAACACTGACGAACGTTAAGTTTTCCATCATTTTATACTCGTACTTAAATAAAGAACTATATAAAAATAGCGTGTATTTCGCTGCGTAAACAGTGCGGTATATTAATATTCCGACTCTATCGCCAGGTTAGGTTTAAAGTGTAGCATCTGTTTTGCCTCAAGACGCACATCTTCCAAGCATTCCCTCTTCCTTTTTGGAGAGGTTGACCGGTTTTATTTCTTGTCGTCTAAAGCTCCCTTATCATTGGGGGAATGTCGACGGAAACGACCAGGATCTCATTTCAGTCAGATCCAGTGATCCCCTTTTTAGGGTAGCTGGATGCCAATCATAATATCATCTTGTTTCTAACTTTGCCGCTGAGGAGGGGAGGAGCAGGTAAAAAACTTTATGCTAAACCAAGAGTTTAAGGCTACACCGCATTCTCCATACATATCTGCCATTTTCAGAGGAAGGATAGATAATCATATATTTCTTTTCCATTCCTCTTGTCTTGCCAATAATTTATCTTGAAGTTTTTTTGTATTTGTCTTTATTTCTAGTTGGTTTCGCTTTATCTTCGCACCCGACTTTTATTTCTTTACTAACACAATAACATATTCTGCTTTCTCCTTCTTCCCAATCACAATATATCCCATAGAATATTATAATTTCGACACGCAATCACACCATAGGATAAATAATATTATAAATTCATAAACAATACGAAATAGAAACAAAAAAATATTCAATGTATAAAAAAATTAAGCGATAGAAAGAAAACGTCACGCTAAGGTAATTATCAAAACCTGTCAAATGTTTCATTCACTTTCGAGTGTTGACTTCTACTCATTCTGTTTGACTTTATTTTACTTTTATGTTATTAACCACGCGTTCTGGGAGCTAGTTTGCAATAGCATGCGAAAAAAAGTCTATTATATTATATGATTATCATGCAAAGATTCGTTTATCTTATAGCCTGACTCATCCACCAAGTTTCAGTCAGGAATGTTCAACAGTCTTTGTTGTATTGCCGTTTAATTGTATGCACACTGTGATATGACATGTAAAAGTGGCAATAACTCTGATACACTCATCATCTTGATCATTATAGTTTCGATAACACCACAGATCAAAATATAGATCTAGTGACTTTAAAATCCATTAAAGATGACACCTACTGATGACACGGTCACGAAAGTTTCCCTGCAGCCATTTCTACGAGTCATTTGATATGTGGTGGAATCATCCCATCCTATTGACACAACTTTTCATACATCACAACACCTCTTTGTCATTCATATTATGAACCCACGCGTCCTGACATTCATCAAACCGAAAACTGATAATCTTACAATGCGCCCATTTAATCAATGCTTTTAGCGATAAAAATACTTTTATACAAATGTAAGCCGGACAGACCAACACAAATACTATTTCAAACATTACAGACAAAAATATGATTTCAAACTTAATTGTTACAGTACGAAATAATTCTTATCGAGTAAATATATTCAAAAATTATTTCCCTTGTAAAATATTTAAGTTACTTCCCCTGAATTATACCGAGCAACAAGAGAATGCACTCTTCAATTCGGAAGTGCAAAAGAAGACTCGCACCATGCATATCAGAGACTGAAAATGAGACTTGTTTTCTTTTAGACTATCGGCTTGAGCTCTATCATTGTATTCCTCCTAGCTCTACATTTTAAAATCATTTTCACACCACCGACGCCGTTTTCTCAAATCTCGTCGCCGTTGATATTAAATTCAGTAGCAGCTAACCATTTCGTCACGGCTCTTTTCTACTGATCGCAGGATTCGTTCTCAGAATATGTCCAATAGAATATCAAACTAAGGCGTATTGACTTCACATCGACCACGTATTCTCTATAAATTATTTGCCATGGCAATTCATGCATTTCGATTCTGTTTATCGACTTTTAACATAGACTTTTTTATTAGTAATTACATCTATGATTCAAACCCTCTTTATATACCATGGTTCATTATGTCAATCTCGCGTTTGTCTTTGCCAAACATTTCTGTGAGAAATAAATGTAAGCATATACTGTATATACATTATATTATTACATTTTCTTATCATTGACCTTCTTTCCTTTTCTTCCGACATCGGGTTATCCACGATAACATGACACATTCAACATGGCGGCGCTCGTGTTGCAGAAGGGTCTCAAACCCGTGCGTCAAGAAACAAACGATAAATTAGAATATTAAATATTCTTATTCATAGTATGTCTTATAGATGCTTGGACACATTTTAAATAAGCTGTGAAACGCATGAAGGCTAAAGAATATTTCAGGCCATTTTCTTACCTTATCAACTTAAAAATAAAAAATAAAATATTTTCGGTGCAGACATTCATTGGCAAAAAATACAAAAGCGCAACAAGTCATTTAAAATGAGAATTACAAGATATGTACGTCTCCATATCGTCTGAATGTTTGTCCAAAGCGACTTTTAACCTGGATATGGTAGGCACTGTCCCGAATTCTTCTTTTAGGCTGTTCCACGGAGAATCAGAATAGAAAGAAAAGTATGTCGGTCTTCTAATGAAATGAAAGAACCTATCGTACATCTTTTGGTTTTATCCGTAAAGATCACAACGTGGTGCTTGGGTAAAAACTTATCGAAAGCTTGATTGAAATCCTCGTTCATAATATTTTACGCAAGAATTGCGTCCCTTTGCATCTTCTGCTGCTCAAATGATGGAGAATTATCCAAAGACCAGCGATATCATCCAAAGATATTCAAAGTATCCGACAGTTGGACAAAACCTCTCGCAAAAATGCGAAGACGTATCTAACGAACTAATTGTTCCAGGCTCAAGAAAAGCAGGGTCATAAAACCCATCTTAATTAGCCTTAAACAGTAAATAGGTTAATAGAGGAACGACCTGAAAGATCTGTGTCGTGCTAAGAACCAAGTGTCAAGCAATTAACTCGCTTATTGAACTGAAATACCTCAAGATGAATGAATGATGCCACAAGAGTCAGTAACACTTGATTTGGTTAACAATTGATACAACATTTTCGTTGGTCTGTCAGGCTTATGTTTGTAATAGAACTTTTAGAGATATATAACGTTTAAGTTTGAAATATAATTTTTGTTGAGCTGTCATGATTAAGTATGAAATAGCATTTTTGTTGAGCTGTCAGACTTAAGTATAAAATAGCATTTTGTTGGTCTTACGTTTATAATAGAATTTTCGTTAGTCTGATATGTTTATTTTCTTCATAGAATTTCGTCGGTCTTATTTTAGCTATCTACATTATTCCATTCTTATCACCATTTTGACTATCATTCACCATTTATTTACGTCATTCGCCTTTCCTTCGACTACCAAAACATTCATGTACTGACTAAAAGTGTGCACGGTGACAAGCAAGCAAGATAACATCATCAGGGGTGTATAATGCAATAGAAGATTGTATGTAATACCAACACAATGCATCTACCATATATAGTTATCTTGTAAGATTTTAAAACTTGGACCTTAATAGTATTTAAGCTGACATATCAAACTTTGATTCTGAGAAGCCAATTTTCATGTGTTATTGTTGCACCATGTTATTGACAATATAATAACGTACTTCGCTACAGTTTATTTTTAAATATGTATTCTCGCCAGGAAAACTGGTAATGTGGAAAAAATTCAATTATGACTGAAAAATCAAAATCATCAAGGTAAATAACTCAAATTTTATTAAAAAGCATAAAATAGAGATTACTTAAAAAATATAAAAAAAAGGTTTGAACTAAAATTTTATTTTTTCTGTATAAGTTTTAAAAAATATTCAAGCAAATAAAAATTAAAAACTAAAATAACTTCGCTGTATCCTGCTGTTATATAAATGAAAAGATGGTTGACACCAGTAACTGTGATTAATGTTAAACGCAGCTTCACCGTTAGTCACCATGTTAAGTCTGGAAAGGATGCACGTGCAGACGGCTTTTGCTTATATGTTTGCAAACTGTCCGGCCTTCAAACAACGCTGTGAACACATGGCACTAAAAATCGAATAGACTTACCAAAGTTTCAGCTAATATTTTATTTGCATGCTTTAAAATGTTAACTAATTTAATTGTATTTATTTTCTGTGTTTTAGTTTATTTTTTTGTTTTATTGCGTGTGCCTATATTTAAAAATAGCAAACTATTTCCTCGTGAAATCAGTTTACCGGTATTACCCTACTGGCCTAATGAATGCCTCTTTCGATGTTAAATGATAAAAAAAGAAACATTTAAAAGAATAGGAAGCTAAAAATTAGAGGGGAAACCATCCGACCACCCATAGAATGGATAGCGCCCACCCTCCATGTTATTTTTGGCTACTCACATGTTACTCTTCTCTAAATTCTTATATGTATTATTAAAATGTACTTAATTCTTGATATCTATTTATCTATATATACTCTTTTATTGCTTGTCTATTGATTTAATATTCAAGTAATTTTTAAACCGCCGATATGGCCTCAAGTATTGGCTGTCTTTCTCTTATTTGTATTTACGTGTGAGAGGGAAATTTATCTTCAACTTTCTGTTCCCTCTGGTGTGTACAGTGGACTTATACTATATATATATATATATATATATATATATATATATATATATATATATATATATATATATATATATATATATATATATATATGGAATTTGGAAATACCCAACTAGTGTGTTGGACCCGTAGAGTTTGTCAAGGTATCAATCTAAGTGAAATAACTCTCTGATGATAAACCCTTACTACTAACCACTTACGTCAGGGAGCAAACCGTTAGGGAGAGAGGGAGGTCTCTTTAGTCTTGATCGACAACCTTTCTAGAGCTAGAATCTCGAAAAGAATATTCGGTTTGCAAACCTACAATTGATTAAGGAGTAGATGAGATATGCCTATCGCCCGACCTTTTGCACCCCTTGTCTGTCTATTAGCCAGGCGCAGAAATACTAGCGCTGGGACGCCTCAAAGGCACCCATTTCCTGGCCTTGTTTCCTGACTGGGACAATGAACGCCGTTTCTCTTTCTCTTCATGTGTCCAACTTGGGGAAAGCTTTTTCGTTACTAAGTCTTACATAGCCAATCTGAGGGTACAGGTTAGACAGCTTGTCTGGCTGCTTTTTCCGACTGACAGGACAAGAGCCCAAACTCTTAGGTAGCGTTAAGAACGGTCGCTCCATCATTAGTTGTATAATACCGTGGGTAGCTGTACGTGCCATGTCGCGCATGGAAAGGGATCCTACAGTAATCCCCGGTGGGCTTTCCCGAGGCCACAACCCCCATGGACCATGCCGATACTAATAGACTGGTTATGTGAGCTTATTGACACCTAAAAAGCCCCCACCTTGCCAACCCCACTCTATATGAAAACAAACATGTTATTGCAAAAAACAACCTAAACAAGACACCCAAAAACATCTTCGCCTCCGCCTTTGAGGCTCGTATTCACTAATATTCAGGGATTAGAACCAACATCAACGACGTAGAAACATGTCTCCTGACAAACTTCTCGGATATTCTAGCAATAAGTTAAACAAACCCTCAACCTCTTTTCACCACTTTTACATGACTGACTACCTCCAACTCTACCAAACATATGCACGGGCTGGGAGTTTATGTTCGGAACACCCTCCTACTGACTAGAGAACATAGGTTTAAATCAGATGACAAAGACTACATATGCTGTAGATTAACACAGCGTTAGTTACTTATATTTTTTATACCGTTCACCTTCCACCCAGGACTTTACCCTGCTAAACTCTGTCTCTGAAAGCATAGATAAAGCACTCTTACTTGACTCGAATGCCCAGATACATGTATTTGGGGATTTAAATGCACACCACTGTGACTGGTTGAGATTCTCCAGCTTTACTGATGCAGCCGGTAACTCTACGTATGATTTCTCCTTAGCTCACTCCCTCTCTCAGACTGTCGAGTTCCCAACCTGCATCCTCGATCAAGTAGACCAGCAAGCCTCACTTCTAGACCTGTTCTTGACCACACTGCGCAGGGCTTGTGTGACTAAAGCCAATATCCCGGTCGGGAATGCTTATCATATCATGGTAATGATTCATATCACTCTAAAAACTCGTCAAAACAACGAAATACTACGAGTAGGCTGAGTTTGAGTCAATCAGAGATCACATCAGCGACGCCCCATGGAGGGAAATATTCTCACTTCCTGCTGATCAGTGTTCAAATGTGTAAACCGAATTGGTCAAAGCAGGCATTGAAGCCTATGTCCCGATGTGATAATTCTTTAGCAAGCCCCACTCTCCCCAATGGTAAATTCGGCCGCCATACACAATTGACAATCAACGATTCCCCCACTAACAAACAACAATGATGTCGTTTGCACAGCAACTGATAAAGCTGAACTACTTGCCTAGCTTTTCGCCTTAAACACCACGTGGACTCAGTAAATCAGCTCCTCCCTAAATTCCTATTGCGGATTAAAGCCACACTGGGAAACCTGGGCATCACCCCACATCAGAGACATCATAAAAACCTTGGCACCTCCAATGCTTGTGGGCCTGATCTTATACCTGTTATAGTAATACAGAAATGTTCTGCTGAATTGGCCCTTGTCCTTTCCCAACTCTACAACTAATGCCTAGATTAATCTTGCTTCTCTAATAGCTGGAAAATTACCTCTGTGGTACCAGTCTTCAAGAATTCTGGGGATAGAACTGATCCTCAGAACTAGAGCCCAATCAGTCTACTCTCGATATTGGCTAAAATCTTTGAATCATTAATCAATCTAGCGATAGTCCAGCACTTAAATGCTAAACTTCTTTCCGACCGCCAGATTTAGACAAGCACAATCTACTGTGGAAATCCTAACGGTCACTTCTGAACGCATATATCATACACTGGACAAGACAGGTGAAGCTAGGGCAGTAGCACTTGATATATCCAAGGTCTTTGACAAGGTCTGGCATTAAGGTGTTCTCCTAAAAATACGCTCATATGGTATTACTGGGCAAATATTTAATATAATTAGATCCGTCCTAACCAAAATAGAGATCCAGGTTGTCCTCGATGGCCGTTTATCTAAACAACGTGACACACATGCTGGTGTATCCTAGGGATCTATCATTGGGCCTTCATTGTTCCTGATTTTCGTAAACGACTTCCCTGATAACATTGAGTCTGAGATAATTATATTTGTGGATTTCACCACGCTTTACTCTTGTCATGTGGGCAAAACGGACGCGATCATATCCGAGGCAATGGTTGAATCCTTAGAAAATGACCTCAAGACTGTAGTGGATTGGGTCATAAATAGTTGGTAACTTTAATTCTGCAAAGACAAAGCCCCTTTCCTTCAATAACTACAGGAAACCTTTTCAACCACCGATTGTCATGGCAAATAACACCCTACCTAAGAATTCAACATTCAAACTACTCGGCCTAACCTTCACAGTTAACATTAATTGGAACAAATACACTGAATACATTGCCAAGGCTGCAGCAAAGAAGGTGGGCTTCCTCTACCGTGCTAGTAAACTCCTCACACCTGATATTATCCTGTATCTCTACAAAGACACTATCTGTCCATGCATGGAGTATTTTGCCACATCTGTCCCATCGCCGCAATGTTGCATTCTTGTGCTTGTTTGACAAATACTTCAATGGATTGTGCTCCGATGAACTGACTGCTCTGGTGCCCCCTCCAATAGCTTCTTTCCTCCCTGCTCTCTGTTTTCCCCAAACAGACATCTTGCTACACAGCTACCAACTTAGGATGATACACTAAACCAACACTCTAACTCTCAGTAGCCCCTTACGTTTACAGTGGCGGCTTGCTTTGTTTGGGGTGAATTATATTTTAAAAAAATACCTGACAAGTATTAAGATTAGCAACTGTATTTAGAAACTCGATGAAATACGTGTTTTCGCTATGTAGTAAACTATAACGACATTCTCAGAAAGTAAATAATTTATTCTGATTACTGAGATATAAAATGACAAAAATGTCATCCATATAATCCTTAATAACATTCACAATCCTTTTCTGCAATCCAAATATTTTTAGTCAAAATCAACTTCAGTTCAACTTTTTTTTGCTTGAAGCAATTTTAACTTTTGTCTGAAACCAGAGTGCTCTTTTTGTGTATGGAGCTGGATTTTCCCCACATTAAAAATTAACCCGGTGTCTAATCCTACTCTTCTAGGAAGGCAAGTTAATAGTGATTTCTCTACCAAGTTTCAGTTATGACTGCCCAAAACTCTTTGTTTTATCGCAATTCACTAATACGCACCTCTGGATATGACGTACAAAGTGTACAAGGGTTGTCAGGATGCCCTGAAATGAGGATACTTCACTTTACAAGTAAACACTGACAAAATATGCAAAATAACATAGTATTCGAAGCAAAAATAAGATCTTCTCGGCATGGCTACATCCTAGCTAATGCGATAAATGGTGTATTTTCTCCTAGTTATGGTATTTCTAGTAAAAAACACTAAGCTGGATACTCCACCAAACCAGATGAATTATTATCCTGGAATCTGACAAGACCCAAAAAAGACCACAATAAAGATAAACTATAATGTAATTAAGTGGTCAATCGGAAGAAGGGAAATTAATAAACTTTACTAATTTACAAACTTAATGTTTGAGAAGTAGAGATGAACCTTTAATAAATACTCAGATGTCTATATATTTTACAAATAAATAAAACATTAGCTTCAGGAAGGGGACACTTGATTTCCGAGAACTTACTGAAGTAATTGTGTATTATTTTGATTATTCGGACTGTTGTTTCATCTTAGATGTTATTATCACAACGTTTCGGTCGATGCAACCTCCGACGTTCTTTAGGTGTATCTTGTCGAACCCGGGAACCTGTATTGTATTTTATTAATGTAAAATGACAAAATAAACAGGACCCATACTATTGAGATATTCTGAAACCGTTTATTCAGGGTAATATCGTCTGCGCGACTATAGTACAACTCAACCAAAATACGCTGATGCACTTGTACTAGGATGCTGTCATAAATCTGAGACACTATTTTAGCTTTAAACAACTGATGCGGTAGACTCTAAGATACGTTAGAGACATCACCAAAAATGCTTATGGTGAAAACTGCGTGAAAGTAGAGATCTAAAAATAAAGTTTCGGGCTTAATATTGTAGAGAGCGACACTCCCTATTTATAATGGACTATTTCGAAAAACATATACTCAGTTATTATATTGTTTGACTGTGCCTGTTTTCCAGCAATCATCATGTCTGGTTCACCGGCTATGTTTTTTTACGTGTCACCGCTTATCAAGGCCCGATGGCCACTCGAGGATAAGAGATTAAAGGACTACTGGTTGGACGTTTTACGCCGTCACGATTGGGTGAAATGGGGAAATGATTACTTAATAGGACTTGATTTTCTAAGACGACGACTAGACAAGTATTTGCTGACATTAGACTTGAAGACGACAATGTTGCAGTCGGTTAGGAAGCAGACTTGGCTGTATCTTCTTCAACAAATAGGATGCTCTATGGAATAAACTTAGTTTGCGGAAGTTCCTGTTTTTATTGGTATAGTGAAAGAGACAAAAAATGAGATTCTAGCTAGACAAGTTCTTGCTGTGAAGGTTTTACAAGGGGTACCAAGGATTTGAGCTCAGTCGAGCAAATGCCATAAATATAACGACACAGTAGAGACGGATAAGAAAGATCTCTTCTGCCTCAAAGACGCTTCAGGGACGAAGCATATCTAAGACAAGAAAGAAGAGTTCTAAGCGATACATCTCCAGATATGACAGCTGTGCTTAATCTTAAGACGGGTCTGGCTCTTATACAGATAATGGCTTCCATGAGGAGACAGGTACTTTTCTGGAGCGGTAGAATGATTCAACCAT
Source organism: Sepiola atlantica (assembly GCA_963556195.1). Taxonomy (NCBI): domain Eukaryota; kingdom Metazoa; phylum Mollusca; class Cephalopoda; order Sepiida; family Sepiolidae; genus Sepiola; species Sepiola atlantica. The sequence goes on along the minus strand of OY744533.1, from coordinate 29,990,105 downwards.
TTTACTAGTAACATTAGCAAAGATTTGATGTTAGTCTTCATTTCAGATATGGGGCAAAAGTCAGTCCTAAAAGCTTATCATAGGAGAAGGCTTCTTCGAGGAGAGGGCCATTCATTTCGACTGGAGAGAAGTAAGGATCCGAACGTTGATGGTGAAAAGAGATAGGCTTGGTTTTAGAGGCGTTAAAAGTCATACTAGCTGGGAAAACGTCTTTGGCATTATTCTAGTGGAAAAAAAAGAATACCTAGCTTGTTAGCAGACTTCTCTTTTGTCGGACTGAGTTATGGTTCGGTTTGATCCTAGAAGATGCATTCTCCAACGTCCTTCCTTTGTTTATTGTCGACCGACTGAAACGTCGCTATTGAAGAATGCTGACGAGTCTGTTCTCAGCTATTTTTAAACCAAACTATAGTGCCTCTTCGGGCTGCTCGTTTTCTTTACCTCCGGCCTTGTGCCAGATCATGCTCCTACTATTTTATACAAATCAATGTTCCTGTGTTCTTGTTATGAAACCTTTTATATCTGTAAGTGGCCGTTAAGTTTTTCTTTAATAATCCCCCTCGGTTTAACATTACATGATTTAGACGATTTTCATTTCATAGAATTATTAGGGTATATTACATAACGATAGGACATCTACATAATAAAAGCTAACGTACTTGTGTCCAGCTTGCTTCCATTATCACTTATACAGATTTGATATTACGAGATAAGAAAGGGAGGTTTGATGTTAATAAAAATTTTCAAATAAAAAGGAACGATAGCGAATTAGACTGCGAAAAAGTAAGGGAGCTAGTTGAGTGTAAGACATGTGAAAATCGATTGAATTAATCAAGAAAAAACCTATTTACTGTAACATCTATATTGTGTTATTTAAAGAAAACAGAAAACTTTTTAACTAAAAATATATATTCTTTATGAAAATAGAAAAGGGGAAGTAGAGATAGAGAGGGAAGGGAGGGAAGAGAAGAAGAGATAGAGATGGGAGAAAGAGAAGTAGAGAGAGAGGCCGGAGAGAAGAGAAGTAGAGACAGAGAGGAAGGAAGGAGAAGTATACAGAGAGAAGAGCTGGAAAGAGAAGTAGAAAATGGTAGAAAGGGAGGAGAAGTAGAGAAAAAGGGAGGAAAGAAAAGTAGATATAGAGAGTGAGTAAAGAGAAGTAGAGATGGGGATAAGAATAGTAGAGATAGAGAGGGAGAGAAAAGCACGAGTAATAGAGAGGGTGGTAAGAGCACAAAGGATAGAGAGATAGGGAGAGAAAAGAGAAAGAGAGGAGTAGCGAAACAGAGAGGAGTGTAGAGAAAGAAAGAAAAGTATAGACAAAACAAAAAGGTGTAAAGAGAAAAAGAGAGTTGTAAGGAGAGAAAGAGAGGGAGAGGAAAGGAAAGAGAAGTGTAGAGAGAAAAAAAACTGTTGAGAGAAAGAGAAACGTAGAGAGAGAAAGAAGCGTAGATAGATAAAGATATGTTTAGAGAGATACAGAGAAGTGTAAATAGAGAAAGTGATCTGTAGAGAGAGAAAGAGAGGTGTAGAGAGAGAAAAAGAGGGAGAGAGAGAGAAAGAAAGAGACGCGTAGAGAGAGAAAGAGAAGTGTAGAGAGATAAAAAATATGTTTAGAGAGAGAAAGTGTAGAAAGAGAAAGAGAGGGAGAGAGAAAGAAGTAGAAGTGCAGAGAAAAAAGAGAAATGTAGAGAGAAAGATAGGTGTCGAGAGAGAAAGATAGATGTAAAGAGATGAAAAGAAATGTACAGAGATGAATGAAAGGGATGGAGAAAGTATGACAGAGGTAGAGAAATAATAAGAGGGATAGAAAAAAATAAGAGGGTAAGAAAAAGAATGAGAGTGGTAGAGAATAAAAGGGAGGGGTAGAGAAAGAATGACAAGGGTGAGAAAGAATGAGAAGGGTGAGAAAGAATGAGAGGGGTAAGGAAAGAATGAGAGGGATAAAGAATAAAAGGGAGGAGTAGAGAAAGAATGAGAAGGGTAGACAAAAGGATGACACGGGTAGAGAAAGAATGACACGGGTTGAGAAAGAATGGCAGGTTAAGAGAAAATAACAATGGTAGATAAAGAATGAGAGGGGTAGAAAAAGAATGATATATGTACAGAAAAAATGAGAGGGGTAAAGTAAGAATGGAAGGAATAGAGAAAGAATGACAGGATAGAGAAAGAATGGCAGGGGTAGAGAAAGAATGACAAGGGTGAGAAAAAATGAGAAGGGTAGACAACAGAATGATAGGGGTAGGGAATAAAAGGGAGGCGTAGGGAAAGAATGACAAGGGTGAGAAAGAATGAGAAGGGTGGACAAAAGAATGAGAGGGGTAAGGAAAGACTGAGAGGGGTAAAGAATAAAAGGGATGAGTAGAGAAAGAATGAGAAGGGTAGACAAAAGGATGACACGGGTAGAGAAAGAATGACATAGGTGAGAAAGAATGATAAGGGTAGACAAAAGAATGAGAGGGATAGAGAAAGAATGACACGGGTTGAGAAAGAATGACAGGTGAAGAGAAAATGACAATGGTAGAGAAAGAATGAGAGGGGTAGAAAAAGAATGATATATGTACAGAAAAAATGAGAGGGGTAAAGTAAGAATGAAAGGAATAGAGAAAGAATGACAGGATAGAGAAAGAATGGCAGGGGTGGAGAAAGAATGACACGGGTAGAGAAAGAATGAGGGGTGTAGAGAGAAGGATTATGTAGAGAGATAGGTAGAGAGAAATATGGTAGGCAGAGAGGGGTAGAGAGAAGGAGTAGCGAGAGAGAGGTGTATAGAGAACGATAGGGGGTGTAGAGAGGGGGGTATAGAGAGAAAGGGGTACAGATGATGGTAAAGAGATAAGTAGAGAGAAAGTGGGTAGAAAGAAACCATTGTACGACATTTGACTGTCTCCATTATGTTGTTGGCATTGGATGCTCAGTTCTTTTTAGAATCAGGCACTTAGAGGAGGGACCATATGAAGGTTGACAACGTCCACAGTGAAAGTGGCGCTATGGAACAGACTAGATTCGAACGTGACACGCCCAACTTGTCTATATCCACTTAACAAACGCCGCCCCCTCCGATTCAATAATTTCGAGGTTACCTAATATTATAAACAATACATTACAGATTCATAGATTTGTCACCTGACTTAGTTCGTAAATTACTAGAATAGATCATATAGCCGATTCTAAAGACTGTGACATTATCGATTGGTCCAATCACCCCAACCACTTCACAGACAGCAGAATCAAAGCTAAATCTATGCCGTTTTACCTGATGCATTAGGCCAAAGAAGAGATGAGCCGACAATTTCTGGAACCAACGAATAACAAATAAAACCAAGAATACTTTTCAAGATATCAGACCATCCTATATAGTAAACAGAATCAGATTCACGATTTCCAAAATACAAAAGAATACAGAAAATGAATAGTAGACTTCTGTTAAACATCTATGAAGAATCGATAAGATCTATAGAATTGACTGTCCAGACTTATTACCGATACCAAAAGCCAAACAGAGAACCAATAAGTTTATAAAAGTATTGGAATTACAAAGGATGTATTCTCAAGATGGAACCGGTTATCGCTTTTGATATCCGGTAACCGAGTACTTCTGCTATTGAAACGGATTCTACTTATATATTATTTTCTTTGTCTTTTTAAGATCGAGTCAAATCCAGTCACTTAAATTCAGTTGAAGATTATATTTTCTTTCAGTTCTGAATCAATCGTAAATGAATACAACATTTTTTCGATTGGTCCTCGCGTTTCAGTGAGAGGTTGTGTCTGTCGGTCCGTTACGCTTCAGTTTGAAATTCAATTTGCGTTGTTAAACGTGTATTTTGAACGGATGCATTTTATTTTAGAATAGATTTGAATAGATACCCCAACACCATCATCAGGCACCTGGGGAACTTTAAAACGGATGAAACACTTTGTATCCAACACCTGCTTGTTGAAACTGCCGCGTCTCAGTGATAAAATCACACCAGCAGTCCACAAGGCCATCAGAAAAGAGGGATTTAATATACAGCTTGCCTATTCAGGCCCATTACCAAAGCAGTAGCCAGCTACACGCACACACTAATTTAACCAAACATACACACTACAAGCAACATTGACATTCACTGCTGTATGCAATAATATAGCATTGCCGTTCAAATAGATAAATTATGTAAAAACAACCGTAAAATAAATGAAAATAATATTCTTATATATTAAGAATAACACACTTAGTATATAGATATACATTCACCTTCCCCCTTATAGAATCATATTAAAATGAACCCCAAAATAAATTATATAAAAAAGAATATTAAAAATAAATAAATAAATGAATAAACAAATAAATAAATAATTTAGGAAAGAAAATATGTAATAGTAATAATAAAAATAGAACTGAATAACAAGCTTAATATATAGATTCACTTATACCTTTTAACAATTGAATAGAAATATGTAAATGTGTGTATGTACAGTTTTGTGTACGTTTGTGTATATGTATATTGTTGGAATTACTCACTTATATACGGGTGATAAGTCACTATAAAAAGTTTCAAGTGATTTTATCACCTTGTTAAAACTGAATCTATGATTGAGAAGGGGGAAAAACAAAACATAACAAAAAATAAATAACCAGTTAGATATTGGATTTTGATTACAATTGACTAAAACCAAATTAAGACACTAGAAAATAAATATCTGAAAGAAAGGATATAGATTTATGAGTTTCAAATAAGTGTAGAAGATCCTTTTCAGCATTTATAAAAATTATATATTGAACATTCAAAATTTAATATTGTATATATATATATGTATCTATTAATACATGAATGTATATGTACATTATTATAAGGGAGATAATTCGCAACAATTTTATGAGAATTGGTTTCCTATTTTGAAAAGGAATCGTTAATAAATTAATTCGGAATTTTAATAATAACAATTTACTAAAATCATAACACATTAAATAATTTAAAATTAATTAAATAATGATAATATTTACATATACATACAACAAGAATTACTTCGTCATTTAAAAGAATTTATTTCGTTTGTTACATTTGCCGCGGGCTACTAACAATCTGGCTATAGTATCAATCTAAAAATAGAAATTATATAAAAGAACAATTATTAGAAGAAATACTATTAGAATGAAATAAAATAATAATAGTATATAACTTTCGATTACACCCCCACATAAAAAAAATATATATAAATATTAAATAGATAATATTAAAAAAAAAAAAATTGGATACCGCTCTTAGCTATTACTCCTCTTCACAAAAAAATATATTTATATTTAAATAGTTAATTTAATTTAAACAATTATATAACACTTCTAAATCAAATATGAAATTTTGAAAAAAAAGAAATAAACATTTAGTCATAGTTTTACTCCATTTGCTGCGGATATTAATATTTTCTGCGTTATAAGCATATAACACTATTACCATCCGCACATGTTTTAGAGATTTGAAACACCTACCATTTGATAAAAAGGTATTTCCTCGAGATATATTATGGAACACGGTAACCCACATTACATCACTGTGTTGATTGCTTGCCTTATCAAGAAAGATTTGCTATAAAAAAGTATATATAGATATAAAAATCGCTTGTTTATTTTTACTTCTAAACGCCGACATATTTCCATTTCTTGAACTGTGATAGCTTTCTAATACCATTCTATATACGTATTATCCACACTGCCTCAAGTAAACTAGCTCTTATTGTTATTATAGACTGGTTTAAAATACTTATAGAAGTTTATTTTCAATTTTCACGTTTAATTAATATATTGCGTTGAATTTTTCGACGATCATGTGCGCTCAAATACATATTCTTTATCAGTTGAACTAGTGCTCCTTTATATTTTGATCCAATTCTATTGTTATAAATACATAACCTCGGTATTAAATAGTGTAATTAATAATTGAACTACCAGAAAAAAATATAATAAAAACTATCGTGTTCTTAAAGTTTGTTTTGTAAATTTAAAAATGTCCGGCTTTATTTTTTCAACTTTATCCTTAATCGTAAAATTATAAGTCATATTATAGTAAATATATGAGTGTGTAAGAATAATTGTTATTAACTTCTATAAAAGGAACATAAAGCAAACGTGTGTCGCGGCATCGCAGTTAAACGGTTGACCTAAGAGCGAAACTACCAACGGATTTTGAATCAGCACCTCTTATTTGATGTCCTTATTGATGTCAGAATGCTTGAACCTTTTAAAAACTTATTCAAAATTAAAAATACGTAAAGATAACGTTAGAAAAAAAACTCTGACATTTTAAGGTTCACACTTTTAGCCGGCCGAACAACATATAATTATAATAATCAGAAACGTTTCACTATCAGCAATAAAACTAAATAAACATACACGTTTTCCCTTCTCAAATAATCCTACGTAATTGACATCTTTATTTCAATTAAAAGTAGAACTGTTCTTTATATGTATTTATTTATTTTAGACACTCGAACTATTTTAGATCTGTGTAGAGAGGTAAAACCTATTTTTTGATTTTGCACTCCTACGCTGAACTCATAAATAGTGTAAGTAGTTAAAAAAAACACGTTTTTGTTTGATCGGTGGTTAGGTTGATAAAGCGTGAACTAATAATTTTCTAATAATTTATGTTATCTTTCATTTCAGGGTTCGAATCTCACACTAAGCAATTGTTTTTTTGCTATAGCGTTCTAGTTATTTCCTAGCCGATAGCGATCATCATCATAAACCTAAATATATTTTTTATCCTGATCAGTTTAAATGTCATTTTAAAATTATTTTATTGTGATTTACAGTAAAAATCAAAACTTTTAATTTGAACTGACGTATCGAAAATAAAGTTTAGAGAATAAAAATTCGAGTTTTCTATCATTATTATGGCGCGAAAAGAAGACAGTTCAAACGATGTAGATAATTAGTTAATTGCTGATATTCAAGTGAATTGTTGTTGGCATTTGTCTGTGTCGGTTACGATGACAACGGAACTACCAATGATGATGGGTGTCACTTGTGACTGCAAGGTATAAGAACGTGTTGAGGATTGATGCGACAGGGTTCATTAAGTTCAGGAAGTAGTCATGGATGAAACAAAGCCGTAGGATAGAACAGCCTGTCGATGAATCATATCGGCAAAGTGAAAAACAAATTTTGTCTGCTAGGACAGAGAGCAGAAACGATACGGAACTTAAGATACGTCCGTTCAATCAGTACGGCTAATAACGAAACTCTCATTTTAAACAGACGCGTGACATACAAAAAATAGAATTTCAGGCTAAGACGTGACAGATTGACAAAATACCATTTCAAACTATCACGTGATAGAATGGCAAAATGCCATTTAAAACTAAAGCGTTAAGACTGACAAAATGCGATTTCAAACTAAAGTGTCACAGACTGAAGAAATACAATTTGAAACTAATAAATCACTGTCTTACAAAATGCCATTTCAAACTAAAGCGTGACAAACTGAACAAATACAATTTAAAACTAATAGGTAACAGTTCGACAAAATGCCAGTTCAAACTAAAGCGTTACAGACTGATAACATACAATTTAAAACTAAAGGCTCACAGTCAAACCAAATGCCATTTCAGACAAATGCGTTCAAGACTAACACAATTTCGTTTCAAACTAAAGCGTTACGGACTAAAAAATACAATTTCAAACTAAAATGTCACATTCCAACAAAATACCATTTAAAACTAAAGCGTTACAGACTGATAAAATACAATTCCAAACTAAAGTGTCACAGTCCGACAAAGTGCCATTTCAATCTAATTCGTTGCAGACTGAAGAAATACAATTTCAAGCTGAAGGGTAAGAGTCCGACAAAATGCCATTTCAAACTAAAGCGTGACAAACTGAAGAAAGACAATTGCAAACTAAAGCGTGACAAACTGAAGAAATACAATTTGAAACTAATAGGTCACAGTCCGACAAAATGCCATTTCAAACTAAAGCGTGACAAACTGAAGAAAGACAATTGCAAAATAAATTGTGACAGACTGAAGAAATACAATTTCAAACTAAAGTGTCACAGTACAACAAAATGTCATTTAAAACTAAAGCGTGACAGACTGAAGAAATACAATTTGAAACAAAAGTGTCACAGTCCAACAAAATGCCATTTCAAACTAAAACGTTACAGACTGATAAAATACAATTTCAAACTAAAGGGTCACAGTCCGACAAAATGCCATTTCAAACTAAAGCGTTACAGACCGACAGACATAGTATATTATAGAGACACGTGAAATACAAACGGTATGGGTTCCTTCAATCACTACAATATCAGATTATACTTTTCACTAATTTTGGAAGTTCGAAAGAAAGTCATACCGATTGATTAGATTTCTCATTTTATCAACTAACGAAGTTAGGACGAAAGATATATCAACCTATTAGAATTTTCAGAAGTACAGAATGAAAAAGGATAATAGTGTATAGTTTTCGGTCTAGTCATTCCATGAGCTAGAAAGAAAGCTATATAGATCGATTTGAAGTTTCAATTTCGTCATATAAAAATACAGAAGGGAAGATATACTGATCAATTACAACAGTCAGTTAGTTTATTTATTTTCATTCACCCGAAAAGAAAGCACATTGCCACTGAGACGTAAAGGGTTACTGTGAATCAGTGTATACACCTACAGGGGCATCCTTAGTGGGGAGTTGTGTAGCGAGATGTTTGTAATTTAGTAATTCATGAAACAAGCAGCAAGTATATAATAATCCATTAACATTGTCAGTTTAGTAGTTCAGGAAATTAGAAGAAAGGCTGAGATAAGATAATATGATTTGTGATGTGGAATTAATTGAATATATTTACAGAGGTATTTGACAATGAATTTATTCCTGTGATTTTGCTTTTTTTTAGTGGAAAGTTTTAAAACTTCGTTGTTAATTTGTTTTCTTCTGGGTACTTACGAAAATTCTTTTCTGATGATGATCCTATGTTTAAAAAGTTATGTTTAATAGAATCATTTAACTTAAACATTGTCTTGAAATAGATGTAAACAACTATAATACCTTATGTGTATGCTCTTTAATTGGATATGATTTGAAAAACTATTTAAATCGTCAAAAATACATATATATATTACTAGAAGAGATACACCATAACGGTAAGGTCAAAACCACCTATTTCTAGTTAATTCAAATTTACATAATAAGAAGACACTACCTTTTAGTTTTGGAATTTTTGAAATGCAGATTGAATATATATATATATATATATATATATATATATATATATATATATATATATATATATATATATATATATATATGGCAACCACAACTCCTGCACTGAAGAGGATAGAACACCCGAAACGACGCCGTGTGTAGGTATAAAAAACACTTTAATATTTTTATAAATATTCATAGTAAATATCCCCTTAATATGTAATAGTCTTAATAGTAGAGCCATGTTTGGAATTACAAGATTGTGGTCATCCTAGCGATTATGAAAAGTTCCGCTCGAGCGTCGAACACTATCGACAACATGACGCTTATCCACGCCTGTACGTTTATTTCAATTACTGTCTATGGCGATTTTTCGCGGCCGTGTTGGCATAGGCGTTAGGCTCGTTATTCTAGTCTGAATCTACGATCTGCGTTCATGCCCATGCGACTGCCTGTAACCGCCACTCCTGCACTGATGAGGTGAGAAAATCAAAAACTACGTCGTCTGTATGTATAAAAAACTTTAATATATATATATATATATATATTTAATTAATTAATACTTTTTTGATTATTATCCACATACATATACGTTTCGCCCTTGCGGAATTATCAGTGTGGAAATACATGTTCAGCCGATCGCACGATTCGAACTCCAGATAAAGGTCGCCTTTTCGCTTAAACTTGAACATCTTAACCAATGCAACCAATTATGCGGAAAGATGAGAACTAGATCCTTTTTATGTCTATTCAAGCGGACACAGTTGTACAATGTTCGACGAATCACATGGAAGGGAACTCGTATTTTTAGCTTTTATTAGACGGCTTATTTTTATTTCTCTTAAAGGGCCAACCGAAAAACCAAGAGATATTTTTTTATATATTCATCAACATTTCGTCTTTATTGCAAGACTTCCTCAGGATGATACTTTTAAGAAGAATGTCATGCAAGTAGATCGAAATATTGGGTTGACATGATGGGTTGATGAGAAAAAGTAGTAGCCGTGGCTACTAAGAGCGCTGGACCAAAGTCCAGGCTGAGAGAAGTCAATCAGTGTGTGTATATATATATGCAGAAAAGTAACTTTATAAATATAGATATAAATATATACACAGTACTAAATTTATATATATATATATATATATATATATATATATATATATATATATATATATTTCTTGCTCTTTTCAAAGCTGATAAGCAATTGATAAACTTTATTCTAAATTAATAACGTAAATCAATTCTTGTAAAATAATTGTGTTTTTCCTTCTGGTGAAAGTACGTGTTTTTTTTAGAAAAAACATTGTTTATATTTTAATAAACTATCCTATATGGTACTACATAATAAGTTTGTAAAGTATATAACTTCAAATTTGTTTTATAATCATTTCCCCCTCTTCTTACACATCCATTAAATATATATATATATATATATATATATATATATATATGTTGTAATCTTTTAAATTAATAAACAAATCATTATGAATTTTGGAATACATATTTTAAAAAATATGGTGATCAACATAGGCACATTATTTCTTAGTAAACTTTACGATTTTAGAGGTGCGCCACCCAAACCTTCACACACCTCCCCAAATCTTGTAATCTTTCAAACTAATAGACGGCTCATTATGAATTATAGAATATATACTATTTTTAAATACTGTTAGTAACATTGTTATTTGTAAATGTTGACATTTAGGGGGTACATATATAGAGAATTCATTCTACAGAATAAACTCTGAAACTAATTAATCGATCATTATGAATTTTGGAACACATCACCTAAGCGTAAAGGTGGGTAATATGTGCTATATTAACTTTACTTTAGTTTAATGCAAAGCGTCTGGTCTTGTTGACGAACTCGTAGAAATGTTCACTTTCTACGAGTTCGTCAACAAGACCAGACGCTAAATACTCTGTCAGGACCACGAGGAGATTTTCTTGCGATTTTTAACAGCAGCAAGATGAAGAATAAGAAAAGAAAGACAGAACATTGGTCTTTGATAAGGTTGTCTTATCAGCGAAAGTCACAAACATATACTTATGAAGATAATGGTTTTATTCATTTAATATATATATAAAAATTAACGTTTCTTGTTGTTTTTTTAATTCTATACTATGTAAATATATATATATATATATATATATATATATATATATATACATATGCATATATATACATATGTAGATAGATAGATAGATAGATATACATATGAGAGTGAGAGAGAAAGAGATACGCATGTTCACCTGCTTGTCCTAACCACGTGATCGTGATTGTGGATGTTGTATATCATTTGAAATGATCTACATTGCGCGTGAAATACATTAATCTGTCCCATTCAGTTAAGTGCGAACGATAATAAGAGAGATACGTGGTCGACACGTGGGGTTAAGATAGAACCACTAAACAATCACGAGGAAATATCCAACATTACTACACCTCTTGTATACAATTGAAGAGTGCGTTCACCCTACTTTGTTGTCACTGATTTAAGCAAACACACTAGACGCTGTAATGTGCTTGCCATTAATATAACACGAACTGAAGGTAAATAATTGCCATTGTTCATTGGCAGAATAGAAATAAAGTGATTTCCTTGAATAAACAAGGAAGAAAGCATCGATATATAACAGAATAGAATATGTGCACACAAATGATGTTCAATATACGATGTGTGAAACATCAGCTGGAATGCCGATTTTCTGTTTACAAGACTCGGTGTTTGCAAGAAATTCTAAAATCAACCATTTAGGATGATTTGGTTAATTTTACGGCATATCAACAATTTATGGGGTATTCCATGCCGAATAAAGTTCTCGAATGTAATTCTATAGGTAGTAGAATTATTTCATATCCCTAGATTTCATTGCTCTCCGATACATTGCAATACTCTTAGCAAACACTTGTCCAAGAAGGTAATTTTACAGAGAGGTACCATCGTTACTTCCAGAATACACCACTCCTTGACATTGATAATCGTGTTTGTGATCAACACGAATCACCGCCTTTTACTATCTATTTGGGAAGAACAAAGGAGAAATAAAGTTTTAGAAGAATCAGATTGAATAATACGGCTGGGGATGAACTTATATATACTAGGGTATGACGTGACTAGCCGATTGGTCGGATCCAGCTTCTCCGATTTCCCGTCTAGCCGAAATAAGGGCCGTAAACATGATCTCTGCTTTTCTTTTCTTTTCTAATTTAGGAAAGAAAAGAAGGGACTATCTTTTTGCTTGAAAAGAATCCGTACTCAGCGATGTCAGGGAATCAATCTCTCCGTATCTCCGCCCTAAATTCTGGACCCAATATTACAATGTATTGCCTCAAACAAAGGATAGTATGTTTTCGGTCGATTTTATTTATCAGTTTGTTGTTTTTGTACAGCCTATCGTCTACATCGCTTGATTAATCCTCACAAAACGGTCGAAATATTGGTCATGGTCGAACTTAAAACTGGTTAAATTTTGGGATATTTATGTTAAAGGTCACGAAAAGAGTGAGAGTTACACTTTGTACTATTACTTCGGGCCTGTTCAACGTAGAGAATCTCTACTTGACCCATACTGAAGACAATACAGTAGAGTGGATGTAATCTATGATTATATACACGATATATGATAGTGGCTCACATCCCTTCATAATTGCCTAGTGGTTTAATCTGAACCCCACATAAAAACGGCTTTTGGCTAAGAGCAAAGTGTAGTATCTGTTCCACTACTACACTTCATATTTTCTGTCTTGGATCATCTAACTAGTGTGTACCCATTCACATATCTCTGACGTTTCCTTGGTTCTCACACCTATGTGCAAAGAGACACAAGAGTTAACACAGAAGGGTGGTACCATATACATTGTCAAAGACTTCCGAAGATAGAGAACCATAAAGTGTTATTGGTTTCGCGATTGAGTCGATACAGAAGTGCAGAAACGGGGAATTTGAGTTTTAATATAGCACATTTGGAGACAGCATTGCTTTGCTGGGGAGGAGGCTGGAGAAATCGGGGATTGTGTTTGCACCGATAAAGGGTGTCAGCTTAGGACATTTGAACAGAAAAACCGTTATACAAGTTATAGAAAAGAGTTAAGCGAAATTGACTTGAAAAGAATTTAGTTTAATGAAATAGTTGATAATGACTGTTAAGAGAATTGTAAAATATAATATATAATATAGAGTAAAGAAGTGAGAATATGAAGTCAGTGAAAATTTAAAAAAAATAAAAAAATACTTGTGAAAAAAAGATAAGTTATTTTCACTTGCACACCCATAACCTCATCTGTGAGAAAATGCTGTTGGTCAGTTTGTTGCTTGTGGTATGATTATTTATTAAGTGGTCAAAAATCTTTATTCAGTCCTACGATGTCGGTGTTTAGTATACATTATATATATATATATATATATATATATATATATATATATATATATATATATATATATATATATATATATATATATATATATATATATATATATTGAGGTACAAAACTGATAAATACATTTAAAAAGAATGCGCGGAAATCTCTCAAAGGCCCTTCCGACTATTATCTCGTCAGGAGAAAATCGATAGTTTTAATTGATAATAACGTCGAAAGAAAGAGCAAAATGGGGAATTGAGTGTGCCAAAATTAACGATAAAGCGATTAAAATTCAATATAATGATTTCGTTAAAAGTCGATTAAAAGGCACTACGTTAGGGGAAAAAAATGGGAGGGGGTTCCAAGTTCCCTAAAGAGATAAAGCGATCTTACAAATTCCTTCTGCCGGCACAAGGAAGGTTTTCGAATAGCAATAGAGACATATTCCAATATTTTCAAATGGTTTTGGAATCTGCTCTATGCAAGACCTCAAAACGGTCTATTTTATAGCTACTGACACAGCTAAGGTTTTCAACCAGATGCTGACCAATAGCAGAGTCCAAAGAGTTAGAGGAGGGGTAACACAAGGATCCTATCCTAACCTTCCCTGACGTATTGTTGATGGAACGTGCTGGTTTATGCATATATATATATATATATATATATATATATATATATATATATATATATATATAAATGAATGCGAATAAGCAACATTTAAAAATAAAAAAGTAATGGAAAACATTTAATTTATAAATAAGAGTTCCATAACACACGGAATAGATGATGCACTGTTTAGAAATTGTTCGGCTGATCAAATTAGCAAGAAAACTTCGCACGATACTCGGAATCACTTCAGTTAATGCAAGAACTTGTTGACTCAGAATATTTTCATCCACAACTATCCACACGCATTCTATGATGAACAAAGATTGCTAGGCAATATACATGTCAGCTTTAATATGTTACGGTTTTGTAACGCCTTGACATTCATGACATCATTTTCACAAACTAGCCGGTATTTTATGACAAGAAATACAATTAAATTAAAGCAATTTAAGAAGTCGTTTAATTTCACGGTCGCCATCTTAGCAAATAGCTGAAAATGTACACGTCATTTTGAAGTGATAAACAATGGATTTAATCAATTCATTATGATTAATGAAATATGTTTGAATCAAAAAGGCTGCCGAACTGCAGAGTATCATTATATATATATATATATATATATATATATATTTATATATATATATATGTGTGTGTGTGTGTGTGTGTGTGTGTGTGTGTGTGTTATATTATGATTAATATTTTTTTTATTTCTTATCAAAATACCTGTGTTTAATCCTTTTATGAGATTATTCAGGATGGAGGATGAATGTTCTGCCGGTCACACGATTCAGAACCCCAGACCTAAGTCAAAATTTTAACTTCAGTCTTAAAATGGTTGCACTTACGAAAATAAAAACCAAAATATGATTTTATTAAACCTTATTCCAGAATTTTTAATTACAATTTTGATCAAAATTTTAGACATTCTCTTGAATCAAAATCATGTTATTACATGATTTTGATTCTAGAAAATGTCAAAATTTTAAGGCTTAAGCTTAAGGTTGCTTCAGAAGAAATTCAATTTCAGAGAATCTTGCTAAAAAATGATGTCAGTCGGATTTGCAAATTTAGACGTAAATAGGATTTGATTCTGCTTAGTTAATTTGCCGTCTTTCTCCTTCCATCATGATATTTTGTATTTACAATAACAACATTTATTTCACTTTTGTTTGTTTGAAAAAAATATTCCGAGTTCGAAGATTTTAACGATGACGACAATCTTAGACCTCATCTTAAATAAGGTAAGGGTGATAACACATATGTTCACCTGCCAAGATTAATCTCCGCTAAATTTTATTGGGATAGTTATCAAAATAATAGAGAAAGAAAAACTAAAATTATTCATTTTCCTGTATGATTTTAAAAATGTGCAACACACAAAATTTCATCCTAAAATGCCAATTTCGGGAACCGCCGCGTGTCTACAACTAGTACATATATTATTGCAAATCAAACAGTTTATGTAACAACCAAATCGAAAGTGAAGGGATATATTTCCATGATGATTATCCTACAAGATACGTGATTATCTTACAAGTTCGTAGGAAAATATGAACGGATATTCTTAAGATGCGTCCATTTAATCTGTACGTGTTATGATGAAATAAGTATTTCAATGTTCAGCGTGATAGAATGCATTACATGCGGACAGAGCCACTTATGAAACGGCTTAGCGACGAAAATTTATATCTCATCAAAAAGTTATAGCGGTTTTGGTGTGTGTTTGTGAGCAAATAGAAACGTGTGATTGGTTGGCAAGAAGGTAATAGCCAGAGTACACATAACTAAATCAGTCAATTTTACAACGTCAATATCTTAGTTAAAATCTTACGTAAAGATATTTGTCACTGGATGCGTATTTTATAAATTAAAAAAAATAATATAGTATGATAACATAAACACATTACATAAAATATGTTTGAACTAAGTGACGTTTTCTTGATAATCCTCAAAAAGTAGATATAAATGGTATTTGTCATTAGTTCAAAAGGAATCATTTTTGCTTAGAAACAATTTCTATTTTTTGGCAATGAAAACTATATGTAAATACATTCATCGTAGTTGCTTACTCTCATATGTAGATAATAACTAGTGTATTGTATTTACACGAAATTTTACAAATATGTTTCTTCGTATCAGCTATAAAGTGGTAGAAGCTATGTAAAGATGAAAATTGACATACCCAGGAACTGTACCAACACCGATCAAGAAACAGGCATAAACTAATTGTATCTAAAATCAAGCATCATAGAACGATGGACAGCGACTCTGATAGTCACGTGTGGCCGCATCTAATAAATAAATTACTTTCCAGCCTCTTTCCCCCTTCCTCCCTTCTTCTCTGATTGGATTTACTTCGTTCCTATCGCAAGAAGATGTGACACAAAGCTTAAAGGAAGGGAAAAAAAACATAGCTTTCAGGGCGTACTCTCGCTCTGTCAAGATTGCTATAAACAGACCCGTCGGTCTTTTTTTGGCAGGGTCGCCTCAGGCAATCGGCAATAAACCAACCCCTCCCTTAATAGAGGAGGTATAACCTGGAAGAGTGAATCCCTTAGGACCTAGTGTCACAATACATCAACCCGATAGAAAAGAGCATGCAGATTGCATTAAATCAGCATTGAAGTTTGGGCGAATAACGGACTAAGCCTCTTATTTAAATGCTTGGATGCATCTAAAATACATTTAAAAATGTTGGAGATGATTTTAATTGGTTGGGGATCAGCGCCCACTTACCATATACTTTGTTTTTTCTGTAGAATCATTTTTCTTGTAATGTTTATTTGGTGTGTAGCATGATGTCTCATTCAAAGATTTTTATTTTGAAAAATGCTTGGATTGCTAGAGGAGTTAGTTTGATGATTAAAAAAAAACTGCAGTGGAACTAGTTCATCGCTAATAACCGACCTTAAATCATCATATTTTATAATAGCATTGCACATTCGCTGGATGATACTCAGAATCACTTTATTTATTTATATAAGTGTGGGAGTTGTTAATGATCTCGTTGACTCGGCTTATTTTTGATCGTCAACTATCCAAACGAGTTTCGATTAAAAAGTAAAGACTGAAGAGCAATATACATGTCAGCCTTAATATTGTTTCTCGGTAACGATTTTGTATGGTCTTGACATTAATTGCATCATCTTAACAAACACTCAGCTTTTTATAAAAAGAAATTATTTAAAATCTTAAACTTAATAAAGATAAGGTTTGCATTTAAAACTCGTTTTATTTCTCATTGCCGATCTTTTAAACAGCCACAAATGTGACCTTTATTTTACATGCAATATTTTATACGCACAGAAAAGCAAACAATTGTTTAAACATTACATTTAATAAGCAATGTGCCCGTCAAAAATTATATTATATATAATAATACGCGAAGACATTTCTATATTCCCATTACGTTATCACCTTTCACACACATTTGGAAACATTAGATCGTCCGATTGGTGTTTCTTGATGAATATGATGTCGTTAAGTAAAATATTTTGACTGTTCCCGTTTTAAAATGAATTGTTCCAAAATCGAATTATATCGTCCCGTTAACTAAACAGTACACTTTTAAATAAATACACTTCGAAACGTGACATTTGTTTTATTGATTTTAAGAATATTTGTCTGACAATCATTTTACGATGCGAAGACAGACTATCTATTGTTTTAAAACGAATTACATTGCTATAATTTAAAATAAAATAAAAAGGAGACAGATTCGTTTTATTTTAAAAAAATATTTAGCTGGCAATGTCAATCATTTTTACGGAAGAAACAAGAGTCATTTTAATAGTATTGAATATGAAAGACAGTTCTTTATCAAAAGGAATATTATTATTGACAATAAATTATGCACTGTGGGATCTCTATGGGGCCAGACTAGTAATGTTTAAATACTCGCTCTTATTGTAAGGTGAAAAAATCCTCGAATTGATATATAGCTAGTTCTTTGTTAAGAGAAAACATATTTTGTACAGCTTTATAAACGGGTTTCGCTATTTGTGAGCGAGAAGTCCTTTCGTAGTTTATGATCTTTATAGAAAGTCGTTAACAAAAGAGGCTCTCAAACACTGCTATGAATATAATTTATTTTGATATGAAAAATTCGCTGAATTCTTTCAAGGCTTGATTTCCCGAAAATATAACATTTTTCTCCGTCAAATTTGTTATTCTACTGATAATATCCGAAAAAATACCCCTTTGCATGACACTAAATCAAACTAAATATATCCCACATTACGACCCGTTACGTCAAGCGGCTGTGTTCCAAAATTCATAATCATGGATTGATATATAAATATATACACATACAATATGCTAACAACGCTGATTGGAAAACGTTTACAATTTGGAAAGCAATTGGTGATCACGTGATCCAAATACATTGTAATTAGATTATAGCATAGACGGAATAAAGCAAGCAACTAAGCTTACCATGATGACATACCCGTAAACTATACAGTACAACTCGTTGCACCTGAAGAATAGTATATGTAGTTGACGTTAAAAGTATATTTCTGCCAAGTTACATCCAATACATAAACCGTGGTAGTATTGCAGTCGTTATCGGTTCGTACTGTCGTTAGAGTTATTGCACTATTTCCAAAATTCATAATGATTAGTTAATTAGTTTAGGAGTAAATTCTGTACATAAAAATATAAAAACATATACACATGCTTAAAAAATGAAAATAAAAATATAAATATAAACACATATAATAACACAAGTTATATTCCATACTTAGAAAGTGATAATGGTTTTGTAGCTTTCAGTTTAGACCATCAACGCGTTGTGTCTAAATTCGAAAGCCTTGGAAAGCCAACCAATCTAGTAGAATGATAACCTTTGTATAACCATAAAAATGGGATGCAGAATTCAAATCCTAAAAACGAAATAACTAATAAGCTAACAGTTCAATAAAAATAGTGCAGATCAACTCGTCTCGTATTCAATTGACGCACCGGAGAAATAACCGTTCATATTTTTTATTAAGAACGGCGTGTTTCCATGTTCTGTTTATCACAATTTATACGAAGTTTTTTAGTTTCCGTGTCAAAACTAATCTCGTATGTTGTCTTAATGTGTCATTCGATGTAACCGTCGATAATGGTGCCTTTTCGCTAAACAAAAAAAGAACGCGTAACTGGAGGTAAATGCATATTATTTTTAAAAGGGTCTCAATGTTTCACTCTTTCCAAGTTGTCGATTTCAGCGAAGGTTTTAAACCAGATACGAGAATTAGTTTTCATGAACCTCTAGCGCAACGGATAACGTTCTAAGTAATAATCAGTGTTACATGATATTCTACTAAAAGTTAATTGTTCAGTCCTTAGTATAGGCGAGACTAAGAATATAATAAAGAATTACTAAAGACTTCAACCCGGTTATGGCTAACGGAACGAGAACAATCTACCCCCATGAATTGAATATTGAGTTCGGTTCAAAATTACGTAAATATTCCTGAGTTCGACAAGATGAACCTGAAGAATGGTCAGAAGTTACATCGGCCGAAACGTTGTGAGAATAACATCAACAATGAGAACAGTAGTGTGAATAAATTAAATAATACAACATACTAATCCTCTTTCAAACATAACTGGCCTATTTCCACAATATTTTTGCAGTACAATTATTTAGACGTCCGCTTAGGGGCAAATCTAAACACCAGATTAATATGGAGAAAAAGGAGGCAGTCTGAATTGCGACGTAGATCGAAGTTGCCTCATCATAAGACTATTTCTTATCCCCCGACAGACTACTGTTACATAGTGGGAGCCGTGTTTTCAGTGGAGAAGTCTCAAAAGAAAGAGGTCACCTCAAGAAGTTCAGGAAGTCACGTTACTTCCGGTGGGGTCTTTCTCGCTTTTTTAGCCGGCGAGATTTCAACCAGAGCAGACGTGTCGGGCGGCTATCCCCAAGAAGTGAAAGGGGCAGCGCACATGAGATAATGATGTAGCGAGTCGAGCTATCCGGCTCTGTATTTCTCTCTTTTATGCATACGAAGTCAACTTGTTCTGTTTCTGTCCTTTTAAATAAATTCTGTTAAAGAAACTGAACAGTAGAATCCACGTGGTTTAGTATCAACAAACAGAAACAACCTGAGTTTACAGCAACGATGTTGGCGGCGGCGACGATGAATACAATATTGGACTAATAACACTCCCTCGACAAACCAGAAAATAGTATTAGTAATAGAAAGAATATAGAATTTATTCGCCTTTGTATTCATTTTAAATAAACAAGTAATTATTATATAAATGCTAGCCGGCAGACTTCGATTCAGAATGAGCAATTCTCATGATGTACTGTCCAAGTGTGTTTGACCAGATAATTACGTCTGAAGATCCTGTTAAATGAAATATGCGCTGAACACAAACTAATGTTTGTAAAAAAGAATTGATTGTCGTCCCTCACGGTTATACCAACAGAATGCAAATTAAACGTTATTGAAGAAAGATTTATGTTATTGCTTTATAGATTTCAAAACAGTTTTATTTTGTGTGTATATATATATATATATATATATTTAGATAGATGTGAAATATATATATATTTAGATAGATGTGAAATTACTATGCAGAGAAAAGGATTTATTTTCCCTTCTAAACTTTTTATGAGAACAATAAATCAGTGAGACAATAGCCAAGAACCTATATGGTCTAATAAAGGTAATTGGTAAACATTTTATTGATTGCGAAAAAAGAAAAAGAAAGAACAATTTGCAGGCTAAATGTTTTTAAGTGAGACATTTTTATGAAGATATTTATTATATTTGGACACATTTTTTTGCAAAATTGTTGGGTGGTCTGGAAAACGCTGAGTAATTTTGACATTTATCTCTTTAAACATATCATATAATAACCATTTTTTTAAATGTTGGTACAACTGATTTTTAACACGTGTGATAGCACATGCGATATCATAGATTTGTAACGTTACGGTACCAATAACGTTACGTGGAAAATTATCTAGACCCCAACAGGGTTGGGGAACGGCGACACGTTACATAAACAGCTGAAGTGTTTCATTGCTTATACGAAGCAGTCGAAGTAATTCAGCGTAGCCTTTGCAGTTTGTCTATTTCTTTCTTCGTCATTGCTGTAATAATCGTCCTTGTAAAGATAACAATACACACATATACTACTTAGAGATTTCCATTTGTATTTTTATTAATTTTTACAATTACATTCAGATAGCAAGTTCATCTTATCGATTTTATAGTATAAATCTCTTCCAGAAAATCAATCGATGGGCGTAGTGAAAATGCCAGGAAAAAGACGTCCGTCCGATTCGGCATAAAACATATAAGAAGATGAATCTGCTTCATATCTTTGCAATGACGACTTTCTCTCATTACGTAACTTTCAGACACGTTAGTTACAATTTCTAACTCTGATTTATAATGGAAACTTTAGTTAATCTATTTGCAAAATGGAAATTTCTTACAACACAATCACAAATATTTTTACAAGCGGATATAATAGTGTTACTACAGAGCTAGTGACATCTCACATCAAAACATTTTTTGTAGCTTTATAACGATTACATATTTTTATCAACAGTTAAAGGTTGAACATGCGACAGAAATCTTTAATTATTTATCTGTTATGTCATTTTGGATATATCTTTTTTTAACTATCTTGTTGAATATTTCAGCCGAAGTTCACTAAAAATCTCTTAATTCCTTTTTTTATAATTCTTTCT
Source organism: Sepiola atlantica (assembly GCA_963556195.1). Lineage (NCBI taxonomy): Eukaryota > Metazoa > Mollusca > Cephalopoda > Sepiida > Sepiolidae > Sepiola > Sepiola atlantica. The sequence continues at coordinate 29,968,243 of OY744533.1, read as the reverse complement.
TAATGTATTGACTTCTATCTTATAAAATAATTTACGCTATTGTTGTTTATAATTTTATTTGAAAACATGTTCCAAAATGTCTTACTCTATAAGCAAAAGTATTCAATTATTTAATAGATGTATAATTTAGTAAACTTTCTTGAAAGCAATCTTCCAAATCGTTTAAAAAGACTTTGAATCAAAATGTCACCCATAGTAAGAAATGCAATTATTTTGAAAGATTCTATTAAATAACTCCTAATACTTCTATCTAGTATAGTAGCTCATCCTAATGTATCCAATGTATCCCTTTTATTAGTTTTGTCACTTTACTTTGCATGCGTTCCAATCTCAATATTACATTACAATTTCAAAGTGGAAACGTTGAAGTCTGGACCTAAGTGCAATATTAGTGTACCTCCGAAAATGTCTGCACCTGTTTTAAGAGGCTTCCACGTTCATTGAAGTAAATACTGAAAATTGATACAGTAAAAAGTTTATCTCCTTATAACATTTAATGTGGATACATGAAATAATAATAATAATAATAATAATAATATATATATATATATATATATATATATATATATATATATATATATATATATATATATATATATATAGTAATCAATAGACAATTGTTTCAGTATTGAAGACTTATTAGTGTGACTCGATTTCGCTTGATTCTAAACCCGGACACAAGTGGTTGAAGTCTGCCGCCTTGCCGATTGAGCTATCGATCCGTTACTAGAAACGTCAGCAAATGTGTCGTAACAAATGAAAATATTCATTTGTATACAATTTTTACGATGCTGATAATTAAAAGTACACAATTTTTTTTGCGAAAAACCCATATATATATATATATATATATATATATATATATATATATATATATATATATATATATATACAATATATACATATATATATATATATATATATATATATATATATATATATATATATATATATATATATATATATATATATATATATTAGAGAATATTGGAAGATTAACAAGAAAATGCACATATTTAAAAACAGTGAGGCCACTAAAATTTAAATTTTATTTATTTATATTTTTCATATTTGATGCTTGGATGTGTAAATGTTATGCTTACGTGCCCTACGTGTTTCGGGTGCTTTAATCACCTTGTCCAAGCTGTCTCTTTTCTACTAATGAAATTATTCATTTGTTTACATTTTTCGCGATACTGTGAGTCAAAATTGAATACACTAAATAATATATATATATATATATATATATATATATATATATATATATATATATATATATATATATATATGTATATATATATATTTGTGTGTGTGGGGGGGGGGGTATTTCATGTACTTTCTTATTTAAGTTCTCATTGAAGTTTTTTCCGGTGGCCGTTCGCCAGCCAATAACACATTATAGACTCGATCCCTCGTTTCCACATTTCTCAGTCTGTCTTTTTTTATTTACTTTTTTTCTATTCTCTTCGGAATTCAACAAGAAATAAACAAACGTGTGCAAATTAATTGCTTCGAGCAAACTGAACACGAACTCCATGTTTGGGACATCTCATTTCACGGAAGCGAAAGAGAGAAACAACAAAGAAAGATTACGAAAAAAACTACAAGAAATAAACAATATTTGAAAAGACGCACTAATTCGCTTGCTTGTTTGCGAAGGCGCCTTGAAATCGGCCGTCTTTACAAATCCTGGCAATTATTTCCTCGAAAAGTTCTCCTTTTTAATCTATTATAAAAGAAAAAAAAGGAATTATCTCTGTATGTCTGACTAGAACAAAACTGAGTATTATTTTCACTCGTTCTATGAGCGTTTGTGCCACCTATAGTCTAATGATTAGGTAAACAAGATGGCCGACGCCTGTAAGATTATGTAATATGAAATACAATTTAATCTCGATTTATATAAAGTTAAGTATGTGCATATGTTTATATATTTGTACGTACAGGATTCACTCCTAAACTAAGTAACTGATCAATATGAATTTTTGAACATATTTGCTGCACTACATTATTGACTAAACGGCCGGGGTAGATATAACACTTCGAGCAGACGACCACGACCTGTTCAGTGAGCGCACACAAGCACGTGTGTTTTATACTGAGCAAAATGATACGATAAAATGAAACCGAATTATACACAGTTATAAAGTAAAATAGAGATTTAAAACATTATATGCAAATTAGATGTAAACACGGTGTAATTATAGTACTTAAACGAGATTTCAGTTTAATCTGTATATAAAAATGTAACAAAGTACCAAATAGAGACGTAAAAATAAGACAAGGGCAATGATATTGTACAGTTAACATCTTAGAAATTAAGTTTGTTTTATTTCAAATATTTATTTAGTTATTTTGTCAAATTCGTCAATCAAAAATGACGTTCACTTATTTTAGGTGAGGTGGTCGCTAATTTCAGACTTTATAAAAAGCTAAAGTGTACGATTACAGTAGAAGATCTCTTTACATTAGCGACTACCCGAGATGTAGGGGAAGGCGCCACTCTTTTTCCAGGATTGTTTCATTGTCCTTGATCCTGACCTTATAATACTGAGAGTTTTAGCAAAGTTTTTTTTTAGTCTTTGCTATGACTCAACCGAGGATAGAACTCTGGTATCCCGTTCTATTAGCGGAAACGCTTACCAAATGGGCCGGTTTCAGGCTTACGATATATATATATATTTTTTTTTCAATATTTAAAATTTCTTCTTCTTCTTCTTCTTCTTCTTCTTCTTCTTATTATTATTATTATTATTATTATTATTATTATTATTATTATTATTATTATTATTAATATATTAATACGATAGAGTGTGTGTTATTTATTTTGTGTGTCACAATCTGACACTCCTATTTAAGAAGATTTAGTATTTACTTTTGGCCCTGACAACGGAGGGGGGTAGGGAGAACGGAGGGAGGGTGCGAGTTAGAGGGGAGTCGCGATCGATGGTGACTGCTGAAGAGACAGCTTTTGCCCCGGCAACCGAGTAATATAAATGAATATATATACTTCCATCCCGTCAGGCAAAATTTTGGTGAATAAAATATGTGCATATTTCTAGCCACCGGATAATATTATTAACAGTAAATTATACAGATTGATGTAGAAAACACTGTGGAATTTCCACAGGGTCCCGCTAGTACTGCATAATTATTTTACACCTGGAATACCATATCTCGACTTTAATAAAAAAAATAATTTCTTGACACATTACATTTAATACACAGAAAATAGTCTTGTTGCAGTCAGTATCAGTTCGTACTGTTCAATTGTTGCGTTATGGTCGCGTTCGGTCAAGGTTATTACATCACTTTCACTAATACCCCTGTGAAAAGTATGCATCGGCATGTCTTCCCTCAAGCAATGGGTTTAATAGTAGTGTAGACTAGACCCGCAAGCCTAACAAAGTCAACCAATCGCGTATGAAGAAAACTCTTAAATAACAAGAAAAAATAGGATGATAATTGGTGCTGAAACGTTCACGAAGTTCTTGCGCCATGATACTCGCTCACTCATCGCGGCCAGAAGCTCTATTCCCGAGAGACCGGTGTTCTTCTCAAGATAAGTCTTGGTTATAATATTACGCCTTCCAGCCCGTCGATTCGACCAGTGACTCGAAAACTTCAAGATTTGTCTCATTTTGATAGCAGCTTTCCAGATGTTGTTGAGAACGTAGAATGCGTTCCAAAGAAATAGCTAATAATGCAATAAAAATAGTGCCAGCCAACTCGTCTCACATTAAATGAACACATCCCAGAAAGAACCGTTCATATTTTTAGTAATAACGGCGGGTTTCCATGTTTCCGTTTACCACCATTTATATGGAGATTTTTAATTCACGTGTCATAACTAATTTCGTATGTTGTCTTAATGTGTCATTCCATGTAACTGTCGATAATGGCGTCTTTTCGCTAAAAACAAAACAAACAATGCGTAACTGACGGGAAATAGAAATTATTCTTAAAAGGGTTGGAATGTTTCACCTTTTCTGTGTTCTCGATGACAATTCCTGTTGTGATCTACACTATTGCGTTACTATATAGGCTCTACTCGATATTACGAATAGCGTTAATAGTGTTAACAGACGGAGCCGCTATGACCTAATCAGAAGCTGTCTCTGGTACCTCATTGTTGCCTTATTTCTTTTCAGCGATTTAAAGACAACCCATGCGAGGATGTCGGATACAACATCACCTTTACCACAAGACTGGTGACGTCTAATTGTCGATAAGGACATCGAAAAACTGATCTAATTATTACATAATTACCCATAAAAACTAAAGGGCATCTTTGACTCTAACACAGAAGGTTATATAAAAAAAAGTGCATAGTATAAGAAAATAAGATTTTTAACAAAAGATGCGTAATCATTCGCCCAACAGATGTTTTTTTTTCTGAAATCCAAATCAATTGACTTCATAAAAGTGGAGTAAGTCTTCCTTTTCCTCATTGAAAAAAATATTTCATGAGGAATACTGCAAGTAGTTGAGTAAGCCTATGTTTTACTCTTCACTAAGAAGTGAATTGAAAATGTAATCTTTTCGTTTAAAAATGTAAATACGACCGTGTACTAACAAATTCTTATGAGACGTAAAGTCGTTTCCTATTTTAAAAGACAGACATAGAGGAATAAAAAAGCGCTAAACTTTATTAAGTATCAGCAATAACAGTAAATTTGACTAGAACAGACATCCCAAGAACGATAGTTTAAACAACTGCAAAACGAGAAGAAAATGAAAGTACAAAATCAGAATAGAATGACGGAATTACATCTAGAAAATCAAAAACAACAAAATTGTGCTGGAAAAAAACGGCCGAAGAGAGATTAAAATTTGAAAAAAATGTTTCTGTGTGCCCAACAGAAAAAAACTTACACTAATTATCAATTTTCTCGAAACGTTTTTAGAGCGTTGTTGATAATTTCACTTACGTTCCTGAAGAACGAAATTATATTTGCTTCGTATTTTAGAAGATACGAATATCTATATAATACAGATTGAGCGAATTCGATAGATTTTAATAACGTTCGTTTGCTACAAAGAAAACTGGGTACATTTCAACATACCGAATTCGTCAATTATATAATACGCCGTCGCGCCCGACCCCAGCGACCTAACATTCATTTAAACAGTAAAAGTATTAACTAAACTATTAAGCCTCAAAACGTCTCTTGTTTGATGAAAGGTGACAATATTTGGACGTCACAAGGAAATACGACAAAGACGACACAGCTTTCGCTAGCGTAATTAAACACTGCTATAACTTAAAATTATTGAAGTTGATGGCTAACAACTTCAAATGCTTAATCTTCGCATAGGGCTTAGTATCAAAGACGGATGCAGAAATCAGAATAATTGAACGTTTCAACATATTGCAGAAGACTGACAAAGTCTCAAGATATATCGACCAAAGCGGCGTGCCACATATTAAAATAGTACGCTGCAAAAAATAAATAATTGTTAAACTGAACTTGCGAGTTTTTACTGCGGACAATTGCATTGGTACAAAGATTTTCCATATAAGTTTAAGTGCCTGAATTGCGGTCGCGTTTGGCCCAAAAATCACACTGCAAGATAAAATACAAACAAGAAATTTCTTGTAAAATTTACTAAAAGTGTCGACGCTGAAAATATTAAGAAATGTGTACAAATAAAAATATTAAATAAAAACAAAGTTACCACTCAACTCAGGCTCAGGTCTGTCAATAATAAATTTTAGACGGAGAAAATTAGGCCAACTAACAATTATAAAAACAAACAAGTCTGATCAGCGTGACTAGTGAGTAAAAATTTGAAATTAAAAACGTTTGTAATTCCAACAAACAAAACTACGTTCTTAAGTCAGTGGATGGAACCTTAAACACAACACCACGATCTACTTTCGTTATGCGGGCCAAACGGGCGCGCACATATCCGAGGCAATGGCTGAATCTTTAGAGAGCGACCTCCACTTTTTAGTGGAATGGGGTCATAAATGGATTGAAACATTTACTGTTCCTAATGCAACGGTCATTTCCTTCAACAACTACAAAACTCCTATTTAACCACCGATTGCCATGGCAAATAGCAACCTACCTGAGAGGCCTAACATTCACAGTAAACATGAATTGGCACAAAAACATAAAATAGATTGCCAAAGCTGCTGCAAAGAAAGTGGGAATTGTTACCGTGCTAGAACACTTATCACAACTGACAGTGCAGTATATCTCTACAAATCCACCATCCACATATGCATGGAGTAGTGTTGTCACATCTAGGCTGGTGCATCATCCACTAGTCTCTCACTCTGAGACAAATTTGAAAAAAAATCAAATTTAATAGGTCCCCCACTATCCACCAAGCTCCAGCTCCTGTCCCATCGCCGCAATGTAGCATCCTTGTGCTTGTTTTTTACAAGTACTTCGATAGAAATTTGTACCGATGAACTTGCATCTCTGGTGCCCCTACGACATGAATACACTCGACCAACACGACAATCAGCTACATCCCATCCATTCACTGTGAAGGTCCCCAGATGTCGGAGAGCCTTTTACTCCAATACTTTCTTTTCTCGAGTTGCCGGCCTTTGGAACTCCCTCCCTGCCTCTTGTTTCCCCAACTGTACCGACATGCATAAATTTAAAACTAACGTGAATAAGAATCTAGCTGCACAGCTCCACATTTAGGATGACCACCTAAAGTTTCACCCTAATTCTCAGTAGCCCCTACGTCTACAGTGGTAACTAGCTTTGTTTGGGGTGAAATATGTTTTAAAAAATAAGTTCAATCATGAGAGATGCCTATTAATCTTTTCTGTCAAAATATTTAAAATGCAAATACCAAAGCAGAGAGACTAAAAAGAGAATTAAAAGAAATTTAACTTTATAGAAGATCTAACAAGATATCTGCTGAGTTTGAACTGAAACCAAATATTCAACCATTTTATTTTAAGAAAATTAGTTCAGTTCGCATAATTAAATCAAGTTGATGCGGAATTCAATAAACTCAAGATATAGGCGCATCATAAAAAGTACGGTACTGCAAGTAGGTTTTACATATGATCTACGTTAAAATGAAGTGTAAAGAGATCCGTGTGTGTGTGTGTGTGTGTGCAGATTTCTTCACAGGATTGAACAAGGCACTAAATGATTATCACTACACTCCACCGACTCTAGAATAGATTTTCGCAAAACTTAGTGGCGGAAATATTTTTTCAAATCTTGATTTAAGAGATGATTATCTCCAGATAACTGTCGACGAGGAGTGCCTTAAGCTTCTATAAATTATCGGAGTTGGGGTACAAATTCGAACAATTACCATTTGAGGTTACGGTGACCCAATCCATTTTTCAACAAGTTATGCACAACATGTTGAACGGACTTGAATTTGCGACAGCATACCTGAATCACATTCTCACGAGCACAACATTTTCACGAGAATCCAAGACTATGGATTTAACTTAAAAGAGGGAAAAATGAAATATATTCGTCAAATTATTGACAAAAGTAAAAGAAGGCCAGAACGAGATAGTTCATAAAGAAATATACCGGCACTTGAAACCGTGTGTGTTCTTTATCTGGCAAATTACTACAATGTGTTTATTCCAGAAATAGAACGGACCTGGATGATAGAATGCCAGGAAGCATTTGCAAAATAAAATATTCTGACATCAGAATTATTCCTGACGCACTATACTCCAAATATTGAAATTATGGCCACTGATGCTAGCTCATACGACATTTGAGCTTGTATATTAGACAAAATGGAAGACAAATCGATAAGACAATCGCGCACGCTCCACAAACGCTATACCTACAGAGACAAACTACTCACAGATCGAAAAGGAAGCACTGGGAATTATCTTTGCAGTCACTAAATCTCATAAATCAATCCATAGAAGGCATTTTGTTTTGCAGGCTGACCATAAACCAGTACTTATGATCTATGGATCAAAAGGAACTATCAACACATACTACAAAAAGGCTACAGAGATGGGGAAACATTCTCTTCAATTATTATTTTGAAAAGAAATTTCTCACATCTATGAAAATCAGTAATGCTGACGGATTGTCGAGGATTATCCCTAAGAACACTGAACTCATTGAATACACAGTGGTTGTCTCCCTACGAAGTGAAGTAAAGGTAACAAATACACAATATATCCCCATTAGAGAGCTTTCTGTTATACTTGACGATATAAATAAAAAAGGCGTCAACCGATGACTTTATAAAAATTACAAAACAATAAAAGAGAAAGACACAAACACTTTGGAAGTTTACTGAATCTAATGAATTAGTCGTGTATGTAAATAAAGTCGTTATATTTACAGCATTACAAAAGAAAATACTGAATAAGTTTTATGTCGACTTCCTCGAAATTTTGAGAATTATAAGCCTCATAAAAAGCTATGTGCATTGGACGAATATGAACAGGGACATTTAAAGTACAGTACAATTATGTAAGGAGTGTGTTATGTTGCGAAAAAGGGCGGATAATTAATGTACTAGTATATATTGTGTAACCTACACCAAAAGAAGAAAGAATGAAGTAAATTCATGTTCACACGAAAATAAATATTATTTTTATTCTGGGCGATGTGGAGACATTTTTTTTCAATAAGAATTGTCGGATGTTGCAGCTGTGCAGTTCAAGTGGTCAGCCCAATTGTTAGGACTGCCATGATTTTAAAACTATCAGATTGATGTGAGTTTGTGCAAAGGTAATCTAGACCAAGATACGCAGTGAGAACGCATGGCCCAAGTTGTGAGATGTGGCGAGCGATTGACAAATAATATTCCTTCCCGAAGGGCAGGCTCTGTGAGCAGGCGACCAATCATATGGATTACTTGAGTTGAAACTCTGTTGATGAAGTTAAGAGTGGGAGAACTGGGGTTTGCCCCCTTCGAGGGGATTGCTTTCAACACACAAAAAAAACTTATTTACGTCAGTTGTTCATTAACTTAGCGAGTACGCGTGTCAAAGTTGAAACCTCAAGCTCTATGCTGAACCAGGGGCATTAATCCCTCACGCAGAAAAAACTTTGAATTCTTGTGTGGGCCAAAATAAGGGTCCTATCTTTAAATTTGAATAACTTGAATTTGAATAACTTCCACAAAATAAAAGTTAAACTCACCAAACTTTATGTGTGTGTAGACTGACCCTTCTGAGATTTTTTGAAATAAACAAAACAAATTTTAGCCGAAAAACACTTCTTAAAACTTACAAAAACTAAAGTATTGTTTTTTACACTGTTTTGAGTTTTTTAAGCAAAAATAATGTTTTCTAAATGAGGGTGCGTTCCTTAGGGCTAATACGGCTCATGCTTGCTTCGGAAGGGGTCCTTTACTTATTCTGAAAAAAAAAAAAAAAATCAATAAATAAAAAAGTTATGAATTTTTAAAAATAGGACCCTTATTTTTGCCCACCCTATATATATATATATGTTTATTTATCTTGAATCAAGAATATTCGTTCTGTTTTCGATAACTTGAATTTCCTGTTTCGTTTCTTGTTTTCTTCCACATGTACTTCTTATCCCACACCGGACCGAATCAGGACTGTATCTCTGATCAATAATCACAACGTGGGGGATGTACGACCCAGTAGACGAAGACGCTTCGATCGCAGAAGTTTTCTCCAAGGGAGTGGACTTCACCAGTGCTAGCGTTCCGGGTAGACGGCTAAATGTCGACGGGGCATCATTAACCAACGCCAGTAAAACGAGTGGAAGTGTACGCATGTGAGGATGACATTATTTGGTGGCTGCGAGGGAGGGATTGGCAACGGTGACACATCCAATAAAATTCAGACCCTGGCCCCAAACTGACCAAGCGTGCTATGATATCCACTTTGACGTAGCTGGCCTACGGGATGGTTTTAACTACCTTATTGTGGTAGATAGTTTTTCTGAATGGCCAGAAGTTTAAGGTGTGATAAAAAAACAACCACAGATGTAACCACTAGTTTTGTATATTACTTATTCACCCGATTCGGAGTGGTTGACTGAATTATGTCACACAACTGGACTCAATAGACGTCCAGTAAATTCAGAGAATTAACTAAAACACTTTTAGTAGAGCATATCACGATCGCTCCATATAACGAAGAAACAATGATAAGGTGGGACATTTCGGGAACACGTTTAAGAGAGCTCTTAGAAAATCGAGAGGTACTCCTACAGAAAAGACCATACAACAATTTTCGCAATCTATAGAATGACTCTTAATAACAATGCTTCATCTTATATGACACGATATTTGCAAGGAAGATTAAGATTGTTTGATAAGTTTTTACCTACCGATTCAAAACCGAGACGCTCAAATGAAGTTAAAGTAACGAACACACGTTTTAAAGTGGTCGAAAGAGTTTTTCCCCATGTCCCTCTCCCCCCCCCCAAAAAAAAAATCACGTATAACAGTGAATAAACAGATCAAGAACTTGATATACATGACCAAGGAATCCACATTCATCCATAAAAGACACTTGAACGAAATAAGGATGCTGTCGAAAAAAATCCTTCAGAACAAGACCTGGTGGATGTCGTATTCGACCTGTTTGAAGATCGTCTACCACAAACGGTTTCGAAACATAGAAGATCCAAAAGAAAATGAAAGATTATGGAAGTAATTGCGATAAATCCCCAAACAGAAAAACAAACTCCATGAGGAGTAGGAAAGGGGAGAGTGTTATGGTGATCTACTCTGTTGCGTCGCCACATGGACTGTTTCCGACACTATAAATTGTGATAATGGTGGCAATAGCGTGTCTATTACAAAATCTCTGTCAACACATTAGATCCATTTTTCGGCTTTAGTCTAAGGACTCTATCGCCATAGACACAATTTTGCCTAAAACTTTACTCTCGTGGGGAGTCAATAAATGGAGACACGGACATAGATATGTCCATCATAGAATACAGAGGGCGAGCTCTAATAAATAGACAGACGTTAGTAGACATGCACACAGACGCATGTATCTCATATTAGTTAGATTAAACGTTCCCATGTCAAATAGATCACAAAAGCAAACAGACACATTTGAAGAGTAAAGTATCCACGCATGCTTCGTGTTTAGAAACATGTGTAGAATTGAAAGAAAGTCAAAATGCAGGAATCTGTAACCCATTTGTTGATTAGTCAGCCTTTTATTACACATTTAGAAGAAAGCATAAATATTATATTTGAATTTGAGAAAATACATTGAAGACATTGCCAAGGCTGATGCAAAGAAAGTGGGTTCCTTCTACCGTGCTAGTAAACTCCTCACAAATGACATTATCTTCTATCTCTACAAAGCCACCATCCGCCCATGTATGGAGTATTGTTGTCACATCTGGGCTGGTGCATCATCCACTAGTCTCTCCCTCTTAGACAAGGTCCCAAAAAGAGTCGCTAACTTAAAAGGTCCCTCACTGTCAATCAAGCTCCAGCCCCTGTCCCATCGTCGCAATGTTGCATCCTTGTGCTTGTTTTACAAATACTCTAATGGATTGTGCTCCGATGAACTAGCTGTTCTAGTGACCCCTCGACGCAAATACGCTAGAACAACCCGACAATCAGCTAAGTTTCATCCATTCTTTCCTCGTGCTGCCGGCCTCTGAAACTCCTTCCCTGCACCCTGTTTCCCCGATGTTACTGATTGCACAGCTCCCAATTTAGGATGCCCCCAAAAACTTTCACCCTAATTCTCAGTAACCCCTTACGTCTACAGTGGCGCCCTGCCTTGTTTGGGTGAAATATATATATATATATATAAAGAGAGAGAGAGAGAGAAAGAGAGAGAGAGAAGTATGCGTATGTTTATATATTTGTGTGTACAGGATTCGATCCTAAACAAAGTGACTGATCATTATCAATTTACGAACAAGTGTTGCTAGGCATAAGATATAGAAATATGTGATATATTTAATTTCATTTACTTTCATGCAAAGAGGGCAAAGAAATTGTGGAATCTCTTCGTGACAATGCGGATATCTCCGAGTTTTATGAAATTATAATACTAATTATTAGATATCAATAAATATTCCCCAAATTACAGTTTCTGTCGAGTATTTTAAAGGGTATTGTCACAATCCTCCATTTGAAAATTCATATATTTAAGACGTGCATTAAATTTGATCTATCGTCATTAGCTTCCAATATACTTGAAGTCTACTCTCTTTTTATGACCACTTAAGTTTAAGCCTTAAATTAGAGATATTTTGTAGAATCAAAATCATGTAATTGATTTTTATCAAAATTATAAAGGTTTAAGAGTAATATATTTAATGTTTGTAAGACGATATAAAAATGGTGCAAAACCGTTCTATTCGTGAAATTAATTTTACCCGGCATGGCACAGATATTCTTCTTGTAATGCGTGCTTATTAAGCCAGAAAGTTATTATTGATGCAAGTCTGACTGAAGACAACACAATTTTATCGCTTCGTATTTTTTGTAATTACTAACCTGACCCTGTAAGCAAATGTCTGGGTCTCCTGTGGTAATTCATAACGTATGAATCCGAGAGTTCTTTTACCAGCCATCTCAAGCACTTTCGACTTTCACGATCGTTTTCAGGAGTTGGTTTGTTCTCTTTCAACTATGTTGTTGTCTTAGATGTTTTTATTATTTTGTTGGGAAGTTTGGGCGTGAGAAAAGGAAAGGTGTAATTTAACCTATTGTTTGTTTAGGTATTTGTGTATTTGTTGTTTTTATTAATTTGTTTATTTTTTAATATGTATTCATTTGTTTATTTTTAATGTTTTATACGTGGTTGTATATTAATTAATTTATTTATTTTTAATTTGATCATAGAAGACATTTATGCCGATGTTAACGGCTATTTTATTGATATTCGCACATTTCTGTTTTATTATTGCTTGCTGGAAGTCTGATATATATATATATATATATATATATATATATATATATATATATATATATATATAAAGAGGTGTACTAAACGCGAACTTTTAGGAAAGAGTATACAGCTCAATATCCAGGATAGAGCAGGTAGAATGAAGAAGAATGGAAAGGAATTAGAGAAGCAAAAGTCAAATCAAAATTCAATTCAATTGCTCAGAGCTTGTTTCCATAACTTTATATACCTTAGGTAAAATTCTTCATATAATTTGCGCTATTCACAATAGGGTATAAATTTAAAATATCAGGATACTAAATTTACGATTGTCAGCTAAAGTTGTTTTAGCATTTAAAATATTTTAAAATCAATTTTATTAGAAATATTTTCCTTATTGGATGCCGTTACTTATTAATGGGTAACATTTAAACGTTAGTTGAATATTTTTAATAAAGAATATTATTTTATTGCTTCTAAAAACTACGCGAACTCCTAATCAAAACAAATGGAAACAAGCGAATATACGGGTTAATGACGAACAACTTTATTTTGACAAAATACGCTTTTATTTCCCCTCATCAAATAATTCTAGCGATTTACCCAGGAAATTTGTTTTTATGACAACCAACCAATATTTTTTTAACAGTTGCACATTACATTTTGGATCGCTAGGTTGTTCCGAACATCTAAGCTTCCCGTTTAAATTATGTTATAATAAATTTTACGTGTAGATAGATATTTGTTTTCTTTATTCATAATCATCGCCACACATTAGTTTTTCCATTTTTGTTGTAGTCCTATTTTCAATTTTATGGTAGATAATTTAAGAAACAATTTCTAATGCTCAAATATGTGAGGTCAACAATTGTTGCATTTATTACTATTGGAGAGATGATTTGGTGCGCATATCTAGGTAGTTCATAAGTTTAAAAATCAACTTACACTACTGGACGTCAATAACTCTAAATCAGTCTACTATTATGTATTAATAGATACTATTAAATTTGTTAGCGTTGTATCTGACTGTGTGTCATACATAGATTCCCGAACTGGTAGAGAATATTCCCCCAGAAATATATTAGTTGAAGTATATATCACTCTTAGTTAACAATTTACAAATTGGTTTCATCCCATTGATTTTTACTGTCGAAATTAGGAGTTACCTCCAGTAATCAGTAAAGTCAGCCAAGCGTACCCTACCCAAATAATTAAAATAGTGTGAGTGCATGTATATGCCCATATTAGTGTATTTAATGTTTAGCCTTATACGTCCTTATCTACATTCAATATTTAAGTAGCGTTCATATTAGACGCTGGCTGTTTCTTGCTTCCTAAAACCATCTCTTATATTTCCTTAGTTATCTTAATTCCAGTTATCCTATTCCATTTATGCATCAGACGAACATATCTTACTTATGATCTACCCCTCCGTCTATTGCATGTACACACGATTAATTTAATAGTCAGGTGTCCCTATTCATGCTATACATGAACTTATCCATATTTAGAATTTCATGATCCCAGATATTCTTGTTGCTTATCTATCTATCTATCTATCTATCTCTCTCTCTCTATATATATATAGATATATATATATTTATTTCTCTCTCTCTCTCTTTCTCTCTCTCTCTCTCTCTCTATATATATATATAGTTACCAAGGTAAAGTAAACGTACACGGGATGAACATGCAAAATATTTCTACAGTGTTTATATAATCATGCTCAATAGTAAATGGAGCTAAATATATTAATATTTTTAATACAGAAATGTACCAAAAATCGCTACAGACATGTGTACGTGGTTTTATACATGCTTGCATGAAGAAACAACAATATAGAGACACATATATACATATATATATATATATATATATATATATATATATATATATATATATATATATACATATATATATGCAAATATATACATATGTATATATATATGCATATATATACATATATATGTATATATATATATACATATACATGCATATACATATATATGCATATATATACATATGTATATATATACGTATATATGCATATTGTTGTGGTTGCAAGGTTGAACAATAATTAGTGAGGAATACAATGAAGACGCAAACTACAAGGAGAATGCAATAATAAGTGTATTAAAGAAAAGGTATAGTTACAGTATGTACAAATGAAGGTGTCGAGTCAGAGAGTCTTGGTGGGAGGACATGTACGCTCTTCGGCGTCACTTCCGGTGGCATTTAGGTAACACACACTAAGGCCAACCTAGGCTTGCCATTTATAGTGTAACGTTATTCGTATATGCAAATGAGTGGTTGCCACCACAACACCCCCTCCCAAGATTTGAAGTCACACAGATTTCAATATCTTTTTCTTTTTGGGTTTACCATCAATGGTTCATTAAATTTTCTTTTCCTACCTGATCTTGTGGGTTCAGGTGTATATTGAGGCGGTTCCAAATTAGAGGATTCGTATATGACATCTATGGTGTCCTCCTCTTCGACTGTTGTCGTATAATCATCATCTTGGATATGACGTTTTTTTATCTGATTTAGGTGCCTTTTATGTATACTCTGTGGACCTTTAATCATATATGTACAATCACCAATGCGTTTATCCACTACTCCACATTCCCAGTAAGATGTGTTATTCTTGTAGCACTTAAAAAATACTCGATCTCCCGAGTTATATTTCTTTCTTCTCGTATGTGTAGTGTTTCGGATAATTGCCTGTCTTGGCAACAGTTTATCAAACGCTGATTTTACCTTTCTGGCAAACATTAGATCAGCTGGTGATATGTTTGATGGTGTACTAGGATGTTGTGTGATCCTATAGACTTGCAAGAATTGTTGCAAAGCTTTTTCTGTTGGTGTTCCAATGGACTTCTTTAACGCTCGTTTTAGCGTGTCCACGAACCTTTCCGCAAGGCCGTTCGACCTTGGATGATACGGCGGAGTCGTGATGTGCTTCACTCGGAACGTGTCGCAAAATTCCTTAAACTCTGCGGATGTGAACTGCGTTCCGTTGTCAGTGACCAGTGTGTCTGGTACACCGAATCTTGCAAACAACTCGTGTAGGAACCCTATTGAGTTGTTCGTTGTTGGATTCCTGCAACCCATTACCTCCGGCCATTTTGTGTAACTATCCACTACAATTAAATAATAGTTTTCTCCTACTGGACCAGCGAAGTCCATGTGGATTCTCGACCATGGTTGGTCGGTTTTCGGCCAAGGTTTGTGTACTATAGGTGGGGATTTTGCTGCTAACTGGCATCCTTTACATTTATTTATTGTTGCTGCTATGTCAGTGTCCATGTTACGCCAGTACACGTAGCTTCTCATTAACGACTTCATTCGATTTATCCCCGGATGTCCCGTATGGAAATCTCTTAACATCTTATTCTGCAATGTTTTGGGTATTACCACTCTCTCACTGTACAGTAACACATCGTTACATATGGAGAAAACTTCCTGCACCTTTGTGTCCGTTATAATTTTCTCTTTTATGTCCTTTATGTATTCGTCTTTCTCGGCTTCCCTTTTAATGTCCGACAAAGTTACGGGTAGTTCCTTAATGATGTTTGCTACCATATTTTTTACTTCAACATTTGTCCGAATTGCTGCAATGACTGGTTCTTCCAGATTGTGTTTCTGTGGTATCAGTCTTGACAGTCCATTCGCATGGCAAATCTTTTTTGATGCTAGATGTTGTAACTGGAAATCGTAATTAAGTAAGATTGTACCCCAGCGCAGCAATCTATTTGCGGTGTATACCGGCAATCCTTTTTTTAATCCATAGATCGTGAGTAACGGTTTATGGTCGGTTTCAAGTAAGAATTGTCTACCATATAAATATCGGTGAAATTTAGTCACGGAAAAGATTATGCTCAATGCTTCTTTTTCGATTTGTGAATATGCCCTCTCGGCTGTTATCAGCGTTCTCGAAGCGTACGCTATTGGTTTTCTAGACCCATCCGGCATAATATGTTGAATGCATGCTCCTAAGCCGTAGGAACTAGCGTGACTAGCGACGACTATTTTTAATTTTGTGTCAAAGTGCTTTAAGAATAATTCGGATGTTAGTGCGCTCTTTATTTTGTCAAAAGCGGTTTGACATTCTTGCGTCCAGTTCCAAGGTGTATCCTTTTTAAACAGATTATTTAAGGGGGCTCGCAAGTTATGCATTCCTTCAATAAAAGATTGATAATAATTTGCGAGTCCCAAGAAACTCTGCAAGGTTGTTACGTTATCAGGTGCTGACATATTTTTTATTGCCGCAGATCTATCTGGGTCTGGACGTCGTCCATGTTTGTTTATTATGTGTCCAAGATACTTAATCTCGCTCATACAAAAGTCACATTTACTTACTTTTACTTTAAAGCCGAATTCTTGTATTCGAGTAAATACTTGTTTCAAATGTTCCTTATGTTCTTGTAGGGATTTGCTCCTGACAACAATGTCGTCCAGGTATGCACATGCGCACTCAATACCACTTAGCATGGTGTCCATCGCTTGCTGAAAAATGGCAGGCGCTACTTTGATACCAAAGGGCAATCGGTTGTATTTGTATAATCCCTTATGCGTATTGATGCATAGTATTTTTGAGCAATTTTCCTCGACCGGTATTTGCAAATATGCATCGCTCAAGTCTATCTTGGAGAAGATATTACCACCATTTAACTTCGTGAATATTTCCTCTGGGCTTGGTAGAGGGTAATGGTGATCTTTTAATAGGGAGTTGACCCCGGTCGAAAAATCTGCGCACACTCTAACTTCGTCATTCTTTTTCTTTACGTATACGGTGGGGGCTGCCCACTCGCTGTGTTCTATTTTTGATAGAATTCCTGTCTGTTCCAATCTATCTAATTCTTTATTAATCTTTTCCAACCCAGCGAACGGAACGTTTCGCTTTTTTCTAAAAATTGGGCTGGCGTTTTCTTTAAGTTCAAACGAGGCCTTGAATTTATTACAGCGACCTAAGTTAGTCGTGAATGCTTCAGGAAATAATTCTTTTAAATCGTCTTTTATATTTACTGTTGTTGGAGAAGAACATTCTATTTTTTACAGAATGTATTGATTGGCTTATCCCATAGACCAAATTTCTCAATTAAATCTATTCCAAACAGATTTTCATTATTTTTCAGTACGAATATTTTTAATTTCTTCGTAATCCATTTTAATTTTATCGGAAGGACAACTTCTCTTTCAAATTTTATACCACCACCAGTTACCGTCCGGGCTGATTTACTCGTTTTCATCATGGTTGGTTTTTTACCCAACTTTTTCCATGTATTCAGGTTTATAATAGAAATATCGGAGCCGGAGTCGAGTTGTAACTTTATTGGTGTTTTAAATATTTCCACTTTTACGTATTTTCGCTGATCTTTGTCTAATTTTGTATTTGATTTTGTTTGCTGTACTCTCTTTCTGGTGTAATCTTTATATCTGCAGCAATCGCTTTTGTGTCCCACCTTCTTACAAATGTAGCATTTTTTCTTTTTATAAGGACAATCTGATTCCCAATGCTTTTCTGCACATCTCTTACAGTTATATCTAGGAAGAGGCTTGTTATATTCTGTCCTATATTTATGGTTATTAGGATTGTAATATCCCGTTCCATTTCGATTGCTTTTCTTTGTAAAGTTCTTGGTTGGTGTGTATGGTTTTCTAACTTTTCTTACATATGCCACTCCGGATTCTTCTATATTTTTCTAATCCTTTTTTAGTGTAATGGCCCTTTCACAGTCCTCTGCTAGTTTCTGGAGGGTTAAATCTTGCTCAGATTCCAGCTTAGACAACACTCGTCTGCGTATTTCTGCATTTTTCGTGGAAACTAACCCTTGTGCGAAGATTAGACATTTAAAATCTTCTACCGTTAGTTCCGCAAGCTTAAAATTATCGCAGTTTTTATTGACAACTGATGCGTATGTCAAATAATCTTGGTTGTCCATCTTTCTTAGATTCATGCACAGCCATCTTTTATGAAAAAGAGATATATTTGGATTAAATAATTCTTTTAGTAATTTCACAGCTTCCATGAACTCTAATTCCGCAGTTTTTTTAGGTAATATGTAATCTATGAATTTGCTGTGTTCTGATGTACCCAATTTCCTGAGTAAGAGGCTCACTTTCTGGCTATTTGGCCAATTTTTGCAGTCCAGTTGAAAGACATCCTCGTATCTTGTATAGTATGCTTCAAAAGTCTTTCCTTCCTCCGGCACATAATTAAATGTGTCCATACTATTAAAGATAGTTGTATGGGAGAAATTAACACTGTCGACATTTTCTCGATTACACTTTAGTAGTTCCAGTGTTTTAGCAAAACGTTCATTTTGTCTTTCCTCGCGGTCAGCTTGTGCCTGTAAAAATTGCATGAACATTTTCGATAAGTCTTCCATTTTTTTTTTTTCTTTTTTTTTTTTTCGAGTCACAATTGAAAAAAATCGATGCAGTACATTTAGTTCTTTGGAGTTTTTTTTTTCTAGTATTTTAGTAATTAAAATACTCTTAAATTGAGATTACCCTTTTTTTTATTTTTTTTTATTTTTCGTGACGTTTTACTGTATTATCCGTTATCCAGTGACAACTTTAAAAAAAAAATCCTTTCCTTGAGCTTTAATTTCTAGCTATGGTATTTCCTTTTAGTACCGCCGTCAAACAAATTATTAATTAAAAGATTCCTAAAGTTGTTGTTTTGCTAACGGGGAGCAGTAATTAGAATCCACTGGTGAACTTTTTTTTTCGTAGGTTACTTCCTTGCTTTTCGTAATACGAGTCTGACCTGTCGTTTTGCGACAGAACAAAATCCGCTTTTCGTTTGCAAGTTTGTCCTTTAGTAATACAAAACAGATTTGTCGTTTAGCGACAAAACAAAAATTCACTTTTACATTCGTTTGCAAGTCGGATTCCCAGAAAACGGCGTAAATTGTCGCTTTTGCCACGTTCGAGTTTTTTTTTCACTTTAGTTGAAACTTTTCTATAGCGTAAAAGCCGTTTGCTCGTCAACACTTTGCATTGTACTTTTTTTTTTAATAGTTCTTCGTCAAACTGTTATATTTGACGCTTCATATCTCGTCGCCAACTGTTGTGGTTGCAAAGTTGAACAATAATTAGTGAGGAATACAATGAAGACGCAAACAACAAGGAGAATGCAATAATAAGTGTATTAAAGAAAAGGTATAGTTACAGTATATACAAATGAAGGTGTCGAGTCAGAGAGTCTTATTGGGAGGACATGTACGCTCTTCGGCGTCACTTCCGGTGGCATTTAGGTAACACACACTAAGGCCAACCTAGGCTTGCCATTTATAGTGTAACGTTATTCGTATATGCAAATGAGTGGTTGCCACCACAACACATATATATACATATACATATATATGCATATATATACGTATATATGCATATATATACATATATATGCATATATATACATATGTATATATACATATGTATATATATACACACATATGCATATATATACATATGTATATATATATTTATATATATATTTATATATATATGTATATATATACATATGTATATATACATATGTATATATATATCTATATGTTCATATACATATATATATGTATATATATACATATGTGTGTGTATATATATATTAATATATATATATTTATATATATATATATATATATATATATATATATATATATATATATATATATATATATATTTACGGCCGGTTACCTCCATATAAAAAAAGGAAAAATTACCTCTGTTTACGCTAGCGTTTTTCATCCAATTCATAATTAAAATTAATATTAATTACAAAACAACATACTCTTCAATTAATTTATCGAAAAAAGAACCAAAAAATATACTCTCTGTTGTGAAATATATTTATTTTTAATCAGAACACTAGAGCCTGACATTAGGACCAAGAAAATTAACAGAGATTAACATCTTATTTAAACTCTACACGAGTTTTTTTTTCATATAAATGAGTCATTAAACTACATACTTCCACCTAAAAATGTAAGGATGGGCCAAAGTATTACTTGGCTATACTTCGCTGTATTGTAGAAAGTAATCCCACAGTTATGCCATGGTAACATTTATATATCAAGCACCATTTATCTGATCAGCCTGAAATGGTGCATGGTGGTTACTGTTATCAAAGAACATCTGATCTATATACCAAATTTGGAAAAATAAACAGTTGAAATCAAGTTAAAATTTCTGCCTCTACCTAACTTGTCATGGTCAAGGTTGATGTTAAATTCCAAAGTGAATGTTATCTGAGATGCGGAGCTTCATTGGTTACAATACAGATTAAGTTGCAAGTTTCTACGTTGAACACATCCGAAGATATCGTCATTTCCGTTACTTTGAATTAGATAAACCCAAATTAAACCTGTTCCCAGTTAGACTATTCTTGATATTTTTACAAACTTGGGCTATGATTAATCAAGCGTTAGTTAGTACACAACCTAACACACTCCTTGACGAAGGTAAATATTTGATCAACTTCAAAAATTTGGAAGTATTGCTGTGCTTCATGGATAAGATTTGCGTTTGCACTCGGAGCAAATAAAATGAACTCAATGACTTGATTTAAACTTTTTATAAAATTCCAGCGTTCTTTGTTTTTTGTCTTTCCTTTCTAAGACTTGGTAAGCAGTGAACGTTTTCGACTGAAGACGACTAAACATTTGATGTAGATTTCTAATTTCCCAGTTCATTCTCCTGTGGAATACGCCATTGCTGCAGAGCGTGATAATTGAATAAGTTCTTTAATCAAATATCTTACAATACGTTTTGTTTTTGCTTCTTTAATCGAATAGTTGTGGTTTCAAAACAATTCTTGCTATGCCGAGGTACGAGGGCAATTTCAACTAAGACAGTGAAAGAACACGCACGGGATATAATCCAACTATATGGCTTAAACATCCAACAATAATCTCACAAACAAAAACAATTAAATTAAAATAGAATGTAACTGTTTTATATATGTAAATATACATATAAATATATATGTATACATATATATACAAACACATATATATATATATACATATATATACATATATATTTACACATATATATATATACATATATATACATATATATACATATATATACACACACATATATATATACACATATATACACATTTTATACATACATATATATATATATATATATATATATATATATATATATATATATAAATATATTTTTTTTTCTTTGTAGTACAAAACTTTATAATGGCATGCCAGACACAATATTTTTTAATCATGATTAATTAAGAATTAAAAAATGAAAGGACAGCTGACTGGTTTCGTACCTCGCTCAACAGAGCCAAATATCAAGGTATAGTGTAAATAATATAATAAAGATGCTACGAGAATTATAGCGAGCGAAAAGGGGTAAGAAAAAAAAAGAAAAAAGTTCAATCAGAAAGAAATTAAATTAAGCCCGAGTGGATTTTCTCTTTGCTTGCAAAGAGAAGGTCTCATATATTTACATATATATATATGCATATATGCATGTATACATATACATATATACATATATATATATACATATATACATATATACATATACACATATATATACATATATAATATATACATATATACAAATATACATATATATATATATGTGTACATATACCTATATATATACACATATATAAGTACATATACATATACATAAATACACACATATATATATATATATATATATATATATATATATATATGCATGAACTAAACTCATGCCCCAGGTAGGTCTAATATATATATATATATATATATATATACATATATATATACACGTATATATATATATATACATACATATATACATATATACACACGTATATAAACATACATATATATATATACATATACATACACATATATACATATACATACACATATATACATATACATATACATATGTATACATATACATACGTATACATATACATACATATACATATATACATATATATATACATATATATATATACATATATGGACATATATATATATATATATATATATATATATATATATATATATATATATATATATATATATATATATATATGCATATATGCATGCACTAAATCATGCCCAGGCGAAGGGTATCATAAGAAACAGAATATATACTACACTACCCCCCTAAAAGTAGAAGATATTGCGTGGAAGATCATCTCATGACAACAGAGCATATACTACACTATACTTAAAGGAAGAGACAGTGCCTGGTAAATACCTCCCCCCAAAATAGGGGGCAATTCCGTTTTTAATAAACTAGCTGGGCTTCCCGGCGTTGCCCGGGACCATAAAACAAAATAGTATAAGTTGAATAGTGTGTGTAACATCTTTGTATTAAAACTTCTATCTTTAGCCCTCTTAATCTAGCCGTCTCTTTATGTTTCTAGTTTTCCTTTCTTCTATTTTCCGTTTCTCTCCACAACTATCTTTTTCTCTTCCGCCCAGCATATTCCTCTATCTAGTTTTAATTTGTTGAAAAAATGATTACGTAATTCATTCATCGGAGTTATCGGTTTTAAATGTATTACTGTAATCTTACAGTTATTGCTACTGGACAAACACAATCATATTCTTGATGCCGGGTAATTACGTTCCCCACCTAATTTAACGATAATATGAAGAGAAATGATGTTTATAATGAAAATAGTAAAAACAGATTTAAATTTAATACTGTAATTCAGAGTTGCTCCCGAACAACTCCAAATAGAACAAAAGGTTGTTTTACCCCACATAACCTTCCAAATATAACACAATAATAGTAATTATGACACTTTTATTGCTCCCAAACAGTGCAGAGTAGAACTAAAGTATATGTTACTCCCTCACTTACCAAATATAATACTATAATGTTTTGAAGAGATCTTCACAGTACTGCCAAAAGTATGGTTAAAAGTTTGAAGAGAAATAATGTTTATAATGACAATGTTATTGCTTCCGTACAACACCGAGTAAAATATAAGTGTTTGTTACCTTCCTGCTTACTTGCCTAATATAATACTGTAATCTTAGTAAGGAGGCTTTGACAACACCGCCAAAATACAGTTAAAAGCAAAGTATCAAGGAAATTATGTTAATAATGATTATTAATCCTGGACAACGCCGAGTGGAACGAACGGTCCCAATCAATTCCTAATTGTTTGTCCCTACCCCCATCTCGATGATATGAAGATAAATGGTGTTAATAAAGACAATAGTCAGAAGAGGTTTTATATATACAAAGTAATACTATAATCTTACACTATTTTATCTTGAACAACGCCAAGTAGAACAAATGATCCCGGTCAATTCGTCATTTCTTTCCCTTCTTTTCAATTTCAACATTAAGAAGATACTTAATGTTTATAAGTCTAACAGTCCGGAGAGATTGGCGATATATCCCTTACCGAATGTAATACTATAATCATACACTTTTTGATCCGGGACAACGCTGAGTGAAACAGATGATCCCCTCCATTTCAACATATTAAAAAGATATGTAATTCTGATGATGACAATAGGCCGAAGAGAGTTTATTTATATCAGATTGCCGCTAGTTTGAAACGTATTACCTGGCATCATCGGAGAACGCAAAATAAACACTCATTCGCGAACGAAAAAAGAAATTGTCTTTTTCAGCCTGACACATCCATATCGATAAGACACCGGAAACAGCAAACAACAATAACAACAAGCGCTCAACGAAGGCAGAAGGGGAATCAAATGAATACAACCTACGCCTCTGATCTATCCTTAGCGAAAATGGTAATAATAAATACACACACAAAATAGAACACTAAACAGACACTCAGACACTCAGACACATGGACATTCTATAGAAAATATAAACAAGTAACAAAATATAATGTTTAATGAACTTTACATACATAATTTCAAACTAATCTTTGTTTGTAACAATAAAATGTTACGTTTTAAAAAAAAAACAGTGACGGAATAAGTTAATCTAGCTGTTACCCATGTTAACTGGTGACCCCGACGTGACGTGAACATTCAAATTTCCTCAATAGTCTTTCAGTTTTCTATTTCATGAAATTCTGGTGGTTGCGCTTCTGTGGCCTTTTACCTGGCTAATCTCTTACTATAAATGCGGTATATAACAAAGCAACGTTACTTTGCTAAAAAGACTAATAAAAAAAAACTAAAACGCAATTAATCAGAATATCGATGTGAGTGTGATAATTTACGCCTTTCGTCGTAAGCTGCTCATAATTTCGGAACGGTATATTGTCCAGACGTGATAATTTACAGGAATAAAAGTCGGCCATGTTTGATTCCACCTCAATTAATCTTCTGGCCTTCTTCTTACTTTAATTGAACTTTGTTTCTTGGTTTATTTTACACAACGAAACTCAATATCAATATTTCAACTATTCAGACAACATATTTGATAGCCAGCTATTACTGTGCCAAAGAATTGTTTGTCAGGTCGTAAAAGTATTTAATCATAAAATGGATAGTATTAATTATTTTTTCTATTTGCATACGTCCAGGTATCTGTATAAGCAGCTTTGTTCGTTCGCCATTCCGTCTGTGACGCTTAAGTTGTAACTAGCATTTTCATCGATAACCGCGCAAATCGAATGGAAACATTTTAGATGTATTCTTGCATATAAAATGAAACGCCATATTCGTTGTTCGCTCCGTCTGTCATGTTCTGAAGTACAATTTTAAATAAGACATGCGCATAAACGTCATTGCCTTAATGTACACGCACATACGTCATTGCCTTAGTGTATATGTCTATGATAAGAGACTCTGCCCGTTGGTCCGTCACGCTTCAAATCCAAATACAATGTTCTTCACTTAACACGCAGAGTAAATGGAGATAATTTAATAATATTAATTCCTATTTATTACATAATTTATACGAAAATCTTACAATTTTTTCATTTAAAATGTATTTTTATTATAATAAATTGAATTCATAGGAGTAGAGACAAATGAAGACTATCTTAAAAATAAATTCCAGGTTAGGAGGAGGAAAAATAAACTCCGACTAAAGCATTTTCTTTTAATTGTTTGTCCCAATCCAGAGTGCCCCTTTTGAGGGAGCTGAATTGTCCCCCGTATTAGAAACCGACATTTTGTCTAACATTTCACTAGTGCAAAGTAATCAATACTACTTGGAAAATACGTTTCTTCTTAATAGTATTAACCTTAACAGACTTTTATTATTTCAAAAGGAATGTTATGTTTAGCATTAATCATGCAGATTGATGCATGAAGCACTATGCAATTTCCGCGGGGTCCTGCTAGTCTATATATAATTTGCTAAGAAAATTTCATGTTCTTACGTATGTCATTACCCTCCACCCTTTTTTTTTAAAGATGGGATCACCCGCTCGCTGAAGATGCAAGGCAAGAAAAGGTAATTTTATAAATTTCCTCTGATATCACTTGTGTCGAATGGCCAACTTTAACTAAAATGCATATTATTGCTTTTCGGGCTAAGATCACAATGTAGTATCTGTTCTGAGCAAATATGGTACCATAATATTGTGGCGCCTATGTTCGCACTGTGCGTTCATAAAATGGAAATATGTCACAAACTCCTAAAATCCTTTTAGAGACACACTCCCATAACCAGATATATTCTGAAAGTACACCTACCTGAGTATTCAGAAAATTATGTTTCAGTTTGAACAAAAGTGGTACAATATTATCTTGGTGTTATATTATTAATATAAGCGTCGGACGTTCATAGAAGGCACAGCAGAAATATACAACAGATGAAAGATACAACTGTAGAATGTCCACGCGTCCCGTTAGTTATAAAAAATCACAAGTAATCACCTATGGGGGATGTGTAACGTCACGAGACAGACGGTGTTAAGGACACAATAAAAAACAAACGTACGAAGAATTAGTAAGGAAAAAAACAAAAAAACATGCCTGGTCTATGGCGTAAGTAGTTCAAAAGAACACGACCAGCAAAACACGGTATTGACCGAATAAGCGGGGAGCTGGAAATTAATCAGCTGTTGACCTCATAGGTGATTTCAGATGACGTAAGAAAACGTTATTTAACTTATGTGCGGTGGACGTCAAGTGCTAGAGAGGACCTAACAAGTGGCTGACCAAAATAGAGATGGAGGCGGTTGGAGTGCTAACCACCCAGTGCCAAAGTTCGTGTGTCTGTCTGTAAATGCATTTAACTTTGAAATAAAAAAATCTGTTATAGTCTAAAAAAAAAACTGTCTCGCTTATTACTTTTCTGTCAGATCAAGAAGGATAATTCCGACGAAAAAAAAAACAGAAAACAAATTGATTTAATTCCCACAAATTTTATGGTTAAGATTACGCATTCGAGTAGTCAAGACTGAGTACATCGCGTAATATATATACATTACACCGTCCGCGGTAATACGGATGACCGATGGTGTTAGAAAACTATGTTTTTAAATAATATTCGAGTGCTGGTTCCAAAATATACGAACACGCAATTTTCATTGTAGCAAAAATGACTATCCAACAATTGGAACAAGTAAGGACGTACTTCTTTCTAGCAATTTTTCTTGTTTCTCTGCGAGGAGAAATAGCACCGTGGAATGTGTGCTCAATTCTCACCTGAAGAATTCTTACTAATGAGTCTTTCAGACTAAGTAAAAAAGTGTTATTTTGACAATTCGGTAGGCACTAATTGATTTAATTGCATCCAACATTCCTGTGCGCAAACCCGACGAATGTTTTTATATATATTGCAGTCTAACTTAAACCTTATACGTAGAGTTTATATTTAATGAGAGAACTTCCTAGTGTTGTCCGGGATACTAAGTTACTTTAACTAAAACACCTCGAAAACAGTACAAATACATTGTAGTGGGAAAGGCAGTGTTAACAGAAAGTCTATTAATACAAAATAATTAGTTTAGTCTGTTAAGACAATGAGAGATCAAGCGTTCGTGATGAATGAGAGTTCAAAGGGACCGTAAACGTTCTAGGTGAAAGAAGGTGTTTTGTGTTCTAAAAAGAAATTGAGTAGACATGTTTATTTTGATTGGAGCTGTGTGCGTTTACGTGAGTGAAATTAGTATAGGCATTGTAAACGTGTGTGTGTATTAGCGTACTTTTTTATTAGTGAGAAAGTGTTCTTGTGAACTTGTGTGCGAGTGAGTTAGGTTTGCAGTGTGTATATGCGAGCGATGCGTTGAGTAGCTTGTATGTGTCTTTCGTCATGTGTGTGCTTCCTGGTGAGAGCTTTTCTGCCGAAATGGGCCAGGCTGGATTGTGACGTGCGCATCAGTGTTGTCTCTGGGACAAGAACGTCTGTGATTGGTTGAAGGAAACTGCTGACTTGAGCTTTTTTCTAATCGAGATTCGATAATAAAAACAACATTCGCTGCTGCTGCTACTGCAGCTTCCAGCGTCATCAGTCATCTCCTCGAGCTATGACTATCATAGTCGGGGTTAACTAATGTAATTTTGGTAAAAGTTCTTCAAATCGTTTGGTTTGTTTTACGACATATCAAATATTTTCTAAGTTGTATTATTTATATTATTCGGACTTATTTTGGTTGTTATTGTCACTATGATTCTGCCGATGTAACCTCCGACCTTCTGCGGGTGCAACTTCGAACTCGGTAATCATGACGAAATTTAGAACTGAAAGCTTCATTTAATCCCAAATTGTAGACTGTTCTCATTCTATAAGACCTGATCGGGTAGATGTCTTTATTTTATTTCGATACACCTGAAAAAGGTCGGCGGTAACATCGGCTAAAACGTTGTGCGAATATAATCCAAGGCAAGAACAACAGTCCGAATAATCACAATAATCCAAATTATTAATTATCATCTAAAAAATCCCAAATATTGTCTAGTTCTTTCATCCTAAATCCATCAATATTTTATGCTTAAAGTTTGTAGTGATGAGAGGTTGATATGCCGTTACATGAAACTGAAACTGTAATTAATGTAATCGTAAAGTGAAATATATATTACATAATTCTCAGAATAACTTTTTGTTTGTGTAGTATAGTCAAGAGATGATATCTCCCTGTTCCCTTTCCACAAACGAAACCAACCAAGCCAGTAGTAACGTGATAACTGACAAGGGAAGTGATAAATTTGCTCCCCAAATATATGGTCGTGGGGAGTAATCTTTTATCTTCCAAACAACGCCTTTCTCACCAAAGAGACGTTACTAGTCTCTCTCTGCTCTATCGTTATGACCATAGAAGGTGCTCGACTGAGCTGCAATTTTTGGTTCCTCCTTTTAAGACATTCACAGCGGGAACTGGTTTTGCTACCACATCGCTTTCTCCCTCTGTGTGCTTAGTGTGGGGCGGAATTTTTATGGGCAGAGTTTCTGTGAAAGGATTACCCGTCTTTAGAACACGATTCTGCGAGACTGCTTCCCTGCTGATTACAATTCGATCTCTTTCAAATCCAATGTCAACAGTCTTGTCAAACCTGCTCTATAAGTAATAACCTGTTCATACAATTTTGCTATGAATGTCTCACGATGGAAGACCACGGATTAGAGTTAAGCCCAGCACCTTCCATGAACATAATAACAGAGTAGAAAGAGACTAGCAACGTCTCTTCTCTATAGAAGAGGCTGTAGGGACGAGAAGAGATCACCCGACTAGATTGCAGAGTCGATTTTGTACTCTGTCGAGACAGGAAAGAGTGCCCTGAGCTTACCTCCATAGATATGACAAAAGTGCTCCATCATATGACTTATCTGGCTCTTATACAAATAAAGAATTACATCAAGCGTGAGTTATTGTCTAGAGTTGTAGAATGATCCAACCATTTTTCCAGCAACTTTTTTCACAGAATTTCTTGGAACTTAGTTATTATACACAGAAATTACAAGTTAGGCATTTAAACCTATACGAAACAACGCATTTATTTCAATGCGAGTCTTCTTGTTTATGTTGTACGCCTATAAGACTAATTTTATTTCAGTATAACAAAAAAGAGTTATTTTATCTGCACAAATAACTAACGTCGTAGTAATTATTAAGAATACCTTCAACACCGTAACGACTTTTGTAAATGGTTTGTTTTGTTTTACGATATATCAACTCTTTTCAAGATGTTTAATGGCAAATTTAGTCATTAATGTAAACCTTTAATAGTCCAAGTTATCAATACATTCAAGTTTTTAATAGATTAATTTGTTTTATAAGCATATGCCTTTGACTAAATAGCGTAAGGACGATTGATTTTACTGAAACCAGAAATTGGGGCTTTAGAGGTACTACCGCCCCAGATCAGAATAGAACTTAAAGTAAATACAAATGAGTAGCCACTCCATACTTTCCCAATTGGTACCTCAACATCGGATTTAATTTTGAATTAAGCACTTTATTTAATCGAATGTAGCGGTAGATTGTATTACTGGACACGTGGCCAAGTGGATAAATACGTTGATTAATAAATGTTCTACACTTAATTTAAATCTAGAAGTTATGAGTTAAATCCTTATGTAAAGAACTTTGGAAATACTATTCACTCGTGCTAGATATCGAAAGGATGTGGAATGCGGAATGCGTGCAGTTTTATTCCCATAAAACATTCACAGCAAGAACTCGCTTCTCTACCACAACAGAAAAAGGCTTTCCCTTCTTCCTCCATGGCCCTAGATTCATAAGGAAACTCCATAGACAGATGTTCTTTGCAACAACCCCCATCTGTGGAACACATTACTGAGGACTTGCTTCCCTGCACACTACAACATAGTCATCTTCAAATCCAATGTTAACCAGTACTTGTGAACTTTTCCATAAATAATCAAATTTTCATTGATGCATTTTGACTGACAATCATTCTATTGCATTCACCCTGATCCTCCAATGGTTCTTTGCCTTCATAAGTGATAACCAAGAGTTTTTTTAAAATTCAATTCGAAATATACACCAATAAAAGAAAAAGGCGCACGAAGAATGTCACAGAATATCACGATTCTGAAGCAGTTGGTGTAGTTGGGGAAGGCGTATAAAAGATAGAAAAATCTGATACCCGAGACACCTACCGAAATTTACAAACTAAAAAAGTTAACGTAAATGTTTTAAAAATATATTCTATACCTGGCACACGCTAGGAAGTAAGTGTAGTATCTGTTCCGATGGATACTGAACCCTATAGACGGATGTCGTCTTGTCCTTCGGGACTTGATTCCACCTGTCTGTGGGTTTGTCCTGTGCAGTTCTAGGAGGTCCACCCTCCCAGGCTTCGCCTCCCCTCTTTGGGGAGGAGTAAGTTTATTGCTTACTGCTTGAGGCGCCCCTACCGGGGAATGCCGACGGGGCTGCCCAGGCAATTTTTAAATGGCCAGAGTGCTCACCTCTCGAGCGCTGGCTTTTAACCCCACTTACTCGACCCAAGCTGTGGTCACATCTTACTTGTGGGAGTAAGATAACACTGGCCTTGTGCCTAACTCCTGCAGAGGAGTAAATAAATATTCTGCAATGTTCTAAATTGTTGACGTCATACAAATGCGAAACAGTTCATGAGTAGTTTTAGTTTTGTCACAGATGCGGGGCGTGACGCAATTGGATAGCCGTGTGGTACTACCATATTGATATATAGATGTTTTTTAAATATACAAATTAAAGAGAGATAAATAAATTTAAAACGTAATAGAATCATGTTAAAACTGTGCCTCCCAAACGCTTTGCTAATTCACAACAACATAGACAAATGAGATTTTAGCTTTTTACGGATTATAGTTAGTAAACAGCCTAAAAATTTGGCAGTAAAAAGAAAACAAACAATATTTTACATTTTACAACAAAGAATAATTTTCATATAGAAATCAAACGTAAAATAATCACCTACTTGTGGACCAGACAGCCTCTTTAAAAATCTATTTGGTCCGGAACGTGTTTTTCATTTTACCTTAAATTTGTATGCAAAAGTTATCCACAACTTTTATTATTTAGGCTTAATCGCCAACCTTTCCAGGCTGTTTACATGTAATCGTCTAAAAAGAGTACAATCTCATTTCTTAAGTATTAGCAAAGGGAAGTAACTAACGAATATAGAGTTACGTCCCTTTTTAAGATATCGCAATTATAAAAATAATTCCAACCCGTAAAGAATTATAAAACTATGTAAAATTAGACAGACAAATGTGATGGGTCGGAAATTAAACAGAACAAACGAAATAAAATAAAAAGTAATTTAAAACCGAACCAACGTTAGAATAAAATCAGATGAACTCGAATGTCTCATCAAACCAAAATAAACTCCAAATTGGCTCGAAATGTAGACAAAAAATAAAACGTCTACCTGAAATAACAGACGGTCGAACTTCTAAAAGCTCTGAAAGAAATTGTTACAAAAAGCGATCTCAATATTTAGATTCTTCCTCCAAATTAAATTAAATTAGCAACTTTTTCACCCTTTTTCTCTTCCAATTATGTGAAAAGTTTTGTTTTCCCTTCGTTCAGGTGACTAATTACGAACTTGTCTGAGTTGAAAAGAAAATGTAATAAATTAGTATATAATATATATAGTAAAGTCAGTCTCTTTAAAAAAATTTGTTAACGTTAACTTTCTTTCAACAAAATCAATATTTTATCCTTGTTCGTCTGTTCTTTTAGTGGATCGTTACAGCATGTTTCAAAACAATTCGATTTAATTTCTTCCTGATCAGAATTATTTTCATAAAGACGCCATCTTTAAACAGGGATGGTACTCTGTATTCGTATATACAGAGTTACTTTTCTTTATTTGAAACAAAAATAATATTAAACAAACAGAAACCGGCATAGTTAAAAAAAACGAAAATAATTTTTAAGTAAAATATTACATGACAACTAATAGAAAATGAAAATAATATTTTGCTATAAATAAGTTCTTGCTTCTTGGGGAGCTATAACTTTCCCACTAATAAAACAGGTACGCTAATATACAAACACGTTTACAATGATTATACTAATTTCACACATGTAAACGCAC
This sequence comes from Sepiola atlantica, assembly GCA_963556195.1. Lineage (NCBI taxonomy): Eukaryota > Metazoa > Mollusca > Cephalopoda > Sepiida > Sepiolidae > Sepiola > Sepiola atlantica. The sequence goes on along the minus strand of OY744533.1, from coordinate 29,935,489 downwards.
ACAGCACTAATCAAAACAAACATGTCTACTCAATTTCTTTTTAGAACACAAAACACCTTCTATCACCTAGAACGTTCTCGGGCCCTTTGAACTCTCATTCATCACGCTTCTTGGGGGGGGGGTATTAACTTTCCTCCATCCGCATGAACATGTGGCAAAAGGGCGGGCGGTGAGGATAAAAAGAGCAATCCATTGCACTCTGGTTTCACGGAAAATGTCTGAGTTACCCTGTCGATATTCCCCGGTAGGGGCGCCTAAAGCAATTGGCGATTAACCAACTCCCTCTCAAAAAATGAAAGTAAATCCTTGGGGGGATCTTCTAGGGTTGATCAGAACAATACCTCAGCCCGACAGAGCTTGGAGAATTTAAGTAAATTAAAACATGAAGCATATATTCTAGTGTGACATAGTCGTCCCGGGAATGGGCCGTGGCTGTGCTCGTTTTGTATACTCGTCCCGGAACGGGTCGTGGCAGTTTTCGTTTAAACAACTGTTCATTTTCAACACCAAAAATGTATATGTTGCATACCTTTAAATTTCTCGTACCTTCTCTCTTTCCTCGTCGCGTGGAAAGGTGTGTTGTCTAGTGGTTGAATTCTTTCTTTCTGCCGTGAACATCACCGCTACAACAAAAAGCTTCATGACCGACTCAGGAGACAAACCATCTTTTTAAATTTCAATTCTATTTCATTTCAGGCGTTAAATTTCCGTCCGCTTGGAGATATTCACTAACATCGAGGGAGAGAGCAAATTACTGCTTTATCGTAGTTACTTCCTAATTAACTCCTGAGCCATTCGAGGAGGGGGGGAGAAGATCTCTCACGCCTGTATTCTCTTAGGGAATTTAATTCCCGTAATCATGTTGAAGACTACATAGAGAAACACGTCTGTTCGGCTCGCCTCCAAAACCCAGACTAGCAAAACTCTGCTTCCCACGCAAAATCCCGTGACGTCACAGAACCCCCATGCGCAGGTGCATTTGTTACAGCCTGACTCCCTTGAACTCCCGACCACCAAGAACTGTGAGAACAGCCCTATTCTGCACTCGACTGTTCGGGTTCACCCGCACTAAATCACGCAAACCAAACCATACGATTTCCCACAGATACGTCCATTTCAAGATGCGCCCGCCCCCACAGGGCCATTATCCAACACTAGTACAACATGCGAGTAAAATACAGCAATTACAAATATGCAGTATTCACAAATAGTTTATTTGTAGAGACAGTTGTATTATAGTAAAAATAAATCGACTATGCATAGTTGATAAACAATAAATAGTTTAAGTCAGAAGGATACACAGATTTTTGTTGGTATGTGTAACATGTTCTATTGCAGTTATAACATTTTGTAATGAAGTTTCCTTACATGTATTTATATGCAAAGAAAGTTCAATACCAAATTTTACAGTTATTTTTTAGAGTGGCTAATTACAAATCTTATTCATTCAAAAGATTTGTTGAAAAAGTAGATCTTTTCACGAGGGCTTCCAAACATCACGGGATTTTAAAAGTTATATTCTGCTCTTTTGATATCTGTTATTTAATTTATTACTGTTATTCATATTATTAGTATTATTAGTGATGTATTTCTTTCTTATACATAATGCTTATATGTTTTCATATTACGAGCTGACCCGACTCGGCGTTGCCTGGAAATATTTATACTTGCATTTTACACAGAACCTACAATATTAGTGTGAAATAACACCAACAGATAAAAATAAAACACATTGGAAAGGCACAAGAAATGGGAGCTGAAGAGAAGAAAATACTGTAGACAGTATTTTATGGATATCATTATTTGTACATAACCCCCGAAATGAATCGTCCATGTTAACAATATTTTAGTAATATTATTATTTAAAAATTACCCCGTCCTTCCCATATTCCCTGTATATTCTGAATATTATTATTGTTACATAATTCTACCTCGTTAGGTAATTAGTAAAAAAAAGGGTTGGATTTATTATGAAAAATATTACGCTTACCTAAACCAAATAAGAAATAGTAGATGCAAATTCTACTTCAAGCCCCACGTCGGGAGATGAACACAAAAAGTAAGTAAATATTTATTGTAGTATTTTACGAATATTGTTGCCAAATAATACCCCTTGTTTAAACAAAAATAAAACTTTTGTACTTGTTAAATAAAATCAGACAAATGGAAGCCCCAATATACGGCATAATAACGTTGACACACGTTAGATCGCCGAAGTTAAGCGACGTTGATCCTGTCCAGTACAAGATGAGTGACAATTTTGAAATACCAGGCGAGGTATCTTGGAGGACGGCAACGACACCTTGCAAAACGACGTTAGTTTGTGCAGGTGTTTTAACCTGCACCAACTAATGTCGTCATCTTCCCTGACCAGAAAATACATGCGACAGAGGACAGATTGTGAATGTTACTCTCTCCTTCGGAGGAAGCCGGCTCAACCCGCTTAGGGTGAATGCCGTGCCAGGTACAGGGTAAATCCCTGTATTTCACGACCGCGACGGTGAATAATCTTTCATCAAAATGTCACAAGTGGTCTTGTATCCTTAAAATAATTAAACATTTAAGAGAAACAACCGTGTAAGTGGGAATTAAGAGAAAAGGTATGTTACTTAGTACTTCTAAATATCAAGTACGTAAACAGACAAGTATCGACGATTTAGGGATCAACATTAAATAAGTTTTGCACTTAAAATAATGTAAATCTGAAGATGACACATTATCAATTCATGTTTACTAAGATAATATTTTCATATAATAATTGAATTTAGCAGTCAGTGCTCAGCTGCCTGACAAGTCTAGCTTTAATTAAATAAACTGATACACAAGCCTAGAAAATTGGTTTATAAGAAGGCTGGGAAGTTCCCTTATGCTGAGACGGGCAAGTCCATTTTCTGGATTTTACTTGGCTTCTAGTCCATGATCGGATAATCTGTTAAATAAATATTGCTTCATTTGAGCAAGGATTGTTAATCAACTATTTAGAACCATTTATGCCGGTGTCAATTTGGTTCTACAATAATAAATATAATTTATTTTTAACCTTATAGATTTAAAGATATAAAGGTTCGATTGTTGCATTATAAATCCCCACCAATGATTAAATACAAGAAAGTTTCTTATTTTATTAAAGAAATAACGCATAAGATGAATAGTGATATAACATACCGCAGGTACATCAGGGGAAGAATAAGACAGGTTAGCAGACTTATATAGAGTGGCGTAAACACTGACATACACAGGAGAATGAGAGGAATGTGAATGTCTATTTACAAGAAAACACAGAGTAATTGTGAAGTATAATACTTACCTTTATGATAAAGATTTCAGAATCTATTGATCTTTTAATGACAGGTTGCACATGATTCGCTCCCGAAGACGAAAGCATAAATGATGAAGTAGAAAGTAATTCTGCACTGAGGAATATGTCCATCTTATCGCTAGTAAACACCAACAAAAATGCTACTTCACTTACCGATTTAAAAGGGTAAGGCGATGCGCCCAAATACCGTACACTTATTTACTAAAAAAAGTAAATACACATTTATTTAAAAAAAATGAAACTGTATTTCCATAAGACCCTATTAACTTGCCTGCACATAAGGGGAACTTTTTGTTTTATACATCAAGACTTCAACGTTGCGGGATGACGTCATAATAGTCATGGCGTTGGTTTGGTTAATAGCTAGAGAGATGTGCTTGATCCCAATGTTGTCATTAAATATAAATATATAAAAACTCGCAGCTTGAGAGACTGCAATTTCTGCTGATAAAAAATGCTTCCGGTAACATCTTGAAGAAACTTGAAAAGTAATACGAGGTAATGGAGATAAAAAACTTAAAAAATATATTGTTGAGGCAAATATTAATTCCAACGGAAGGAGAGAGGGGTATACGTTCTTATCAATAAGGGGACTCTGCATGGTAAAGATAACGATTTTACTGAGCACATCACATACGCTAAGAGAGCTGTCAATTTAATAGGCAAACGTTGTTTGAATTAAATATCTTATAAACGGTTCTAGTTTAAACTCAACCAAGGGAATGCGGAGGAGTTTCATTTTTAATAATAATAATAATAATAATAATAATAATAATAATAATGATAATAATAATAAAGATACAGAGAGGCATCTTCCAAGGAGACTCCCTATCACCACTACTATTTATAATTGCTATGATGCCACTTAACTACATACTCAAAAAATGTGATACCTGATACAAGTTTACAGACACAGAACTAAGAGTAAACCACCTGATGTACATGGATGACCTGAAACTATTTGCAAAAAGCAAAAAGAAACTGGAAAAGCTGATAAATACGACCAGAATCTTCAGCAAGGACATCCACATGGAATTCGAAATGGAAACGTGTGCACTACTAGAAATAAAAACGGAAAACTGGAGACAACAGAGGGCATGGACCTAACCAACCAAGAGGAAATGGGTGTGCTAGGCGAACAAGATAGCTACAAATATCTTGGAGTTCTCTGAGCAGACACCATCAAATCTACAGAAATGAAAATGAAGATTGGAAAAGAATATTTACGAAGAACAAAAAAAACTGTTAGAAACGAAATTATATAGCAGGAATCTAGTAACAGGAATAAACACCTGGGCAGTAGCACTAATAAGATACTCTGGACTATTTATAGGCTGGACCAATGTGGAACTCAGGCACCTTGACCAAAGGACTAGAACATTACTGACCATGCACAACGCACTACATCCAAAAGACGATACGGACATACTCTACATGAAAAGAAACGAAGGTGGAATAGGACTGGAAAGTATAGAAGATTATGTGGAAGACTAAAAAAAAAGAACTGGAGAAATACATAACTAAACACATGGAAATCCTTATCACTGCAGCAAGAGACACCGTTCCAACGAACAACTCGGGAAGCACCGAAACCAGAAACAAAACGACAAGAAAAGAAAAGTGGGAAGAAAAACAACTACATGGACGCTTCAGAAGACTAACAAGAGAAGAAACAAACGAAAATAGCTGGGCATGGCTAAGAAAAGGACACTTGAACAGAGAAACGAAATCTTTACTGATGAATGCACAGAACAATGCAATTAGGACAAACTACATTACAGCTAAAATAGATAAAACCCAAGAAAACAGTAAATTCAGACTGTATGGACAAAGAGACGAAACAGTAAATCATATAATAAGTTAATGTAGCAAACTAGCACAAAAAGAATACAAGAACAGACATGATTGTGTGGGGAAAGCAGTACACCGGGAACTGTGCAAATAATTGAATTTCGAATACGCAGACAAATGGTACAAACATAAACCAGAAACAGTACTGGAAAACGAAAAACACAAACTCATCTGGGATATGGATATACAAACAGACAAACTCTTACAAGCAAGGAGACCGGATGTTATAATAATCAACAAGAAGGAAAAAACGTTGCAAAATCGTAGACTTCGCCGTTCCAGCAGCCACAGAGTGAAAATCAAAGAAACGGAAAAACGAAACAAATACACGGAACTAGCCAGAGAACTGAAAGGAATATGGAGCATGAAGAAAGTCAGTATAATTCCAATAATCGTAGCAGCACTAGGAACAATCCCCAAAAACATGGAGAAAAGATAGGGAGAAATTGGAATCACAGGGACTATCGAAACCATACAAAGGACGGCAATTATCAACACAGCTGCAATCTTAAGGAAGCTCCGAAGAGTAACTAGTTACATGGAATTTATAACAGGAAGAAGAAAAAACACACGAAGAACACCAAAGAACAGAAACTGCAAGAAACATCACTTCATAAGCCCCCCCTCATATATTTTCCGGCCTCAGCTGACACCACACAAAAATCAATCAATGAACAGAAATTGCAAGAAACACCATAAGATCTCCTCTTTTCCTTTCCCTTTCTCCCCACCCTTCCACAAAAAATAAATAAATAGATTTTTTTAAATGGTACCAGCCTAGGCTGATACCAGACACACTATTTGTAGAGGGTCGATGAGAATAGAAAATACCGAGGAGGGAAAGCACACATCAGATTTCCACGGGAAGAGTGCGGAGAGTGCTGAGACCTTAGGGAGGCTTATTGCCACCCAAATTCCAGAGAAGACCAATGGTCCTTACCAGCGAGAAATCAATGTTAAGGAGCTGTTGCGATACCGCAAGCTTATTTGCGGTGGTTATCAAAAAGAGGTGAAGAATACTAGAAATCTGGGGAGGCTTATTGTCACTCAGGCTCCAGCAAATACCACTGGTTGTTGTCGGTGGGTAATCACTGACGATGACTTGTGTTAGAACTCTTGGTGAGTACAAATAATAATCTTAGATTGGTACCACTATAAGATCGGTTTCGGCTGGCACCACAAAAACTGTTGTGAAGAGTCAAGAAGGATTAAAACACAAAGGTAGCAGGGAGTACTGGAAACTTGAGGAGGCTTAGTGCCACTCAAATTCTAGATAAGAAATCAATGTCAAACGGATGTTGCTATAACGCAAAGTGATTTGCATTGATTATCGAAAAGAGGTTGAGAGTGTTTGAAATGTGGTGAGACTTGTGGTCACTTAGACTCCAGGGAATACCACTGGTTATTGTCAGTAAAAAATAACTGATACTGATTTGTGTAAAAAGACTTAGTGAATAAATAAGTTGAATAGTCACACTATTGGAGACATTTACTAGGTTAATATATGTATGTGAGTTGACGACATTCAAAGTGATTCATTCGTACACACATTATATTTATATATATATATATATATATATATATATATATATTCGATGATTTAAATAATTTTAAAATCATACTCTATATAAACAGTATACAAAAAGGCATTAACGTGTCAAGGTAATGCTTATTTTAAGTCATACCAACCTAAAATTATATTCAGGACAGAATTTACTTAAATACCCCGGAAAATATATCAAGAACAATGTCCAAAATGTTCAATTTCAACCAAAAACATAGCAACAGTCACAAGATTAGATTCATTGACAAATACCTCGGTAAGTTATTAAATTAATTCCACATCGCAATGCATGTAATCTTAATCAAAGATAAATATGTAATAGACACCAAGATTAAGCAGTTTGTATTTCGAAAAAAAAACCCAACGTGGATTTAAAATAAATATATATTTTACATATGGCCATTAATAATAAAATGAAGTAAACACATGTATTAATTATAGAGATTCGGCATATGCCTGTCGGAAGCTGAAACTATACTATTACTTCTATTAAAAGACAATAGTACTATGCTCAATAAACTTTACTATACTACGTCAGACTAATGTACTATATGTACTATATTTCAATGCTCAATTCAGGGGTAGTGTAGTATCAGTTCTGTTGTCATAAGACTATCCACCTAGGCATTGCCTCCTTTATTTGGAAGGGGTAGTTTAGCAGCTGTTTTGTTGTCATAATATAATACCCCCAATCATTACCTCCTTTTTAAGGGGATTATTGTCATGTCTGTTTTGTTGTTATGAGACCATCCTCTCAGGCATTATCTCCTCCTTTTTGGGGGGGCGGCGATATATCATATCTCCGTTAGTCATGATACCATCCTCCCAGGCGAGTAGACATATCTGATCAGAAGGAGCATATACTGGCTAGTGCTAATAATAACACGCGCACTGATCCAGTTTGGAAAAGTATATAACCTGATCCCGTCAGTTCTATATATGAAAAAGTATGTGTATATCTTTTTATTCTTTCGTTTTGCGTTTACACTAAAAATTGTTTCTGATTATATGCTGTCAAAATTGGCAAGCGGAATTATTCAAAGCAAAAAGAATTGTTATCTAAAATATTAAAAAGAAACGCTCATTGCCATAAAACTTTTTAAATAACACAGGTAGAAAATCCTTTTTCCCGTTTAAATTGGGAAGGCATTCTTGAAAAGATTAAGTAAAAAACGCTTTATCTATAGATGCGTTTAGTGAAGAACATGCTATTTCAAATTTAAGCCGCACAGATCAACGAAAATGCTATATCAAACTGAATCCGCACAGATAAATGAAAATGCTATTAAAAATTTAAGCCTTACAGATCAATGAAAATGCTATTTCAAATTAAAACCGTAGAAATAAACGAAATTGCTATGTTGGACTTCAGCCGTACAGATCAACGGAAATGCCTTTTCAAATTTAAGCCGTTCAGATCAACTAAAATGCTATTTCAAATGTAAGCCGTACAGATCAACTAACATGTAATTTTAAATTAAAGCCGTACAAATCAACGAAAATCCTATTAAAAATTAAGCAGTACGGATCAACGAAAATGCTATTTTAAATTTAGACCTCACAGATAAACGAAAATGATATTTACAAACCAAAGCCGTGCAGATAAACAACAAGCTATTTTAATTTCAGGCTGTACAGAAAATACTATTTCAAATTTAAGCCGTACAAATGAACAAAAATGCGATTTAAAAATTAAGCAGTAAAGATCAACGAAAATTTTATTTCAAATTTAAGCCGTACAGATCAACGAAAATGCTATTTGAAATTTAAGCCATACAGATCACGAAAATGCGATTTGACACGGAAGCCGTGCAGATCAATGAAAATGCTATTTCAAACCGAAGTCGTGCAGATCAACTAAAATGCTATTAATATTTCAAGCTGTACAGAACAAAGAAAATGCTATTTCAAATTTTAGGCTGTACAGATCAACGAAAATTCTATTTCAAATTTAAGCGGCACAGATCAACGAAAATGTTATTTACAAACCGAAGCTGTGCAGATAAAAAAAGCTATTTAAATTTTAGGCTGTGTAGTAACAAAGATAATTGATGCCTGTCTCCCCCTTGGAGTAATAATGGAATGTTCTACATTCGTGTATATTAAGAGTGAATGTTAAAACACTATTTGTCTAGCGAAGCAACAAAGCTCTGTGTGATTTTTTCTCTGCCAGTAAGTCCGTGATTATTGTTATTATTGTTATTTATTGTTACTACCGTTATTTGTTAAATTTGTTGCTTGCTTTTTTTTACTCCTTATATTTTTATTTATTTGGAGTTTGTTAATTTTTTTCTACCGTTCTCCGGCCATGGCTACTGCCAGCTGTGCGCCTTCGGAGACCTTTGAAGTGGTTGAGAAGTCATCTCAGCCTACTGATAAAACGGACTGGAGTAAGGCACCCGCCCTTAAAATTGACGTTGACGATTTTGTCGCCAAGGCAAAAGACTGCACGGATTTCGTGACTGAAACTGGAGTAATTATACAGTTACCAAGGTTGGAGGAATTCCAGAAAAAAACCATATTAATGTTCGTAGTGGACAGAAAGTCCAAAAAACTGATTAGGTCCTCAAAAGAAACTGTCGCAAAATTAATTGCAACAACCGGAGTACGTGCTGAACGTATAGTGAAATGTAAAGGTTATAACACCTGGAATAGCCTCTTTAAGACCGAGGAAGTCTGCATCGAACTCTCGAAGAAAGAAATAATTACAAAAGACTACATTCTGCGAATGGAATACATGGGTCGAAGGAGAACGACCATCTCAGTTTTTGAAGTTCCGGCTGTGGTTCCTGGGGAATACTTAGGCGCCTTTTTACTTAAGTTCGGAGAAATAACGGCTATTACGGTCGACAAGTTCAACGGAACATGGTCTTTTGACGTGTGGCTTAACGAGTCGGCTTTTAAAAAAGTTCCGTACTACATAGAAGCAAATGGAGAAAAATTACCTGTGGTGGTGGCTGGAAGACGTCCAGCTTGTTGGATTTGCAATGAGGTTGGGCATTTAACTTTCACTTGCCCAACAAGGATCAAACCGGCCCAGCCTAACCCCAAGAACAGAGTGCTAGAACACTTGACACCTAAAGTTGCAGCGGAGAAGAAGACTCCCTCCTCAAAGCCAACAACTGAAACTGTAACCCCGGAGGAATTCGAGGACTTATGCAACACCGAAAATGAATCGCCCAAAAAAAAAGTCGTTTGGAATATCGTGACTGGCAAAAAATCGCCGAAGTCATATGCTCAAGTAATGACCGAAGAAGAACAACTAGAAATAGAAACCAGCAACGATCCTGGTGGTGAAAAATACAAAGAAATACTAAATTTGAAAAAGTCTCTCGACGAGGAGCGCAAAACTGAGGAAAAAAACGAAAAAAAAAACGAGGAAAAAAAAAAGGTTGCCGATACTACTATTAATACGGGAAAAAAAACTCCACCAGCCAAAGAACGTCGCTCTCCAGCCAAAGGTGCACCCCCACCATTAAAGTCATCCCCACCAGTAAGGGAATCTAATTTGACCCCCTTATCAAAAGATAAGCCCGTTACCCCCAATCCATCTCCTTTCTGTTCCCCGTGCAACACCCCTAAAAGTACACCGCCCCCCTCTCCAATGAAGACCGATATGCCGCCTCCTGCCTCCCCCACCGCCCCATCCACATCCCAGAAACGCCATCGAAGTCCCTCGCTAGAGGCTCGGAAAAAGAAGACCCCTTTCTACACAGGCAAGGATGTCTGTAAAATTACTCCCGAAACTGAAAATCTTATGATAAACCATCATAAGAAGAACTACCGAAACCTAGCTACACTAAAGATGGTACACAAAAAAGACATTACCAACCCGGAAAATTTCTTGGATGCACAAAGACTTTTATCTGTGGTTAGAGCAAGAGACAAAGCTAAAGGGGTTTGGAATATGATGGAGGAAGCGAATAACGCCTTTAATATATCGCCTCCTCTCGCTTTCTTTAACGATGAAGAAGTAGTATTACTGCAAAAATCTTGTGTTGGGAGGGTCCCTATTCGTATCCATCCTACACTCTACAGGGCATTAAAACTAACTTTCCCCTTAGACATTGGCGGTGTGGCCCCGGACGGTCTCGTCTCAAATGAATTGGGACAAGGTTCTCTGGGTTCATCTGTCGGTGTCTTAAATGCATCAATGTTCGTTTCGGGTTCCCAACTCTAAGAGCACTAGAATGGCACTCAGATTAGCAAGCCTAAATGGCCGAGGGTTGAGGGACACCGCTCGTAAACTTCGAGTAGTACGTGACCTTCAGCGACTCGGCGTGGATGCATGTTGTTTGCAGGAGACCCACTTTATTCCCAGTGATTATCAGGGTGCGCTGACTAGAGACTTTCAGCTCTATTCAGCGTACTTTGATACTCACTCAAGAGGGGTTTCCTGGCTAGTTAAGCGCACACTGAATGCGACTTGTGACCCAATCTATGCAGATCCTGAGGGAAGGCTGTGCGTTCTTGATGTTACCGTAAAGGATGTGGCTTTTCGGCTTATTGGGGTTTATGCGCCCAACGCCAGTTCTGAGCGGGTTCCTTTTTTTCGGCGGATCGAGCCCTTTATGGATACGTCGCGTCGGATAATTCTAGCGGGAGACTGGAACGCGGTCTTGGATCCCGATTTAGATCGCTTGGGAAAACGTAGGGGAACTAACAGCAACGGGGATGCTAAGGCATTTCGGGACTTTATCGATAAGTTCGATCTTGTCGATAAATTCCGAAATGAGAAACCCCGTGAAGTAGTATGGACTTGGACTGCTAGTCGCGGCTCCGATTTAGGGCAACTTTCGAGTTACCTTGATCGGTTCTTAATTAGGAGAGTCGATTTAGGGCTTTTAGATTGTCCAAGTTTTCATAATATAGTTTACTCGGATCATAGGCTTGTCCGGGTGCGGGTAAACTTAGATAGTCCTAAGCCTAGATTGGCTGGTTACTGGAAGTTCAACACATCGTTGTTCGATTTGAAGGACTTCCGGGAACAGCTTTTACTAACATTACAGAGGGAATTGACGGGTGCTATCATTGGGAATAAGTGGTGGGGCCACCTTAAGAACGTTATTAGGTCCTTCGTTGCCGATTATAGTCGTCGACTCAACCTTAGATCTAGGGCAACGAAAGTGGCACTAGAAACTAGTTTAAGTCGGGCGGCGGAGGCGGGGGATAGCGTTACCTTTACTGTAGCTAAAACGGAACTGAACTCCTTGGATAACAAGGCAGATCAGGGATTGATAGTTAGGTCTAGGTTAAAAAGAGTGCCGCACGAGGCGACAAACATGGCCGCGTCACTGCGTGCGGAGGAACGTCGACGGTCTACTGATCGACACATCGCCAGTGTCACATTATCGGATGGGCGTCTCGTGACTACAAACGACGGGATTTTGGAGGGTTTTCGCTCTTATTTTCAGGATCTTTTTACCAAGGAGCCCGGTCTGACAATGGCTCAGTTCGACGCCTATTTAGCTGACTTTTCTCGTCTCGAGGCGACCGAAGCAGCTAGGTGCGAAGGGTGTATAAATGAGGATGAAGTCCTGGAGGCCCTAAGGCAGGTTGGCCTTGATAAGTCTCCGGGTATCGATGGACTGCCTTACGAACTGTATTTGAGGTTGTCGCCCATTTTTGTCCCCCTGCTGGCTGTGTTGTTTAACTCCTGGTTTAGGAACGGGTCTATCCCCCAGTACTTTACCAGGGGTATCATCAAATTGCTCCGCAAGGACAAGAGTGGTGGGGATGGTATAGGTAATTTCCGGCCCTTAACAATGTTAAATACAGAGTTAAAGATTTTGGCCAAGATCTTGGCTAATCGTCTGCAGGTTGTCTTGTTTCGTCTAATAAGTCCCGAACAGACTTGTTCTGTTAAGGGCCGGACTATTCAAGATAATTTGCACATGATACGCTTGATCATAGAGAAAGTCGACACTGAGGCCGCGCTGATCAATTTAGATCAGTCCAAAGCATTCGATAGGGTCGATCATCGTTACTTGGAGGCTGTCTTGTCTTCGGCTGGATTTGGTCCCCATTTCCGCTCCTGGATTCGCCTCTTTTATGCAAACCCCGGTGCGTTGGTTGAAGTGAATGGAATAAGGTCAAAGCCTTTCGATTTGTCCAGATCTATTCGTCAGGGATGTCCGCTTTCACCGATGCTTTATGTGCTTGCGTTGGAGCCTTTCCTTCGCAGGCTTAGGGTGAATCCGGTCCTTCGTGGGATTACTTTGTCTGGTGCTTGCCCCATGATTAAGTACTCCGCCTATGCCGACGACGTCACTGTGCTTGTAACGAGCAGTGCTGAGATTAGGGTCGTCGACATGGAAATAAGACGGTATGAACAAGTGACAGGGGCCAAAATCAACTGCGATAAGTCTGTTGGCTTACGCATTGGTGCCTGGAGGGGTGTTCCCCTTCAGGGGCCCTTTGGCTGGACGGATGGGCCTTGCAAGATACTCGGCGTCTGGTTTGGTCCTGATCTCCAGTTGGAGAAAAATTGGTCGGAAGTGTTGAAAGCGGTTAAGGCTGCAGCCCGTCTGTGGTCTTTGAGAAATCTTACTTTAAAAGGAAGAGCGGAGGTGTGTAATTCTCACATTTATCCTCTCATCCTCTACCGTCTTTCTGTGCTCCCTCTGCCGGCGATCACACTAGTTGAACTAGTGAAGGCTCTTTTCGCGTTTTTGTGGCGCGGAAAGCAGCCCATGGTTCGCCGGGAGATCTGCTACTTGCATCCGTCTGAAGGCGGTCTAGGTATGCCAAGCGTTGAGATTCGTCAATATACGCTTCGCTTACACTACCTAGACCGAATGTGTACACCTTGTGAGGGAAACGGTGAATTCTGGAAGGAAGACACCAAGAAAGCCTTTCCGGCTTTGAAAAGTGTGCACTTGCATGGGGGTGAGGCATTTCGTTTACCTCGACGCGAGTGCTCCTTTTATCGCGAGTGTCGACAGTCCTTGAAGTACCTTCTAAGGGTGTCAGAAAGCCTCTCTGACACCCGAGTGTTGTCTCGTAAAGCACTATATCGGGTTATGGTGAGGGGATCTGTTCGTGACGATATTACTGAGGAGCTCGGTCTTACGAAGGGAGAACTTCGCTTGATCTGGCCTTGGGCGCCTGGGTTGAAATGCTTCGATAATTACGAGGCATCACTCACCTGGCTGATAATACGAAATGCACTCTGGGTCGGCAAAAAGCTTTACGCAGCGGGATTAGTAGAGACACCAAGTTGTGTTCGATGCGGCGACTGGGAGGAAACGACCAGTCATGTTTTCTTTCATTGCCCCATCGTTCGCCCGCTGTGTGAGTTAGTTGAAGGCTACACGGTTCGCATGTTGAACGGACAGTTCTTCGTTTTGGAGTCTTTTTCGACATGCTGCAATTGGGCACCAAGCATGAAGTGGGAGGAGCATTATGTGTTTCTTTGCTTACTAGCAGTCATGAGAGGAGTGATTTGGTCGACACGACAGAAGGAAGTCTACGGGGAAGAGACCTTCACTGCTCCCCAGCTTGTCCTCATTTTCCAGTCTCGCTTGAAAATGCGTGTCAGGCTGGAGAAGGTGAAACTCCCTTCGGCAGATTTCAACAAAAGGTGGGTGAAAGTTGCGCGTTTGTGTCGTTTGAATGGAGCTAATTTTGAGTGGTACTTGGACGTGCCTTAGACAGAATATTGGGTGGCCGAACCGAACACTGACCCTTTTATTTGACCCGGTTAGGCAAGATTAGGTTATGTTTTGTTTTTCTTCCCCTTTTTTAGCTTAGCTAGCGGTATGTAAGTTGTCATAGGCCCCCCTTTTTTTTCGTCCTCTCCCCCCCCCTTTTTTTTTTTTTTTTTTTTTTTTTTTTTTTTTTTTTACCCCGACTTTTATTTTCTAATTCCCATTCCCGACCCCTATTAGGTGACTGATCTGTTGTTTTGTCAGAGATGCAGGTCTCCTTTCGTAATTTTCGAAGGAGGTGTGAGAATAAAACTTTCGTGACCTGCATCGCCTTTTTTCGACTGGCAAAACTACTTATCGGCCACATTTCTTTAGTGGGAGGTTCTTATACTAACACTTAATTTTATTTATTTTTTCATTGTATATATATATATCATTCTTGTTCCCCCACTCCCAATTCCATGTATATATTGTCATTTTTGGGTTTTAAGTAGGTATATCATGGAGTAAATTTGTTTTGGTGATTGTGACTAGTTAAGTTAAAAATGTTAAGTTAGGTCAACATTTTCCCCACCCCCTTGTAGGCCTTGTGCCAAATTTTGTATTTTTTACAAATAAATATAGTCTAGCGAAGCAACAAAGCTCTGTGTGATTTTTTCTCTGCCAGTAAGTCCGTGATTATTGTTATTATTGTTATTTATTGTTACTACCGTTATTTGTTAAATTTGTTGCTTGCTTTTTTTTACTCCTTATATTTTTATTTATTTGGAGTTTGTTAATTTTTTTCTACCGTTCTCCGGCCATGGCTACTGCCAGCTGTGCGCCTTCGGAGACCTCTGAAGTGGTTGAGAAGCCATCTCAACCTACGGATAAAACGGACTGGAGTAAGGCACCCGCCCTTAAAATTGACGTTGACGATTTTATCGCCAAAGCAAAAGACTGCACGGATTTCGTGACTGAAACTGGAGTAATCATACAGTTACCAAGGTTGGAGGAATTCCAGAAAAAAACCATATTAATGTTCGTAGTGGACAGAAAGTCCAAAAAACTGATTAGGTCCTCGAAAGAAACTGTCGCAAAATTAATTGCAACGACCGGAGTACGTGCTGAACGTATCGTGAAATGTAAAGGTTATAACACCTGGAATAGTCTCTTTAAGACCGAGGAAGTCTGCATCGAACTCTCGAAGAAAGAAATAATTACTAAAGACTACATTCTGCGAATGGAATACATGGGTCGAAGGAGAACGACCATCTCAGTTTTTGAAGTTCCGGCTGTGGTTCCTGGCGAATACTTAGGCGCCTTTTTACTTAAGTTCGGAGAAATAACAGCTATTACGGTTGACAAGTTCAACGGAACATGGTCTTTTGACGTGTGGCTTAACGAGTCGGCTTTCAAGAAAGTACCATACTACATTGAAGCAAATGGAGAAAAATTACCTGTGGTGGTGGCTGGAAGACGTCCAGCTTGTTGGATTTGCAATGAGGTTGGGCATTTAACTTTCACTTGCCCAACAAGGATCAAACCGGCCCAGCCTAACCCCAAGAACAGAGTGCTAGAACACTTGACACCTAAAGTTGCAGCGGAGAAGAAGACTCCCTCCTCAAAGCCAACAACTGAAACTGTAACCCCGGAGGAATTCGAGGACTTATGCAACACCGAAAATGAATCGCCCAAAAAAAAAGTCGTTTGGAATATCGTGACTGGCAAAAAATCGCCGAAGTCATATGCTCAAGTAATGACCGAAGAAGAACAACTAGAAATAGAAACCAGCAACGATCCTGGTGGTGAAAAATACAAAGAAATACTAAATTTGAAAAAGTCTCTCGACGAGGAGCGCAAAATTGAGGAAAAAAATGAAAAAAAAAACGAGGAAAAAAAAAAGGTTGCCGATACTACTATTAATACGGGAAAAAAACTCCTCCAGCCAAAGAACGTCGCTCTCCAGCCAAAGGTGCACCCCCACCATTAAAGTCATCCCCACCAGTAAGGGAATCTAATCTGACCCCCTTATCAAAAGATAAGCCCGTTACCCCTAATCCATCTCCTTTCTGTTCCCCGTGCAACACCCCTAAAAGTACACCGCCCCCCTCTCCAATGAAGACCGATATGCCGCCTCCTGCCTCACCCACCGCCCCCTCCACATCCCAGAAACGTCATCGAAGTCCCTCGCTAGAGGCCCGGAAAAAGAAGACCCCTTTCTACACAGGCAAGGATGTCTGTAAAGTTACTCCCGAAACTGAAAATCTTATGATAAACCATCATAAGAAGAACTACCGAAACCTAGCTGCACTGAAGATAGTCAACAAAAAAGACATCACCAACCCGGAAAATTTCTTGGATGCTAAAAGACTTTTATCCGTGGTTAGATCAAGAGACAAAGCTAAAGGGGTTTGGAATATGATGGAGGAAGCGAATAACGCCTTTAATATATCGCCTCCTCTCGCTTTCTTTAACGATGAAGAAGTAGTATTACTGCAAAAATCTTGTGTTGGGAGGGTCCCTATTCGTATCCATCCTACACTCTACAGGGCATTAAAACTAACTTTCCCTTTAGACATTGGCGGTGTGGCCCCGGACGGTCTCGTCTCAAATGAATTGGGACAAGGTTCTCTGGGTTCATCTGTCGGTGTCTTAAATGCATCAATGTTCGTTTCGGGTTCCCAACTCTAAGAGCACTAGAATGGCACTCAGATTAGCAAGCCTAAATGGCCGAGGGTTGAGGGACACCGCTCGTAAACTTCGAGTAGTACGTGACCTTCAGCGACTCGGCGTGGATGCATGTTGTTTGCAGGAGACCCACTTTATTCCCAGTGATTATCAGGGTGCGCTGACTAGAGACTTTCAGCTCTATTCAGCGTACTTTGATACTCACTCAAGAGGGGTTTCCTGGCTAGTTAAGCGCACACTGAATGCGACTTGTGACCCAATCTATGCAGATCCTGAGGGAAGGCTGTGCGTTCTTGATGTTACCGTAAAGGATGTGGCTTTTCGGCTTATTGGGGTTTATGCGCCCAACGCCAGTTCTGAGCGGGTTCCTTTTTTTCGGCGGATCGAGCCCTTTATGGATACGTCGCGTCGGATAATTCTAGCGGGAGACTGGAACGCGGTCTTGGATCCCGATTTAGATCGCTTGGGAAAACGTAGGGGAACTAACAGCAACGGGGATGCTAAGGCATTTCGGGACTTTATCGATAAGTTCGATCTTGTCGATAAATTCCGAAATGAGAAACCCCGTGAACTAGTATGGACTTGGACTGCTAGTCGCGGCTCCGATTTAGGGCAACTTTCGAGTTACCTTGATCGGTTCTTAATTAGGAGAGTCGATTTAGGGCTTTTAGATTGTCCAAGTTTTCATAATATAGTTTACTCGGATCATAGGCTTGTCCGGGTGCGGGTAAACTTAGATAGTCCTAAGCCTAGATTGGCTGGTTACTGGAAGTTCAACACATCGTTGTTCGATTTGAAGGACTTCCGGGAACAGCTTTTACTAACATTACAGAGGGAATTGACGGGTGCTATCATTGGGAATAAGTGGTGGGGCCACCTTAAGAACGTTATTAGGTCCTTCGTTGCCGATTATAGTCGTCGACTCAACCTTAGATCTAGGGCAACGAAAGTGGCACTAGAAACTAGTTTAAGTCGGGCGGCGGAGGCGGGGGATAGCGTTACCTTTACTGTAGCTAAAACGGAACTGAACTCCTTGGATAACAAGGCAGATCAGGGATTGATAGTTAGGTCTAGGTTAAAAAGAGTGCCGCACGAGGCGACAAACATGGCCGCGTCACTGCGTGCGGAGGAACGTCGACGGTCTACTGATCGACACATCGCCAGTGTCACATTATCGGATGGGCGTCTCGTGACTACAAACGACGGGATTTTGGAGGGTTTTCGCTCTTATTTTCAGGATCTTTTTACCAAGGAGCCCGGTCTGACAATGGCTCAGTTCGACGCCTATTTAGCTGACTTTTCTCGTCTCGAGGCGACCGAAGCAGCTAGGTGCGAAGGGTGTATAAATGAGGATGAAGTCCTGGAGGCCCTAAGGCAGGTTGGCCTTGATAAGTCTCCGGGTATCGATGGTCTGCCTTACGAACTGTATTTGAGGTTGTCGCCCATTTTTGTCCCCCTGCTGGCTGTGTTGTTTAACTCCTGGTTTAGGAACGGGTCTATCCCCCAGTACTTTACCAGGGGTATCATCAAATTGCTCCGCAAGGACAAGAGTGGTGGGGATGGTATAGGTAATTTCCGGCCCTTAACAATGTTAAATACAGAGTTAAAGATTTTGGCCAAGATCTTGGCTAATCGTCTGCAGGTTGTCTTGTTTCGTCTAATAAGTCCCGAACAGACTTGTTCTGTTAAGGGCCGGACTATTCAAGATAATTTGCACATGATACGCTTGATCATAGAGAAAGTCGACACTGAGGCCGCGCTGATCAATTTAGATCAGTCCAAAGCATTCGATAGGGTCGATCATCGTTACTTGGAGGCTGTCTTGTCTTCGGCTGGATTTGGTCCCCATTTCCGCTCCTGGATTCGCCTCTTTTATGCAAACCCCGGTGCGTTGGTTGAAGTGAATGGAATAAGGTCAAAGCCTTTCGATTTGTCCAGATCTATTCGTCAGGGATGTCCGCTTTCACCGATGCTTTATGTGCTTGCGTTGGAGCCTTTCCTTCGCAGGCTTAGGGTGAATCCGGTCCTTCGTGGGATTACTTTGTCTGGTGCTTGCCCCATGATTAAGTACTCCGCCTATGCCGACGACGTCACTGTGCTTGTAACGAGCAGTGCTGAGATTAGGGTCGTCGACATGGAAATAAGACGGTATGAACAAGTGACAGGGGCCAAAATCAACTGCGATAAGTCTGTTGGCTTACGCATTGGTGCCTGGAGGGGTGTTCCCCTTCAGGGGCCCTTTGGCTGGACGGATGGGCCTTGCAAGATACTCGGCGTCTGGTTTGGTCCTGATCTCCAGTTGGAGAAAAATTGGTCGGAAGTGTTGAAAGCGGTTAAGGCTGCAGCCCGTCTGTGGTCTTTGAGAAATCTTACTTTAAAAGGAAGAGCGGAGGTGTGTAATTCTCACATTTATCCTCTCATCCTCTACCGTCTTTCTGTGCTCCCTCTGCCGGCGATCACACTAGTTGAACTAGTGAAGGCTCTTTTCGCGTTTTTGTGGCGCGGAAAGCAGCCCATGGTTCGCCGGGAGATCTGCTACTTGCATCCGTCTGAAGGCGGTCTAGGTATGCCAAGCGTTGAGATTCGTCAATATACGCTTCGCTTACACTACCTAGACCGAATGTGTACACCTTGTGAGGGAAACGGTGAATTCTGGAAGGAAGACACCAAGAAAGCCTTTCCGGCTTTGAAAAGTGTGCACTTGCATGGGGGTGAGGCATTTCGTTTACCTCGACGCGAGTGCTCCTTTTATCGCGAGTGTCGACAGTCCTTGAAGTACCTTCTAAGGGTGTCAGAAAGCCTCTCTGACACCCGAGTGTTGTCTCGTAAAGCACTATATCGGGTTATGGTGAGGGGATCTGTTCGTGACGATATTACTGAGGAGCTCGGTCTTACGAAGGGAGAACTTCGCTTGATCTGGCCTTGGGCGCCTGGGTTGAAATGCTTCGATAATTACGAGGCATCACTCACCTGGCTGATAATACGAAATGCACTCTGGGTCGGCAAAAAGCTTTACGCAGCGGGATTAGTAGAGACACCAAGTTGTGTTCGATGCGGCGACTGGGAGGAAACGACCAGTCATGTTTTCTTTCATTGCCCCATCGTTCGCCCGCTGTGTGAGTTAGTTGAAGGCTACACGGTTCGCATGTTGAACGGACAGTTCTTCGTTTTGGAGTCTTTTTCGACATGCTGCAATTGGGCACCAAGCATGAAGTGGGAGGAGCATTATGTGTTTCTTTGCTTACTAGCAGTCATGAGAGGAGTGATTTGGTCGACACGACAGAAGGAAGTCTACGGGGAAGAGACCTTCACTGCTCCCCAGCTTGTCCTCATTTTCCAGTCTCGCTTGAAAATGCGTGTCAGGCTGGAGAAGGTGAAACTCCCTTCGGCAGATTTCAACAAAAGGTGGGTGAAAGTTGCGCGTTTGTGTCGTTTGAATGGAGCTAATTTTGAGTGGTACTTGGACGTGCCTTAGACAGAATATTGGGTGGCCGAACCGAACACTGACCCTTTTATTTGACCCGGTTAGGCAAGATTAGGTTATGTTTTGTTTTTCTTCCCCTTTTTTAGCTTAGCTAGCGGTATGTAAGTTGTCATAGGCCCCCCTTTTTTTTTTCGTCCTCTCCCCCCCCCCTTTTTTTTTTTTTTTTTTTTTTTTTTTTTTTTTACCCCGACTTTTATTTTCTAATTCCCATTCCCGACCCCTATTAGGTGACTGATCTGTTGTTTTGTCAGAGATGCAGGTCTCCTTTCGTAATTTTCGAAGGAGGTGTGAGAATAAAACTTTCGTGACCTGCATCGCCTTTTTTCGACTGGCAAAACTACTTATCGGCCACATTTCTTTAGTGGGAGGTTCTTATACTAACACTTAATTTTATTTATTTTTTCATTGTATATATATATATCATTCTTGTTCCCCCACTCCCAATTCCATGTATATATTGTCATTTTTGGGTTTTAAGTAGGTATATCATGGAGTAAATTTGTTTTGGTGATTGTGACTAGTTAAGTTAAAAATGTTAAGTTAGGTCAACATTTTCCCCACCCCCTTGTAGGCCTTGTGCCAAATTTTGTATTTTTTACAAATAAATATAGTCTAGCTAAGCAACAAATGGTTAAATAAAGCTTATCCTTAAGTTATATTCGGCGTCCAGTTTTTATTACAATTTATTTAACCATTTGTTATGGAACGTTACTTGAAACCCGATCGTCTAGACCTTGATACGGCCGACTCGGAATCTACTGACAAATGGCGGCATTGGAGAAAAATGTTCGAAGGATTCCTTACAGCTCTACAGTTATCTTCAAACGCAGCTTTAACAGGTACTGAGAAATATACCCTTCTTTTACATCATGTCTCTACTGCTATTTATAGAAATTTATCTGAATGTGAAAATTATGAAACTGCGGTGGACATTTTAGAAGCCATGTTTGTAAAGAAAAAAAATACTATTTTTGCTAGACATTTACTTGCTACCCGGCGTCAACAACCAGAAGAAAGCCTTGAACAATACCTTCAGATTCTAAAGACGTTAAGTCGCGAGTGTGAATTTACAGCCTTAACTGCGAACCAAGCGAGAGATGTTTTTATCAGGGACGCATTTATTAATGGAATACAGTCCAACCAAATAAGACAAAGACTACTAGAGAATAAAAACCTAGACTTACCAACAGCTTATGAACAAGCTCTAACGTTGGACATGGCACAGAAGCAGTCTGTCTTCTATTTACAACCCGATATTTTGGGAGCTGCTATCGTAGCCCCTCCTCTGCATGTTCAAAATTCTTCCATTGTCCAAGATGCTGCCACCCCCCTTTCTAACGATCACGAACAACTTATCACTGCCGCCTCAGCTGGATCCACATGCTACTTTTGTGGCCTTCGTATACATGCTCGTTCGTCCTGCCCGGCTCGAGATGTTAGATGCCACAAGTGTGATAAGCAGGGACATTTTTCGAAAGTTTGCCGGTCAGCTTCTCAAAAAAAACGTTCGGCTACTCTTGCTACTGTAGCACCAATTACAATATCAGCTGCATTCCCCGGCTGCCTCTCAAAAACAATCGTGAGGGTAAAAATCAATGGATTGACTATTCATGCGCTTATTGATACAGGCAGTTCCGAAAGTTTTATTAATGCCAGTATTGTAAAAGCAAATAAATGGGAAATATTTCCTTGTTCCAACCAAATATCAATGGCAAATTCATCTTTATCGTCCCATGTAATTGGATATTGCATGGTTAACCTGAAACTAAAAGGAAACTCCTATCAAGGGATCAAATTATCAGTAATGAAAAACCTCTGCTGCGAAGTGATTTTGGGTCACAATTTTCTAAAACAACATTCATGCGTTGAAATTCCTTTTGGTGGCCCCAAGCCAGTCCTAAGCGTATGTGGACTAGCAGCTGTCAAAGTGCGGCACCCGTCACTTTTTACAAACTTAACTCCTGACTGCAAACCAATAGCAATAAAATCAAGACGCTATTCAGAAACGGACAAGCAGTTCATAGCAGCAGAAGTAACAAAACTACTTAAGGAAGGAATTATAGAGCCAAGTGAATCTCCATGGCGAGCACAGGTCCTCGTAACAGCCACTGAAAATCACAAGAAAAGGATGGTCATTGACTATTCCCAGACCATCAACAGATACACATTACTCGATGCCTATCCACTGCCTCGTATTGACGAAATGATTTCTAATATTGCAAAATATCACACTTTCAGTACTTTAGATCTCAGAAGTGCCTACCATCAGGTACCTATCAAGCCAGAGGATAAGCCCTACACGGCATTCGAGGCCTGCGGTCGCCTATATCAGTTCTGCCGAATTCCTTTTGGGATAACAAATGGTGTGGCTAGCTTCCAGAGGGTAATAGATGAAATAATCTCCAATGAAAAATTGAAGGGTACTGTTGCATATATAGACAATGTCACAGTATGCGGACATAACCAAGCTGAACATGACCACAACCTTAAACGATTCATGGCTGCCGTCAAGAAATATAATCTGACTTTGAACAGTGAAAAATGTTCCTACAACTTGAAAAGCATCAAATTATTGGGATACATTGTCAAAAATGGCACCATGACGCCGGATCCCGAGCGACTGAAACCGCTAATGGAATTACCAATCCCTGGAAACATGCCCTCTTTACGACGAGCCCTCGGTATGTTTGCTCACTACTCCCAATGGGTTGCGTCTTTTTCAGAAAAAATACACCCATTGACACAAGTATCTACTTTTCCGTTGTCCTGTTCCGCCATCAGAGCATTTCAAAACATGAAAAGGAACATTGCTCAGTCTGCCATTTCTGCTGTGGATCCTTTTATCCCTCTATTAGTTGAGACGGATGCCTCCGACTGTGCGATAGCTGCCTCACTGAGACAATCCGGTCGTCCTGTAGCTTTTTTTTCAAGAACACTTTCGAAATCCGAGCGACGACACTCTGCAATAGAAAAAGAAGCGTACGCCATAGTTGAGGCATTACGAAAATGGAGGCATTACTTAATCGGCCGACATTTTGAATTAATCACTGACCAAAAGTCGGTCTCGTTTATGTTTAACCCAAAAACAACGAGTAAAATAAAAAACGAGAAAATAGCGAGATGGAGAATGGAGCTTTCTTGCTACTCCTTTGACGTCACTTACCGCCCTGGTAAGGAGAATGCCGCGGTCGACGCGCTTTCAAGGGTGTGTGGCCTGGTAACTGGCTCAGATGATCTTCAGTATATACACAGGGAATTGTGTCACCCAGGTATCACAAGAATGATTCACGTAGTCAGGAGCAGAAACTTGCCATATTCTGTTGAAGACGTAAAAAGAATTACGAACTCTTGTCGGATATGCGCAGAAAATAAGCCCAGGTTCTACAAACCTCCTCCAGCAACACTCATTAAGGCCACACAGCCTTTTGAAAGACTTAACCTGGATTTTAAGGGCCCTTTACCCTCTAAAACTAAAAATAAATACATGCTCACAATAATAGACGAGTACTCAAGATTTCCGTTCGTCATCCCCTGCCCAGACGTAACGGCTGCAACAGTAATTCAAGGCCTCTGCTCCATTTTTGCCGTTTTTGGAGTGCCTGCATATATACATTCAGATCGTGGGTCTGCTTTTATGTCGGACGAACTCAAGCAGTTTCTGCATGAACGAAGAGTAGCTGTAAGTAGAACAACTCCTCACAATCCTCAAGGAAACGGACAGTGCGAAAGATACAATGGTATAATATGGAAGACAGTACAGTTGGCGGCAGCAAATCGCAATAGTCCGATCTCCGATTGGGAAAGTCTCATCCCCATGGCCTTATACGCTATTAGGACTCTATTATGTACAGCGACAAACGCTACCCCACATGAGAGATTCTTCTCGTTCCCACGACGAAGCTCAGCAGGCACATCACTTCCCTCGTGGCTTGCACAACCTGGCACAGTTTTATTAAAACGTCATGTTCGTCATAGTAAACATGACCCATTGGTAAGCGAGGTACAATTAATCGAAGCGAACCCTCAGTATGCACTGGTCAGAAATTCGGAAGGAAGGCAATCTACTGTCTCCTTAAGGGATCTAGCCCCAGCAGGAAATGTATATGAACGTAGAACTGCTTCAGATGGATATAGAGCTCCGGTTCGTGGAACAAGTCCGACCCTCTTAGGTGATCGTGTGCCAGATACGTCAAGTTCAGAGTCCCAACAAAACGAATCTGAATATACTAACAGAGTCGTCTCTGACTCTAGTTCGGACGACAGATGGGTACCACGAAAGCGGTTTCACCCAATATCTGAGACAGATACTCAATCTTCAGACACCAAGCGACCGAAGCGCCGTAGAAAACGAGAGCGATTTGGAGCAAGATATTTTAGCCCTAAACCAGCAACACAAGACAGTCCCGAAACGTCGTCAGGTCCCGAGGAGCCTAGATTAGAAATGGATGTCGGGCACGAACAACCAAGACGCCCTCAAAGAACCCGCAGGAGGCCAGGTCGATGGGATGATTTTGTTCCCTACGAATAAGAAGATAGATGGGGGAGAATGTAGTAACAAAGATAATTGATGCCTGTCTCCCCCTTGGAGTAATAATGGAATGTTCTACATTCGTGTATATTAAGAGTGAATGTTAAAACACTATTTGTCTAGCTAAGCAACAAATGGTTAAATAAAGCTTATCCTTAAGTTATATTCGGCGTCCAGTTTTTATTACAGGCTGTACAGATCATTTAAAATGTTATTTCAAATTTAAGCCGTAGAGATCAACGAAAATGGCATTTCAACATTAAGCCCCACACATCAACAAAAACCTATTTTATAATTAAGCGTGACAGGTTGATCCATGGAGAAACACAATTTAATATTTGACGTATCTAGAGTAATATGCTTATATTTAACTTGCGCGTTAAGAGATACACATTTTATTTAAACTGAAGCGTGACAGACCAACAACGCTTTTACGGAGACGTGATGACGCAGTTAAATAAATACAAACACGAGAAATAAACATTTACAGAAAATATTTATTTTTCGTTTGAAATGAATTCAATAAGTATTATAACACGCTAAGACATTTCATGTTCGTATGCACATTATGCCCTTTTAAGCATATTAAAAGATAATAAGACTGTCCGATTAGTGATTGGTTATTAGTCTGATGTCGCTTACGTAAATAATTCCTATTTTATTTATTGTAAAATAAATTGTTCAAAAATCAAAGTATGTGGTTCCGTCGATTAAAACAGTACAATAAAAAAAGTGAAATTCGTTTTATTGATTTGAAGAATATTCAGCTGTCAATTTTTTTACGGTAACAAGACAGATACTATTTATTGTTTTAAAATAAATGTATTGTTTTAAAATAAATTGCTACAATTGTATATTAATTAATAAAAAATATATTCGTTTCATTTATTTAAAGAATATTTAGCTGACAATTATAATGATTATAACCGGAAGAAGGAAGAGTCATTTTTTTCTTAATTGCATTGATCCTGTGACACATTATTTAAAAATGAACATTATTATTAACAGTAAATTATACAGATTGGTGTAGAAAGTACCGTGAAATTTCCACGATGTCTTGCTAGTAATAATAATTATAGTAATAAGTTAGGAACTCTACCGTGCAAACCTAGTATTGTTGGCATTAAGTTCCATCCGCAGAAAAGGAAGTCGTTGCTGAAAAGAAAATGTCAGTTCTATCAATTTTATTTTTTGTTGGTATTTTTCCTTCGTTTTTACGAGAACTCTGCCAGTTTGCCAAGTGACATTTACGACAAAGAGCAGCCATTACCGCTGCCCCGCGGACAAACGCAAAGCTAAACACGTCTGCACTTGGCATGCATTGTGCATTTTATTTGCCGACCGGTTCTCTTTAAAACGCATAAAGGTGACGGAATTGGAATGCTGGAGAATCTGTAGTTATTCATCAAATGGCAATACACATCATTTCATACTTTTCACTGAACTAATAGAACAAGCGATACTTTTACAGTTAATTAAATACAATATTAGTTGATACGACAAGCGCGTAACTGATCCCTTCTCTATAAATGTAATGGCAAGATGATCGTCCTCTGATCCACTCTGATTCTTTTGATGATTGAATATCTCACAGCAAACTAATATTAATTTAAGTTCCCTTTTTGTCAAGATTCGTTATATCCCATTTTCCTCGGTAAAAAAATAGTCCCTATTTCTATTGGAACTTTGTTTGAACACATT
Organism: Sepiola atlantica; assembly: GCA_963556195.1. Lineage (NCBI taxonomy): Eukaryota > Metazoa > Mollusca > Cephalopoda > Sepiida > Sepiolidae > Sepiola > Sepiola atlantica. The sequence continues at coordinate 29,908,723 of OY744533.1, read as the reverse complement.
CAGCAGAATAACTACACACACACACACACACACACACACACATATATATATATATATATATATATATATATATATATATATATATATATTTACACACTATTTAAAGCATCCAAATAAATTTTACCTTACCCCTTGTTTTTCAAATTTATTTGGATGCTTTAAACAAGGTATGAACTTCTAATATATATACATATCCACGTGCTGGCGTGATTTCGTACCGAAAGTGAAAAGAACACCTCATGGGCCGGTTACACCATCTGAGACCGGCAGATCATTAACATCGAATCTACTAACTACACTGAAGAAGCCGATGTTACTCGGCGAAATATATCTGTAATATAAACTAAAAAAAAATGAAAGTTTATATAAAAAAAATCGGTTTCGATTTTCTTTTTTAATAAAACATTATCGCATCTTTACATGCTTTAAAAAGGTATTTTGTTTTACCTTACCCATTGTTTTTAAATTTATTTGGATGCTCTAAAAAAAGGTATGAACTTCTTATATATATATATATATATATATATATATATATATATATATATATATATATATATATATATATATATTCATATGTGTGTGTGTGTGTGTGTGTATGTGTGTATGCATGTTTGGTTAAACAGTAGCGCGAGCTTCTGTTGATTTATTTTTTTATTCGTTTTTTCGATTCGTCGCACAACCGATTTGATATTGTCGTCCATGTTGTATAAAAAAATCGCCATATTTTCGCGAACGTTTTCGACCGACGTCGGTCATCTTCAGGCGAATGAATGAGTATGCAAAATAAAAGATTTATGAATTTATTAAGAAGACATTTTAAAAAAACATTTCAATACTACTTCAACAACACTTCAACATACCTTCGCCCCCCTCATAACGAGCATGGTTTCTACTAGGTTTATTTTCTTGAATAAACAACGCTTCCATTATGGGGAGACGAATACTGCAATATGAGATCCCAAGAATAGCTGTGTTCTCGGTTAAAATATCCCTAAAAATGAATTCCGGAATATTTTAACAAAGAACACAGCCATTCTTGGGATCTCATATTGCAGTATTCGTCTGCCCATAATAAAGGAGGATGTAGAGGAGGAGGAGGAGGAGGGGGAGGAGGAGAAAGACGCACTCAAAGCTGGAATTTACACTATACCATGCGCCGATCGTGGAAAAATATATTTTGGCGAGACACAACGTCCGTTAAATAAACGAATCTATGAACACAATCGTGCTATAAAAACTGCGTACCTCAAACGCGTTATGTACCCACATGATTTCTTTTGGTCATCACTGCAATACACAGAGGGCGCTTTCAATAAAACATATACACAACACTAAACTCCGTCGTCTCATAGAATCGTGTTTAATCCTACGTCATAATAACACAATCATTCAAAGACCAGGGTTTTATAATATTTCTACATCATCTGCCAGATTGATTCTAATCGAAATGAACCTAAATCAATATGATAACGGATAAGTTCTACAACTTTGAGTACGTCTTCCTCCTCCTCCTCCTCCTCCTTCTTTGTTTAATTCCCTGCTGTCATTCATTTTAAATTACTACTAATCTTCCTTCCCCACTTTAATTAACTTACAGCGTTTCGATCGGCTTTTACATGCTAAATCAAAGCTAACTGCTGATTTTGTCTTTCTCTGTTTTTCTTTTTTAAGATTGCTTTATTTCTCCCTTTCTACTGTTTATTACACGTGAATATATTTTGTTTCCAAATTGCGTTCTTTGGAGAAATTTGAAACTTTTCGGTTTTTAATTAAAGTTCTGCTGCCAACTGATGATTATTGTCCTAACAATTGAAATATTTTGGTAGAACTATTCAATATGTTTTTTTGAGTTTATATCTTTGCTAGTTGTTGATTTGCTTATCCTTTATTCCATTTTTATTTTACATATATATATATATATATATATATATATATATATATATATATATATACTTAAGTTTATAGAGAGAGAACATAGAGTTGTCTGTTTGCGTATCTGGGTACTAGTTAGTTTTTTCTTTTATCTTCTACCTCGTAGCGGCAATGAGAATTTCTTATTGTGTAGATAACTCACTGAATGATCAAAATAAGTTATTGACTTCAAAAACTTGATTATATTCTGCTATGGTATTAGTCTATAAATCTCCAGGGCAAAGCACATATACTTTGATAATATTATTTCAATATCATATGATAATGGCCGCCACCTCACCCTCAACGAATGATATAATAGAACTATTTGTTTTTTGTGTTATTTTTGCTACGAATGAGAAAAGGTCTCAACACGAGACAGAGATAAACGAATAAAACCATCGAAGTGATATACGTACGTAGGATAAATATAATCCAGTTAAATAATTTTGATCGATCGCATGTTTACAATAATGGCATGGAAAATCAAATAAAAGCATTCGTATCTTACAGATGAAATAAATAATTTATAGCTGAAGGTCGTAATAAATAAATTAGATTCATCATACAAAAACCTTTTGTAAAGAAGGCAATACACCTCAGCATATATACTTTTATTATGTCATAGTAGCATGGTTATCAAGAGTCGCCCGGGGGCCTAGCTAACAAAATAGATAAGATAAATAGCGTGTATAACATATTTCTATCTAGCATTCTTTTTCCGTTACCCTCTCTCCTGTCAAAATCTTTAGCACACCATCTATTATTTCTAAGGCACCTGTGTAAACATTCGCTGACAAATCTGTTCGCAGTGGCCCCTTCCCCGCAAAAAAGTTATCATTTAAAAATGTGCCTATTTTTGTACGGGATAATAGTTAAAATAAAATCAGCTGTGTGGGTGTTTCTTGTGTAGTTTTGGACTGTTAGCTGGACACACACTTTTTCTTTGTATACTAGACTAGCAGGGGTTACCCGGCGTCGCCCGAAGCGAAAGTGTAAAAATCTATCTTTTCCCCGGTCACCCTTTTTCCCCGTTGGCCGGGGCAAAAGTGTAACAATCTCTCTCTTACCCGGTCGCCCCCATTATCCCTGTCCCTCGCTACCATTATCCCCGCCCCTCCCCCGTCGCCAGAGGCAAAAGCGTAACATATTTCTATTATTAAAAGTACTATCATGCTTGTCCCCGGTCGTACCACTCAATCCCGCCCCACCTATCGACGTATACTTAAACGAAGTTAATGGGCATCGAACCGTCGACCTCTCAATCTTCGTTCTTATCGATAACCGCCGTGCTAAATGAAAACTGACGAAAAATGGGTCACTTGAACGCTTTAGAATACGTTTTGTTCTTTGCACTGTGCGCGTGCGCGAAGCGCACGGGCGACAAAAAACGTACAAACTTGAACACCGCTATCATACATTTTGTGTCCGTTCTACCTGAAAATATCGATTGGTTTCTTAAATTTTTCCGACATTATGCGTACGAGTGATAGCGATTTAGAAAATGTTAACTTTATGCAGTCTGTCAAGTATTTTGGGAGACTTTTGAAGAAATACAAACATACACACACAGACAACTCTCCATGCTTTTATTTGTAAATAAAAAAATTGGACGATGCATATATGTAAAGTTAGGTATGTGATATATACATATATATATACATATATATATATATATACATATATATATATATATATATATATATATATAAATATACATATATATATATATATAACTATTTCATGTATCCACATAAGATTTTATAAGAAGATATACTTTTTTATGTATTAATTTTCAGTATTTCTTTCAACAGTGCTCGATACGTAAGTAGAGCTAGGTATTATGTTATGAAAATATATCTATGGCAATTAAGCAACACAGAAACGCGGGAGCCTCTGTTTAACTTAATTGCCATAAATATATTTTCATAAATATATATATATATATATATATATATATATATATATATATATATATATATATGGGAAGAGAAGGATGAAGGTAATCCGACGTGATGGGAGAATGAAAAAGGAAAACCAAAAAATGGATGTTTTTTATGTGTACATCAACGTTTCGTCTTTATTTATAAGACTTCATCAGGATGATAAAATAGAGAAAAAATGTCATGCAAGTACAGATACATGTAGGGTAGACATATTGGGAGGAAAAATAGAATGAAATAATGGCCACTGCTGGGTGGACGTCCGTATTTGTTGGAGAAATAGAAATGAATGTTGAAGAAAATGAGTGGGGAAAAATGGAAGGATGGGGTGAGCAAGGACTACTGTGGCTGGTGGTAAGAGAAAGAAGTGGGGGATGAGCAGGGGTAAAGTGTATGGCAGAGAGGGAGTGGAGGAAGAGGGGGAGGGAGGTGTTTGACCAGATGGCTGCGGTCAAGATTGAAGGGGAAAAGTAAGTTGGAATGTTTGTGTATGGGGGGTGTATGCAGGGAAAGGAGGATGGGTAGAGAGGGAGGGGGGCTGTGATTTTAGTGGATGGGCGAAAGTTATGGTCTTGGAGAGCGTTTTGAGAAAATGAGGGAATTTAAGAAGGGGTAGTGGAGAAAATAGTTGAGAGGGGGAGAGGGAGGATTTGTTGTGATAGGGTGTGAAATATTTGAAATATATGGAAAATGATAGCAATGAGTGAGGGATTTGCGGGGTGGAGGAGGGCGGTGATTGAAAGGGTGGGTATGGAATATTTGAAATATTTGGAACATGAGAAAGTTTATTTGGACTGCAGTATTAAAAGTGTGAGGAAAAAAGTAAGGAGAAAATGAAGATTCAAGGAGAAAAAAGGAAGGGAATGAGTAAATGGAAGAGTGTTATAAAGGTTGGAGATGAAAATAAAAGTTAACCATGATCAGGCAAGAGTCTTTGTTCTGTGAGGATGATCTTGCTTATTAAGGGTGATAGGTTAAAGAAACCATTTCGTTGCTTGATGGTGGTGGAGGCGGTGATGAGGGCAGTTTCCAATAATCTTCGCCGAGATTTGTTGTGGATGTATTTAGTGATTTTGGCTTGTTCAAATTTGAACGCATGACTATGTTCTAGTGCATGGGAGAAAAGTGCACTAAGAGGGTTGTTGTTTTTTATGTCCCTTTTGTGTTCATTTAATCGTTTCTTTATAACACTCTTCCATTTACTCATTCCCTTCCTTTTTTCTCATTGAATCTTCATTTTCTCCTTACTTTTTACCTCATTTTTTTTCCAACTTCCTGCCGCTCAAGTTCACCTCTACACCAGCTTCCTGCAGCTCCCGCTCACTCCTACATCAGCACCTTCTCCGGCACCTCTTTCAGTGACATCTCCCCTTCATTTTTACTATACCTTCTCAACCATTATTACCTTTTATGGTAAAGAAACGCCTTTTTTTAGAACTATACATCTGCGTTTGCCCTCTCTTCTTTGCCATTGTTGTAATTTGCCTATGCCCACTTTCTTAGTTGAAAGACCGATCAACGACCGATGATCGGACCCGCGCAACAACTTCCGTGGAAGATGAATGCATTCTCTTCTTGTTTAGTATACTTCTAGGAGATAATTAGAACATGATTCAAGTGAGATACCTTCTGAACATTCTGAATTTTCACGCTTGAGTTGGAAAGCTCATTTTCGTCGCTTTTTCACAACTAAAGTTGAATTAACAATTTTAGATGCGTTCATATATTTGTTTAAGAGTATGTCTTCGCGGATACCTGTTGCGCTTAAATTAGCATCGCTAAACACACGGATTAACTACACGTATCTTCAGAATATGCTTTTATTTTATTATTAATTTTCATTCCGGATGATTGTCGATGTTCTTTTGTTTTCTTTTTAATAATAGGCCACCGCTAATAAAGGCCCGGGAGCCACTCGACTATAAAGTTGGAGGATTGTAAATAATGAGTAGAATTGGCAGAATATTAAATAAGAATTGATTATCCAAGTCAAACACTCAGCAAGTATTTGTTTACATTAGACTTGAGGACGACCATGTGTAGTCAGTGTGAAAGCAGACCATTGGTATTTTGTTCACAGAGGGGATGTTTTCAGAAAGAAACTTTGTTCATGGAAGTTCTGTTTAATTTTTGGTACAGAGAGAGCGAAAGGAAAGTTATTTGTTTTGTTTGTTGCTAAGCGAATACTTGCTGTGAATGTTGTACAAGAAAAACTAGTTATTGGAGCTCAGTCTAGCACCAAAGTATAAGCATAACGATACAGTAGAGAGAAGTAAGCAACATCTCGTCTGTGTCAAATGGGCTGTCGGGAAGATCTTCCCCAACTAGATTTCGAATTTGTTCGTTGTGATCTCAAAATTCAAATATGTTGACATTTTTATCAGATGACACACACATAAATAAGAGATTTGACTTCGCTGCGACAACACGTGCCGAATTTGATTTTTGTAAACCAACAACGAAGCAATAAATTCAAACGGCAGCAAGTATCATGAATCTGTAAAGAGAGTTTCCAGCTGTGTCGAAAAAAAACTTGTCGATGGGAAGAAGATAAATCTATTAAAATACTGTCTCGTAAAAATGTACAACAATGAACGGCGTTTAAAAGGACATGATTTATAGAATCATCGATGCGATACGGAACACGGTTATTCATATTTACAAACTGGAAATGCCTTCTGAATAACAATATTCATGTCTTCATTTCCTACAAGAATAATAGAAAATATGCTTCACGAAATACTCTTGTCATAATAGTAAGTTTCTGTGGCTTCTAGAATCTAGAATTGCTGGGATACGCATGTAATAGCAATATGCAATACAGTGTAGTGCTATTCCTATTGACAAACAAATGACTACTTCAATAATAAAACACTTTGGGCGATGACAAGTAAACGTGGCAAATATTCTGGCAAAATCCTTATGTTGGGTGTCGAACGTCTAATTGAACAGACATCTTTCACTCACCCTTACCGAAGATGAGCGGAAAAAGATTGATACTATGCAATCATCTAGATACACTTGCTTGTGATACAAAATTATGTATTTCTACAAAGTAAAATAAATCAGTAAAAGACGTATATAAATCCAGAGAAAATAATAGAGTTATTTTTAATTAGTCTAATTAATACAGTTACAAAGAGAAAAGTAGCCAGAGAAAATAATGGAGTTGTTTTTTTTTTAAATAATTTTAACTATTACAGCTTTATGGAAAAAGAGAGGTAGAACGATAACTATCAAGATAAATACGTTTATTTTAAATATTCACACCCACATTTTTGTATATAAAATCTTTATTACCCCCGCCTCCCACTTTTGGTTATCTATATATATATATATATATATATATATATATATATATATATATATATATATATATGCATGTGCGTGTGTGTGTGTGTGTGTTTTAAGTACGGTACCCATTGCATGATTTTGTTTGGGTTACTTGAGCGTGATTGTTTGGTATAGCTGATGTTTTTGTCAATAAACTGGTCACTAAATGCGGTTAGTAAAGGTGAGGTAAAGTTAAAGATTGAGTTTTTTCCATGACCTCATGTCAGCCTTGTTCAATTTTGTGTATATTTTTATACATATAAATATTACCAAGTCAAAGAATAAGTAAAAAGAAAAATATATCAGAAGATATAAGCATCACTTCGACGGCTACGAAGACTACTACTGCTACGATCATCATTACGACGACTACGAAAGCTAAATGTGTCAACTTACAAAACAGCTATTTACAAGACATCTGTCGACGAGATAACGATCGGCAATGTCTTGGAGTTGAAAGAACTCCCAATGTAACATTACACACTAACTTGAACTAGGAACGGCAGCACCAGAATGTTACGGTTTTTATTAAAGCAAGATAGATTAATGAAAGTGGGAATTCAGAAGTCTATGACTAAACTCCAAACGTTAAAACAAAAAACAAAACACAGTTCGGTTCAATTCCTGTAGAAGCACAAACACCCTCTGTGTAACTTTGTACTCCAATGAACGAATAGAATAATTCTGCTCACCGCAGAATCTCACTCTCCTGGTTTTCTTCTCATTTTATTAGCAGATTTTCCTTCAGTTAATTCCGCTTAACCAATCAGAAAAAAAAACATAATCCGCTTGCTGACTATTGTCGTCAAGGCGAATCCACGTATTATTGTGCAGCAACCAGAAGATGTGTTACTTCGAGGTTGCGAGTTCAATCCTCACTAGAAAACTAATAAGCCAAAACTTATTTCCCTTTAGATTTGCAAGCCATCTGCGGGGATGAAGTAAGTCCGGGTCATCTCCACCGCTCGATTCTGGCTCAAGATCATCAATTTCGTAACAATTAACACCATTGTTATATAACGGACATGTTAACAGAAACAGAAAAAAGCAGAGAGATGTCACAACTGATTGAGCAAACTACCTACGTTGTCCCAGGGAACAACACAGCGAATAAATAGGGTCGAATAATTCTACATGTAACGGTACTAACAATTTTACAAGAAGTCATAAATAACTAAAACATATCACAGATTACATGCGTGTATATCATATAATAGCGTGTACGAAAATATATTATGGATTCCTATTCCTCTACTATCTTATCTACTTGCCCAAATAAATTATAACAAATTTAGAAAACTGCTATTATATTAATGTCTGTTCTATTTGTCTATTTGTTAATCGGAATCTTCATTTTATAACTCTCCATTAATCCGTCAGTTATTTAGTATTCTGAATGTCTCAAAATATATTCATTTCTTTAAGTGATATCTATATATCTCAAATCTATCAATTGACCAACGTCGTAGGCGAAACCGCACAAACTCCACCCCAATTATATCTGAAGATATTAGTAAAAAATGTGAAAATAGCGGTGATGTACGTGTTTAAACATACGTTTCCGCGCTCGAAATCAATTTTGGCACCCTAAAGAAAAATTCACTCTTTGGAGCAGACTGCTCAATATATAAAGATTAAAATTTTAACATTCAAACATGTATTACATTTACCAACTAGCATGGATCTTGGCACATTCTTAAGTCGCGATAATCTCTCTACATTCAAACCAAGCTAAGATCTACGTTACCGACATTTTTTTCCGATAAATTGTACCAGTAGTTATATAATCAGGGACACATAAATCTTACTGGGCCATAGTTTTTGGAAAACATCTTGTTTGTCACGACGTGACTTAAAATGGCCGAAAATTACATTTTTTTTAAATATCTAAATGTTACTTTATTAATTTCGGCTCAACATTTACACAAATTTAAGGATTGATTGTTATTTACATGAAATAAATATTGTTGAACCAAGGAAACTTCTTGTTGATCTCACAGATGAACACGTGTAAATGCCCACACGCTCCCCAAAACAACAAATATTGCACCTTTACGCAAATAATTTTAAAGAATATTTATTAGTTCAAACCAAATTCAATAAAAAATGTTTTTATTACTTTAATAAAAGTTTAATGTGTGTTGGGTTTTACAGCATGTCATGTTGAGTAATTACATGCCAAAACAATACACAGGTTTTGTATAAAACTCATTCTTAGACTAATCTTTTTTGTACCAATATATTTTGCAAAGAAAGTCTGTAAACGATTGATTGACATCGACAGATATGACTAGTAGCGGGCAAAGGTCTGGTGATGCTAGGAGACAACACTTCGATTGTATGCCCCAAAGACTCAAGTATAGATTCTAGTAATGAGCAATAGTATAAAAAACGGATATAGTTAAAATATAATTGGATGCACACGCCCTTATTTGGATGTCCCGTCAACCCCTCCCCGCCATCAATCTCTGGGTCTTACCACTCAGGGTCAGAATTAACCTGAGAGTAATGAAAACTGTAGAGTTACTCAACTGATGTACAAACTGGATTCAGTGTTGCATCATATCTAAGACGATTGTTACTAGATCTATTGTATACTTGATAGGGTTGAGAAATAGGGTAGACAGAAATAAGTAAAAAAGGTTCGGAATCACTTCTTGCGGAGTGGTGGAGTATGGTAAGAGCTAACACTTTTCTCTGACAGTTTTATATCTTACCAAAGTTATATTTTATTTAACCCATGGTGGGAACCATGAGTAACCATTTATCAAGGTCAAAAGCCACTCGAGGATAAGAGTTAGGGAAATGATAGCTAGTTGAAAGTTGACAAACCTCATTAGAGGATTGAGGGCGACTAATTGAATGAAATAAGTTTAATTACTTGTGAGGACGGTATATGACAGGAATGTATTGACTATGTTTTAATCTGCAGAGAACAGTTCCGCAGACAAAAATGCTTAGCGTAGAATCTCTGTTCGTGTAGATTTCGTGTGATGCTAGACAAACGAAAGAAGACAAAAAAGGTTTTATGTGTAATAGGTACCAAGATATGACTCCCTCTCTTAAATCTCTAAAATGTGGGCCTTATTATCGGATGTCTATTAAGGTCATACTCAGGGCCTCAAATATTAGTAACTTAGAAACACTGATGCCTTACTTAGTGTGTTTAGCAAATACACGTAGCCAACGTTTTTTGTAGTCAATAAGAAAACTACTTGCATTTATCTGTGTCAGCAAAATAGTAATTACAGCATAGAAAAATAATTAGATGAAAACGATTGAAAACAAATGGAATAAATTAAATAAACTATTTTTTTTAAATAGTCAGAAAGAAAACTAATTGGAAATCTTGTGAAAAGTATTACACATAAGGTTTAAGAAAAATAAAACAGTTCTAATCAATAAATGAACACTAGCATATTCTTAACATGGTTTGGTTTGGTTATTTAAGGCATATCAACTATTTTGAGTTTTATAAACGCCGAATCTAGTTATTTTGGATAAAGTGTTTAAGCAAGGCAGGTTAAGCTAGAGCGGTAGCGCTTGACATAACCAAAGCCTTTGACAAGGTCTTCTCATAAAAATTGATTCATATGGTATTACTGGACGAATCTTTTATATAATTAGATCCTTCCCATCCAACAAAAATATCCTGGTTGTCCTCTATGCCTGTTTATTCAAACAACATGACATAAATGCAAGTGTACCCCACGGAATGTATTCTTGGACCTTTATTGTTCCTGATTTTCATAAATTACATCCCTAATGGCATTGTGTCTGTAATGGATATATTCGCTAACGACACTAAGCTCTACTCTCGTCATGTGGGTAAAACGGACTCGCAAATTTTCGAGGCAATGGCTGAATTCTAAAAAAAGGTGACCTCCACTCTATAGTAGAATGGGGTCATAAATGGATGGAAACCACATCAACCACTGATTATCATGGCTAATAACACCCTGAGAGTCCAATGTTAAAATTCCTAGGCCTAACATTCACAGATAACATGAATTGGAACAAATACATAAAAGACATTGCCAAGGCTGCTGAAAAGAAGATGTGCTCCGTAGACTGTGCTAGAGAACTTTTCACACCTGACATTATCCTGTATCTCAACAAAGCCACCATCCGTCCATGCATGGAGTATTGTTGCCACATCTGGGCTGGTGCCCCATCCACTTGTCTCTCCCTCTTAGACAAGGTCCTAAAAAGAATCTTTAATCTGATAGGTCCCTGACTATCCACCAAGCTACAGCCCCTGTCCCATCGCCGCAATGTTGCATGCTTGTGCTTGTTTTACAAGTACTTAAATGAATTGTGATCCGATGAACTTGCTGCTTTAGTGCCTTCTCGACATAAATACACTCGACCAACCCGACAATCAGCTAAATTCCATCCATACACTGTCGAGGTCCCCAGATGCCGAATAGCCTTCTAATCCAATAGCTTCTTTCCTGCCAGCTTTTCTGAACTCCATCCGTGCTCTCTGTTTCCCCGATGTACCGACATGTAAAAATTTTAAAACTAATGCGAACAAACATCTAGCTGCACAGCTCCGTATTCAGGATGATCCCCTAAACTTTCACTTTATGAAATAGCAGCAAAAGTTAAATGGAATATGTAATTGCTTATTTTCTGTGTCAATAATGATGATGATGATAATAATAATAATAATAATAATAATAATAATAATAATAATAATAATAATAATAATAATAATAAATTTAAAACACTAACCCACAACAATAATTAAATTACACGAAAGAAAACCTATTGAGATCCCAGAGATGCATGATGTTGAGAGAGTGGTGATCAGCTGATGATGAGAGAGACATCCCCAGTTGTTGACGAGGCTCATAATGAACTAAGGATAAGTAATGTGAATTTCCAAAACGACTAAATCACTAAGTTTAGTATTACTGTAAGGACGGATTTATAAATACACAACAGAAGACCTGAAGATTAACATAATTGTTGAAAAGACAAATAAAGATAAACAGTAAATATGCTTAATGAACATTATTAGAATTTACAAATGGACATAGAAAATACATTTAAAATTAAAAAAGAAAACCCTGGACTTTATAAATACATTTTTCCCGTGGTTGTCATGCTGACATGAAATAATTTTATCAGGAAACATGTCATCGATGAGGAAGGTGCAAGATGTAAACGAGCACCGTGATGCATGTTTAGTGATGGTGCATGTAACAGACATGTGACTTACTACGAGGTAAAATGCTTTGCCTCAACAAAAATCACTGTAGCAGTTACATGAGTCAACTATTTTCTATCTGTCTACGTGATACATGGTGAGATTGTGATTCACTTTGGGATTATTTAACCATCGCCTCTTCACTACATGGACAAGCAACACACCTACGCCCAATGAAATGCATACGCGATGAATCGTCTTGGCGCGAACACTAAGCCACGTGATAAACAGAACGATTCAGTTCGAGTCTTACTTTCAAATAGACAAGATGCATATCCTGCGCTCTCTACCAGGCAAGTGGTTAACGAGTCGAGGAACTCCAGGATAACATCCAAACAATATATTACTAGTTTTCAGAAACTGTGCCTTGCGTACAGTCGAAAGCTTATCATTCTACCAAGTTTGACATCATTTAATCGATATATTAACGTCAGATCCTACATCTTATCTACACAACAGAAAATACTTGTAATCTTCTCAGAACAGAACGGCTAAGAACATCGATTCGAGAGACCAAACTCAAGGCCAGCATTATAACGAAATGGTAATTTAATTAAGAAAGCAAAATGTATGTATAAACGTGACATTGATTCATCTCTTAAAGTAGTTTAGGCCTTTGTTTATATGTAACCTCGTGAAGAAGAACACGCTAGAATTCGTTTCTTTCTTCTCTGAAACTAATTGTAACGAAATTGGATATATGATTACGTAGTAGATTTAATGGATCAAATGGATGTGAAGCACTCTAGAATGCGCAAAAACTAAAAGAACACGTTTTGTCTTAATACCGATTGTGTTTTACTTTTGACTTCCGGTTTTATTGCTTATGATAAATTAAAGATTTTTATAGCAGAACTGTTTTTGAAAAATTTTAATACCTTTTTCAAATTGTGTGATACCATCTCTACGCAACATATTTTATTCAAATGTTTGCTGTTTTTAATATTTTCTTGTTTCGTCTGTTCATACAATTTTCTTAAATGTTTTGTAAATATAACTAGGCATTGTTTAATTTTGTATGAATCTTCAAAGTTAACAAATAAATTAGTTAATAAATAAAAGTAGTTTACTTATTAAAAATGTACGTATAACGAAACGTATTTGTAAATAAAACTATGTATTTTTAGTCTATTAATAGACCTTTGTGTAAACAAAAATACCCTGTTTTTTAAATGTGCTGTATTTTTTCATAGGAAAACCGGAAGTAATGAAAACGTCAACACAAACTGTGTCTGTTTGGTTGTTTCCCATTCTAGGGTGCCTTTAATCTATTTGATCCAATTTAATAAAGATCTCTCGCTATATATATATATATATATATATATATATATATATATATATATATAGAGAGAGAGAGAGAGAGAGAGAGAGAGAGAGGGAGAGAGATGGGTTATTAACGGTGTAATAGGGTTTAACATACAAGTGTATAGAGCTAAATATCAAAACAAATAAAAGTAGTAATAGGGTCGCTATTTGACAAATAGAATCAACGGTGTTACTTGCAAGTAGATTGAAAGTGTTCGCAGGAACGCGCATATGTAGTGAGCTTACGTTTTTAAAAAGCCACAGTGAAATTCTGCAAAAAACATTTATATTGGTTCTGCTTTTAGTAATACAATTTAATAGCAAGTTGTTTGAAAATTATTTTAATTCAGACCCAGCATTTAAAACGCCAAGATATTCTTTGCAAGTTGAAAACTGATTTCAACATTTCTAGTTCCTCGTAAGAAGCTTTTTCCAAGAATATTTGGATAAATGTAATTTTAGTATATATATATATATATATATATATATATATATATATATATATATATATATATATATATATGGAGAGAGACAGCAAGAAGGATACAGAGATAGAGAAAGATATAGAGACAGAGAAAGAGACCGAGATAGAGATATAGAGACAGACAGAGAAAGAGAAACACGGAGAGAAAAAGACAGAGAGAGAGAGAAAGAGCGAGAAATAAAGAGAGGGAGACAGAGAGAAAGAGAGGGAAAAATAGAGAGAGAAAAGGATAGAGGTGGGAAGACAGAACGATCGATATATATATATATATATATATGTGTGTGTGTGTGTTCAGCATATTCTTGGGGCATGCATCAAAATTAATTGTCGTCTAAACCAGATTTCTCGCATACAATTATTTTCCCATCTATTTCCAAACGTAAGACATCTGACAGATGATTCCTTCATCTCATAATTATTAACGGATTTAGAATTGCACAACAATGAAGAATAAGAAAATCTATCATTTTATTTACGTGCCACATTAATTTCCCGAATTTGATTTGTTTCTTACAAATGAGCTCAAACTACCTTCATAGAACATCAATTTAAATATTCATTTCTTCCCACGTGTTTCAATATTTATTCTTTTTTGACTCCACCCTGTTCATATGCTAGCCACCTTCCACATTTCGGTTGTGATATTAACACACACATTCATCTCATCGCTCAGCCACTTAGTTTTACATAACAATCCCACCAACAGATACAAAATTTAAGGCAGTTATTTTTTATCACCTATAGGTCATCAAAATCAATTCCCTCTACTTGTACTTTTCCTTTCTCTTTCTTATCTTGGCATTGTCTCTTTAAACCTTACTGTCAAGTATCTTTCCTTATTCAATTGTAATATAATCTATGTGAAAACCACATTTTCTGCTCACTTTTACATATTTGAGAAAGGTATACAATATACTGAAACTTTAAAAAACATGTGAAAACGATTATGTTTATACAAGTTAATACTTTCTAGTCGTCTTCATAATACCAGCAGGGTACCGGGGTGTTGCTCGGGTTAGAGGGTGGGATAATATCATATGTCACATCATATTAAGGAGAGTTTACTTTAACAGCATCCTTGATATTGGCAGCTCGATATCTTACCCACTGAACTATTCAGATATACGTTAAAACTCTTAACCTCAAGCTTATTACAAGATCACTTCCATTTGGAGACGCAGAATTTCTTCCGTTATTTTCACATCCAAATTCTACTTGTTAATACACCTTTACTTAAGCTGCACTCCTTAGTATGTCTTCTATTTTAGGTGCATACATGCATACAGACAGAGAGGTGTTCTACTTTATTATATATATATATATATATATATATATATATATATATATATATATATATGTAGAGAGTAAGAGAAATATATATATATATATAGAGAGAGAGAACAAAATAAAGAGAGAGAGAAAGAGAGAGGAGCAGACGGAGAGGCATTATGTACTTAATATACCCAAATTCTTTACTTACATGTTCTTATACATAAAAATCAGAGAAAAATATATTTTTTTTAATTTCATATAATTTTATTTTTAAATCGGGGGTTAAAATCGAAACTGCACACTCTACGTTTCCAGTTTTAGACTTTCCCAACTTAGCAATTCTGACAATTGGTAAAGTGATTTTAAATAATACTCCTCACAAAATTCGGATATACGTATTTGAAGTTTTAAGGGGTTTCTGTCTCCATGGGTCTCTTAGAAGTCGGGGCACGTAGATATTCGGCAAATAGAGTGTAACGTAGAGATTCGAGACCAGTTCAATTGTCTTACCCAGAGAAGTTTTATACATATGATATCAATTTCATAAAAATAGGATAGATGTTAACCTTAAGAGGGTTATTCCTTCATAGCCCACTTCTATTATCTTCCCCGGTAAATTTGATAAAAGAATACACTTATAGATTTTATGTAACTTATCGAATCTTTTTTCTATAGGGAACACACACACTCTGCCATTAAGTTATATATATATATATATATATATATATATATATATATATATATATGGAAATATTAATTATTAAAAATAATAATTAACAATTAGAACGCCAGACAATGCATTTTAGTTTTATTAACTTTTTTTCAATTTAATTTTCGAAGATATACTTCATCCTCAGAATTACTTCTGAGGATGAAGTATATCTTCGAAAATTAAATTGAAAAAAAGTTAATAAAACTAAAATGCATTGTCTGGCGTTCTAATTGTTAATTATTATTTTTAATAATTAATATTTCCATATAAACAATGCTTTCTAACCAAGGACAACAACTTATATATATATATATATATATATATATATATATATATATATATATATATATATCACAGACGAAACCAGTAAGAAGGGGAAGCGAGAAAGCAAATTGCAAATCAAACAACCACCTAAGATTTACTTCGCTGTCTTAAATGAACTCTGAAATAAATCGTCAACTCAATAATAAAAAAGTTATTAGAAATGATAACAATAAATACATCCAAATGTTTGCCCTTTAAAAATTGGGACACAAAAGCGCGAAAATAAAAGAAATTCTTAAAGCTTTACCTTTAATCTTATTCAATCCAGTTTATTCATTTTAGCCAATCGGAAGGATCAATAGAGGAATACTCACCTGAAAGAACAAAAAATCGAAATTAGTAAAAATGAATAAACTCAAATTGAATTTATTCATCCAAATATATGAGACAATATAAGCCAGACTATCAAAAATATCCTTATGATTTCTAGTAACAAAAAAACAGAATTCGCAATGTGTAGATACTTCGTGCATATTTGATCTCACGCTTTTTGATTAGATAATTTATCTTCGTGCATATAAATATTCCCAATTACAATCAGGAAAATAATCCCCTAACTTATTAAGCAACTTACTAACACACACATGACAAAAAAGACAAAGGTAAACTAGTTTCACATTTACATTACTTTATTCGAATAATGAAACTATTTAATAAAAAAACATTCGATGAAGATTCTTTTTTGACAGTAATATTCAATCTTAGTTTGATTTTATAGCCTCTAAATATTACACAGACGTTAAATAAATAAAATAAATTTCCTTCACACGATTGTTTAGCCTGATCGAACACGCAATCAAATTATTATAGCCATCGAGTCACTTAGTAGCGCATTTTGATCTGAAAAGTGGAATATCCATTGAGCTAATAAGCACGAGTGCTTGACTACACAAGCAAAATATCTCACAACCAGACCAACAGATCGAAAATAAATTATAATTTTAGATATAGATCATAAAAAATGTTGTCGATCACAAATGGTAACCCTTACCCACACTAACAATCAAATTTAACGGGAGAACATTCGTTTTCTTTTTCCTTTTCTCTTTTCTTTTGGTTCCATGTTCATTTATACCAGAAAATTCCCAGACAGCAAACATTCATTTGAGTCAACCAATTTTACAAACTCTGCCCACACTTCATTGGAGGCTTGAAAAGGGTAAATGTTTTATAAATGGTTTATATATATATATATATATATATATATATATATATATATATATATATATATATATATATATATATACAGGGTGGGCAAAAATAAGGGTCCTATTTTTAAAAATTCATAACTTTTTTATTTATTGATTTTTTATTTTTATTTTTTAAGAATAAGTAAAGGACCCCTTCCGAAGCAAGCATGAGCCGTATTAGCCCTAAGGAACGTACCCTCATTTAGAAAACATTATTTTTGCTTAAAAAACTCAAAACAGTGTAAAAAACAATACTTTAGTTTTTGTAAGTTTTAAGAAGTGTTTTTCGGCTAAAATTTGTTTTGTTTATTTCAAAAAATCTCGGAAGGGTCAGTCTACACACACATAAAGTTTGGTGAGTTTAACTTTTATTTTGTGGAAGTTATTCAAATTCAAGTTATTCAAATTTAAAGATAGGACCCTTATTTTGGCCCACCCTGTATATATATATATATATATATATATTGCTTTTGTTTGATAAAAAAATCAATTATTTAATAATCAAGGCAAAGGAAGCCAGAGCGGTTGCTCTTGATATATCCAAAGCTTTTGACAAGGTCTGGCATAGAGGTCTTCTCATGAGATTTAAATTATACGGTATTACTGGATGAATACGTAATATAAGCAGATATTAGACAAGAGAAACACCCAGGTTGTCCTCCATGGCTGTACACCCAAACCACATTATATTAATATTCGACCTTTAATATTCCTGATGTTAATAAACGACCGCTCTGATGAAATTGTGTTCGATATAAGTATATTTGCTGATACCACAACGCTCTATAACACACAAGTGGGAAAACGAATGTACAAATATCCACGGCTATCGTTAAAATCTTAGAAAATGACCTCCAGTCTGTGATGGAATGAAGACATAAGTGAATGGTAACATTTAATTCTACTAAGACAGAGCTCCTGTCCTTCAACAATTTTAAGAAACCTTTTCAACCACCGATTGCCATGACTAATAGTAACCTACCTGAGAGTTCATCATTCGAACTACTAAGGCTAACATTCATAGATAACATGTATTTGAATAAATACATGGAGGACATTGCCAAGGCTACTGCAGGGGAGATGGGCTCTCTCTACCGCACTAAAAAAAACTACTCACACTTGTCAGCATCTCGTATTTCTACAAAGCTACCATTCGTCCATGCATGGAGTATTGTTGTTACGTCTCGGCTGGTGCATCTACCACTAGACTCTCTCCTTATGGTCCCCCAAAACTTATATAATCTGCCCCATCGCCGCAAGGTTGCATCCATGTTTTAAAAGTACTTTAATGGAAAGTGATCCTACGAACTTGTACAACTTGTGCCACCTCGACATAAATACCCCCGACTAACCCGACAAGCAGCAAAATCCCACCCATCATTATAGAGGCCCCTAGATGCCGGAAAGCTTTCTACTCTAATATTGTATTCCATCTAACTGCTAGACTTTGGAATTCCCGACCTGTCGCGTGATTCCCTGTCCGTACTAACATGCAGAAATTTAAATGTAATGCGAACAGATATCTCACTGCTCAACTCACTACTTAAAGTGTCCCTGTAGGCATGGTCTCTTTACGTCCCAGTGGAAAAGTGCCTTGTTTAGGGTAAAGAAGAGTAACAAAAATAAATAAGGACATACAATTTATTTATTAGTAATGTTAAGACAAAGCTCCTGTCCTTCAACAATTTTAAGAAACCTTAATGTTACAGAAGATCAAGGAAAAAAGAAACATGATATCATGGGTTTAAAGCCTGGAGCGCGCCAAGATCGAAAACTAATGTTTGGTTGGATTTGTTTATACCAATTAACAAGTCGCCCTTGCTATCTTAAACTATATTCGATTTCGGAGAAAGGTGCAAGTCCTTCTGGGGAAATTTAAGTTTTTTATTTTCGGTACTTAAATTAGTGGAGTTGACTGTAGAAGACCTAAACAGGGGGTATGTTCCTATAAATAGGAAATCAATTCTTTAGGAGGAGACGGGGGAGAAACAACCTAAAAATTCAAATGTATTCATCGGGCGCTCCTCACGTATGCATATACATATATCCATGGGATGTCCCCCTCCCACATACATATACGTATCAAAGGACCAACTGGTGGACTGACCTTCCTCTGAGCAGAGTCCTATTGAGATGTCTTGAACACATCCCATAAAGGAAAGTTACCGGGAACGAGACAGAAGAGATTTGTAGTAAAAACCGTCAAATTCAAGATTTGCAGAAATCACTGACACTTTTCAATGTCGTATTTGTTTTTCTCCTCTCGCCGCAGCCAACGTGGCTTTTTGAAATTGATCAGAATAAATGGAATGGATTCCTTGCGGACATTAACTTCATTCTACGAATGTTTCATCGGTGATATTTGCCTGCGACAGACAGGAGATATTTGTTCTCTTTTCCGATAGCGAAAGGAGAAATAACCAATTCTGACAGGAAGTTGAAATCTAAATAAATATATTCCGGCTAATATGTAATTTGAGTTTCATTTTGTCGGGGGATAGGTTTCATTTTTTGTTGCAATCTGCAGAGAGGAAACCATTTTCTTGTCACATTTAGAAACTCCATTATGTGTGTCGCGTCTGTGTTTCTGTCCAGAGATGCAATATCTTTCATATATCTTATTACTTATTGTAAACTAGAAGAATAACCTTTCTAGGACGGGTAAGATTTATTCATAGAATTGAACAGTTTTGCACCACTTTTATATTCCCTTGCAAAAATTAAACTTAACGTAGAATGTTACTAAATCTTATGTGCAGAATCCTTAGTATAGTTTTAATCAAAATCCATTAGAGTGTTTTAATTTTAGAAAATATTTTAAATTTAAAGCTTGATAGGGCTTAAGATTGAAATATAAATTAAGGGGAGTCTGCTTTAATTTGTGTCTGATGACTATGAATCAAATGCAATGCAAACTTAAAATATTTACGTTTTAAAAAGGAAATTGCGCTTATATTATGTACGCTAATAACTCTTTAAAATACTGAAACGAAAATGAGAATTAGATGATGTTAATAGATTTATTAACTATTGTTTAAATTTCAGAAAAATCCGAACTATGCGAATTTTAATGCAAAGGAGAAGGAGATGGAGACGAAAGAGAAAAAGACAGGAAAAGCGGGGAAACAGGAGTGATGCTGAAGGATGACGGATGAGAGTGAAGGATGAGGATGAAAGTTATTAGTATAGGATGAGAGTGAAGATTGTAGGATAAGAGTGAAAGATGAAGATGAGAGTGAAGTAAAAAGATTAGAGTCAAGGCGGAAAGATGAGGGTGAAGGTTGTAAGATAAATATGAAGGCGCAAAGATATAGAAAAAGGAGATATAGAAAGGGGAAATATAGAAAGGGAAAATATAGAAAGGGAAGATATAGAAAGGGGAAATATAAAAAGGGTTGATATGGAAAGGGAAGATATAGAAAAGGAAAATATAGAAAGGGAAAATATAGAAAGAGGAAATATAGAAAGGTAAGATATGGAAAGGGGAATTATTGAAACGAAAGATATAGAAAGGAGAGATATAGACAGGGAAGATATAGAAAAGGGTTGATATAGAAAGGGAAAATATAAAAAAAGTTGATATAGAAAGGGAAGATATAGAAAAGGGTTGATATAGAAAGGGGAATTATAAAAAGGTTTGATATAGAAAGGGAAAATATAAAACAGGAAAATATAGAAAGGGAATATATAGAAAGGGGAAATATAGAAAGGTAAGATATGGAAAGGAGAATTATTGAAACGAAAGATATAGAAAGGGAAGATATAGAAAGAGAAATTATTGAAAGGGAAATTATTGAAAGAGAAGATATAGAAACGGAAGATAACGAAAGGGAAAATATAGAAAGGGAAGATATAGAAAGGGAAGATATAAAAAGAGAAAATATAGAAAGGGAAGATATAGAAAAAGAAAATATAGAAAGGGAAGATATAGAAATCGAATATATTTAAAGGAAAATATAGAACAGAAAGAGGGAATACGAATGAGAATAAGGCGAATAGAGATAAACACGAAAAGGTCCTTCTAAAAACAAAGTAGGCCATGAAAAAAACTGGGAAGAAGAAACGAACTAAATAGAATAAGCCGAAGAAAACAAAGTCAACATAGACATGTAAGAATGAGAAACAAGATGAATTTAAAGAATACCATGAAGAGACAAAATAGAAGAAGAAACCGAAGAATGATTATGACTCAAAATGATAACATTTTAGCATAGTACCCGATCGAGATACTCATATGTATTGACAAAGTATTGTCTTAATAATTGACAGACTATTTTATAACAACTGGAAAGAAAAGAAATGGTGACATAAATGCTAATATAGAATTAATAACACCTAACGATAATTTATCAAAATATTTGATTAATTTTCTATTTTGCCCTCTTGATATTTATTCACGTCTTGATAAACTTCCACCATCATTTCCGCAACGTTCGTCTTCAAATACAATAACTGATGAGAAGTTCAGAGTAAGCCTCATCAAATTAATAATGATTGAAAAAGAAAGTAGATCCGCTTATTCCTTCCAATGTAATAATTATTCTGCATAAAAAAATATTTGGGCTCCTTTTACGGTGCTAGAAATTATCACACCTGCATGTATCATATATCTCTACAAATCCACCATCCGCCCGTGCATGGAGTATTGCTGTCACATCTGGACTGGTGCAGCAAGCGCTCGTCTCTCCCTGTTAAACCGAGCCCCCCAAAAAAGTCTCTAATCTTATAAGTTCCACACTGTCTACCAAGTTCCAGCTCTGTATCATCACCGCAATGTTGCAGGCGTGTACTTTTTTTAGTAGTACTTCAATAGAATATGCTCCGACGAATTATATACTCTTTCTCCCTACCCCTCCGACGTAAATACACCCGACAATCCGCTAAATTTTACCCCTACCCTGTAGAGATTCGCAGATGTCGGAAGATTTTTTACTCTAACAGTTTCTTTCCGAGAAATGTTAGCCTTTGGAAATATCTCCCTGCTCACCGTTTCCCTTACTGTACAAACATGCAGACATTTAAATGTAATGTAAACAAACATATCGCTGCACAACTCCCCACTTAGGATGCCCCTATGTAAAACTAGCCCCTTAGATTCCAATGGCAATATGCCTTGTTTTGGGAGAATAATTTTTTTTTTAAATCATAGGAAAAAAAGGAAAAAATTGTATCTATATATATATATATATATGTCAGCTCCTTCGAAACGATTTGGATAACAATTCCTCTTCAAAGTGAACCAAAGTTATTGCAGCATTGTATTTTTTTTGTAGAATTTTACCAAATTATATATTTTCTGAAATGTTGTGGTGAATCATCATTATCAAGTTTTTTTTATCAGTCTGGGGAGGGGGCAGCCCTTTCTTTTCACGTTGTTCTGCCCCTGGCTAGGGTGCCACGTCAGACCCAGACGGCTGTTGAGGTCGTCTCTCCAACAGGTTATTGACCCCACATTTTGGTATTTTCCATTGCCTTGATGTCCATTCTGTCGCTCAAGATCTCCACCTGTCTATAGGTCTCGAAAGGTGACCTCCACATCTATGTTAGCCGTTCGCATGGTGGCAAAACTCCAGTTTGCTGTCTGATCTAAGTGATTCCTTTTCTTTTCACGTAGAGTGATGCAGAGCATAATGCCTATAACATGTGGCAATTATAGGCGAACGGGGGGGGGATTGATGAAGGTAATAAGGGAGAGCAAGTATTCGACACAAAAGGCATACATCTGAAGGATCCGAGTTCAATCCCTGTGCAATGCAGAACATTTTCGGTATTTTTTTTAATCGCACCTACAAATAAATTTCACTAAAAATATCCACATAACCGATGATGCAAATCTCTCTATATAAACTCAGTGTCTGTGTGCGCGTGTCAATTTGTGTGTTCCCTTTAGAATTAAAGGTTATAGAATCTACATAAAATATAAATGTGTATTCTTATGTCAAATTTACCAAGGAAGACGATGTAACTGTTCACGGATATCTAAGTGTACTTCTAACGGTCTCCTTAAAACATCCAATATATCATATTTTTAGAAAATTCAAATCATATGTATAAAAGATTATGGGGAAGACAATAGAAGTGGTCTTGAATCTATAAGTGCCCTCATAATCCACAAAAACTATGCGGACCTCGTTTGCAAATTCAAAAAATATCCTATTTTGATGAAATGTATATCATATATATAAAATTCTCCGAGAAGGACTATAGAAGTGCTCCCGAAACTTTATGTTATCCTCTATGTGCCCAATATTTATGTTTCCCTCATCTCTAAGTAACCCATGGGGATAGAATTCCCATAAAACTTACAAATGCATATATCTGATTGAAATTTAATCCATAAATACTTTTTTGCCTTAATTTGAAAAAATGTTATCATCAGAGATACTGATTACATATTAAGCGAGTGTGCTAATAAAACATCATACTAATACATACTCACACTTGCTAACAGGCTCGTTGCAGATGTGAAACAAGTTGCAGTTTGACACGTCTTCGTTGAATCTTATATTCAATAGGCATTCTGTTGGAATGTGTCTTATTTGAAACAAAAAGCATTTAAGGGGTAAACTATATGTATACTACACTAATTAAGAGAGTTTGTCAACATTTCAACTTCTTCCGACTATACGACGGGGTGCAACGGGAGGAGTGGCAGGAAATAACCAAGAAACTAATATAATCTCATGAGCATAGCGAAAAAGGTACATAGTGATCCTCATTGAATCCTGAGCAACGTCGCGTATCCTGCTAGTGGTTGATACTTTTATGTAAATCAATGACATCACAAAATAAAAAATGTCGCCTATTTGCTCTCTGCTTTATTGATGTATTAGACAATTAATATTAATTTTATTTATCTCTGACGTCACTGGTGTCATACCTATTTTTGTCGGATTAGAATTATTCTCCTGAACACATGTGTTAACCTGTTAGTGTTTTCTAAATTTATATTTCTGCAATTTTAAATTAGTAATTCTTTTTAACATCGAACAGATCAACACCTATTACAGAAAGTAAATTGTTCAATAAAATCTTAGTTTTATACACGTTAAAAAGTTTATGCAAATATGCAGTTTGTCATCCTCCTGCTCTAAATAATCTGTTTCAGTGTCAAGTTTGAAAAGCCTTTGTTAATATATGCAGATTATCAGGAATTTTAGTCCATTCCTCTGAACGATGCTAATTAAATGTGACAAATCTTAATTAATCCAACGTGGAAATCTTCTAATACAGCTAGTGAACCGTCTAGTCGAGCTCAGAAATATTCTAATCGAACTTAACAATCTTTATGTCAAATTTGGAAACCTGTACAGATTACAAATTAATGTTACTAATAAAATAATACAAGCTACCAATTCTCATCTAAAGAATTACGAAAGATAGTGTCGTTATTATTGTTAAATATCCAGACCGGATGTACAGAAAAGGTCATGTGACAGGAGTAGGTGCACCTGGCATGGACAGCCACTTGGCCGGAACAAACAACATGGCATGGTTTATTATCAAAAATAGAATAAGTATTAGTTGAAGTGTGGCATCTGTCCAAGAAAAACAAATATGGTGGATTGTCAAAAATAAAATAGTGTTTGATTGGTACAACCTGTAAGAAGTTAACGGCAGAAGGAAACATTCCGTCGTCGAATAAACCGCCCTGTTAATGTGGCTACATTGATAATTAAATCGCACGGTGGGCGTTTGCAGGAGGACACAAATTGTTATATAATAACAACCCGAAATTGATATCGTCAGTTGGTTGGCGATTTGGCCCCGAGAAAAAAGCACCGTCGTTGAATTCCTGTGCGTCATTCTTGCTCATCAACCCTCACTCTTTCACAGTCGTCATTCTTTTATGTACAGCAGAAATACTAAATTATTATAGATTTTTGACGAGTCTCTAAACGAAATTATCTCAAAACCATGGTAGCTACTGCGTTATATACATTTTGAAACATTAGAATATCAGGGTATTTTAATAGAAGTTTTCATTTTCCTTTTTATCATATATGTATTTCTTATTATTTTGAGCAGTTAAACATTTTCGCAGAAAAATGTATTAATTATTCTCAATCAAAATAATTCTATTGAGTTGAAATATTTGGAAACGATTAGAGTGAACTCATGTATTTAATACAAAATCAGTTTTTCCAAAATTAATTTTAATTCATTTTATTTTACCAGAATGATTTTTAATATTAATTAATCATTTTCTTGAAATAAAATGGCGACGAAAATCTTTTACCTAATGAATTAATGCCGACTGGAGTCTGAACATATTGTAATGCAAACTGAAGTTAACAATCTGCTAATTATAAGTGACATTTTCAGATAATTAGGAATTAAGGTTTCCTTGAAAAATCTTTTTCCAATTGTTAGTATTTATTGGTCAGTTTTTTAATATTTCTCTGTAACTTAAATGATAAGGTTTTAGTTCGATTATTTCGTGGTTATTTGGATATAACTATATCTTTTAATTAATTTTATTTTGTGAAACTAGTTCATACCCACTCCTAGTGATGATGATGATGATGATGATGATGATGATGATGATGATGATGTAGTACATGGGTATTTCAATATCTATCTTTACTTAGTTTCTACTGTTTAATAGCTAGCACGAAAAAAGGTATTTGTGAATTAATGTGGAAAACATTCGTTACTTAGTATTCGCATGAGAGAGTAACAACGATGATTGTATTTCTGTATTGTTTTTATTGGCTAAATACGTTAGCTATTATGTTTTAAAGCAAAAGTAATTCTCTTAGAATTACTTCCGAATACCTTTTTGCCTGTTTTTTTACCGATTATCAATAAAGGTCACTTAGTTTTAAAATATTTAGGTAATATTTTAGTCTCATGTTCATTCCTTTAAATTTATAAAACACATGCCCAGTTTAAAAACATCCTTTAGACTTACGTTAAATTCGAACTAAGGCATTGACAACGTAAAAACTACACCCATAGTAATGTGTACTCTGCCAATTCCTTTTGTATCAATCAATCATATATTTATATTTACGTACTAACTGACAAACACCAACATCACTATAACTTTTAATAATATATATATTTATTTTCAATGCATCATATATTAGTGTTACATAAGTGTAGGTTGGTCACTAGCTGACCTTATGTCTCAACTCGTCTGATGACAATTACCGTAGTCATTCATTCATTTATTCATTCATTTCTTATGGATCAATTCTTGGCATTGGTTGCCTGGATATCTTTCTAGTGATAATACTTTGATATTGTGTACTTCCGGAAGGAAATACGTGAAAATTGCCAACATCCTAAGTGAAAGTGTTTCTGTGGAAGGAACTGGATTCGAACTCGGCACACCCACGTTGTTTGTCCGTGTCGTTAAACTGCTTCACCCAGTCCGCCATCTTTAATTCGTGCTAAAATAGACTGATCTCAATATAAAATGCGTTGATACTGTCAACTAGTTTATTAAAGCACACCATAAAACTAAAATCAGCTAATCGTTGTCTTGTAAGTACCGCACGGATGGGACGCCCCAACGGTCCAGACACCATCCGTCGGCGAACGCGTCCGCCCCTGCCAGTGGAATAGAAAGCGAATAAGACGGAAACCGGATGTTGCTTCAGTCTAATCCGTCACCTTCCTCCGATTTTGTCGAGAGAAAGGCAGGCAATTTGCTCTCCCTTCATTATCTTATATTAGTATAGATCTTAATTTGAATTCTTTAATACTTAAAGCTGTGTAATTATATCCAATATTTACTGTTTATTGCTAAAGTTCTGTACAGTTTTATATTGTGATAAAATAGGGCATGGTATTGACATGCAGTGTCCAAGCTGTAGTCGGATTGAAAGATTCCTTATAGTGAAGTAGTAGTGAAAATCAGGTGCTTTACCCGTGCAGATAAAGGAAATACTCCGGTACTCACACCATAGACGAATGGATTCATTAGTCATATCTATATTTCCTCCTCAAAAAATAAAAGACACAGCTACTTGTTTCTCATGAGTTAATGAACATATTTTTATGAGAATAGAACACATTATATGAGCTACATTTTACATTTTATCTGGTTATTATACTTGTACTAGTTTATTGTAGACCACATTTTGAAGTTATTGTAGGAGATTATTCTAGCTTATTTACGCCTCTTGCTCAGTTCTAGTTTCTGGGTTATTATTTATAACGTGACAAAAACACGGAGGGCGACTCTGTTACGATCGTCACCTGCTACCAATCGATGTCTTTAAACCACGTTTAGTGTTGCCCTTGTGTAAGTAGTATTCTTCTTGTCTATAGATGGAACGGTGGAGTAGATCAGTCGTAGAACTTGGTAGGTTAACTTGTCTAGTAGAAGAAAAATTTATACATAACACACGTACCCTAACTTTCGTTTCGCCAATAGTGCTGGATTTCTCCTTCGACTCGAACAAGACCGATACAAACATTTCTTTAACGTAAACTCCTCACAAATTTAAGAGTGCATTAAATATCTCTCATGGTAGACCGAGTTCTCCCAAAACGAAATATATTTTTGCCACATAAATTAATTCAGTTTTACCAGGGGGAAAATATTGTAATGCAAACGGAATCTAACAATCTGCTAATTAAATTTGACAAATTCATTATTAATCCTCGTATGTTGCCTGACAGAATTTTCTTCAGCTTTAGTGCACGTTTACTTGAATTAGAATTTCTATTCACATTTTTTGTAATATCTTTACTTCAAAATTCGTTTTCAAGTTCAATCTAAAATCTTGCTTTAAGTTTTTTTTACGGCGTATCCACCCTTTATTGGCTTATTAAATGCCGTACCCAATCGTTTTGGAATTTTAAAAATCTTTTATGCTTTTAATATCTTCAAATATCTATACAATACGTTGCTTTAACCAATAATGATTTATTAACAGGTACTGCTACCCCGAAAAAGTAGATCCGTCCTTTTAGTAATTATATATATATATATATATATATATATATATATATATATATATATATATATATATATATATACTAAATGGCATTGCTTCGTACATTTATCTACTTGAAATACTTGGAACAAAACTTTTAAATAATAAAGATTTCATCGTTATAAACGCGAAACAAACACTTTCACATATCGATACATATAAATGTTGGTACTTTTTAAACAAATCTATTCAGTTATTTAGATATGGCAGTTTTGAAGAGAGGAAAAATCAATAAGTCAGTTCCTCCAAAGAATTGCTTGGAAAATTACATAATAGTGGTACATAAACAGCTGTCCTGCCACTATGACTGAAAAGAAAAACCCAGTATCATTAGGAGTTCTAAATTCGTTTGACTTGCTAAACATTTGTCCACGAAATGAAACAATATTCATGAACAGAACTATTTGTTATATAGGAATAAAAACAAACTTTGAAATGAAAAAATCGATGAGAAAGTATAGTTAATAGAGTATCTTTTCTGCTGCGAAGTATGCAAATTAGTTAAATTTACCGCTCATATAACATATACATAAGCAGTATATAAGAAAGATAGAATTATGTTGTTATATATATATATATATATATATATATATATATATATATATATATATATCGGCAAATCTATTAGGGAAGATGCAATTGTTAGTACGCTCGCCTGGATTACTAAACTTGTTTCATTCCCCCATGCTCTAAGATCGTTTACACTAAAATTAAATACACCTCTTACATACGTTACTTTTAGGCTGTTGATAAAAACGACGTGAACGCTAATATTCATTTTTTAACAGGATTTATTTAAAATAAAAACAGAACACATATTGACTTCTTATGCGTGATAGGGAGCGAAAGAGAAGTCGATAAATCGCTTGTGCGAGACTTCCTGAATAGACAACCATTACCGAAAATAACCAATCAGAGTTCAAATATGAGATGTCTGAAGAATGAGACAATGAAGTGGTTTTCCAGATTTAAATATGCATAGGCATTTCTATGCGACAAAAATGAACACCACAACTAGAGCACAGAAGAAAGATTTAAGCAGAGGCTCCTTTCATAGCTAACATGGGGGGGGGCTAATGGGCATCCTGCGAATGTTGGCCCTTCTGATTTCCAGTAACAGAATACAACAGACCAATACAAGCAAATAAATATTAACTTGTATATATATATATATATATATATATATATATATTAGCAAGTATATGCTTCCTCCGGTCGCATATTTTTGCTAGGCTCAGAGGATGATTTGATGACGTAAGACCCCCCCCCCCTCCCAAGTGGGAGTTTATGTCTGGGAGCATGATATCATGACACCATAAAAGATAATATATTAACCCCCCACACACACACACACAAAAAGAGAAGGTAATCCTGGGAGGATGCAATCGTGAGAAACGTACGTATACTATACTGCCACCCCCCCCCCCCCACAAAAAAGAGGTAATGCCTTAGAGGAATGTGTCATTATTGAAAATATAATACACAAAATTAGATAAGCGTTAACCGTTTTTAATATTAAAATAGTTAGGATAGGTGGAAAAACTTTCGCATTTATCATATTTAGATAACATTAGGCAAGTTTCATTGTCCACCTGAAACGCCAAAATGAAAATTTGCCGGAAAATATTGTCGCCATTTCTATAAACAAGAGAGGTATGCTAGCTACGGAAAAACGATAACTTCCTTTTATAATTGTCTACTTGAATGACATGTTTATAAACTTGAGTTATCGCTTATCCTTAGTTAGCCTTTTTCTTGACTTGGTTTAGTGGCGTATATATTTTATCGACCAAATTTTTGTTTGGCGTTTCACGTGTACGATGAAACTTGGCATGACAAAATAAAAATTATACACCCTAAGTTGTTGTTATTTTTACTAAACCATGGTTTAATTTTTTAAAAATATAAGTTGTTTATGATAATGCCGAAACCTATTTCACTCTAAATAATTTACGTGACGGAAGTATAATTAATCTCAAATAAAAGGGTTATTTACAGACTATTTTTGAAAATAATACTCTTTTTTCTCGTTTAGTCGCATAAATTGAATGAAAATAAATAAGAGAAGAAATACCAACGTAGCTTTATTTTATAATTTACATATTAGGGCAAGGTGGAGACGAGGAATGTCGATAACACGATTTATTAAGAACTGAAAGAAAACTTTAAATAAAAGACTTACAATTTAAACAGAAAATTCAATTTTATTGGTTTGTATTTAAAGTGAAAGACTTTTTTGTATTTCAGACTGTGTGTTTATAATTGTTCAGGAAAAGTGTTGACTTTGACTATTTGTTTTATAGCAAGAGGACAGTCGTATGACAACATAACAGATACTGCACTATCCACCCCCATTAAAAGATATTTCCATTAAATCGAGGTGTTTTTCATTTATTTAAAAATTCCTAGTCACGAAAACATTATTTTTATAGTTATTTGACCTTTTGGCTAGGATCAAAGTACAGTATCTGTTTTCTACACATCAGCTATATTTTACGTTTTACTTAGTCGGAAGTGTTTATACTAATTATCTCCCTTGAAAATAAAATTCTTAAAAGTTCAATAAACTTTTTTTAAAATCAATTAAATTAATTATAATAACAATAATGAAACGATTGCGTATATAGAAGAAAATTAGGCAATACAAATTAGAAATGTTTATTACGAAATATTAATTTATTAGAAACTTAAAAGAAAGAAATATGCAAATGAGCAATATCGAGATCGGTTTGAGGTATTTTGGAGATTACTATATATACAGGGTATTTTCAAATATTCTTGTAACATCATAATTAAATAAGCCTTACCGGTTCTGATGTTAATATATTTGGAATACTTGGAAAACACTTTCGTATTTATTCATTTAGATTATCGTAAATATTTTTTTTAATTTCTTATCAACATGAACATGTGGTTCATCCTTTTTCTGTCAACCATAAGTGTTAAAAATAATTGTACTACCCGTCATACGATTCGAACGTCAGACTTAAGTCAACATTTCAACTTCTGTCTGAACCTCTACAAGCATGCAGCGAACCTAACAACCACGGTGAAAAAAAGAAAATCACAGTCTATTTATGTCTTTACAAGCAGACATACCTAGAAGGATGTCATAAACAGTGTTCAACAACGCGGTTAGACGGAACTACGCACTACTCGGCAGATTAAAGACAATGTAATATGAAATATAACAAACGTCTGACAGGACGAGAGATATCTACCCACTGGATTAAATAAAGGCTTCCGTTGGTAATTCCGTACGTATTCTCGAGTTAACCAATATATACCGGTACAAGGTCGGGGATTACATCGGCCGAAACGTTGTGAGAATAACATCCAAGATGAGAACAGTAGTTTGAATAATCCAAATAATACGAATAAATAAGACTATATATTTTTATACAACTGGCTTCATGTGCGTTGGATCAATGATCCCGCCATCAAGAAGTTCCCTTCTCCACCCATCAACCACAATCTCCGTCATATGATATGGCGTCAAATAAACAATAACCTCATTCATTGTGATTTTTAGATCTCTACGATCGATCGCGGTCCAGTTTAAAATAACATGCATAAAAGTATAGTGGACGACTATAGTCGAGGGCGACCCGAAGGCTCCTTTTTCATTGGCTACTACACCGAGGTGTAGGAGAGGGCGTCACTTCTTTTCTCAGTATCACTCCACTTAACATCAAGTGAGAATTAAGGGTAAGTGTTTAACAAGGAGGCATCAAGTTGTTCGTATGACTCGACAAAGAATTGAACCCAGATCTCCCGGCCCATTAGCGACCATTCACTATTATGGAAAATGTACCGATCTTGCATACTTGTGTCCATATATCTCTAAACTCGGTTCTGGGCGTCAATTTCTCACGCTCAAGTGTAAATACAATATTTAAATGCAAGCGCATATCTCTAAGAGGCTGTGTTCGTTCTTAGTTCAATCTGACTGTCTGTCAGGTTTATGTATGAAATAACATTCCCAGCACAAAAATCAAGTATTTAATAGAAAGTATCTCAAGAAAACCCGTTGTTTATTTCTTATTTGCATGTTTACTGATCAGCATTATAATCAATCAACACAAAAAATATATTTGCAACATGAAATCTAAATATTTAATACAATTTTGGGGGCGCTGAAAGTTCTGTGGAACAGGCGTATTGATTTGCTGGCAGCGATTCCTGATATTCCCAAGACTCGCTTCTCAGACTTCGAGAACAACTTGTCATTTAACGCAAGCAGTGAATTATGCAGTAAGATGAATTACAGCCATTTTTAAAACAGACTCTGCGGAAACACCACGACACACCCGAATTCTTACGCCTGCATAGCCAGAGGGGTCATGCATTGAATAATCTGATTAAGGAAAAAGAGTTATAATCCAGAGATTCGATGTTTCTTCATTCAAACAAAAATCTCAAATTAATCAGGTTGAGACGAAATGTTAGCTAATGCTGAACATTCTCAAGTTGAAAAAAATGAAAATTGATAATTCTTACAAGGAAGTCGTTTAAATTATGGAAGTGTAATATCTCTATATATTTTGTTATCATAGTTCGACCCAAACAAGGCAGGACGCCACTGTAGATGTAAGGGGCTACTGAGAATTATGGTGTAAGTTTGGGGGGGGGGGCAAACAAAGTTGGGAACTGTACAGCAAGATTTCTGTTTACATTAGTTTTACATTTCTGTATGTCGGTACAATCAGAGAAATAATGAGTAAGAAGGGAGTTCCAGAGACTGGCAGCCCGTGAAAAAAAACTAGTGAAGTAGAAGGTTCTCCGGTATTAGGGGATCTCCACAGTGAATGGATGGAACATAGCTGATTGTCGGGTTGTTCTAGTGTATTTACATCGAGGGGGCACTAGAGCAGCAAGTTCGTCGGAGCACAATCCTTTGAAGTACTTGTAAAACAGGCACAAGAATGAAACATTGCGGTGATGGGACAGGGGCTAGAGCTTGGTGGATATTAAGGGACCTATTAAGTTGACGACTCTTTTGTTTACCTTGTCTAAGAGGGGCAAACAAGTGGTAATGTCCAGATGTGGCAACAATACTCTCTGCATGGGCAGATGGTGGCTTTGTAGAGATATAGGATGATGTGAGGTGTGAGCAGTTTACTAGCACCGTACAGGAAGCCCACCTTCTTTGCAGCAGCCTTGACAATGTCTTCAATGTATTTGTTCCAATTCATGTTACTTGTGAATGTTAGGCCGAGGAGTTTGAACGTTGGAGTCTCAGTTAGACTGCTATTTGGTATGACAATCGGTGGTTGAACAGGTTTTTGTAGTTATTAAAGGAAAGGAGCTTTGTCTTTTCAGTATGAAATCTTACCATCAATTTATGACCCCATTCCACTACAGACTGGACGTCACTTTCTTAGGATTCAGCCATTACCTCGGATATTTGAGTATCAGTTTTACCAACATGACGAGAGTAGAGCGTGGTGTCGTCAGCAAATATATCCATTTCATACACAATGTCATCAGGGAGGGCGTTAATGACAATCAGGAACAATGCAGGTCCATGTATCGATCCCATACACCAGCATTCCTGTCATGCTGTTTGGAGGGCATCTGGATCTTTCTTTTGGTTAGAAAGGATCTAATTATACTAAATATTCGTTCAGTAATACCATACGAATTATGTGTTATGAGAAGACCTTCATGCCAGACCTTGTCAAAGATGTTGAATATATCAAGCGCTACCACCCTAGCCTTGTCCAGTGTATGATATATCTGTTCAGTAATGACCGTTAGGACATCCGCTGTAGATCGTTTTTGCCTCAATCCATACTGACGGTCAGATAGAAGTTTACCATTAACGAGCTGCCGGACTATCACTAGATTGATTAAGGATTCAAAGATTTTAGCAAAGATCGGGAGTAGACTGATGGGGTAATAATTCTGAGGATCAGTTCTATCTCCAGAGTTCTTGAAGACTAGTACCACATAGACACTTTCCTAGCTATCAGGCGAGCAAGATTCAGCGAGGCATTTATTGTAGAGTTAGGAGAGGACTGTGGCTAGTTAAGCAGAACATTTCTTTATTACTATTAATAGTATAAGATCAGGTCCACACGCTTTAGAGTTGTCAAGTTTTTTTTTATGATATCTCTAACCTGAGATGTGGTGATGACCAGGTTTTCAAGTGTGGCTTCGGGCCGCAATGGGAAATTATGGAGGGGGTGGTTTTCTGAGTCCAAAGTGGAGTTTTAGGCGAAACTCTGACCAAATAGTGCAGCCTTATCAGTTGCCGTGCAAACAACAGCATTGTGGTTTGATAGCAGGGAAATTGTCGGTTGTCTATTATTCACCACACTATTGTAGACTTTCCAGTAATCGCGAGTACCTACTTTCTGTGACAGAATGCGTTTTTTGGTTATCTTTGTATACCTTCTCCTTGCTTCACCTGTAACTCATTTACTATTATTTATTGACTCTATAAATTTCTGTCTATTCGAAGTTGACTTATGGCGGCCAAATTGCTGGAATGCTTGCTACCTCAGTGCAATAGCAGCTGCATATTCCGAGGTGAACTATTGAGGAGAGTGGGGTTTGCTGAAGAATTTTCGCATAAGGATATATGCGTCAATGCCTACTTTGACCAATTCAGTTAACTTATTTGCACATTGATCAGCAGGGAGTATGAAGGTTTCGCTATATGGGGCGTCGCTAATGTTATCTCTGATGGAATCATAATCAGCCTGCTTGTAGTATCCCCTCATTTTGAGCAACGACTCATCAGCTTTGGGACGAGTTTTAGGGTGATATCAATTATTACCACTATGTGATCGGCGTTTCCGGGCGGGCTATGGGCATTCGTCACACAAGCCTCGGACAGTGAGAGCATTAATAGGTCGAGAAGTGAGGCTTTCTGGTCTACACGATCAGGGAAGCGGGTCGGGAAAGTGACAGTCTGTGAGAGGAAATGAGCTAAGGAGAAATTATGCGTAGTTACCAGCTGATTTAGTTTAGGTAGGTAAGTTGTTCTTTGTTAAACTGTACCATTTAGGGTTATTTCATCCAAAATTAAACCATCACCCTAATTTAATTTTGAAATATCTAAGTTAAACCATAACCGGCATTTTGACCAAGTTTGGTGACGATTTGCCTAGCGATGTTGACGTTAAGCTGTACACAAACAAAAATAACGAAAATAAAACCTCCCCCTTTCGCAGAGGTAATACTGGAACAATGGTTATCAATTATCGATAGCTGTGATTTAAACAATTAATTTGTCCAACCACTACAACCTTCCTTTTAAGGAAACCTATCTGCATGTATATGAACCGAACCGCATCCGCGGTAATAGATGCGCCAACAACGAATCAATTCAGGGTCAAGCTACTGGGCTACCGTATCCTTTTCTGTGTAAATCTCTACCACCCTTTCCTTACTTGACAATTGAAACATGCTTGTTTTATTTTTTCCGAATTAATTGTATTGAATAAACAATAGATATATATATATATATATATATATATATATATATATATATATATATATAGTCTCGGTAGTTTCTCAACCATTAAAACTATATTAAAACTATATTAAAAAAAACAAAAACTTATAGTCCCAAGTCTTTCAGTGGAAAACTACTCATGTAAGTCAATTTATTTTTTACAGTTATTATATTAGTTTGTTTCTAACACTATTTTAAGGGATCATCAGTTGTTTACCATGAAAAACTGTTTCGGGAATATATATATATATATATATATATATATATATATATATAATATTTTTTAGTTACATATTAAAGTGCTTTCTACCTACAGACGATATCGTTTCGGACGTTTTACACTAATCAGTGCAGAGGTGGTGGTTGCAGGCAGTCACATCGGATCTAACGTAGTTCGTAGATTAAAGCTAGAATTACGAGACAAAAGCTCAGGAGCATATGGCTACCAGAAATCAGCACAGACAGTAATTTAAATTAAGATACACTTACCCGAGGAGGCAGGTGAAACGTTATTGCTGTCAATAGTGTTCAATGCTCGCGCGAAACTTGCTTTGTCGCTAATGACGACAAACTTTTCTCAATTTAACGGTGCTCTACTTTCAAGACTATATTTTTTTATCAAATTTTAAAGTGTTTTTTTGAACTTACAGACGATATCGGATGTGTAAAAGTAATTGCTCGAAAATACAGGTTTTGCACCACTTTTATGTACCCATTACAAAGATTAAAACCTATATATATATTATGCAACTAAACTTTATATCCACAATCTGTTACATGATTTTGATTCTAGAAAATGTTAAGCTTCATGGGTTTTTAGAAACTGAAATTCGAGGAATCATGCGTAATTGGTACCCAATGACTATGGGTCAAATTTAATTCAAATCTAAAATATTTGCATTTTTAAATAGGAGGTTGTGCTTATTTTTTGTTTCATAAAAACCCATTAAAATACTGTAAAGAAACTGAAAATTGACGGATATTTTTAATTCATGTTCAATTCCTATTGTTGCACAAAAATCGGAGATAACTGAATTTTCACGAAAAACTTCCACCCTGTCTTTTCATAAATCTAAATTAAACTAAATATAGCCCACATTACTCACCGTTACGCCTGAAGGCTCTACTCCAAAATTTGCAATAATCGGTTTGTTAGTTTAGAAGTGACTCCTAATCCTAATATATTAACATATGCATATACCTAACTTCATATATATATATATATATATATATATATATATATATATATATATATATATATAAAGTCAATTGCCCTTATTCCATTGCCTATTATTATAGTTTTAAAACCAAAAGCTTCATATGGTAATCTGTTCCGCCAGCCACCCAAGCCAATTCCTCATGCATGTTTCCAGGAAATATGCGTTCATTCCGTTTTCTTCCAGAATTTCTTACATTTTTTCAGGGCAAGCTGCTTCTTTTTATGAAGATCCCTATGAAGTGATGATCATTGTAAGCTGGCGTTTCGGTTACTTTTATCACAACGAACAGTAATGGCGGATCTCCACGTTCTTTTGGTGAAGTATGCATACTTCATGCTGAGGCAGTTAAGATGTTCGATCTTGATCTTGCTTCTTTAGCAAATTGTTCAACCTCCTTTAATTTGAAGTTCACAATTCTAAGTGAACACCTGGTTTTATTGGATTTCTAAAACCTGCAGTTAGTACAAAAGGACAGTGGTCTATTGGGTTGTTGGCTGCACCGCCACCACTGTGGTTTAGTTTCTGGGCACTATCAACTTCCGTCTGATTAATAGTTGCTCTGCGATCCGCAAATCTCTTTTCTTATCATACCTTGCCTAATAATATATTTAACAAAACATATATAAGAGCAAGAGAAATGGTTTATTCAGAAATAACTAATTTTAATTTCACTTTTTTCTGCGACAAATTGATCCAATAATCAGTAAATACTTATCGAAAGCAAAAGTTGATAGATCATTTAGATTAGGACAATTAATTCCCCGATAAAAAAAAAACATTGCGATTGTTCTCAACATTGTAAAGAAACCGACAATGGATATTCTTAAGATGCGTCTGTGTATAACACGATTAATAAGCAAATTCAAACTGTGACAGACCAACGTAAATTATATTTTAACTATAAGCATAACGAACAGACTAAATAATATTTCACCTACAAGCGTGACAGACCGACGAAATAATATTTAAACCGCAAGTGTGTAAGACAGACGAGATAATATTTCCACCACAGGCGTGACAAACTGACGAAATGATATTTAAACCACAAGTTTGACAGCCTAACGAAATAATATTTCACTCACAAGCGTGACAGACCGACGAAATAAGATTTCACGTA